>CM068367.1:1315209642-1315858570 GCA_034769895.1 Magicicada septendecula | reverse complement strand
CTTTCATACTTTTACATATCGATATATCTTTTATTTATTGAGATCTCATTTTTTAATTGTTTAATGCATTTTGACTGAAATTGAATTTTGGCCAATTTGTCCTTTATTGTTACTGTTACTTATCTTTTTCGTAGGTAGTCTCCGAGTCGTAGTTGGACCATGTTGTTGTTGTTTTTCCCGACGAAAGAGTAAAATATGCCAGTAAATGTTCCGATCACTCAAATCTATATCCACTTTTAAATTTTGATTGAAAGTATTCTTTTGCAAACACTTCAAAAAGTTCTTTTGTTCGGTAGGCCTACCTTAGCTGTGCGCGCACACTACATCCGCTCTGTTTGACGTCGGGCTGGAGACTGACTGTAATATTGGTGTTACGCTTGCGTCTCAGCGTTAAAACCTCCGATTGGTGACGTCTTTAAAACCAGTTCATTCCATTCCCCGCCATACGTCTCGTCCTTGGCATTGAAAAGTTCCGTTGGGCTTTGTATCACCTCTTCAACTCGCCACAAACAGATTTTTGTCAACAAAATTCTTTCGGTGTTAGTCACTGGCCGCAAATAAACTCTCGATTTGCTTCAAAACCGTATATGGTTATGAAGCTCTTACTATCTGTTGCAGCACCTTATGTGGGCCTCATCTTCCAATGTTAAGTTATTTCCATGAAATTATTTATAAAATTATTATACAAATTTTGCCCCGTTACATGGCCTATTTGACATTTAAATATGTTTTCATTGCAACCATGTATTCACAGGCAATATAAATGTTCAGTCCTCTTACTGGTTCAGAAGTGGGTAGGGATTGTGTCATGATTGTCACACTTCCCACCACTTATGTTGTGAAGCTACTTAATAACAAATTTAATAACATTCCTTGTATGATTATCGGGCGCCATCTCGTTTTATGGTTAACGAGCAAACAAAAAACACAAAATTTATACCTATCATTTCAGGGTTCTTTTTAGGCGAACAGGAGATCAGAATGGTTTATTTTGAAATGATTTACCCAACAACTTATTTGTTGCTCATGAATTATTTATTCATTCTATAGCACGTTATTTCTTTCCATTTTACTTCATTATCGTTAGAACATTGGTTGTTAGCCATATTTATAATTATTCAATACTATATTTTTCCCATATATATATCTAAGTTTAACATTTAAAAGAAGAAACAATTAAAACTAAACCATGGTATTTATTCAATTAATTTACTACCTTATTTAGCAAACCAGCGTTCTTTATTTAATACGTACTCTCATTCACTCTGTTTTACATTCCCCCATACCCATATGAGATCTCATTTGTTTAGTGCTTAAAATTTTGTTTCGTTATAAAATTTATATCGGACTTTGTTGATGTTAGACGAAAATTGAAGGTTACTTAACTGACATGTGAGTCCAGATGACATCGCCTTATACTACGCGCACTACGTAGATCACTGAATTTACATGTTTTTAGAAAAACCCATTTAACTGTTAGTTCAATCTAATTAAGTTGACAGCTGCTATTTTACATTTAAGATTTGTATACGTGCGGGCGATAATTACGCACGGCCGGCGAAACACCAAAACTTCGCCGAAAAACCGGCGAACCGGCTAACGCACAGTTAGTTGCGTCTGTTGAATTCAGATGTTGTTTTGCCACTGAGTCTTTGTTCTGTGTGTCTGACGAAACTGGTGACACACCTCGTTATGTCACGCGCTGACGTAACACATCGCCTGATCGTCTCGTTGCATAATTTGTTTTCTGTTACATAACTTGTTGACAATGTTGTTTACTAGTTTCGTGTTCGTCCTTGAACTGAATTTTGCACAGTTTGTCTGTTATTAAAACTGCGTCTGTTGAATCTGTTTTTACAAAATATCATCGAATAACCTTCACAGTCAATGCTGCCACTGTTGTTTTCGTTTCACACAAGAAATTTACCGAAGTTTATAATTTCTGTCCCTATCACTCAACATGTTATTTATTATTTATTTATGAAAAAATACAAATTATGTTATTACCCCAGGTATGCCCAAAAATGCCCCGCTACAATACCCCCTCAATGAGATATTTTATGCCGAAGCATAAAAAATCTCATTGACACATTCATACTTGCTAGAGGGATCAGCCAGGATATGTCGCCACAACCCCCTTTACGGTTTACAAAAAAAAATATAATCAACTCACCCTTGGTCCGGTGACTGTGACCGCATCTGCATGACAATACTGGACTTCTCTCTCGAGATCCCAACACCGTAGAGTCAGACAGATACTTACCCCCCCCCCCTACATAATAATACATCATAACATAAGAAAACATCTTAAAATAAACAATTTGTTTGTAAAATTTATACACTTCACATCATTAAGTTGGCATATAAAATCAGAAAATTACTTTTAAACTTGATTTACTCTTATTAATTCGTTTCTCAAAATCACAAATTTTTTTTTTTTTTTTTTTTTCAATTTCTGTTTTACACATCATTTCATTTATCATTCTCTTTCATTAATCTGGGTGATTCTACGTTATTCATTATAATTCACTTTATCAACTTGGCATTTACTCATAATCTTACCCCTTTTATTACTCTAACGCTCCCTTACAAAATCTTTAACTAGTATGACACCCCACTATCAAAAATCTACTAACCCTTCTCTACCTCTAACTACTTACTACTTTAGCTCAATTCGCCACCTTCTACTCTTATATAAAAAAAAAAAATACTCTCTAACCCTTTGTACATAGGATACGTGTTTCCCCCCCCCAAAAAAGCTCAATTCCCGTTCTCTGGTTCCTGGATTTTACCTAAGGCAACCCCTTCCCACTAAAACTATACCAAATCCCGTCCCAACCCTTATGTTGCGGACTCCCACATTACACTACCCCTACTACAAAATTGCCATCCCCAAAAAATCTCAATCTCATTACCTCACTACAATTACAACAAAATAACATCAACAAAATAAACAACAATATATCGCTCAAAATTCTACATAAATTCTCCATAACTACTGTGTCTCCACTTATACTTCTCAAAATTCTATAACATACATTAACTCAAAACAACATTGCATTATTTTCATCTCTACTATTTCTTTAACTCTGACTTCAATTTGGACAGATCTATATGTCCCACAAAAATTCAACTTGGACTGATTCAAACATTTTATTCAAACAATTACTATCACCCATTTCTATCTTTTGCAACCCATTGAAAATTTCACCTATCACAACTATTTTTCATTTTATTTTAAAATCTATAAACACATTGAAAACATATTATCATATTTTTATAATTCTTATTCCTAACATACTAAATGCAATCAACACACTAAGACATATTAAACACAATATAAGAAGTATTTAGTGCATCTATTTTTTAAATTCAAACAAAATTATTGAGTAGCAAATCATCATTATTAATTAAAATATAGCAAATTTTTAATACGTTATCCCCTTGGATAACCTCCCAGCCACACACACTATTTCAAATTATGTAAGACTGTGGCGCCTTTCCGCTTCCACAGAGACTGTATATTTTGGAGCAGGTTTTACCTCTCCGTGTCTCTGCTTCCGCTATTAAGTTTTAAAATTAGTGAACATCATCATGTTCTTGTTCTATAATCATACACCCTTAAGACTGATCTACCACCTGGCTCTGCTGTTCCTCCTCGAACAGAGTGGCAGCCGCTGTTCCATAGTTCCCGGGATTTCCCCTAAGTTCTCCCCCCATTAAATTTCAAATCTGTACCAATTTCAAGCCAGCTATGGTCAAGGGACTTGGTATGACCATAGCTAACCGCTCGCCAAAACCACGATTAGTGCTGGTAAGGCAGTAATCGCCCGAAAAGTCGGGGAAACCAACTCTTCCTTCAGGCATGTCTACATCATTTCTATTATGCACGACACGGCAATTTATCAAGTACAATATAAAATTGTACAAAAGGTGTGCCGTGCATATTTGCCATGTTGGCCTCCGATGGAGGTAACACTCTCGGTTACCCCCAACACTTTCCGCTATCTACTGGGGCACATGCCACCCCAGCGATAGCAACTTACTAACTAATTAATTACAATGGATAACTAAACTTTCAACTGTTGCAGTTCCACACTCCACTGTTCTATCACTTCATTGAGCACCAATCTACCTCCCAAAATTATCCCCACATCTTGTATAATACATTACATAACATAATACACAAATAGAAATCAATCTGGATTATTAGCATACATTAAACAAACAATTCTCTTTTAAATAATTTATCTAAAAATTTATAAACATTATTTAAAATTTTTCATTAACTCTTTTATTTATCATCATTATGAATTTATCCTGTGTTGCAATCAGATTTTCAAAATTTCTAAATTTATTATTAACATATATTTTTAACCATTATGATATTCCACAAAATAAACCATTTACATTTACTTATTTCTTAATTATTATTAAATTTAAAACTCATAAAAGAAATTAAATTCATTATAAAACTGCAAACATATAACATTCAATCACAATATCTAAAGATCTCAAATTATTTACTTCAATTGATTATTAAAATTAAATATTCATTTGATTATTAAAATAACATATTTCAATTATTATCAACATTCTATAAATCATTAATTATTGTCTTCATAATTATTTTGTTATTTAATTAGAATGCAAAATATTCATATTCATAATATTATTATTATTAACACAACATTTTCTAATACATATACACATTATTTTTCTAACCTTTCATAATACACACAAATGAATTCCCTACATTATATTTACAAAGTATACGTCAAAACTGTTCAAGTGTATCTCACTTCAGATGTCCAAATCAGCAAGGTCATTACCAATAATTTACAATATTTAAAAATGTCCCAACACTGATCTTTTAGCTCACCCTCTATCGTCATATAAATACCTGATATATTTGTAACATATATCATTTTTATCAACATACAATTTATTATAATCATTACTATCATAATAATCCATCAATTCTATAATAATCCATTATACCACTATAAATCTTGTCACCATAAGTTAGGATTGTCCCGTCTATATCAGTGTTATTTGTTAATGTCAGGTAAATTGTTTTCTCATTTTTGTATTCCTCAACTACTACGTCAGGTAAGTCATTATAGTTAGGCAAGATATTATCAAAATTATTCTCTCTCTCTCTTTCAACAGGTACGTATTTCACATGATTCATCATCACCCCTTCTAGTATTTTTCTCACTTCATCATACGTTCTTTCTAACTTATATAATTCTATTTCACTCTCAATACATAACTCTCTTTCTTCATAGCACCATATCACACTCTCACAATTATTACGGACAGAGGGTACAACATTATACAACATTAATTCATTTAACAATAAGGGTCTCTTGCCCTGAAAAAACAACATCAAATCATCACCATCATCATAAACAATAAGGGGAAAATTTGCCCTCTGTCCCCACTCAACTACAACATTATTTTTCCACTCTCTCTCTACTTCATCCATACATATTAACATTTCATAATCATCACATTCTAGAACTTCATCAGTACTCTCTATATTTACTCCATTATTTTTTAACATATTTTCACTTATATTATCATAATTATCATTCCTACTTACCTCAGAATTGTAATTAATATCATTATCATCACTAGTCAACACTATTTCTCCCACTATTTGGTCACTGTTAGTTATTAACTCATTATTCGAATTGTCACTCACCTGGTTACTTATTTCTTCACTATCATCAAAGACACCACTTACCTGTGTTAACTCAACTTCTGTATTCTTTTTTACCTGATATCTATCCCTTCTCCACTCCTCGTTTTGTTTTTTCAATTTATTATTGAATTCCTTGACATCACTAATCATGTCATCTAACATTGCGTTTTGTTGATCCAAACGTTCCTTGCACATCATAAATATCATATTCATCATATGCGTCTTATAATCAGATTCACTCATCTCATTGCTTACCTCATTATCTGCCACCTGATCGACTTTAATTTTGTTAAATTGATTTGTCTCTCCACCACTTTCTGCTCCCATTATATTATCATCCTTAACATTAGGCCTATTTGCTGCCTTATTTACTACTACTATCGCTTCAACGATCTTACCTCTATTCCTTGTCACCTCACTATCAATATCATCACTGTGCTTCTTAATTTCTGCAAATATTCCCTCTTCCTTCTCTTCCATTCGTGTTAAACTATCGTCTAACCTCCCCCATTCCTCGTCTGTCATTTCACCTACAACCCCTCTAAATTCGCTTTCCCACTCCTTCCATACGAAACTACTATCATTTTCTTGTATCTTAGCCATATTAAAAAAAATTTTATTATACTACCCTTTATATAATATAATTCATCTCATACACACTAATTACCCTCACAATACTCATAAACACATAATTCACTACATACATAACACTATCAAAACATAACCCCATATTTGCGTCTATTTTACGTACGAAAAAAAAATTTTTATTTTACCTCAAACAACCATTCTGTTCTCCCCGTAGGCCTATATTTATATAAAATTCCTTTATATAAATCGTCCCTACGTTCGGAAGCCAAATGTGATATGGTTAACGAGCAAACAAAAAACACAAAATTTATACCTATCATTTCAGGGTTCTTTTTAGGCAAACAGGAGATCAGAATGGTTTATTTTGAAATGATTTACCCAACAACTTATTTGTTGCTCATGAATTATTTATTCATTCTATAGCACGTTATTTCTTTCCATTTTACTTCATTATCGTTAGAACATTGGTTGTTAGCCATATTTATAATTATTCAATACTATATTTTTCCCATATATATATATCTAAGTTTAACATTTAAAAGAAGAAACAATTAAAACTAAACCATGGTATTTATTCAATTAATTTACTACCTTATTTAGCAAACCAGCGTTCTTTATTTAATACGTACTCTCATTCACTCTGTTTTACATTCCCCCATACCCATATGAGATCTCATTTGTTTAGTGCTTAAAATTTTGTTTCGTTATAAAATTTATATCGGACTTTGTTGATGTTAGACGAAAATTGAAGGTTACTTAACTGACATGTGAGTCCAGATGACATCGCCTTATACTACGCGCACTGCGTAGATCACTGAATTTACATGTTTTTAGAAAAACCCATTTAACTGTTAGTTCAATCTAATTAAGTTGACAGCTGCTATTTTACATTTAAGATTTGTATACGTGCGGGCGATAATTACACACGGCCGGCGAAACGCCAAAACTTCGCCGAAAAACCGGCGAACCGGCTAACGCACAGTTAGTTGCGTCTGTTGAATTCAGATGTTGTTTTGCCACTGAGTCTTTGTTCTGTGTGTCTGACGAAACTGGTGACACACCTCGTTATGTCACGCGCTGACATAACACATCGCCTGATCGTCTCGTTGCATAATTTGTTTTCTGTTACATAACTTGTTGACAATGTTGTTTACTAGTTTCGTGTTCGTCCTTGAACTGAATTTTGCACAGTTTGTCTGTTATTAAAACTGCGTCTGTTGAATCTGTTTTTACAAAATATCATCGAATAACCTTCACAGTCAATGCTGCCACTGTTGTTTTCGTTTCACACAAGAAATTTACCGAAGTTTATAATTTCTGTCCCTATCACTCAACATGTTATTTATTATTTATTTATGAAAAAATACAAATTATGTTATTACCCCAGGTATGCCCAAAAATGCCCCGCTACAATGTTGTCTAGAAATATGAAAGTAAGTACCTACGGTTGGAGAGTTGTAAAATTGTTGGACAACATTGAGGTTTACACATAAGTCTTATTCTTTTCTTTGTTTTGTGATGAGTTATAATGTTTGAAATAAATAATTTATAGATGATTATGCCTAAAACCAGTCTCTTTTTTAATCTGATTATCCATTAATGTAAATTCAACTTTCACGTAAGTTTTGTGAGATATTATATAAAAGTCAGCATTAGAGTTTAAAAACTGAGCTTTCTGTATCATTTAAGCTTTGAAAAAAATAATAAATTGAGGAGGACAGTTTCAAAATGGTGGCAGTTTGAAAAAGTTTTGCTGTTTCAGCTTTGTGTAAATGTACAGAAAGTGCATATTTTCTGGATGACATATTTCAAGATTCATTCAATGAACAACTGCATGTTGTTGCATTGCAACTGCAGTCCTTTGAACGATATTGAGTACATTAACTTTTGATAGAAGGTTCAATCCCAGGCTGAAATAATAAGTAAGATTAAGCAGTATTATTATGAGATTACACAAATTAGAGATAGTTTAATTAGTTTAAGGGATAATGGCAAGCAGCATTATGGTATGCTGTAAACAAACCAAAATCAGAATGCTATTATGAAAGTATGCAATTTGTTCATGGAAGTACTTTGGTTGACCAGCTGAGAGACTGCTTGTAAACTAGGATTATGAATGGTTGTATAAACACAATCTTAACAAATGATTTGTTGTTAGCAGATAGGCCCAAAATTTGTACCCAATTGTTGTATAAATAGTTTTAATGAGAAAAAAATTTATTTATAATAATGGAAGTGTCTGAAGGCAAAAATAAAAAAAATCAAGCAAGGTCCGGAGTGTTGCTTAATATCCTGGATACCACCTAGAACATCTTAAATATATTTCAGAAGAAAACGCAAACTCTCACAGCCAGAGTTATCATACATCTTGAACACCAGAAGTTATTTACAGAAGTGTGCTTCTGGCTTTGTTTTCAATCTCAGTGTTTTCTTTAGCAGGCATTACTGCTGTGTTCCTGCTATACTGAAGATGGTTGCTGTTGATGCTGCTTAAACGTCTGGTGTTTCAGAAAATATAAATATTGTACCCTAATAACGTGGGTAGTATGGCGTACAAACACTTCAGAAAGCGAAACAGTTAAAGACTTTTTTGCTTTGTCACCTTCTTGCAACAGTTCAGCAGAAGAGGCTGGACATATGAAGTTGCACCAGCTTATTCTGCAATCAGATCCAAGTTTTATTGGCAAACCAACAATTCTCCAGATTGCTCTTCATGGTTTCTAGTAATTCCTCAAGCTGGAAGATGCCACTGACAGTATACCGATTGAGGGCCAAGAGAATTTCATCGTGTATATGATATACAACTGTGAGCAATACCAAAATTCTTTTTCAGATGTTCACAGAGATATAGAGTATAAACTTAAAAAACAGACAAACAAACAATTTCAAAGGAGATTAGAGTTTGATACCAAAAAATAATCATTTTCTTCTCAGCTTGAGGTAAGTTACTGTACTTAACATTGTATAAAATTCCCATGTACAATGAAGATACAATATATGATGTATTGCTCTGTATGTTTTAGGTCAATAAGGCATTTACAAGAAGCGTCACATACTGATGGCAAAGCGGCAATAAACCTCAGGAAGTTAAAATTATTTCGTCACTTTTATATTATGATTGTGTGTTACATTTATTTTACCCGTATCATCATCTATCTACTGCAGGTAGGTAATTTATTTCCTCGGTTTTTTTATAGATTATAGAGGCATACGAAAATCATTGATTAAATTAAGAGTATATGCTTACACTAAGAGTATAAAGAAACATGGTGCATTTTGGGTTCAGGTTTATGTCAGGGTGGATATTTTTTTCAGTGCATGTTCAGACCCTGAATCCAACAGACAAAAACAGTATGTGTTATATGGTATTGCCAGGTATCAGGTAAAAAAGGCAGAGCCTAGGTGATGATATTTACCCCATCATGATAAATAACTTTTAGTTTGATTTGCATACATATAGTAACTTTGTATATATGTCAGACAATTGAACATTTTCCCATTCTAAACAGTACAGCGAGCACTGTATGTGTTTTGATTTCAGAAAGACACACATATGTACTTATAAATTATTTATAAATTTAATAAACACATGAGACAAGTTCTGTTAATATTCAAGGGTTTTCTTTGGTCTCATTCAAAATATCCTTCCCCATAAAATTTAGTCTCATCATTTCATTACCATACAAATATGTCTTGGTCAGCACAGTGTAGCAATGCTACAATCAGTGGCAGCTGTTGATTATGTTACAGTGTTGAACACTGACTATTTTTTGCAGTTAAAAAGTTTTCCTTACAATAAGTAATTACGCAGTGAAGCTGTGATATAATACTCTGCATCATACTGAGCAAAAAGAGCTTTATTTCAGTGGTAGCTTTATGTCAAGATTTCAGTTTTTTGAAAGGGGGGTAAAATTATTCCCCAAAAGCTATGTTTACCTCATATTTATTTTATTTTTATTTGTATTTGTTTAGTGAAGCTTGGCAACCCAAAACTTAATATACAAAGTTAGTTTGTCAAGAATTTCTATAAATTCTATACAGAATTTTAATAAGCTGAATTTCTATTAAACCATTTTTGTCTTACACATACTATGCAACAACAATAGGATAATTATCATGCATTTATGTTACTGTATGCTGTGTCTAAAAATAATTTTTATGTGTTGTAAATTGTGAGCAGTAGTCGTGTACAAATTTTGAGAACTAAATTTAGGGATAAAAAAGTGAAAATAAAAAATCATGACGTCAACCATTAATTAATTACAATAGATAGTTTCTTGTAGATAAGAAATGAAGAAATGTGCCTTGAGATTTATTCGAAACCCTGAATTGTACAAAATTTTGCGTGTGTAATATATACAGGCCGTGTAGCAGTTACTTAAAATAAAAATTTGAAGGCAAATAAAAATCTTTCAGAAAAATTTAACAAAATTAGTAGATTTAATGAAAATGCAATAAAAAACCCTACTAAACAAAATATCACTATAATATTGACGACTCGGAACACAATGTTTTTTATAAGTAAAAACGTAAAGTTTTACCTTACAGCCTAAACCGGCTTTCACCTATAGAAGGCTTCATCTATATACACAACACCTCCAATCACCCAATACAACACAAACTAGCTGCTTTTAGAACCATGATACATAGACTTAACAACATCCCCTTAGATGAAATAGACTACAAAGACGAACTAAACACGATAAAATATCTAGCAGAATCTAACGGTTATGACAGAACAATAGTCAGTAAACTCCTACACAAAACAGTTTTTATTTTTTTATATGTGTGGTTTGCTTCAATGAGGTGGTTTGCGAAGGTAGATTCTGTAGTGGTGTGGAGTGCTTTTGTGTGTTCAATGTATCTGTTTGAAGCTACGTCCTGTCTGGCCTATGTAGAATTTACTGCAATTTGAACAATTTAGTTTATATACACCGGGTAGATCAAATTTGTTTTGTGCTTTGGGCATGCGTTTTGATAGTGTGTGTTCTGTTTTGTTAGTAGTTTTGTAAGCGATTCTGTATCCTGCTTTATCCTGATCTACCCGGTGTATATAAACTAAATTGTTCAAATTGCAGTAAATTCTACATAGGCCAGACAGGACGTAGCTTCAAACAGAGATACATTGAACACACAAAAGCACTCCACACCACTACAGAATCTACCTTCGCAAACCACCTCATTGAAGCAAACCACACATATAAAAACATCGACAATAACATGAACATACTACACGTACACACAAAAGGCCGAAAACTAGACACTCTAGAACAATTAGAAATATACAAACACACAAAAACAAATAAAAACGACATCCTAAACGAACAGACACAATTCAAATCGCACGCATTATTCGAACACAACTCACCACACACACACAGCTTCAATCTTTCGAAACACTTTCTCGTCGCCAACAACAAGACGAGCAGCGCTACTAACGACAGCCTCTGATGAAGCCTTCTATAGGTGAAAGCCGGTTTAGGCTGTAAGGTAAAACTTTACGTTTTTACTTATAAAAAACATTGTGTTCCGAGTCGTCAATATTATAGTGATATTTAGTTAAGTAACGGACACGTCATGGACAACGAAATCCAAGAATTTAACTCAGCAAGACGAGCCAACGTCCAAGCGTACAAGTTCACAACTTTGAAGGTTAGAAAGATTGTAGCTCACATAAATTTCAACAAAACATGCATAAACAATTCACTAACACCTAAATATGCCCAAATCAAAATTAAACATAACAACCAGGCCGCCCGAATAACACAAAACATCGCACAAAGAACATACATAAAAGAATCAATTAAACAACTATATAAGAAAAAAGACGCTCTTAACCGCAAAGCATTAACACTACACCTACATATCGCCAACACGTACGGACACAATTACATGACTGAACTAATACATCACACAAATGAATGGACAAAAATAAAAAAAACATATCATACAGACAAAACACGACAGAAAAATAAAAAACCTGACACCAATCAAAACAGATATAATTCCCTCGCACAAATTCTACCCACGTACAGTAAACCTCACGAACGTCACACTCACAAAAAACGAACAAACACTCCTTGATAAAGGCCTAAAACATAACATACATTACAAACATAACAACCAAACACTAACAAAGCTCATAATCGACACAGAAACAAATATACAAAACACAGCACCAGAGCATCAAGACACATTAAGACATAATATAAACAACACAATAGGAGTACATAAGACACCAGACAACAACAACCACAACTCAGAAATACACACAGCCATCAAACTGAGGGAAAAGGCACACAAACACAACATCACATTTGTAAAAGCTGACAAAGGCAACACGACTGTAATTATCCCCACAGACAACCTACACAAAAAAGTACAAGACTTCATAGAACAGAACAACATCACAGAACTAAAACACGACCCCACCGACAGATACCAAAACTCAGTAAAACAAATAGTCAACAAAGCCAAACACATTATGACACATAAACAAAAGCCCTACATGAAACAAATCCGACCATCAGCACCTACACTCCAAGCGCTTCCCAAAATCTATAAAGAAGACATTCCGATCCGCCCCATTATCAACTACCGTAATGCCCCTGCACACAAACTGGCAAAATATCTAGACAAAATTATTAGACAACACACACAAATAGACAACAACATTGCAGTAAAAAACAACACTGACCTAGTAACAAAAATAAAAGACATACACATCCCCCATAACGCCACATTAGCCTCCTTTGACATTAAAAACCTGTACACAAACATCCCCATCTCTGAAACAATCACCATCCTACAAAACAAACTCAAACAGAACAACACACCAGACGAACTTATCAATGAAATAACAGAAACTCTGAACATTATCACAAAACAAAACTACTTTACTTATAACAATAAATACTACACACAGAACGACGGCCTACCCATGGGCTCCCCCATATCCAGCATTCTAGCAGAAGTCTTCCTCCAACACTTAGAAAAAACAAAAATACTCACAAACAATGACAGACACTCACATAAAATACTATATTGGCACAGATACGTTGATGACATTCTAATACTATACAGGGGAAACAAAAGACAATGTGAACAGTTACTAACGCACATAAACAAAATACATAAAAACATAACCTTCACTGCCGAATACGAACACAACAACACCATAAACTTCTTAGACCTCTCCATCACAAAACTAGAACACAGGCACAAATTCAGTATATACAGAAAACCAACTACAACTGACACACTAATACACAACACCTCCAATCACCCAATACAACACAAACTAGCTGCTTTTAGAACCATGATACATAGACTTAACAACATCCCCTTAGATGAAATAGACTACAAAGACGAACTAAACACGATAAAATATCTAGCAGAATCTAACGGTTATGACAGAACAATAGTCAGTAAACTCCTACACAAAACACAAAACAAACAACAGACAAAGACAGAAAACAACAAATTCATAACACTAACATACATCAACAAACAAACAGAAAAAATTGCCCACAAATTCAAAAAAGCAGGATACAGAATCGCTTACAAAACTACTAACAAAACAGAACACACACTATCAAAACGCATGCCCAAAGCACAAAACAAATTCGATCTACCCGGTGTATATAAACTAAATTGTTCAAATTGCAGTAAATTCTACATAGGCCAGACAGGACGTAGCTTCAAACAGAGATACATTGAACACACAAAAGCACTCCACACCACTACAGAATCTACCTTCGCAAACCACCTCATTGAAGCAAACCACACATATAAAAACATCGACAATAACATGAACATACTACACGTACACACAAAAGGCTGAAAACTAGACACTCTAGAACAATTAGAAATATACAAACACACAAAAACAAATAAAAACGACATCCTAAACGAACAGACACAATTCAAATCGCACGCATTATTCGAACACATCTCACCACACACACACAGCTTCAATCTTTCGAAACACTTTCTCGTCGCCAACAACAAGACGAGCAGCGCTACTAACGACAGCCTCTGATGAAGCCTTCTATAGGTGAAAGCCGGTTTAGGCTGTAAGGTAAAACTTTACGTTTTTACTTATAAAAAACATTGTGTTCCGAGTCGTCAATATTATAGTGATATTTAGTTAAGTAACGGACACGTCATGGACAACGAAATCCAAGAATCCTACTAAACAATTGAACTAACAAAAAAAATGTTGTAGTGTGCAAAAGAGGAAAAATATTCACATTCCAATCCAACTGTGAGTTCTAGTACTTCACTTAAAAATATTATAAAGAAAATCCACCAATTGCAGAAGTATACAGTGCACCACTGTAAAAACTATGTATAAACGATGAACTAATTTTAGAGATTGATAATAATTTTAACTAATTGTAATAATTGTAACTAATTTTATCACCATGTATTCAGTACACATATGAAACCTCATGGTAATTAATAATTTCCATAAAAAGGTATGAAAGACGTTTATGAGTAAAACAAAAAGAAATAAAATTATTAAATGAACACACACAAAAATCGAATGAAGTTATTAAATGAATTCTATTTCATGATAAAGCTTAGTAGAATTTTGGTGTTCAGCATGTATGCAACATAAGACCTCCAAACAAAACAAAGCAAATTTACATGATTTGAAAGGGCAAAATACACATAAGGCATCCCTTCTAATAGAAATGTCCTTCTCCAAATACATACTTGAAATGTAAAAGTGTTTCATGTGATCGTTCAAATAAAGGTGTTATGATGTTGGAAAATTTCTTTAAGTCAGTCATCAGTACATCAAGGATCCCACACCTAAATCAGAGTGTGAAATCAAAGTTTATTATAAATTGTTACAGGAAATAAGTTGGCACGATGACAAATATGTTCCAAATCAAGATTCCATTGTATACAGTTTAGAAAATATAAAGTGAATAATTATTCTTCAACAGTTCAAGATCCTAGTGTGAAAGAACACATTTATAAAAAAAAGCAAGAGAATGTACCTTGGCTATGTAAATGTGTTGTTGCATAACTCTATAGCTATAGTATTTGTAAATGGTATAGCTATATAAAGGCTACTATTGCAGATATAGGCTCACTGCAACTTCCAGTAAAATTTTGTGGATGTTACTTCTTGCCTTCACCTGTACAGAACGGTGTTATTAGTCTGATTAGTAGACATTATTTGTTGGATGACTTGTGTGACATTGGTATAAGAAGGAAATTTTTCTTATGGTGGCCATTTGAAACCTTAATGTGACTAATCTTTATTGCCAACAATTTATCTGTTCTGAATGCTATATTTTCACACTACTAATTATTTTTCTGGACAGATACAAAATCACAGCTACAAGTGTAACTGTTAAAAAAAATAAAGTAAAAAGAAGAAACGAAATCCCGATTACTACTATTTTCGACTTACCTTTACCAAGTCAGAAGATTCCCAAAGTCCCAAGGTCGCCACCACATTTTTTGGAGGAAATGTGAAAACCATTTCACTTTCCCGAAGGAAACAATTTTGATGAATAATTAACAAAACTCTCACAGAAATAATTCCAGGCCCATTTAGGCGAACTTATTGACACAGAGAATAGAGTTCGGGTAGACTGCGTAATTAACTAAACTAACACATTATAAAGAGAAATCTATTTTTATTTTATTAAAACACATTGTACTTTAATTTTTTGATGCTAAAAAGAAAATATAATTAAAATATATATATATATATATATATCAATAGAAAATATTTAACTGCAAATCAGTACTTTGTTTTTATCTTTAGTGCTTACTACACCCTTTGTTCTTTCACTCTCTCTCTCTCACACCACCTGTTAAGATCTCATTATTTTTAAAAGGTAACTTTACTATTTTTCATGATATTGTTTTAAAAAGTCAATTTTGTATACTTTCACCAAATTTACTACACCTTTATGTTTACTTAGCTCTTTCGGCGAGGAGTCTCGTGCTGGTTGCACAATGAGTCGTAATTCGCTTTCCCGACGAGAAAAGCACAAAAAAATGTCCCAAACGTCCAATTTATATTCACATTTTCTGTTTCGAGTAAATACACACTTCTATTACCATTTTTTAAAACTCTGTTGGAAGAAACTCGGTAGGCCTACTGTAACTGGCCTACCGTGATTGTTCACATGCACTGTGAATGCGTGTGTACTGTTCGGTTGTTGACTGGAGACTCCGCTTCGTTTTCGTTCCTGTGCCACAATTCTGTACAAATACGCATTTGAAAACCAGTTCATTCCGGTTACCTCTCCCCGTCCCTCCTTTGGATTGACGTCATTTGTTTTTCACTTGATCATCACGGCGCGTGGCCGTTGACCGCACCTCAACTCTGCCTTACTTTGTCTTTGTCTACAAAATGCTTTTTGTATGATTCACTGTCTAAAAATAAAATTCATTACATAACGTACCGTTACAAGACCCCCCAATGAGAGGTTTTACGTCTAAAAACATAAAAACTCTCATTGCCTAAACCTAGGAGGATCAGTGAGGATATGGCACCATGACCCCCCCTTACTTCCTGATTAAAAGTTGGGTACTTACCCTCCTAATCCAGTGGCTGTGGCCGCACCTGCATGACTTTACTGGGCTTCCTTCATCGGGATCCCAACACCGTAATGCCAGACAGGCACTTGGCGACCCTGCCCTGACGAGCTGGCCAGCACAGGTTCGCCTCCACAGTTCCACACAGATTCTTTAACAACAAAGCAAAAACATCGAATGGTCTTTCATAAATCCATATCCTTGCACTGATTTGGGTTCCTCCTAGAAGTACTGATTTGCATTGACCAAAGTACTGATTTGTGGTATCTTTAGTATCTTAACACTCAAATAACATATTACAATTCAAAAGTAGATACTCTTATGCTAAAATAACACACAATATTTAACCCAAGTAACATACGTATCAACGTACATAATTATTTATCAAAATACAATTGTAAACCGTATCAACAAAATAAAACATACTCAAATTCAATGTCTCAACTTTCTAAAGATTACACTTTGCGCTTATTGTCACCTTAACTGGTGCAATCAAGTGTCCACAATTCATTAACATTCAAGTTCAAATTCCATTAACACAAACTGTCATAATATTTTATAACTTCTCAAAGGTTTGGATTTGCTGCATTATTTTTTGAAATTACTTTGTTACAATTTTACAACATAACCAATAGTTGTAATTAACTTTACTCACATCAAATTATAACAAACGATATTGTTATTACAAATACAAACATTTTATTCGTAGCTAGAGTTATAGCTACCCCCCTATCCACTACACTATTGTATTTTTATGGCTGGACTGTCTCGCCCAGTTGCTTCCACAAGAACTGAACATTATTTGAGTATTCATTTGATACTCTGTGGGACCCATCCCGACTTTCTAATACCGGTATGGGGCCCGTCTTGCTTCAGCTTTACAGAAGGTCTGGAGTTACTGGTGTACAAGTAACCACAGTGAACTACAAATACGCCCTTAAGATGGTCTACCACCCCATTCGGTGCATAACCGCTGTTCCATAGTTTAGTAGATTCCCCCAAATTTTTCAAAAAGGTTCAGTTTCTAAGTACACCTTTACAACGATAACAAGCTATGGCCAGACTTAGTCAGCGCGTAACGTAATGTGCCCTAACCATAGCCTGTTAAAGATGAACCAATTCCATGGTCAGGGTTCGGTGAGGCCGTGACCGCCCGAAAGTTGGGGTATTCCCTTTTTATCCGGTGTTAAAAAAAATATTTATACTAAAATACACAAAGTGGGCAACTGATACATTACATACAATTTCCATAACATTATTATAACACTGTCTTTCCTAGGCATCAAAATAGCATGTACAATACAGTAATTTATTATTTAGTTGAGTTACAATTATTTCATCTCTCATTGAATAATACAATTGTCTGTAGTTAACGAACTTTTTTTTATAATTTTTTTTAAAGAATACAGAGATACATATAAAATACACAAAAATTCAAAATAGAGATTCAGTAATGATATGCAGTTGTTTCAATTATTGTCTATTCATGTATTTTAAATGTTGTAACTAACTCTACAATTACCAAAAATTCAAATAAAATTTGTCTTACAAAGCACAATTTACTTGGCTGTTTACTTTTACTGATAATTGAAAACTGTATATTAAACCTCAATCAAACATTGAAAACAAATCTAAGAAATTATAAACTCAAAATTTTTGAAATAGCAACACCTGTTTATCCTTAAAAATTACCTTACAGTACTTTTGAATTCAAAAAATTATTTGATCCCTGAGTTGTGCAAAGTGATGCACTGCTGAATCCATTTTAATCTCATTACAAACCATGTAACACATGTTTTATATCTACTCACAAATAAATCATATTAAAATAACCATTTCAAAGTTGAATTTCACATTTCAATTATCAAATTTTGATAATTCAAATCTAAATTTCTCGAATTTATTACAAAATTTATATCTTAAACCATTTCAAATCAATTTAATTACATAATAAAATTTAGTAATGTCAGTTATTATTCAGTCAAAATTATAAACATTACTACACAAAATACAAGATACACACAGCAAAATGTATCCTCAGATACCCTCCAATAACATATAACCTAGTACATTTAATACAAATACAAATATATTGCAACAGTACAAATGAATAGGGTACTGTGCATTGTATAAGTAGTAAGGTAATTAATGTAATTTAATTAATAATTTAAGGTAATTACTATAATTTAAATAATTAATCGATATTGTTAGTAATAATAATAAGTCTGGATGCAAAAGCTGTATTAGGGAAGCATTGAATCTCTGTCGATCACGCCATACACAGTTGCGTCTGTGTACACGTGTATCTGGCATGTGTGTGTGAGACTGGTTGATTCATGCAAAAGCGTTTACCCTAAATAAACACTAATAAAATGCTGAATTATTTAAATCATGATGAGTGTGTAAACTAGGGTGACCAGACGTCCCGTTTTTAACGGGATTGTCCCTTTTTTCATTATGTGTCCCGTTGTCCCGGCAAATTATTAACGGGATGTCAAATGTCCCGTTTTTCCGTACTTGCAATAACGGATAACCTAATCTTTTATCTTCACTTCGTTTTAAGTTTTTATTTGTTTTTGTGTCATTTTGGTCTCGTTCGTTCAAACTTTCTTACTGAGGTCAAGACGGGTCTCGAATGGTTAAGGGAACGCAATCACGAAAAGAAATGATGATCTCTGGTTTCCGCCAGAGTGCGTCAAGGGAGAGTGAGGCAATCAAGGTAAACTTTTTTTGTTTGGTTAATTTTAACGCTTGGCGTGGCGAGCTTGCTCCATTGTCTGTTGTTCGCTTGGTTCGAAATACACGTGCATATTAATATAGGGAAACGAAAGTGTACTTTCTCCAAAACCCTGAAAGAAGAGTTTCCTTTCTTGAAGGACGACACCACATCTACAAAGGTAGAATGTACTTTATGTCGTTCAGTTTTGTCCATTGAACATGGAGGACGTGCCGATATTACACAGCACATTAAGAAAAAGAAACACATGTTGGCAGTTTCCGCGAGAACTTCCAGTAGTATAACTTCCTTTGTAAGTAGGAATGGGCTACAAACTGAGGAAGATAAACGTATCGCTGCTGAAGAAGGGCTGTTTGCATTTCATACTGCAAAACACAACCATTCTTTCTGTTCAATGGACTCCACATCTCTTATCATCAGAGAACTATTTGAGAAGAAATTCACGTGTTCCAGGACAAAGTGCGAGTCGATTTTAGTGAACGTTTTATCGCCATATGCAATGCATGAAGTGCAATCAGAACTTGAAGATGCTAAGTATGTGTCTGTGATGGTTGATGCATCAAATCACAAAAGCTTAAAATTAGTGCCGATTCTAGTTAGGTATTTCATTCCTACCAAAGGTGTTCAGTGCAAAGTAATCTGTTTTCAGAACGTTGGTGGAGAAACAGCAGAATTATTAGCTAATCATGTTCTGGACATCTTAAAGAAACATCATTTAGTTGACAAGATCATCGCGTTTTGTGCAGATAACTAACACTAACTTTGGTGGGTACAAGAGGGCCGGAACAAACAACGTTTTTTCTAAATTGAACAGTGTGCTCAAAATGAATATTCAAGGCACTGGTTGTGCAGCTCATATGGTACACAATGGTGTACAAACAAGTGCAGACATTCTTCCTATCGACATAGAAACAGTAGTGAATAAAATATTTCAATATTTTCACATTTATACTGTGCGTGTGGAGGAATTGAAATTATTTTGTGATTTTGTTGCTACTGAATATAAGCAAGTTCTGGGTAGTGTTAAAACTAGATGGTTGTCATTGTTGCCAGGAGTTACAAGGGTTATTGATATTTATGAACCTCCAAAGTCTTATTTCATGTCTCAGGATAGGTGTCCTACATTGCTAAAACAATTTTTTGAGAACCCACAGTCACTTCTTTGGCTTCATTTCATACAAAGCCAACTGAAAATGTATTCAAATTCAATCCAAAAGTTGAAAAGAACCAACATTTCAGCCACTGAAGTAGCTGAAGAATTAGAATTGCTTACAGAAAAAGTCAATAACAGGAAATGTAGTAAGTTTCAAACTTCAGTTGTTTCTTCAATTTTAATTAACTTAGAAAATGAAGGTCTTTTCACCCAATCGAAATATGAAACGATTACCAATTTATTTTATGACACTTTTTTAAGTTATTTAAACAAGTGGGTCTCTCCATATCAGCCTCTGAAATCATTTCATTGGATAACATTGAAAAATTCTGTATCTTGGGATGAGGTTTTAAAAAGTCTGAAAATTCTTAAGACAGTAGATTCATGTTCAACAATTCAGGTACCTGAATATGAATTATTTGATGAGATAGGACATGTGAACAAAGTTTTATCCAGAAAATTTGAGGAATGGGAAAAAGTTAATGTGGAGATTGATAAGAAATGGTGTGATGTCTTCCACATACTTAAAAGTATAAGCATTCCATGTAAAAACATAGAGGTGGTTGTGAATTTTGCTCTGGCTGTACCAGGCACAAATGCTGTTGTGGAAAGAGTCTTTTCAATTGTGAAGTCCCTTTGGATTGATGAAAGAAACCGTTTTACTACCAAAACTATTCAAGCAACTGTAATTTTAAAAACTCATTTTCAAGACCTTAGCTGTAAGGAATTCTACAACCTGCTATTAAGTAATTCAAAGCTCTTGGTGAGATATCAGGTCTTGTGATAAGTACAAAGTTAATAGTGATGTTCCTGATTCAGAAGCCACAAGTTCATGTTCAGCAGGTTGTTGATATCTATGAATCACATCCATGTAATTTTATAGTTGTTGAGAGTTTGAATATTTATATTTGAATAATTATAATTTTATAATTCTTGAAAAAACTTGATCAATTATAATATGATCCAGTGCCATGATAAGTATGTTTTTAAGTGGGTTATTAAAATATGTCTTTTTATGTGTAAAAAGTAGTTTTTATTTGTCTTAGTGAAGCAGTGCAGTCATATATGAAGCACATTTTCTTTGTAACTCGTGTCCTGTTTTGTCCTGTTTTTTTATTTCCATATTTCAGAAATGTCCTGTTTTACGTCATAAAAAATCTGGTCACCCTAGTGTAAACACTATTACAAAACCAAATACACTACTGTGTGTATTGTATAAAGACGCACGTGTGTACGAAAAAGTGTGCAAAAATAATAAAAAGTGCGAATATAGTCAAATTAAATATCAATAAATCCCATAATAAGTGAGATAATAAAAAACCGTCAACACACGCTTGTACACATAAAAATTACCTACCAAATGAATATTGGGTAATTCGCAAAAAGATTTTGTATATGCGAAAACAAGTGCAAAAAGTGTATGAATATTTGTGTTTGTAAAAGTGACGCCACGACAGAACCATTCCTGCAGAGAATTGTCAAAACAGGCATTCTGCTCCCTAGACTATAAATACCCGACCAACACACACCAGCCTCAATCTCTTCCTTGTTCAACAACGTAGCGGCCGGAGGCTCTGCCGGAAGACAACTCTTCCTTGTTCGACCACTGATGCGGCTGGAGGCTCTGCTGGACGACAACATATTTTCGTCAGACTACAGCGGCGGTTGGAAGCGATTGCAGACAACAGCATTACTTGTATTCAACCACGGTTGCAGCCAGAGACCAATATGGAGGACGAGGAAGCAGCACACTTCATGGCACAAACCCCAGACGTAGAGGACGAGTCATCTGAATTCCAAGAGGAGTACGGAGGACGAGGAACGGACTCGGAACTACACATCTATGAGCGATTCATCAGTAAAGGACTCAGGACCAGGAGGGTACGCTGAGGAACCACTACTAATAAGGTGAAAGAAAGCCATATTTTCATCTAAACTAAAGACTGAATAAAAGACAATTTAATCTTGTAAAACAAGTAGAAAATAATAAGAGAAAGACACTAATTTAATAAGAGTATAAATTGTAAGATTAAATGTAACTTTTCTTGTATATTAATTAGGGTAAGATTCAATAATCAAAAGTAATACTCACAGAAATATTTAAATTCTTTTACTATAACTTACTGAAAAGATTGATATTTGATTTTGAAAGAATAAGAATTTTACTAAAGTAACGTAAAGAAGTAATGCATATGCAACAAAAATAAGAAATTATTTTAAAAAGAAAGATTAGAAAAGCCTGTTATGTTTTATTCACTTTTATTTATAAAACTTTATTTACGATTTTACACTCTCGGCTAGTGTAGCCGCCATGTTGTCTATTGCCAACATAAAATATACTTACCGGGTCCAGGATTCTACTTAGAGGACCTGAAATAACAAGATGGTTGCTTTGAAATGATTTACCTCAAATTTACTTGTATTTTTGGAAACTTGTGTTTATTCATTTTTTTTGTTATTATATATTGATGATAATGACAAAATTACTCCCTCCATCTCTTACACTTTTACGATTAAAACATGAATATAATACATTGTTTTCTTTAACATCAACCATTCTTCAAGATATTATTTCAAATTAACTTGTTAAACATTGAAACAGGTGCTGAAAATTACTAAACTACCTTCTTTTAACGTAAACCAGTGCTTTTATTTTTTATATTAATTAGGTACCTCCACAAACACACATACACACTCACTCACGCAATTCACACGGTACATTCTTTTTTATTGAGCTCAATTTAAAAGTGCCAGAATTTTAAATAATTTTGAAATGTGTACTTCCCTGCTGATGCGTAGAAATTCGATGCCCCAGGCGTCAACTCGTGGCTTACACTATTTGCTGTTTCTCGTAGTTCTCACTTTCACATTTTACGGCCGAACTGTCAATTTATTGCAATTTTTCTCACTATCTCTACTTTTTTGGTTTAATACTGTTTTAGATCCAAAATATATCAAAAATTTTCACATTTTAGTTGTGGGCGAAAACGGTACGCAGCCGGCGGCGAGCGGAACTGCCCACGTCCGCCTTTTGTTGATGTTAATTGCCGACTGAGAACGAACGTATTGCGTTATTTTCTGAGGTGGAGAGGGTGTCACGTGACCAAATCTCATTGTCTTCGGACTATGACGAATCAATTTTTAAGGCGAAGAAATTAAGCACTGCATTCTCAAATGACGTCTTTATAGGCTTGGCTTGTTGACTTAATCGGTCAAAGTTCGTTTGGCTAAATATAGCTGTTGTTTTTGCGTATACAATGTTGACCTTGATACAATTTCCTGCACTTGCCTACGTCATTATAAAACTTTACCACTATTATTTATGCTTTTGAATTAACAATAAAATTTATATTTGTTTTTTCCCCAAACCACTATATGGACAGAAATGTAACGTTACAGTACCCCCTCAATGAGAGGTTTTATGCAGAAGCATAAAAACTCTCATTGACACACTCATACTTCCTAAAGGAATCAACCAGGATGTGTCGCCACAACCCCCTTTACGTTTTATTAAAAAAATATAGTTAACTTACCCCCTGGTCCAGTGACCGTGACTGTACCTGAATGACCTTACTAGACTTCTCTCTCGAGATCCCAACACCGCAAGGCCAGTCAGGCACTTGACGCTCCTGCTCTGACGCGCAGGCCAACTCAGGACCGGTGCCACAGCATCACCAGACACTGAAACATCAAATTAAAAATCATATAGTGGCCTTGTATAATACCATATCCCTAACTGATCTGTTTCCCCTTAGCTGTGTAATGGTTTGCGTTAAGAAGCACTGGTTTTTTTTTTTTTAACTCCTAACATACATATATGAATACAATATTTATTATAACAAAATACAAAACATCCAGCCTCAATATCGACATTCTTCATACCCTTCTCTTGTTACATCTTATTCCCACAATTCAAAATATTTCTCTGATTCTATCAGAATTTAAATAAACATTTCCCCTTACAATATTACAAATACCTTCCTTTATAGTTTTCATATTTCAAAACAATTAACATTGTAACATGAAACTCTGTCGTCTCTGTAAAAATGTATATATGTTGTGTGTTCGCCTCACACTGGTGTCGTTACTTCTATGTTTTGCGCTAACGATGTCCGTAGCGATCCTTCAATTACCAGTACAACGCGAGTGGAAACCTTACCTGTTGTTTCATAGGTGCTTATAAATCCCGGGTGGCGCCAAATTGTTTACTTAAAACAATTAAATTAATAAATAATATGGTTTAGCGATCTTAGCTATGACGGTCTGGAGTATTCAAATTTATTCCCGCCTTCGTTCAACCTTCTTAATCAAGCAGGTAGTTCGCCGAGTTTGCGACGTGAGCTCTTACCGTCATTCTCGCTCTCTTTGCTAAACAATACACAATTTATACAATAGACTTCCCTATGAAATAAAAACAATGTTTACACTTTGTACTAGTTTCTTTAATTTGTGATTGGTTAATTACTCAGTTTTACATTAAAATTATATTTGGTTATTCAACAAATTTGCACCGACAATTATTATAAGACTAATATCTCAAAGGGTTTGGCGAATCGATTTTGAACGAATTATACAGTCAAAGATGGCGACTGTGTTGTTTGTTTACAGTTATTTTCGTTCAAAGTCTTGGGTTCTTGTGATTACGAGAACAATATTAATAATGATTACAATAAAAAGTACACTACCTTACATTATTTGTACTTAAATAATATAATGTGTAACTATAATTTGTTCCTGCAGTGTAGTAAAGTGTGTTTCAAAAGTTCGTAATTTAACAACAGGTTATTTTATTAGTTAACAAATTTTCAGTGTTTTATTTTTTTACTTAATCTTTGAAAGAAATAATATTCAGTTTATAGTGAGAGTTCAGATTACTGTGAGAAATATTTAAAGTGAATTTATTTCTGAAATTCGGGTAATTTAATAATACTTATCAAATCGGTCGACTGGTGGTGTACTGTGTATAAAATCAAACTATTAAGTAAATAAAGTCCCATTTCGGGCGCCATTTGTATAAAATCACATTTATTTTTTATTATTTATTAATAATAATGTTTTATATTTGTACTTACCATTTTTACTTCGCACTAGAGTCCCAGAGTTCGTTCATAAGCGAGTTCAGAAACAGTGTGGGGGTACGAAATAAATACTCTAACGACATATATATTGAAAAGAAAACTTTTGTTTAATTTTTACCAAATTGTTGTTACTCCCAGTTACACCCACATAGTTACATGCGCTTTGCCATGAGGCGTAGTTATGCAATCAATTTCAAATCTCTTTTCCATTTTTAATTTTATGAACATAATCCCACCAAAATAAACATAATTAATCGGTTCTTTCCACATTTTAATACGGTTACAAATTATTTCCTTGATTATTAGCGATACTCAAAGACATCGATTCAGTAACGTCAAAATACATTTACCAACTAACATAAAACATATTATATATAGGAAAGCTTCCCAGTCTGCTCCCACTCGCATTCATACTAATTGGAAAACCCCCTTTAAATAGAAATACGCCCCATTTTAATTGAAATTAATACATATACCCCTTGCTGGCACGTGGCGTTCCCTCAACCTCGTGTTACCTCATTTACAAAGTTAGTCTCTGTCCATAAACAAGCTATGAAACCCTCCTCTTGCCGAAAACTAGCAGCACTCTCACATTTTTACTAACTGAAACTCACTTTTACTTGATATTCATAAATTTTGAAAGAGCCCCGTGAGGCAGTTACCTGGCCAGGTACGCTTCGGTGAGAGAACTCCAGGTAGTGTCTCTAAGTCCCCACTACTAGATTTTTGGTTGTAGAAGACGGAAAGCAATGCCTTGTACTTTTTAGTCATTGCGGTGACACATTCAACACATGGGTTTTTTGTGTTTTCGACGTGGACGATATTGTGTGCTCACTGGTCGACGTCACAAATATGGGCTGGGGTTAAACTTACATCCGCCGTCTCAGACCACGTGGCGAAAAAATATTGTCTCCAAGCCATGTTGAGCGCCTTTTGGTTAGCGTGGGTATGCGCGCCATCGATGTCAGTGCGTTTGGGCATAGATGTCACACAGCCGCAAAGTTCTAAGAATTGTGTCACCCCGCGCATTCCTTTACAATTGTTTCACCACAGTTCCTTTGTTCGAACTACGCTTCATATTTCCATGGGACGGACCACACCGATGGAAATGAATTGTTGAAATTTAATAAAATGAAACCCAAATTTAATAAAATAAAAAGCCCCCTTTTTGTCCCGTTACATACCCCCCCCCCCCCAATGAGAGGTCTTCTGTCGAAACAGAAGAAATCTCATTGTTAAACCCCTAAGAGGACCGGTGAGGATGTGGTGCCAACAACCCCCCATTTGTTCTTGTACATCATGGGTAAACAACCCCCCTGGCTCGGCGACTATGGCCGCATCTGGACGAGATCACTGGACTTCTCTATACGAGATCCCAACACCATAAAATCGAACAGACGCACCACGGCGCACCTAACCGTCTAACATGCTACCCCTAACTCCAAACCCTGGTCTTATACCATGCCAGATCCTCAACCGATATGTTCCCCCTTATCATGCATACTGGGCTGCCTTTAGCAGTTACTGGGCTCGTACACATACTTTAATACATACCAGCGAAATTTATTTTCAAATCTAAAAGTTTCATTTAAATTAAAACCAAATTTTCATATTACCATTAACCTCAAAATCAAAATAAAATCTTTTATCTGAATCTATGAGTTTTTCTTCATTACTCTCAATAATAAAAAAAAAAACAAATAAGTTGAACATCTAATTGAAACATGAACTCATTTATCCTAACACTTGATTATACATACATACTAAACAATATAATTCAATAAACAACAATAGTAATACACCTTAACAATAATACACTTGAAAATTAAAACCTCAATTAGATGGCAGGCACAAAAACCAAATTTTTTTTTTGTTTTCAAAAAAATTTAAATTTATTAAAATGTACTTTTCTCAATATTAAGAAAATTTAAAATTATTTAAATTAATTTAAACAGCAAAATTGGCATTACTTCCTTGCCAAAACGGGTCTGGTATATAACATCACCCATCAGCTGATCAAACTAGCTCAAGTCCACAACCTTGACCTACACAGGTTATACATAGGCTACATCAGAAAATACATTAAACATCTTTTAAAACTTCTATCTTCAAACACAAAAACATAATAAAATATGACATTTAAAATTACCATAGTATTATTACAATTAACAATAAAATTGACATTTAAATTACTCAAAATTACACATTTTACAACTTTACTTTATTCTCAAATTCTATTAAAGTTTGTCACTTGTTTCAATTAAAATTCTATATTTTTACTATGACTCTCTTTCTTTAATATTCCCCATCTCCATTAGTTTGGGTGATCTAATTATTCATAATAACTTGATTTACAACTTGGCATTTATATCTCTATAATCTTCCCCTTCTGACGTTAATATTACTAACAGCTCTAACTAACATGACACCCATCTCTATCAAAAACATCATAATAAACATAATACATTCATAATTAACATTGCGATTATTGCATTAAAATAACCAGATCACATTTAACTTTGGTCAAAATCTACACACCCTACATCTTTAAACTTGCATATAAAAACTATAAACATTACATTTTAATTAATTGAACTTCTATTAGTTAGCCATCAATTATTTATCATTTAATTCTATAAAATTCAAATTTATTATTAACATTAATTTTACATTACATTTCATCTCTTATTACCTTTCTACTATGAATTTTCTACTTAACCCTTCACATTTTGATCATTGATTAGTCTGGGTGACACCTGTATTCTCTATGCTTTCAATTGAATAGACATTTATAATCTTACTCCCTTTCTTCCTACTAACAACCACTATTAACAAACTATGACACCAATCTCTCAATTATAAACACCTTCACTAATTCCACTTACCTCTGGCACCGCTCGTTTTTGTACTAGGATGTGTGTTCCCAACCTGGCTATATACATACCTAACCCTTTGCCCTCCAAAATATCGGTAAACACTCCCTTAAACTACTCTATCACTTGCCACAACGCCGCACGCTGGTCTCTCGCCACGCCGCACGCTGATCACTCCTTACACCACTACCCTGACTACAAAATATCACCATCAACAAATATATTTACCATTCACATTTCTCAGCTCTCTACATATAATCGCTAACCACTGTGTCTCTAAATATCTAACACTATTTTTGTGTGTTACCGGTATTTCAAAATTCTTATTCTCTCTAACTCCCATTTACTTTAATTCTGCTTAACTCACCTGCCTTATTTCATTATCACCCAAACCCTTTTTACATTTCACCTTGATATAACACTAGAAAATTCATCACTTCTCCCCTTATAATAACATACCTCAATTTGAACATATTATCTGTTTAATCATCTACTAATCATTATAGAATCTTGATTTCATAAAATCATTTAACTTCATTATCAAACTTTCTGTTGTACAACCTTAATTAAGTAATTAATTTTCAATTATTTAATTCAATCCCTTTAAAATCTCACAATTACTTTCATCGCTTATTTAGTCCGTAAAATTGTATAATTATTATTAATTTATACTAATTAATTGAAAATTTAATTTAATTGATAATTAATGTTATCAATTTCTCCTACATATACACATTGTTTACATAACACATAGTATACTATAATGTAGTACACAAATACATTTAACATAATGACATCAACACATAAAAGAATATACAGTCCAACTTATTATTTGTTATCATTAACCACAAATCGTTTCATAAGACAATGCATTTCAAAACCACACTATTCACATAATTAAATGTTCATAAACCATAAACAAATACCCTTTATCGTCGAATAACAGTCTAATCTTATGATTATACCATTCATTTACTATTGAATACATTATCTCATGATTATCAACATAGTGATTATCTATATTGTCATATTCTTCCACAATGTCATTTGAATTAATATGATTATTGCATATTATTCTATCATGTACCTGGTCACGCTCGAGTATAGTCTTGTCGCCTTTAGTATATTCTGTTAAAATCAGGTAAGTTATATTATCATCTTTAACATCATCTACTGGTATCTCAATTTCACTATAAGGTAAGTGCTCGTTATTATTTTTACTTCTCTCTCCACCTAACCTTTCTACGAATTCTTCATAATTTCTCTTTACTCTAAATATATCTATTTCTCTCTTTCTCTCACTTTCAAAACATCTCTCATAATAACTCTCCCAACAACACTTCTCTCTCTCAATATATCTCTCTTTACACTCTCTCTTTAACCCTTCAACACACTCTATCATTCCATTATCATTACATTCTATTCCCCATAAAACCTCATTATTACTACCAACCTCCACACTATTATCTCCTATTACTATATTTTTATTTATTTTATCATCATTTCCACTACTACTTACCTTGCCAGCTTTGTTCGATTCTAATTCGTCTATTATTTTCTTATTTTCTAATTCTATTTCGCCTAACCATGTCTCTATTTCACTTAATCTTTTATCATAATTACAGCTCTGTTCTTTAATTTCTTTTTTCACTTCATCGAATTTTACGTTAAGATTATTTTGGATTTCTCTAATTTCACGTTTCTGTTCGTTAAATTTTTCATCAAGTTTACTAAATTTTTGATTAAAAAGCATTTGCATCATTTTCATTATTTCATTATCTTCAGCCATGTTAGTTGGGACTGGCGTTGAGTGAACACTCTCACTCATGATTTGCGATTCAGTTACACTTGTCTGGCTTTCGTTTGCACTGTCAGTTAGGCTGACATTCTCGTTATTATCTGCCATTTTTTTTTTTTTTTAATTTTGTTTAAATATATTTCTTTCAAAATTGTATTGTGTAATAAATATTACACAACCTTATTATATATATAAAATATTCTATTTAAACTATTTACTCTACCACATGTAGTCACAACATAACCTTATTTTTACGTCTTATATACTCTTTCGATACCCACTCTGTTTCTGATTTTTGGCTTATTTTATATAAATATTTTATATAAAGTCCTTAGTTTGGGCAGCCATTTGTATAAAATCAAACTATTAAGTAAATAAAGTCCCATTTCGGGCCCCATTTGTATAAAACACATTTTATTTATTTTTTATTATTTATTAATAATAATATTTCATATTTGTACTTACCATTTTTACTTCGCACTAGGGTCCCAGAGTTCGTTCATAAGCGAGTTCAGAAACAGTGTGGGGGTACGAAATAAATACTCTAACGACATATATATTGAAAAGAAAACTTTTGTTTAATTTTTACTAAATTGTTGTTACTCTCAGTTACACCCACATAGTTACATGCGCTTCGCCATGAGGCGTAGTTATGCAATCAATTTCAAATCTCTTTTCCATTTTTAATTTTATGAACATAATCCCACCAAAATAAACATAATTAATCGGTTCTTTCCACATTTTAATACGGTTACAAATTATTTCCTTGATTATTAGCGATACTCAAAGACATCGATTCAATAACATCAAAATACATTTACCAACTAACATAAAACATATTATATATAGGAAAGCTGCCCAGTCTGCTCCCACTCGCATTCATACTAATTGGAAAACCCCCTTTAAATAGAAATACGCCCCATTTTAATTGAAATTAATACATATACCCCTTGCTGGCACGTGGCGTTCCCTCAACCTCATGTTACCTCATTTACAAAGTTAGTCTCTGTCCATAAACAAGCTATGAAACCCTCCTCTTGCCGAAAACTAGCAGCACTGTCACATTTTTACTAACTGAAACTCACTTTTACTTGATATTCATAAATTTTGAAAGAGCCCCGTGAGGCAGTTACCTGGCCAGGTACGCTTCGGTGAGAGAACTCCGGGTAGTGTCTCTAAATCCCCACTACTAGATTTTTGGTTGTAGAAGACGGAAAGCAATGCCTTGTACTTTTTAGTCATTGCGGTGACACATTCAACACATGGGTTTTTTATGTTTTCGACGTGGACGATATTGTGTGCTCACTGGTCGACGTCACAAATATGGGCTGGGCTTAAACTTACATCCACCGTCTCAGACCACGTGGTGAAAAAATATTGTCTCCAAGCCATGTTGAGCGCCTTTTGGTTAGCGTGGGTATGCGCGCCATCGATGTCAGTGCGTTTGGGCGTAGATGTCACACAGCCGCAAAGTTCTAAGAATTGTGTCACCCCGCGCATTCCTTTACAATTGTTTCACCACAGTTCCTTTGTTCGAACTACGCTTCATATTTCCATGGGACGGACCACACTGATAGAAATGAATTTTTGAAATTTAATAAAATGAAACCCAACTTTAATAAAATAAAAAGCCCCCTTTTTGTCCCGTTACAACTGTCAGTCAGTCGTAATGGAATGGTGTGATGGTACAATTCTGGTACGATCCTACTTTTATAAAAATATGGTCCTAAAAACCATAATTATTGTATTTATTTCCTAACAATTATTTGTAATATTTTGGTGAGTGGACTATATAATATTTTATACAACGCAGATTGGAATTGACAGGATTTCGATCGCATGCATTGTAAAACTGCAAACATAGCAAAAAACCGTGTGTCACAGATAGCGATAACGAGCCTAGCCCTGATGACGTCAGCCGAAGGAATGCATACTTTTGTAAACAACTCGAGGCTTGGCTGTACGAACAAAAGACTGGTGACGTAGTTTTTGCCCCACCTACGCAATGTGTAACAAAGACTCTGCATCATTTTCGCCTGGAACGTGAACGGAGCCGGCCGGCAGAGATTCACTGAGTGTGAATTTTTAACTTTTACACCACCAAAAGTGGTTGAATAACTATTGTCAAGGTATCAGAGATGTTGGTGCGTTAACCGAACTTGAGCAGGTGTCATCGGCCAAGGGATCGGCAATTACGTGCGGCTAAAATCTGCCAAAATGTTTTCGAGGGGGGACACTACGGTGTGGGCCCGAAGACGATGTAAAACGACCAGATTGTGCACGGTGGACTGATCCAAGCAGTACGGTGAGACCTGTCCAAAAAATTGGTGAGACCTGTCCAATATTTATTTCATCCAGGAAGTTCATAACTAAATTCAAATGACCAATTCAAAATTTCAAACATTCATTAAATAAACAAAGTTATTAAATTAAAATGAGCTCATATAATAACTAAAAAATTTGTACCAGAGAATGAGAGGGAGAGAGAGAGAGAGCGTGAACGAAATAATTTAACAAGTGCTGGGTTGTGCAAATAGTATCCATTGTTTATCATGTTATATACCGTAGTTGTAACAAACATTTATTTTGGAGGGTCAAAAAAAAAATGTAATTATTATTAATGTTTATGTTCAGATAAATGGGACTACGCCCCGAGGCATAAAACGTGCATGTTTGGCACACATTTTTATGAATATATGAGAATATGTCTTTTGTGAGTAGTGTTTTATATGAATAAAGGGTAATGTCATTGGTAAAATTTACAAGCACGAGTGAGTTATTTCAGGTAATACATTTCGCTATTACTGGTTCGTTAACACGAATCCTGGACCGCTTAGTAAATCTCATATGTTGTTGTACAGTGTGGCAACATGGCGCCCGAGTAAATATCAAAATAATTGCTTCACACAAATAATTAATTGGCAGTAATTTGTATAATCACATTTGGCGCTTTCCGTCCAGGGACATTGTAGAATCACATTTGGCGCGGCCGAACGGTGACTCGACATAAAACTTAATTTTATGTGGAGTATACCTACCAGGAAAGCGGAGTAATTGCCTGAAATAATTCCGTAAGTACATAAACACGTGTGTAAGATAGGGTTAAGTTACGAGTTTATAAACATATATGTGTTAGAGATATAAGAACCAAAATGAGTACTAATGACAATAAAACATTAGAAATCAGTACAACAGATGAAAATTTGACTAGTGAGATGGATGTTCCATTAACACAAATTAGTCAGATTGACGAGTCGAATACGCTTGCATCTGTAGAGACAGAGAAAGTCACTACATCCATCTCAACTAGGTCAGAAAATAAAAACGAGATGTTAACACGTTTATATAACATGATGTGTAGCAATTTTAATGACATGAATTTTAAATTCGATGTTCAAAATAATAAGTTTGATGAACAAAAAAGAAATTCCAATTTGAAATTTGATAAACAGAATGAAAATTTTAATAATTTCAAAACTGAAATAAAAAATTAATTTACTGAAATAAAAATTGAAATTACAACACAAAACGTTCAAATTAAAAGTGATTTCAATGAGAAGTTTGACGAAATAAAACGAGAAATTAAAAGCCAAAATTATCACTTTGATAAGAGAATAAACACAATAGAAACACGTTGTGATAATATCCAGAAAACCACATTAGAAATTTTAAATGAGAAATTCAATAATAAAATAATTAATTTAGATACTAAAATTGATCTAATTTATGAGACAGTTAATGACACAGTTAAAAGCCAGATAGAGTCACAAAATACAGAAATAGAACAGAAATGTTTAACTTATGTAGAAAGTCAAATAGAGATTAAAACAAATGTTGAAGTGAGTAACCAAGTAGAACTGAAAACAAATGTTTTGCAAAGTCACTTAGAGAAAGTTGACAGGGTGTCCACATTCTGGAAAGTCAGGGAAAGTCAGGGAAAAAAAAGTTGGTCAGGGAAAGTCAGGGAAATAAACAAAAAATCTGGAAAGTCAGGGAAATCTTCCCCGATGACAGACTTGAGGATAATTTTTTACTCTAGTCTGCCGCAACCCGTGAAAAATCTGAAAAGTCAGGGAAATCTTCCCTGATGATGGATTTGAGGGGAATTTTGAATGCTCTAGTCTGCCGTAACCCAGACTATTGTAGCATTTTTTCCAGATATTTTTCACAAGAAGTGCACAACAATTATATATTTTTTGTTGTGCCCTTGTGTCCTTTTTTCAACCGATTTAGCTAATTTTTTTTCTATTTTAAGTTTTTTTAGGCTGCTGACTTAAACTCATTACAATGGCTAACAAGAAATGTTTGTTTAATAAACTTTGGCTGGACAGTGAAGTGTTTCCGGAATTTAGTGGTTGGTTGGACTTGGTGGTTAGATGCAAATTCGGCTTATTGTCAAGTGTGTCTCAAATCTTTTAAACTAAGCAATATGGGGAAACAAGCAATTGTTTCTCATGCTAAGGGACCAACTCATGTAAAAAACATGAGAGCAAAGGCTTCCCAGCTGGCAATTTCTTTTTTTACTACTCCATCTCCATTAAAAGATGTGCAGCCAACACCTTCAACTTCAGCTACAAAAGAATTATTAGTAGTGCCAGGAACAAGTCAAACAAGTTTAAAGAGTTTCAGTGTGAATGAAGATGATGTTACGTCAGCTGAAGCAATAAGGGCTCTCCACGTCATCACTGGGAAAATGTCAACTCTTGTGATGAAACCTCTGCAGCCTTCAACAATATGTTTCCAGACAGTAAAATCACTCGGAGCTTTTCTATGGGCAAGACTAAGGCTTCCTATGTAATAAATCATGGGTTAGCCCCATATTTTCAAGAAATGTTGCAAAATAACATGAAACAGTGCTCTGACTATGTTGTTTGTTTTGATGAATCTCTGAACAAATTTGTTCAAAGAGGACAAATGGACTTGTGTGTAAGGTTTTGGGAAGTAAACCTTCAGAAAGTTTCAACACGATATTGGAATAGTGTATTTTTAGGCAGGGCAACTGCAGATCACTTGTTAGATGGGTTTATTCAAGGGCTCTCCTTACCTTTAGGAAATATTTTGCAAATTTCAATGGACGGGCCGAATGTTAACCTCAGTTTTATGAAAAAACTCGAGAGCCATTTGCAAGTCTTAAATGCAGAGGGAAAGTCCCTTCTTGATATTGGCATATGCAGTTTGCATACAGTTAATGGAGCCCTGAAGACTGGGATCTCCAAAACTGGTTGGGAACTTTTTCACTTTTTTAGATCTCTCTACAGTCTTTTCAAAGATAGCCCAGCTCGGCGAGCAAAATACTCAGATATTACAACCAGCACCTCTTTCCCTTTTAAGTTCACAGCAGTAAGATGGCTGGAAAATGGTCGCTGTGTACCTCAAGCTCTCAAAATATTTGATCATGTCGATAAATTTGTAAAAGAATACAACAAAAACCTGCAATACCTTAGAGAAGCTATGAAAAATCCATTTTTTAAGGCAAAACTAAGTGCTTTCAGACGCATATTGTCAGATGTTGAGCCGTTCCTGAGAAAGTTCCAAAGTCAGAAGCCTATGGTCCCTTATCTCTTTACTTCACTTGAACAACTTATGAAAAACCTAATGATGAGATTTGTAAAATATGAAAAAATAGCTGAAGCAAGTACTACTCAAAAATTAATGAACTTGGACTTGCAAGACAGTGCCAATCAGGTTTCAGTAGAAAAGGTGGACGTTGGTTATGCTGCAGAAAGCTTAATGAAACAAATTAAATGCTCAGAAAAAGAGAAACTTGTTTTTAAAAATGAGTTCAAAAATCTCCTTACCACCATGGTAGAAAAACTCAGAGAGAAAAGTCCTTTGAAATCACATTTAGCACGAGGCCTCACTGCCTTATATCCTAAAATGATAATGCTCAAACCCAGTTTGGCAATAAAAAGGATTGATGTTGTTCTAGAAAACCTGCACAGCCATAGAAGAATATGCGATAAAAGTGCTGAAAAGGCCAAACGACAGTTTTCTTTGCTAACTGAAGAAGCTAACGATTTCATTTCCAAAACATCTGATGACATGGGATTGGACGAATTTTACTACGGCCTTTTAGGAGAAGATAAGAAATATGAAGATCTCTGGTCTGTAATGAAGCTGTTTCATTTTATCCCATGGTAATGCATCAGTTGAATCTGGCTTTTCTGTCAATAAGCATTTACTAGTTGAAAATCTTCTAGAAGAATCCCTTGTGTCCCAAAGAGTTATTTGTGACAGCATAAAGCATCTAGGTAGTTTGAGGAATGTGACTATCAACAGAAGTATGCTTACCTCGGTCAGATCTTCAAGAAGAAGATAGCATTCATATTTGGAAAAGAAAAAAGAAATGCAGTCAGAAGAGGAAAAAAAGAAAATAGAGAAAAGGAAAATTGAATTACAGTTGAAAGAGTTGGAGGAAAAAAGAAAAAAGTTGAAACTTGAAAGAGAAATGGAGGATGTAGAAATTTGGGGAAAAGAAAAACTGCTGGAGAACATGAAGATGTATAGTTACGTTATTTTTGAATTTATAAATACGATATATTATATCTCACAAATGTGGTTATGTATACAAAACTAGGACGCCATCTTTTACTACCTAAGTCATGGGCCAGAAGTTCGTTACGCGAAGTCATAGGAAACGGAAATTGCTTGAAATAACAAAACAGCTGTTCTAATTGTTACCAATGAAATACCCTTTTTTATTCTTTACTTTGTTACATAACATTTTTAAAACCAACTGTAACCCTTCCAAAAACATAATGTGTAATAATAACTTTGATTAAGTTAATGATTATATGTTTAAATGATTATACAATAATAACATGTATATATTTATATAGTGGTGCTCAACCCAGCACTTAGAATAATTATGCACGCACACAACCACTCACCCTTTCATTATCATGGTACAAACTTATTTAAATTTTGGAGCTCCTTAAATTTTGATTGAAATTTTGAATAATTTGTTAAATGATTGATTTCTACAATAACATATATTGGGAAATAAAGGATTCAAAATATATAAGGAACGCTCTCACCAATTTCCGTGTTGGCTTCCTCGCACTGCCAGTCTCGTTCGTATATCGGCACAATCGGCGTATTTTACTGCGCTTGACGGGACACCTTTGGTCAACCCACGTAACCCACCGTCGTGGGACCGATTCTATACGTCGATCTTGTTTACGAACGACTTAATCGGTCGAGGACGCCTACACCAAACCGAACTATTACTTTCCTTAATACATTTTGATAGTAGATATTATACTGTTTATTAACCACCTACAGTGGTCTAAAAAGTTAAAATTCACTCGTAAGTGAATGGGCGGCCGGCCGGCTCAAATCAGAGCTGCAGATGAAATGACGGCAATTTCTGGTTGAAATCTGCGGAAGTGGGGTGTATTGACGTCACATTCCTTTGTCTAAATTGTTGACATCGCCGTTTGTAGTTGTCAACACATTCTCCGCCTCTGACGTAACGAAGGCTTGGCTCTGCTTATCTCAATAACTGCACACTGTTTTTGTGATGTGACACCGTTTTTTGTCATGAATTAGTTCAAATCCTGGCAAATACTGTAATATAGTCCACTCACTGTAAATTCTATATCGGGTGTTTGAGATTGGGTTGGGTATGTCAAAAAATAGGAAAATACAATATTTATGATCTCGTTACCATATTTTATGTAATTATACAATGTACCATGATTGTACCATCACAAAACCCCCACAATGAAAGATGGTGTGACGAAGCACACAAACTTTCATTGACCCTTTCATACTTCCTAAAGGGATCAGTCAGGACAAGTCGCCACAACCCCCTTACAATTTTATATAAAAAATAACAATAACTCACCCTTGGTCTGGTGATGAGGACCGTACCTAGATGACCTTACTGGACTTCTCCTGCGAGATCCCAACACCATAAGGCCACTTAGGCTCATAACGCCCCTGCTCTGACGCGTTGGCCAGCTCAGGACCGCTGTCACACCACCAAACACTGAAACAATATATAATAAATATTAAAATAGTGGCTTATTAAATCACTCCATCCTCAACTGATCTGGTTCCCCTTAGCTAAGTGCTGGTTTGTGCCAATAAGCACTGGGTTGGCTTAATATATTTTGGATGCTTAATAAAATTATAAGATTATATATTATAATCTTCAAGAATTAAAAAGAATATTATACCAAAATTGAATAAGATATAATTGAAAATATAATAAGAAAATTACACATTATAATCTCCCAAATCTGGAGAAAAACAAATTATAAAAGAATTAATAACTCTATATATTTATTTATTGAATACTCTTAGTGCATGATAAAACAAAAATAAAATTATTATTATTATTATTAACAGTTAATTATTTGGCTGATAAATATTATTAACAGCGCCATTTAAAAAAATTTTTTTTTTTCTCTTCCTACACATATTATAACATCATGTTAAAAAGTTTTCAAATAAATACATAATACATTAATAATTAACACTGATATATTAGTAATACAGTTAATACATTTTAACTACTCAATCATATTCAATCATATCTTAATAAATAATTAAGATATATGAAAATTGAAATATCATTTAAAAATGTTACTTCTTTAGTTACATTAATAAATTTGTAGACACTTTCCAAGTCCAAAACATCACTTTTCTAACACTCCAGGAAAACAATGGATCTTCTGATATGCTTAGTTACATAAAAAAAAATATAACTCCTTACTGAGTTAACCTCTTAAGTTACACAATTTTCAAATTTTATTCTATGATAAAACAAAATTTCATGGGATTAATGCCAAAAGATATATTTTTTTTTTTTTTTATATCCCAAGAATTAGGGGTCCCCCTCCCCGTTCAATAATAAGATTAAATTTTCAAATTTCTACCAATTTTGTGTGGAGGAAGACCATCGTTGCTTTCACTTCCTTACGTCAGTTCCGCCAACCATGGTCCACCTCCCAAACTCCAAAATCCACAATCAGAGGTGGTGAGTCTGTGATCGCCCGAAAATGGGGGAGAGTCCCTTCTGTAAATCAATAGCTAAGTTAATACTCATACACTCAAAATATAAAAACACCAACATAAAAATAACTAAGACGACCAGTACAATTTTAAATTTGTAGCATTGTGTGTTCCTACTATCTCTCCAATTACGTTGTTTTGTAATACCTCACTTAACTTTGCGGTTAGGTAGGCGTAGTTCCTTTGAAATTTCCTATAAAAGTTGCACAGCCCAAGAAAACTCTGAAGTTGTTTGATGTTTCGCGGTTCAGGGAAACGCATAATAGATTCGACCTTGTCCGGGTTTGCGGAAATTCCTTCCGATGTAATAATGAATCCTAAAAAATTAATCTTCGTTTGTAGAAATTTGGACTTATCCCAATTTACGGTTAATCCTCCCGCTTCTAATTTTCCTAAAACATATTTTAAATGTTCTAAATGGTCTTCAAATGTACGTGAAACTATTAAAATATCATCTACATAAACTGTGAGAAAATCTAAATCTTTTGGTCTCAAAATTCTATCCAAACATTTAATGAAACTAGCTACGCTGGTATTTAGCCCAAATGGTAGTCGCTTAAACTGATAATTTTTTCCGTTAAACAAAAATGCTGTGTATTGCCTACTTACCTCTGCTAATGGTACCTGCCAATATCCAGCAGTCAGATCTAAGGACGTCATAAATCTTACGCCACTAAACTTTTGAAAGATCTCATTTATAGATTCTGGTGATTCTCGGTCTGGTATAATAATTTGATTAATTTTCCTTGCGTCTAGGCATAATCTTACTCCTCCTTCCTTCTTGATTACCACCACTAACGGATTTGAGTAGTGAGACACTGACCTCTCTATGATACCATTATCTAACATCTTATCCAACTCCTCTTGCACCGCTCGTCTTTTAGAGTAAGGCACTGGATAACTCCGCTGCATGAATGGTGTGTGTTCCTTTATCTGTAACATACATTCATAATTTTTTGCCCTTCCTGGAATATCGGCAAACACTCCCTTAAACTGCTCTATTACCTGCCATAACGCTCTACGTTGGCCACTCCTTATCACCTCACCCCCACTACAGAATTCATCCGCCCTTATCTCCCATACTTCATTATTAATATTACTCAGTTCATTATCAACATCTTCTAAATACTCACCCTCTATACAAAAATTTACTTTAGTATCTAAGTGATTCTCAACTACTTGTTTCTGTAACAATTTCACACCAGTTGTTCTAACTTTATTTATCACATTTTCAAAATTAATTTTCACAGACCGATCACCCCCATCTAACTCCACCACTTTTTCTTTAAAATTTATTACAGCTTTATTTCTTTGTAAAAAATCATTTCCCAAAATGATGTCTAAACTTAACCCCTTGACTACCAAAAATGTATTATCAAAATTCATATCTCCAATTGCGAAGCTTAAATGTATCTGTTTTGTCACCCTTTTACTACGTACCCCCGTGACTCCTATTACTGTAACCCCTGCTACGGGTAAAACTGGAATATTCTTATTCAATTCTTTCAATTCACTTAAAATGTTCTCGGCTATTACTGAAATTTCACTCCCTGTATCAACAAGTGTTTTAAAGTTTCTATTATCTATTGTTACCTGTATTTCCGTGAGTCCAGCTCTCACCTCCAATGTCGTGTTACACTCCTCCTCCAATAAATCGGCAACGATGTCTGCTTTTATTACGTTGGATTGTAAGTTCTCGATGGGTCGGACCTCATGAGTTTCCCTGAACAGTGGTCGGGTCCTACTTACCACTGTTGACTTCAGTTTTCCGGCTGTGTCCTATTATGACTTGTTGATGGCACAGGGTGTCCGCGTTTTGGTCCCTGATGGTGGTACGGTGCTCCTCTGTTACTCGGGGCTCCTCTGTTCGCAGGTATGAATTGCTTTACTTGGTTATTTCTTGGTGCTTTACAGAAATAACAATGCTGCATGTGACCCCGATTCTCCTTCCTGCAACTAGAACAACTCCAACCGCCTGGTGTCTGTAAATCATTTCTAACATTATTTTTATTGCCAGTATGATTAAAATAAGGCCTTGGCCGATTAAACTCATTGTTATTATTGTTATGGTTATACGTATTTGGTTGTATAGGGCGTCTACCCATTTCACGATCATTTATACTTTGTAGTATATCTAATACCCTTTCCAGTTCATCAAGATTTTCTATTACTTTAGTCATCAGAGTGACCTGCACTTCTCTAGGTAAGTGCTTACTAACATACCTAACAAATGACTTAAATGGTATAGGAGGCTCTAAATATTTAGCTTCGTTGTACAATTTTGTTACATAAATAGTAATGTTATTATTACTAACGTTACGTCCCATGAAATTACCCGTTCCCATAATACGGCTTCTTAAAGTCTCCTGCTCTTCTTCTGTCCAATATTTACCCTTAAAAGCTTTTTCAAAAGTATTATAGCAATCCCATTCTAACCTATGAGCTTCAGCCCATATGACTGAGTTACCCTTGAAACATTTAATAATTTTATTTAATTTCACTTCCCAGCTACTACTACTAAAATGATTATAATCCCTAGTCTGATTAAGGAATCGCATGGGATGTATTACTCTGTTTTCATGGCTAAAATTCTCTAGTTCTATTTCATTATAGAAATCTCTAGTTACTACTACTCTATCAGTTATGCTTGAAACATTTTTATTTATTTCTCCCCGTAATTCGTTTTTTACACTGGTCAAATTATTTGCAATCATATCATATTTATCATGCACATCCATACTATTTTGTACAGTTAAGTCATCAATTTCTTTAATCTTACTTTGTAACAAATTAAATCTACTCTTGGTATTTTTCTCATGTTCAGTCATAGTACTATCTATAGCTTCTAAATTTTTAGTAATATCTATCACATTTATTTCAATGTTTTCTAAATGATTTTGCAACACATTGGTTTTAACTTCTACTTGACTTTCTACAAAATGTAAACATTTCTGTTGTATTTCTGTACTGCTTGTCTCTAATTGACTTTTAATCGTGTTATTTACTGTGCCATAAACTAGATCGATTTTCGTGTCTAAATCATTTATGGTACTATTGAACTTGTCATCAACAATGGCTAGTGTGGTTTTCTGTATGTTATCACAACGTGTTTCTACTGTGTTAATTCTCTCCTCAAATTGACAATTTTGTCTTTTTATTTCATTCTTTAATTCATTGAATTTAATATTAGAATCAATTTTCTGTTCATCTAGTTTTTTATCAAAACTGTCAAATTTATTTAATAAAAGTTGCATCATTGCATTAGTTTCATCCTGCTTACTATCTAAACTAGTTGAAATGGATGTATTGACTTTCGTTATTTCTACAGATACAGGCGTATGCACCTCGTCAATCTGACTAGTTTGAGGTGTTTGTACATCCATCTCGCCAGTCAAATTTACATTAGTTGTACCTATTTCTAACGTAATATTGTCATTAGTACTAATTTTGGCAATTGTGTAATGCACGCATGCATACAATTGTCTAACCTAATTGTGGGGTTATGTTTACTAGTTATAAAATTTTGTCTGTTACCTCAAGCAATTTTTTCCCGTGTTCTTTCTAGGCGTATCCCATGTAATAATATACATACATAATATTACATAAGGTCCCTGTTCTTACGGGCGACATCTGTATAGTTACGTTATTTTTGAATTTATAAATACGATATATTATATCTCACAAATGTGGTTATGTATACAAAACTAGGACGCCATCTTTTACTACCTAAGTCATGGGCCAGAAGTTCGTTACGCGAAGTCATAGGAAACGGAAATTGCTTGAAATAACAAAACAGCTGTTCTAATTGTTACCAATGAAATACCCTTTTTTATTCTTTACTTTGTTACATAACATTTTTTAAAACCAACTGTAACCCTTCCAAAAACATAATGTGTAATAATAACTTTGATTAAGTTAATGATTATATGTTTAAATGATTATACAATAATAACATGTATATATTTATATAGTGGTGCTCAACCCAGCACTTAGAATAATTATGCACGCACACAACCACTCACCCTTTCATTATCATGGTACAAACTTATTTAAATTTTGGAGCTCCTTAAATTTTGATTGAAATTTTGAATAATTTGTTAAATGATTGATTTCTACAATAACATATATTGGGAAATAAAGGATTCAAAATATATAAGGAACGCTCTCACCAATTTCCGTGTTGGCTTCCTCGCACTGCCAGTCTCGTTCGTATATCGGCACAATCGGCGTATTTTACTGCGCTTGACGGGACACCTTTGGTCAACCCACGTAACCCACCGTCGTGGGACCGATTCTATACGTCGATCTTGTTTACGAACGACTTAATCGGTCGAGGACGCCTACACCAAACCGAACTATTACTTTCCTTAATACATTTTGATAGTAGATATTATACTGTTTATTAACCACCTACAGTGGTCTAAAAAGTTAAAATTCACTCGTAAGTGAATGGGCGGCCGGCCGGCTCAAATCAGAGCTGCAGATGAAATGACGGCAATTTCTGGTTGAAATCTGCGGAAGTGGGGTGTATTGACGTCACATTCCTTTGTCTAAATTGTTGACATCGCCGTTTGTAGTTGTCAACACATTCTCCGCCTCTGACGTAACGAAGGCTTGGCTCTGCTTATCTCAATAACTGCACACTGTTTTTGTGATGTGACACCGTTTTTTGTCATGAATTAGTTCAAATCCTGGCAAATACTGTAATATAGTCCACTCACTGTAAATTCTATATCGGGTGTTTGAGATTGGGTTGGGTATGTCAAAAAATAGGAAAATACAATATTTATGATCTCGTTACCATATTTTATGTAATTATACAATGTACCATGATTGTACCATCACAAAGAGATCACACTAGTAAATTTTGAAGGAGTGCATATTTTTCTTTTTCATTCTCATCCTGTCGGACTGGTTCATTTTCAATTTTGAAAGCTATAGCTGATTATTATAATTATTTGTTACCATGTAAGTTGTTCTATTAATTAGTCCATTTTATCTTGTTTATATATTATTTTATTAAGTTCTAGTGAAAATACTCTCATTCTTACGTTACCTAAGGTAATAATGGAAATATTTATTTTTAAAATGCCATCAATGTATTTGTATTTTTCAATAAATAAATAATAAAAAATAAATAAAATAAAAGAGGAAGAAAAAAGAAAGTGGAGAGAGAATTAGGCCAGCTATGGGGAAGGTGGAGGCTGGGTTTTCTTTTTTCTTCCTTGTAAAATATAATGCTCAAAGAATTAACGTACTATGCATTTTAGTGAGTCAGGGAAATTTCTGTAAGTAGGTCAGGGAAAATTAAAACAGAATTTCTGTGGACACCCTGGTTGAGTCAAATGTAGTAGACATTACATATAATATCGAAACTATAGATAATACAATATCAGAACATGAAAGAAATACCAAGAGTAGAATAAGTATGTTACAAAGTAAGATCAAAGAAATTGATGATTTAGCTATACAAAATAATATGGATGTGCATGATAAATACGATTTAATTGCTAATAGTTTAACCAGTGTGAAAAATGAGTTACGGGGGGAAATTCATAAAAATATTTCAAGTATTAATGATAGAGTGATAGTGACTAGGGATTTCTATAATGAAATAGAACTAGAAAATTTTAGCCATGAAAACAGGGTGATACATCCCATGCGTTTTTTAAATCAGACACGGGATTATAATTATTTTAGTAGTAGTAGTTGGGAAGTGAAATTAAATAAAATTATTAAATGTTTCAAGGGCAATTCAGTAATATGGGCTGAGGCTCATAGGTTAGAATGGGATTGTTATGACATTTTTGAGAAAGCGTTTAAGGGCAAATATTGGACGGAAGAAGAGCAGGAGACTTTAAGAAGCCGCATTATGGGAGCAGGTAATTTCATGGGACGTAACCCTAATAACAATAACATTACAATATACGTAACCAAACTTTATAACGAGGCAAAGTATTTAGAGCCGCCCATACCGTTTAAGTCATTCGTTAGATATGTGAGTAAGCACTTACCAAGAGAGGTGCAGGTTACTCTAATGACCAAAGAAATAGAAAATTTAAATGAGCTTGAAAAAGTATTAGATATACTACAAAGCATCAATGACCGCGAAATGGGTAGACGACCCATACAACAGAATATGAATAGTCATAACATCGAGTTTAATCGGCCAAGGCCTTATTATAATAATAATGGTAATAAATTTAATTATCGTACTGATTTACAGCAACCAGGCGATTGGAGTTGTTCTAGTTGTAGGAAGGGGAACCGTGCCCACATGCAACACTGTTACCAATGCAAAACGCCAAGAAATGAACCAAGGAGTAACAACCCAAAGCAGTTCGTACCTACAACCAGAGGAGCACCGAGTACCCGAGGAACACCACATCATAACCAGGGACCAACAAGGGGACACCAGGTACCCACCACCAGTAACAACAGCCCACAGCCGGAAAACTGAAGTCGACAGTGGTAAATAGGACCCGACCACTGTTCAGGGAAGCTCATGAGGTCCGACCATTAGAAGATGTACAATCTAACGTTATAACAACTGATATCGTTGCTGACTTGTTGGAGGAGGAGAGTAACACAACATTGGAGGTGAGAGCTGGACTCACGGAAATCCAGGTAACAATAGAAAATAAGAAATTTAAAACACTTGTTGATACAGGAAGTGAAATTTCAGTAATAGCTGAGAACATTTTAAGTGAGTTAAAAGAATTTAAAAAGAATATTCCAGTTCTACCCGTAGCAGGTGTTACAGTAATAGGAGTCACGGGAGTACGTAGTAAACGGGTGACAAAACAGATACATTTAAGTTTCTCAATTGGAGATATGAATTTTGATAATACATTTTTAGTAGTCAAGGGGTTAAGTTTAGACATCATTTTAGGAAATGATTTTTTACAAAGAAATAAAGCTCTAATAAATTTTAAAGAGAAGGTGTTAAATGTAAGATGTTAGATGGGGGTGATCGGTCTGTTAAAATTAATTTTGAAAATGTGATAAATAAAGTTAGAACAACTGGTGTGAAATTGTTACAGAAGCGAGTAGTTGAGAATAACATAGATACTAAAATCAATTTTTGTAGAGAGGGTGAGTATTTTGAAGATGTTGATAATGAAATGAGCAATATTAATAATGCAGTATGGGAGATAAGGGCGATGAATTCTGTAGTGGGGGTGAGGTGATAAGGAGTGGCCAACGTATAGCGTTATGGCAGGTAATAGAGCAGTTTAAGAGAGTGTTTGCCGATATTCCAGGAAGGGCAAAAAATTATGAATGTATGTTACAGATTAAGGAACACACCATTCATGCAGCGGAGCTATCCAGTGCCTTACTCTAAACGACAAGCGGTGCAAGAGGAGTTGGATAAGATGATGGAAGGTGGAATCATCGAGAGGTCAGTATCTCACTACTCAAATCCATTAGTGGTGGTAATTAAAAAAGATGGAGGAGTAAGATTGTGTTTAGATGCAAAGAAGATAAATCAGATCATCATACCAGACCGAGAATCACCGGAATCCATTAATGAAATATTTCAAAAGTTTAGTGGAGTGAGGTTCATGACATCATTGGATCTGACGGCCGGATATTGGCAAGTGCCATTAGCAGAGGTAAGTAGGCCATACACAGCATTTTTATTTAATGGGAAAAATTATCAGTTCAAGCGATTACCATTTGGGCTAAATACCAGCGTAGCTAGTTTCATTAAGTGTTTGGATAGAATTTTGAGACCAAAAGATTTAGATTTTCTCACAGTATATGTGGACGACATTTTGATAGCATCACGGACATTTGAAGACCATTTAGAACATTTAAAGTATGTGTTAGAAAAATTAGAAGCGGGAGGATTAACCGTAAATTGGGACAAGTCCAAATTTTTACAAACAAAGACTAATTTTCTAGGATTCATTATTACATCGGAAGGAATTTCCGCCAACCCGGACAAGGTCAAATCTATTATGCGCTTCCCTGAACTACGAAACATCAAACAACTTCAGAGTTTTCTTGGGCTGTGCAACTTTTATAGGAAATTTCAAAGGAACTACGCACATATCATCGCAAAGTTAAGTGCTGTATTGCAAAAGAACAGGCAATGGAAGTGGGGAGACGTGGAGCGTGGAGCCTTTGAAGAAATAAAAAGAAAGTTTAGTAATATGATTATGATGAACCATCCGGATTTTGATAAAATGTTTTATTTGCAGACGGACGCCAGCAATGTAGCCATAGGCGCGGAGCTGTATCAGGAGGATGATGAGAGGGAACATCTAACCATTGCGTTCGCCAGCCGATCATTGTTGCCTGCAGAAAAGAATTATACCACAACGGAGAAGAATTGCTCAGTATTGTGTTCGCAGTCAGCAAATTCAGGACTTACATCTTAGGCAACAAAACAATTATTCGAACAGATCATAAAGCTTTGTCATTCCTCAACACTTGTAAACTTGCTCACAGTCGATTAACCAGGTGGGTACTTGTTTTGCAGGAGTACAACTTCGAGTGGGAGTATATTAAAGGAACCGAGAATAAGGTACCCGACACTCTTTCCAGAGTAGATTGTGAGAATAATAAAACAGGTAGGGATTTAAAAGAAATTGAAATTTTTCAGATTAGCAGAGAAGACAGAATCTTTGGAGAAGAGTTGAAGGATATCATAACCATGCAGAGAGCAGATGGTAAGTCTGGAAAAATAATACATAGTTTGGAGACGGAGTTGGATGACTCAGAGTACAATCAATATTTTCAAATCTACAAAGGGTTGTTGTTTAAGAAGGTAGTAGGGGGTGAGCGTGACTGGAGATTAGTGGTGCCAGCAGTGTTGGAAGAGAAGATTATTTGGGATTGTCATATAAGATATGGTCATTTTGGGGCTAAAAAGTGTGTGAATGTTTTAAAAGAATCATGTATTTTCAGGAATATGGAGAGGCGAGTGAGACAGCTGCTGAGGAGTTGTGACTTGTGTCAAAAGTCGAAGGTGGTAAACTACAGAGTGGAAGGTGAGTTAAATTATATTAAGGTAGAAAGACCTTTCGATTTAGTTGCTGTGGATTTGTTTGGACCATTGCCGAAGGGTAGAGGCGGAGTAGTTTATATATTTGTATTGCTTGACACTTTCTCAAAATATGTAAAATTGTATAGCGTGAAAAGAGCTACCAGTAAGGTATTGAGTGAAAAGGTGACGAAAGATTATATGATTAACGTGGGTAAGCCAAAGGTAATTTTATCAGACCATGGGCTGCAGTTCATCAGTGGAAGATGGCGCCAGACCTTAGGATGGGAAGGCATCCTCACGAAGCATACGGCTGTGTATCATCCCCAGTCCAACCAGGCTGAGCGTGTAATGAGAGAAATAGGCAGGATCTTCAGAGCCTATTGTCACGCTAAACACAGCGAATGGCCATTGTATGTAAGAAAGGTAGAAACTTGGCTAAACAGTACCACCCACGAGTCCACTGGCTATACACCCCATGAGTTGGTAAGAGGAACACGCCCCCCAAGAATTTTGGAACAACTGTTCGACTATCCACCTAAGCTCAGGACAACTGATGTAAACATTAAAATCCGGTTGGCTAACGAAAACTTAATCAGCAAAGGTGAACAGAGAAAACATAGACACGACGCAAGAGGTAAGTGGGTTAAGTATAATATAAGACAAATGGTATTAGTAAAAAGGCATGACTTATCGAGTGCGCAAGACAAAGAAATTAAGAAGTTCTTTCTCTTATATGAAGGACCGTATGAGGTAGTAGAGATTAAAATGCAAAATTCTTATGTGTTGCAGAACAACGTAACTGGAGAGATAGTAGGAACACACAATGCTACAAATTTAAAATTGTACTGGTCATCTTAGATATAGATATTGTTGTTTTTGATATTAGCGAGTGTATGAGTATTAATTTGGTATATTAATTTTTTTCAGAAGGGACTCTCCCCCATTTTCGGGCGATCACAGACTCACCACCTCTGATCGTGGATTTTGGAATTCTGGAGGCGGACCATGGTTGGCGGAACTGCCATATGGGGGTGAAAGCAACGATGGTCTTACTCCACAAATTGGTGTAAACTAGAAATTTAATTATGTTGTTGAACGGGGAGGGGGACCCCTAGTTTCGTGGAAAAAAAACTGATTGGCAGTCGTTTCCACGGACAGTAGTTTTATTCTATGAATTATAGTATAAAACACCAAAAAAAATTTTGTAACAAATCTAACTCATTAAGGAGTTATTTTTCTGTATAACATAGAAATTTAGAAATGTAAGATGATCCATTGTTATCCTATAGTGAGAAGGTATTGGTTTTGAAAAGTGAAAGTGGGGACTTGGAAAGTGTCTACAAATTTAATTATGTAAACTAAAGAAAGAATTAAAATTTTTTTTGAGATGATATTTGAATTTTGAAATCATGTTTAAATTTTATATTGAAGTAACAACCTTACGGGGTTAAAAGGACATAGTGATACTATGGTGATATATTGAGACTGCTTTATGAACAGTGATAATATGATTATTATGTTTGTAATATGTGGTAGTCTTATAATAGATTTATGTGTATAACTTGTTAGTTGTAGGGTAGTTCCAATTGGGACTACATAAGACCAATGTGTCATACTATTGCGATTCCCCATATTTCGGGCGATTACTGTCTTACCAACACTAATCGTGGTTCTGGACGACAACCAGCTGTGGCCAGCAATTGTAACCCTGACGATAGTTGGTTGCCTATAAAATTGGTTAAAATTTGGAAATTTAATGGGAGATTCAGGGGAATCTAAAATTCTTTGTTTGCATAGGCTACTTCACCTCGGTTGGGGTGGTAGACCTTAGGGGCATATTATAAGAATGAAAGTAGGGGTACATACCCTGAAGGTTTTATAAAGCTGAAGCAAGGATGGGAGAGAGAGAAAAGAAAAAAGTGCTCACTCCTTCTGCCTCAGTCCTTGTGGAGGCAACTGAACGCAACAGTTCAAGGGGGGAAATAGTGTGTGTGGAGGAGAAAGAGGGGTAAATATTATTAACAGCGCCAGTTATTAACTGTTAATAATAATATTAATTTCAATAAGATTTTATTAATTTTTTTTTTTTTCTATAAAATGTTTTTCTCCATGTTTGAATATTTGGGAGATTTAGGTAATATTGGGGATTTTATGTGGATTTCCATATGTTTTATTTAAATATTTGTTTCTTTTATAATTACATTAATTATGAAACGGAAAAAGTTAATTATTATCGATGGGAATCGAAACGATTTTTACAATTAAAGGGTAGTCCATGAAGAGAATGGCAATTCTATATAATTCTTGTATTTTATATTTTTTTTGTATTTGTATTTCTAGTATTTCAAGCAAACCCAGTGCTTATTAATGCAAACCAGCACCTAGCTAAGGGGAAACAGATCAGTTAAGGATAGAGTAATATACCAAGCCACTATTTTGATATTTTTAATTTATTGTTTCAGTGTTTGGTGATGTTATGACGGCGGTCCTGAGCTGGCCAGCGGCGTCAGAGCAGGAACGTTACGGCCTGATTGGCCTTATGGTGTTGGGATCTCGAAGGAGAAGTCCAGTAAGGTCATGCAGGTTCTGTCATCGTCATCGGACCACGGGTGAGTTATTGTATTTCTTTTTATATAAATTGTAAGGGGGGTTGTGGCGACATATCCTGGCTGATCCCTTTAGGAAGTACGAATGTGTCAATGAAAGTTTTTATGCTTCGGCACAAAATCTTTCATTGAGGGGGTTTTGTGATGGTACAATTCTGGTACGATCCTACTTTTATAAAAATATGGTCCTAAAAACCATAATTATTTAATTTATTTCCTAACAATTATTTGTAATAAATTTTGTAATATTTCATAATCCCTATAAAATTTTGGTGTGTGGACTATATAATATTTTATACAACGCAGATTGGAATTGACAGGATTTCGATCGCATGCATTGTAGCAAATCTAAAAAAATTTAGATTTGCAAACATCGCAAAAAACCGTGTGTCACAGATAGCGATAACGAGCCTAGCCCTGATGATGTCAGCCGAAGGAATGCATACTTTTGTAAACAACTCGAGGCTTGGCTGTACGAACAGAAGACTGGTGACGTAGTTTTTGCCCCACCTACGCAATGTTTAACAAAGACTCTGCGTCATTTTCGCCTGGACCGTGAACGGAGCCGGCCGGCAGAGATTCACTGAGTGTGAATTTTTAACTTTTACACCACCAAAAGTGGTTGAATAACTATTGTCAAGGTATCAGAGATGTTGGTGCGTTAACCGAACTTGAGCAGGTGTCATCGGCCAAGGGATCGGCAGTTACGTGTGGCTAAAATCTGCCAAAGTGTTTTCAAGGGGGGACACTAGGGTGTGGGCCCGAAGACGATGTAAAATGACCAGATTGTGCACGGTGGACTGATCCAAGCAGTACGGTGAGACCTGTCCAAAAAATTGGTGAGACCTGTCCAATATTTATTTCATCCAGAAAGTTCATAACTAAATTCAAATGACCAATTCAAAATTTCAAACATTCATTAAATAAACAAAGTTATTAAATTAAAATGAGCTCATATAATAACTAAAAAATTTGTACCAGAGAATGAGAGGGGGAGAGAGAGAGAGAGAGAGAGAGAGAGAGAGAGAGAGAGAGAGCGTGAACGAAATAATTTAACAAGTGCTGGGTTGTGCAAATAGTATCCATTGTTTATCATGTTATATACTGTAGTTGTAACAAACGTTTATTTTGGAGAGTCAAAAAAAAATGTAATTATTATTAATGTTTATGTTCAGATAAATGGGACTACGCCCCGAGGCGTAAAACGTGCATGTTTGGCACACATTTTTATGACTATATGAGAATATGTCTTTTGTGAGTAGTGTTTTATATGAATAAAGGGTAATGTCATTGGTAAAATTTACAAGCACGAGTGAGTTATTTCAGGTAATACATTTTGCTATTACTGGTTCGTTAACACGAATCCTGGACCGTTTAGTAAATCTCATATGTTGTTGTACAGTATGGCAACATGGCGCCCGAGTAAATATCAAAATAATTGCTTCACACAAATAATTAATTGGCAGTAATTTGTATAATCACAATGGGGCTTCAATAGTGGTCAATTTTCAATTATCTGGGGCTTCTGGCATCTTTTTCATGTTAGTTGTAGCAAATTATTTATTTAAAATTTATTTAAATTAGTCCTTGGCATCAGTTAAATGTTCTCATTCCTCGTCTGCTTCTTACGTTTCCATATTTTTGAATTTTGATTACTTTTTATACATTTTAGATTAAAATTTTGGTCCTTCACGGCCTGGCGTCTATTCTGGAAGAGTGTCACTTATTGAATACTAAGATTTAACGGAAAATTCGTAACCAACGTTTGTTGTCATGGTTACTAATTGATTCCGATTGGTTGATCATGACTTATAACCATTGTTATCAATTTTGAATTTTTATTCAGAATCACTGTATATCTTCTGATTGCTTTTATTCTTCCGTCTTCCTTCCTATGTATTAAATATTATCACTACTGTTTGTATTTCCTTTCAAAGATTATTTTGACATCCCATAAGGTTGGGTTCTCTTATGTATTAAAATTTGACAGTTATGTTGATATTTGTTAATTACATTTCTTTTTTATTTTAAGTCCTTATTCTAACATTTTTCTTTTAATATGATTCACAAATTATCCTTGGCTAGTTACTTGCCTTGGATTTGCTAATTTCCTTGTTAATTTTTTACAATTAGTAGTTATTTGTTTTTGACAGTTAGGCATTTCATAGGCCTAAGTAGTAACTGATTATATTTACTTATTTTATACAAATTACATCTTATTTTACCCTAATGTGTTTTGTTTTGTTATTATAATTGATTTGTTTATTTGTTGATGTGTTTTGGATCTGTTTTTATACTAATTGTATATTACCATTATTTTCTTCATCATGGCTTGTTAATGATTTCCTAACTGATTTTCCAGTGTTATTAGATCTGTATTATTTTACCTTTTTATTTATTTATTTTGCCATTGTTAACAATATGGCTATTACTTACTATTCTTTATTACATAAAACATAACATCTAGGCGTATGGTCTGTATAATTCCTTCAGCCATATCCTATTCATAAATTTAATTGAACAATTTTTTAACAGCTATTAAGCAACGTTTGTTAACAATTCATTTCATTCTTTATTATTTTTTGGGTGATAAACATCATCACACCATTTAAACTTACTTAATTGATTATCCCTTATAACATGGGGTGTTTATTGATTTTGTTTTTAATTTATTTACTATATTTTTTCCTTATATTATCTCTACTTTCTATCCATGGTAACACTAACTGTTGACATTCTATGGGCTTCCTCCCCTGAATAACATCTTATCCTTCATTTATATTTAATCTTAATACTATCTTTAATTACTATCATTAACAAAATCCTTACGTGTTCACCATTAGATCGTTTAGTGTTTATCACTGATTTATTAAGCCTTTTTTATCTATCACTAGATTTTCTAATTCTATCATTCACAATATTCTTATTTATTAATAATATTCACTTTTAAACCATTTAGTGTTTATCACTGATTTACTAAGCGTTTTTTATCTATCACTAGATTTTCTCATTATTTTGGGGGTTTTACACTTTTACTTTTGCACTCCTTAAATTTTTATTTTAAGTGTTTATTAGTGGGTAATCCTTACCATTACTTTCTCTTTGTCACTTAGTTATTTTTATTTTCTCACCATCTCACTATCTCTCTCTTTACAAATATTATTTATACTATTAATAAGTTCATGTCTTTATAGAGTTCTTTATTACATATAACTCTAATTCTTGGGTTAGTGTACTTTTATTTTTCACATTACTTTATTGGGTTTTATCAAATATCATTTACACTTATCATTTAATCAATACTAATACTTATTTTTTTACATTGGTCAGTTACTGGTTTCGTTTCCTTTATGATATTTGAGTGTATCATTTCTCCTTTTTCTGTTCTATATCATTTGTTTGTGACTCTTTTTATTTGATTTCATTTTATTTCCTTTATACTTGTTTTGTTTCATCTTAATTTTCCTTCTTCTTCACTTTCATCTTATTTCGTTTTAATTTCATTTTATTTTGGTTTTCCACTTTCTCATTTCATTTTATTTTAATTGGTAGTATTGAGTCAATCACCTTCTTATTTGGTTTCGGTTTTCCCCTTCTCCTTTTGTTTCCTTTTATTTGGTCAATCACGTGGGTTAGGTCATGTCATCGTTTGTCGCGTCATTGTCATTATATTTTCATTAGTTTAAACATTTTATATAGTTTATTCATCGTTTTTTCCCTGGTATTGGGGTGGCTTATTTGTGTTGTAACAACATTCATTAATAAAATTCTCATAGAATAAAACACATTTAAGTCAACTACATCCGAACAAATTATCTACTTGAAAATGTCAATCATCTTCCATTGTCATAATATTTCTTAATTCAATACAACATATTATTCCTCAGATCAGCATCATCAACATAATAAATTTAACATTCATTAATTCGTTACTAATAATTTAGTAACCTCCTTCCACACACACTATGGGCTATAACTAAATCTATTCCATTCACACTAACATAATATAACATAATAAAACATAGTAAACACTCACAATGAACATAAACTTCATTACATTAAAATAAACATCTCAGTTGCATCTGAATAAAATTTCCACACCTTCCAAAACTTTAATTTCAATTAAACCTGTTAATACTCAACCTTTAATTATTTACCACTTCTTATACCATTAAATTTTCCAACAATTCAAATTTATTATCAACATTCATTTTACATCACATTTCATTTATTATTACATTTCCACTATGAATTTTTTATTAAGTATTTTCATCATCAATTAGTTTGGGTGATTCTCAGTCATTCACAATGATTTGATTTATTGAATGGGCATTTATATATGGCCTTACTCACCTTCTTCCTTCTAACAACTGCTAACAGATTTGCATAGGGTGACACCAAACTCTCAATATTTATCTCCAATAAATTCTCTAATTCCACTTAAATCATTTCCCTCTTTCTGCAAAATACCTGATACCCTCTTTGTACATAGGATGTGTATTCTCTTACCTGCAATTCACATTCATACCCACTTGCCCTCCCTGGAATCTTTGGCAAACACTCTTCGAAACTTCTCAATCACCTGCCACAACGAGACACGTTGATCACTCCCTACAACATCACCCTCACTACAGAATTTCACCATCACCTATTTACTCTACATTTACCTCACTCTCGCTTTTTCTACATACAACCACTCTCACTACTGTGTCCCTACTACTGACCCATTTCTGTATTACTTTTATTCCAAAATTCTTATTTTGTTTAACACCCATTTAAAATTAACTTTGATTGACTCAAATGCCTTATTGAAATAATTATCACCCAAACTCCATCTTTATCACCTTTTACATTAGTATGATCATTGAAAATTACATTAGAAAATTCATAACTTAACTCATAATAACAATATAACTCAACACCTGAACATATTGTATGTTTAATCATTTACTATTCATTATAGAATCTAAATCTCAGAAAATCATTTAAATTCATCACCAAAGTTCATTTATACAACATTAATTAATTAATTAATCTCCAATTATTTAATTCAATCAGTTTTTTTCTCAAATCACCGAGTTATTTTAATTACATTTTAAAATTTCACATTTACTCTCATCATTTATTTAGTCTGAAAAAATGTTATAATTACTATTAAATCAATTCCTATTACCTACATACATTGTTTACATAAAATACAGAATACACCCTAATGTAATGCACAAATACATTTGACATCAACACACAAAAGAATATACAATCCAAATTATTATCTGTTATCATTTACCACAAATCATTTCATAATACAATCCATTTCGAAACCACACTATTCACATAATTAAATGTTCATAAACAACTGTTTAACCACCATCATCGAATAACAATCTGGTCTTACGTCTACACAAATCATTTTTTATTAATACATTATATTATTACTATCAATATAATGATTATTTAACTTCTCATATTATTCTATCATATAACCTGGCACCATCGAGTATAGTCATGTCGCCGTTAGTATAATCTGTCACCACTAGGTAAGTTATAAATTCATCATTAACAACATCATCATCTACTGCTGCTATATCAGCTTCAACACAAGGTAAGACTTCAATATCATTATACACTTTCTCTATACCTAACCTTTCTACTAACTCTTTATAATTTCTCTCAACCTTAAATAACTTTATTGCCCCATCAACACACAACTCTCTCAAAAAATATCTCCCATCACAATGCCATTTCCCATTTTCTCTACTAACCCCTGCAGAAGGTAATACAACTTTGTTACTACACCATCTGGCCCCACCAGATGCACAAAAAATCAAGGGACAATTACTTGTAGACCATACGTCTACCAAATACACTCGTGAAGCATTTTCTTCACCCACAACCACAACCACAACACCACGGGAAAATTTTACCCTCTGCAATCCCTCTACCTGTAAACTCTCTCCACACTTTCTCTCTATCTCATCAACACTCTCTATCACTTCATTATCAAATTCTACTCACACTATAACTTCATCAGCACTCTCAATATTCGCAGCCTTACTCTCTAACACAATATTTTTAATTATATTATCATTTTTCTCACCCCTACTTACCGTATTATATGTTAATTGATCGTCTTTATTTTCATTTAATTGATCGGTCTTGTGATTATACGATTTATTACAGAATTATAAAATTATGATTACCTTCACACCTACCTTAAATTCGGGTCCAAGATCCCAGCACGAACTGTGAATGTGAACGTGATTTTGAGGTTGTTATAATAACGTACACTACTCGCATTAGTGTAAGACAACTAAAGTTTTATTTTATTCTTTAAGCTTTCAGATTTCAAATTATGAATTATTCATTTCTTTACCTCTCAAATCATGTTATCAATTGTTTTCAGATAATTAAGACAAAGCACACAAAAAACATTCTTAAACTATTAATGAAATCATTTTATACCAATAAAATTTATCTAAACATCTTATATTAAAGAAAGCAGTCCAGCCTGCTCATACACAACATTCATACCATTTTAAAACCCCATTTTGTCTTGATCAATTAATTTGAACCCTTTTAAAAGATGAAATTATTAGGATTGATAGTAGATTACCCCAACCGGCGTCACTCCTCTCGTTGCCATGTGCCGCGTGTGTTTATATGTCCGAAAGTTTTCTTTAATTCACATTTTTTATTTGGCCCATTTACTTCACTGACTTTATTCTGCTATATTAGTTCACTTTTAAATTCTGGTTAACACTTTTTACATAAGAAATTTAAATTTGGTGTGCACACGTTTTTCTTCGCTCCCGGCCGGGATACGGGTTTAATTCAACTGAGAAAGAGAGTCACCATTTTAGATAAAATTTATCCCGACTGGTGACGAACGCCACTACGCGCGTCCGATGTGTTTTGTTGTTTTTCGTCGACTCTCTGAAGCCAAGAGGTACGTCAGTGATGCTCACTTCCGCCCGCTCGCTCTCCGATTGGCTGCTGCGCCCACGTGATCGGTTTAATTAGTCACATGTTGTTCAGTTCTATTGCCGAGTTTAGCGTCGAGATTATCGCCAACGGCGCACGGGCGCACACACCCCCGCATTCCAATATTGTTATCGTTGTGTACCAGGTACAGACCGGTACGGAATTGTATACAGGGTGTCCAACAAAGCATGTCTGTATGACCGTAAAGGGTGTCCAAACAAATCAGTCTCAAATAATTAATAAATTGAATAAAAAATATACCCTTCAAAATAGCCCCGTTACAATACCCCCCCCCCCAATGAGAGGTCTTTTGTCGAGACAGAAGAACTCTCATTGCTAAACCCTAAGAGGATCGGAGAGGATATGGTGCCAACAACCCCCCGTTAATTCTTAACGCATCATGGGTAAACTACCCCCCTAGCTCGGCGACTATGGCTGCACCTGAACGAGATTACTGGACTTCTTTATCCAAGATCCCAACACCATAAACTCGGACAGATACTCACCATAGTATACCCAACCTTCTATCATTCTACCCCCAAAATCACAACCCTGGCCTCGTACCATGCCAAATCCTCAACCGATATATTCCCCCTTACATGCACACTGGGCTGCCTTTAGCAAGTACTGGGCGCGTACACATATTTATTAATACGTTCTAACAAATTCATTACTTAAAATTCATAAAATATTTATCTTTAAATTTCAATTTCCTTTTGCAAATTAACGTTAAGTTTTCAAATCAAAACATCAGCTAATTAAATTCAAATCATTTAAGTTTCGCTCAAAACTCCGTTAAAGTTCAAAATCAATCTGTTATATTACCATTTCTTTCCTCAAAATAAAAAAAGCTTTTACATGAATCTATCAACTCTATCAATTTTCTTCACTACTACTAATAATCATAAAACAAATAAACTGGACATCTTATTAAATCATGAATTCACTTATTCTAACATTTGTTTATAATACCTGTATCCTAAGCAATATAATTCAATAAACACACTAGGAATACATTTAAACAATAATATACTTGAAATTCAAAATATCACGTATATGGCAGGCATAAAAAATAAATTTTTTTTTCCAAAAAAATTTAATTTATCTAAATATCACTTTTACCAATTTCAGAAAAATTTTAAATCATTTAATTCAATCAAGAACCAAATGGCATCAATCAATTACTAGAAACTGGTCTTGTCTCTAACATCAGCCATCAGCTGACCTCTCTGGGTCAAGTCAACGACCTTGACATACATATGTTACACAAAGCTACATCATAAAATACATGAAACATCTTTAAAATTCTTTACCTTCAAACATGGTAAAACATAATAAAATAAGACATTCAAAATTAACATGGTTATTATTATCTTACAATAAACAATAAAATTTACATTTAAATTGACCAAAAATTACACATTTTATAGCTTTAATTATTTTCAAATTCTATTACAATCTGTCACTTGCTTCAATTCTTATTACATTTTGACTATGACTTTCTTTCTTTAATATTTTCATTCTCAGTTAGTTTGGGTGACTTAATAATTTCGATCTACAACCCGGCATTTACATATAGTCTTACCCCCTTCTGACTCTAATACGCACTTAACAGCTTTCACCTAGTATGACACCCATCTATCAAAACATCTACCAACCATTCTCTACCTCTGACCTTACTACTCTAACTCATTTCGCATCATTCTACTCTTATAACAAAAATACTCTCTACCCCTTTGTACTCAGGATGTGTGTTCCCTTCCCAATGCTCATTCCCTTATTTGGTTCCTGGACCCTCCCTAGGTAACCCTTTCCGGCACACGTCGGTTCCCCTCCCGCCACAATGCTTTTCGTTGAGGACTCCTTATCACACCACCCCCCTTATAAAATTCCACTATCAACTAATTACTCTCCCATTACATCACTTTCATCTACAAAATATCTCCATTTCTTTATTACCCCAATATATCACTCATTACTCTACATATTTTCCCCATGGCTACTGTGTCACTATCAATACTCAAATTCTACATTACGTTTATTCACAATAATATTGTTCTCTCTAACACCCCTTTAAACTTAACTTGGACTGATTTAAATGTCCTAACGAAATAATAATCACCCCAAATTCTACCTTTTACAAACCATTTAAAATTCTTAACTATCTCAAATTACTCTCACTATTTAATTTAAAAATCTCTTAGACACATTTAAATTTATAAACATTTTACTTGATTTAAATTGCATTATCATCTTCATACTTACATTACATCACTCAGCACTATCATAGACAAACAAATATAAACACCAAACACCAATAACTCCATGTACCTTCTGAAACATTTTAACAACCATGTTATTCCACAAACTAAACACAGTTTAACATTTATTTATTTATTAATTATTATCAAATTTAAATCTCATAAAATAATTTAAATTCATCATCAGAATTCAATTATATAACATTTTAAATCAATCAAAAATATTTAAACCTCTCAAATTATGTGAATTCCATCAGGTATTGAAAACACAACATTTTAATTGCATTACTCTAAAACAATTACAATTCATTAATTACTTTCATAATTATTCTTGTTATTTATTTAGTTTACCAAAATATTATTATTATTATCAAAACAATTTCTACCACATACATATCGTTTACATCAAACATTTTACAATACAGGCACAATCAATTTCACTAGATTATTTACAAATTCTTCGTCAGTATTTTTCTGTTTACCACACTTCATTTCCTAAATTAGCAAGTCAGAACCATAAACTAAAATATTTAAAATGTCCATTTATTGAGTTTATAATTATCCTCCATCATCATATAAATATCTAACATATTTAAAACATAAATCATTTTTATCGACCTTCAATTTGTTATTTTTATTATTATAATAACTATCTGTGTTCTCAAATGTTTCCATTATCCAGTAATAATGTTTTATAGGCTTACCCCACATTATTATTATCTCATACAACCTGTCTACATTTGGAATTCTGGTCTTGTCACCGTCAGTGTTTTTGTTTAACATTCTATCATCATATTCTTCTACCAGTAAACTACCCCTTCCCCTTAACCGATCTTCACCAAAAACAACAGGTCTTGAGAACTCTATAATTCAGGGCAGAATGCAAAAAATTATTTGATTATGTTTGAATTTGCGGCTGTTATCGTTTGCCATAGAAAATACCCTTGTTAAAATATAAAATGTTGCAGGTAAATTACCCCTTTCCCTTAACCGATCTTTACCAAAATAAATAGGTCTTGAGAACTCTACAATTCAGGGCTGTATGCAAAATATTATATCATTGTGTTACAAAATTGCGGCTGTTGTTGTTTGCCATAGAAACAAATTACCCTTGATTAAAAAAAAAGTTGCTGGTAAACTACCCTTTTCCCTTAACCGATCTTCACCAAAAACAATAGGTCTTGAGTACTCTACAAATCAGGGCTGTATGCTAAAAATTATTTGATTCTGTTTCAGTTTGCGGCTGTTATCGTTTGCCATAGAAAAAAATCTACAGACACACACACACACACACACAGAAACACTTTTCAAAAAACGACTGTTTCTCATGTTTTGAGTGTAGTACAATCAGAATCTGCTATAATCTCGAACACGATTTTTTTTGCCATCACCATACTTCCATTTCCTTAAGGAACATGGAAGTAATAAAAATAAATGTGTTGTAATATATACAATATGATTCAAATGAAACATAACATAATTCATTAGTATTGACCATAATCATTATTTAAGCAAGCCAAGTACCAAAACCATGAAATCAAATATACACCTGTCTATTATATCAACACATATTTAACCTCCATCATCATAAATCAGCCTAAAATTGTACATGCACATTTCAGTATTGTCTAATCTAATCTTACCTCTTAAAATATAATAACCATTGAAATCTGTATTGTCCACTATACCATAATAATCAAAAGCAGGATTATTCCATAGTATTATATCATATACCTTGTCAACATCGTGTACAGTCAAGTTGCCCTTGAGATTATTTGTCACAATATCATCATCATCATCATCATCTGTTGCACCAGTCTCATTACTAGGTAAGTCAATTTTCTCAACTCTCTCAATATGTAAAATCTGCACTAACATTTCATAACCTCTATTAACATTAAAAATCTCTTATCTCTCTCTTTCTCCACCTCTCATAATACCTATCACAACCCCCCCCCCCCCCGAACTACCTCACTCCTCGCAAAGGGCACCACAAAATCACTAAAACAACTACTGGCTTTACCAGATATACCACAAAAAAATTAGGGGACCACTTTGAGACACCATGTCTCCTGCATAACCTCTGGAGGAACCTTTGTCCTCATAAACCACATGTGGAGTCCTTACTCCACTTAAAACACAGGGAAAATTTGCTCTTTGCCCCTCATTCTCACCTAACCTCACTTCACACTCTCTCTGAATCTCATCAACTATTACCTCACCACTAACTTCTACTCCCACTAAAACCTCATCATCACTACCATTAATCAATATTTTATTTTACTCTCTAATACTACATTTTCAACTATGTCACCATTATTATTTATCATATTATGATAATTATTACTTTCACTAACACCACCTACCTTAGTGTTCAAAACCTGGTCGTCTTTGTTCTCATTACATTTACCTGCATCTCTTTTCCACTTGTCATTTAATTTATCTGCCTCTCGTTTACACTCTTCAGTTTGTTCTCTTAACTCATTAGTTTGTTTTTTAATATCATTATCAATAGCGTCAATGCACTCACACAATTCATTAAAACGCTTATTATTATCATTAGACATCGTATGTAAAAAATTCATTACATCATTCATTGCCCCTCCCTTTATTTTTTGACACTGGGGTCGTGTGTGCTCCAGAGTCACTCATTATGGCAGAGTCAGTTAGACTATGTTCATTTTCGTTGTCTGCCATTTTTCAAATTACATAAATCCTCCCCCAAAATTTTTAATATCCAATATTACATAACGTATTACACAAAAACTCACAATTAATACATTCAATTACCCAATGAAATTGCTATATAAACATTCCGCCATCTACCCCCAACATATATCTGTTTTTAAGTAGGCCTATCTTATTAAATATTAAATAAATTTAACAAGTATCCTGGCAGGGTCGCCGCTTGTAACTGTTAGAAAAAATAAAGTAAAAAGAAGAAACGAAATCCCGATTACTACTATTCTTTTCGACTTACCTTTACCAAGTCAGAAGATTCCCAAAGTCCCAAGGTCGCCACCACATTTTTTGGAGGAAATGTGGAAACCATTTCACTTTCCCAAAGAAAACAATTTTGATGAATAATTAAACAAAACTCCCTCACAGAAAAAATTCCAGGGCCGTTTAGCCGAACTTATTGACACAGAGAATAAGGTTCGGGTAGACTGCGTAATTAACTAAACTAACATTATAAAGAGAAATCTGTTTTTATTTTATTAAAACACATTGTACTTAAATTTTTTGATGCTAAAAAGAAAATATAATTAAAAAAAATATATATATATTGTAGCCTGACAGATATTCCACCAATAATTAATTCATTTAAGATCGTAAAAATAATTAAATTACATATACTCAAAGAATGTCAAATGAAATTCAATTACACTTCAAAGGAAAACACCACTATAAAAGAAAAACAATAATTAAATAATAAAAATGCAACCATAAGAGTCAAAGAAAATAAATTAAAGGAAACTCATATTAAAAAATCAGGAGAATATCCAGGAGATTAGGAGCAGGTGATAAATATAATACCCCAAAAACAAGAAGAGGAAGATTAGTATCAGGTGATAAACAAGATATCCCGAAACAAGAAATAAGAGTAAAGTTAGTATCAGGTAATAAAGAAGATACTCCGAATCAACCATCGGACAAGATAACACTGAGTATCTTGGTTTACCCAAGAATGAACACAAGAAGGAAGACGAGAAGAAAGGAAGAAATAGGATGGAAGAACCACAATAAAAACCTATTATTAACTACCATTAACCCCAAACCAAATGATACCATTAAAGAAGTATAACACCCCAAAACCTAATGAAATTGTAATTATTTATAAACAAAAGTATTGTGTAGTATGATAAGAAGTGCACCAACTAAAGTTATTATATGATAAAAAATAAACAAATCTTCACAGTCCATGATGACTAAAGGTCTGGTCTGAGAATAATAAAACTCAAAAATAAGTCAGAACCAACAGTGAACGTGTACTAGTGGAAGTGTTTTTAAATGTAATAAACTTCAAGTTTTAGTGTATCTATAACTTAAACAATGTGCTATAAAATAACTTTTATATTTTTATAATTAACAAATAATGAAATATTAAAATGGAAAATATTTCCAATATTTCATTAAATAAGGTCACTTTGTTATCTCAAGACATTCAAAGAAATGTCAATAACAAAGATAGTGTGGGGGGAAATGTTTACTGTACAAGGGGATGTTAAATAATAATAGTATAATCAGAAAGGACTGAAAATAACTTAAGTTTTAATAGAATTAAGAAGTTTAAATGGCTGATATTGTTCAAAGCCATGAACTCCATTTTTTAAAAGAGTTCAAATAGAATAAGGTACCTATATATTTAGAGTAAGATGTTTTAGTCATATAACAGCGTACATACAAATTAAAATGTTTAAGTATGGATGCTGTATTAATTTACAAATGTGTTAAATGTATGTTCAAAACAGTTTAAGCAAACATGTCTAACTTGAGACTGCTGATTAATGTTAATTATTATTTTGTAACAGTAGCATGAATTAGATGCTACACATCTCAATAAGTATGTAAACAATTTTATTTCATGTCATGTTAACTTTTAAGAGTCATAGGAGGTGTAGAATTAAATTTATTTGAAAAAACCATATATGTAAAATATGTAAAACTCTAGGCCAAATAATGAATTCACAAAAATTAATATAAACCAGTTAATTCACCAATGAACCATGTAAACTAACAAGGTTTATGTAAGGTAGGTCAATTAACAACTACTGTAAATGATCCTATGATTTAAAAGAGTAATATAGAAAAATATCTTAAATTATTGAAAATTTTTGAAATGTAATAATTAAATATTTCAGAGGAGAATTAGTATATTAATAAATTATCACTAAAAGACAGTTCAAATGTTAAATTTATAATGAATTAAGGAAAGGGAAGGATTTGTAACCATTTGAAATTTATTATAATTATATTAATAACACTTAAAATGGCAGTAATTGTGTACAAGAACGGAAACAGGTTTTTTGGGCCTAGATTTCCAAAAAGACAGAAATATGTTAATTTTAACAAAAATCTTAACAAATATGGACTATGACATATCAAATTAAACAGAATGAGATAAATAAACCAATTATATGGTTAATAGTTTATGAAAGCGAACAATAAACTAAAAATATTCCATATATAATGTACCTTAGAATTATGTACATGGGAAGTGAAAATTATTTTAACAATACTTTTCCAATATTAACTTGGCAAGATATTTCCTAAGATGAAGGAAGTTAGTTAGTTCTTTGTTAACATTCAAACGGAACAGTCGATGCAGAATCGCGTTCTTAAAACCGTATAATGGAGTGTAAAGGTTAAAGCCTAGAATCAGTGAAAAACGGGAGTTACATAAATTAACACTTTTCAAGTTAAAACTTATGAAATACTCTACGACAACGGTGAAAACGAACAATACACCACATAATACAAGTGATTTAAACCATTGAAAATACCTACTATTAATAATTCACTCTACAACATATTAACAATTCTTCGCCATGAACAGACATTAAGTGAACACTTCTAACAGAAAACAATTAACACCAGTGGACACTGAACACTCATCCAGAATACCTCAAACAACATAATAGACAGTATACACAATTTCGGAGATCCATAAAACAGTTATAAAGGTGAATTTATTGTGAGATTTTCCAGCGACGAAAGATACGTATAACCTCATCAATTCAGCTAGCCGCCATGATGGTCCCGTGATGCACTACAACCTCCTCGACTGATTTCATAGCCTGCAGCTTTGGTTTGAAAAATCAAATATATTAAACATTATATATTATTCACAATTTGTTAAATATTAATTATTAAGATTATTTCTTGTAAATGTTATACTTTCTAGGCCTGCCCTTCTCTGACTATATATAAAATAATCGTTGAAAGAACCTTTCTTTTTTAAGGCTTATATAAAAAATTAACCTGTAATCACATATCGATATATCCCTGTGACGGAGTCGAACAATTGCTCTAAATCGATTTAAAATCGATTATTATTAATTATTGTTAATAAATCAATTTATTTCAACTATTTGGATTATAAAATTATTTCACATTTTAATTTAAGGGTTTAATTAACTACGAGACTTCCTGGAAGACGAGAAATATTAACTAAAAGTGAGATACTGGAGCAGCACTGAAAATCATTAATCGATTGCTGAAAGGAGATAATCTGATTAACTCCAGATTTTGTTAAGCTCTACCAGAAGTGTAAATTAAACCAAAAATACCTCACAGAATTTTAAAAATTTGAACAAAACATAAAACCAGGATTAATTCTAAATTATATTCACAACAAACAAACATAAAATTTTTTTTTGAAAAATTTTTTTTTCTTTTCTTGTATTTGTAACTACAGTTAACAGGTCTAGTTACAATATATATATCAATAGAAAATCTTTAACTGAAAATTAGTACTTTGTTTTTATCTTTAGCGCTTACCACACCCTTTTGTTCTCTCTCTCTCTCTCTCTCTCTCTCTCTCTCTCTCTCTCTCTCTCTCTCTCTCTCTCTCTCTCTCTCTCTCTCTCTCTCTCACACACACACACACACACACACACACACACACACCACCATCACCACCACCACCACCACCACCACCTGTTAAGATCTCATTATTTTTAAAAGGTAACTTTACTGTTTTTCATGATATTGTTTTAAAAAGTCAGTTTTGTATACTTTCACCAAATTTACTACACCTTTATGTTTACTTAGCTCTTTCGACGAGGAGTCTCCTGCTGGTTGCACAATGAGTCGTAATTCGCTTTCCCGACGAGAAAAGCACAAAAAAATGTCCCAAACGTCCAATTTATATTCACATTTTTTGTTTCTAGTAAATTCACACTTTTATTACCATTTTTTAATACTCTTTTCGAAGAAACTTGGTAGGCCTTCCGTAACTGGCCTACCGTGATTGTCCACATGCACTGTGAATGCGTGTGTACTGTTCCGTTGTTGACTGGAGACTCCGCTTCGTTTTCGTTCCTGTGCCACAATTCCGTACAAATACGCATTTGAAAACCAGTTCATTCCGGTAACCTCTCCCCATCCCTCCTTTGGATTGACGTCATTTGTTTTTCACTTGATCATCACGGCGCGTGGCCGTTGACCGCACCTCAACTCTGCCTTACTTCGTCTTTGTCTACAAAATGCTTTTTGTATGATTCATTGTCTAAAAATAAAATTCGTTACATAACGTACCGTTACACAAGTTTAAGTAATTTGAATATTCATTTCTTTAATCACACACAGTCAATGTAAATAGAAAATAAGGCATACTGTGCTTATATGTGCCTATACTGTGTCATACTGTATATTGATTATACTGTAAATCTTCTAGACTGAATGATTGTGATCGGTTGATGGGAAAATTTCATAACGGTGATGTTACGACAGACAGACATCTTCAGAGCAGGACTGATTTGTGACTGATCACTCTATTTGAATGATAAATATAAATATATTTGTAATAAGAAATATCCAGTAACCTATATTCATCTCTATTTACCTTACTTGAATGAAGCACGTGGGTCACGTACACCATAATTATTGTACTTACCATAATTTGTGAATCTGGTTGTTTCAATTTTGTTACTCTTATTTTTACCTAGGGTCCAAGGATTCGACTCAGCGAGATTGCTGACAGAGATGGTCACAGAAATGAGAATACGTTTATTGAAAACAGTTACCATCAATCCTAATTTATTCAGTAATTTTGGTTAAGCGTGTACACATAATAACATTTTAACATGGCGGCCATTACTTTTACTGGCTCTTTGTTATAAAACTTCTTTATGTTCTATCAAACATTAATTCATCAAATTCTAATTATGTAATATGCATTAGTTTCATGGTTAATTGACCTGTATGCTATTTACTTATCACTACCGCAAACCAACCCCCATTTAGAAGTCGACATCTAACGTTCACGCACTTCTCTCGCTCTCTCATCCATACATACAATTTTTAATTTACTTTCATTTGTGTACACATAATATCGGCAATTTCGAATAAAAGAGCTCTTTAATTAAATTTTGGGTTTGTCACTTCCCTGGTTAAATAGTCTGGAAGTTCTAGTAGCGTCACATGTTGATTCCAAAACGGAGAGGTTACTTCTTTCTGAATACACTGATTCTACATTTACTTTTGAAAATATTACTTCACACTGTCTAGATTTTTTTGTAGTTAACACTGGTTTACATTTTGATTATATTATTAATATTTTAAATCACAAACTGACTAATTCAGGCCAGCACAATTGTTAGCGTGTTATCGCCATGATGAATTTCTGCAGACTGGGACGAAAATTATGCAAATTTTACGTATGTGTGTGTGAGTAAACGTCATCGTTCTTTGTCTCTTGTTATATAATCGCCTTGTTAGTTACGTATTTTAATCACGTCATTGTTGTTTTAATGACGTTTGGCGTTGTTGGCCAATGAAACGGGAGCATGTAGCGCCGTTACTGGCGGCTGTAACCATTATAAGTCTTTTTATCTGCACGTACACTGCTGTCCTTGAAATTATTTTGTTGTCTCAGAACTGCGTCGTTGTAGGCAAAAACCAAGGGAAATCGTATTACCCATAGAAATGACTTTAAAAACATCGAAATACCATAATTTACTACCTTGCATACCATACTTTTTATATCAGACTTTTTGTACTGTCACAAAACCCCCTCAATGAAAGGTTTTGTGTCGAGACACAAAAACTTTCATTGACTCATTCACACCTCTCTAAAAGGATCAGCCCAGATATGGAGCCATAACCCCCTGTAGTGTTACTATAAAAAAAATTCAATCACTTACCCTTGGTCCAATGATGAGGTTCACACCTTCTGACCTTACTGGACTTCTCCTGAGAGATCCCTACACCATAAGGCCATGAGGCACTTTACGCTCCTGTTCTGACGCACCGGCCAGCTCAGGACCGCGGTCACCACACCATAAAACTGAAACATTCAATACCAAATTTTAAAATAGTGGCCTTCTCTATATCCATATCCATAACTGATATGTTTCCTCTTAGTACGTTGGTTTGCGTTTTGGGGCATTGGTTTGCTTAATTCTACAAGTTTCAAACAATGTATATCAAGAATTAAGACAGAAAATTCCTGCTATTTTAACAATCTGGTATCTAGTACACATTTCTGACTTCTGTCAATTATATTCACTCTCTTTATCACATGAAAACAATTGCTCTTAACCTAAACAAAATGTACTTTACTGCTTTAGCAACAACCATTAACCCTAATATTTTACTTCATATAATCTTACAATATCTATATCATGGCAAACAACTTTAAAGCTTTATACTTTCTTTACGATCTTTTCTTATGTTTAACTTTCTTTATAACAGAATCATTTCTAGAGAATGGACAAACTTTACAAAATTTTAATATTATAATCGTTACTATCCTGGTAGTAACCTCCTATCCACACACACTCTATTGTCAACATAAGAAAACACAATAAAACATTGTACATCATAAGCATTCAACACTAACATTGAACAATTCACATTACTTAATTCATATTTACATAACTTGTAGCAGAATTTTATGACATCATTACTATCAACAATTCTCTATTAACTTTTAATCATTTAACATTCATTTAGATTCTATGCAAAATTCTCAAATTTGTCATTTACTTTTCCATTTACCTTACCTTTCAGTTACATCACCTTTCTACTATGAATTTTCCTTTTTCTAACCTTTTTATCCTTACTAGTTTGAGTGACTCTCTATTATTCATTTTTTTCTGTATCTTATTTTGGCATTGTCAATCTAACCTTACTCACCTCCTTTTAACTAACAACCGCTTCTAACCATTTACATATGATATGACACCAATATCTCTATAATAACCCCCTTCACAAATCCCATTTAAAACCTATAGCACCGCTCATTTTTTGTACTAGTATGTGTGTATTCCCTCTAACCAACTCATTCCCTTATCGGTTCCTGACCCTTTCAGGTAACCCTTTCCGGCGCTAAACGGTCCCTTCCTGTCTCAACATCTCTCGTTGCAGACTCCTACACCAATACTCTTATTACAAAATATCACCATCAACCACAAATATAATTACCATTCACATTACTCACCTCTACCTATAATCCCTGCCTACTGTGTCCCTAAAATATCTAACACCTCTTTATATATTGTCAGCATCTCAGCACTTTATTTTCCCTAACTCCCAATAACTTTATTCAACTAACTCCAATGCCCTTATTTATCACTATTACCCAAACTCTTTACAACATTTCACATTAATATACCATTAGAAAATTAATCACTTATCTACTAACAACAATACTTCTCAATAGCCAAATCTATTACCTGCATAATCATTTACTAACCCTTTAGAATCTAAATTCCATAATATCCTTTCAAAATCATTATTAAACTTCTTTCAATTATTTAAAATTCTATAATACATAGTTTACACAAAAAATACATAAAATACACAACAGCAAAGTACACAAATACACTTAACATAATAACATCTACACATAAAAGAATATACAGTCCAACTTATTATTTCTTATCATTAACCACAAATCGTTCCATAAGACAATGCACTTCAACACCATATTATTCACATCATTAAATGTTCATGAACAATAAACAACAAACAATTACCCCATATCGTCGGATAATAGTCTAACATATTTGTAACATAGATCATTCTTATTTATATCAAATTTATTATTATTATTATAATAATCTCTTACTTCTATGTCATTCATTATCACTTCTGTTGGTTCATATACCTGTTCAATATTGGTCAATTTTGTCCAGTCTCCGTTGGTATTATCTGTTAACATTAGGTAAGTTATATTATCATTGTTAACCTCATCTACTGCAGTCTCAATGTCATTGTAAGGTAAGTACTCATTATCATTATTATTTCTCTCTATGCCTAGCCTTTCTATGAATTCTTCATAATTTCTCTTTACTTTAAATACCTCTATTTCTCTCTTTCTCTCTCTCTCCCAACATTTCTCATCATCATACCAAGCTACACACTCTCTCTCAAAATATGCAGGGGACATTAATTCATCATTATGGCACCACCTATGAAGTGCACAAAAAACCAAGGGAAATTTATCTGTAGACCTATCGTCTTTCACATATTCACGTGAAGCCATTTCTTCACCCCGCACTACAACATTACGGGAAAATTTTACCCCCTGCAACCGCTTTATCTGTAAATTCTCTCTATACTTTCTCTCTAATTCATCAACACTTTTTATCACTTCATTATCAAATTCTACTCCCATTATACTTTTATCACCACTCTCAATACTCGCACAATTATTTTCTAACACCATATTTTTAATTCTATTATCATAATTCTCACCACTACTTACCTTGTCTTTATTTTCATTCAATTTATTTGATTCTCTACTATTCTCTACCCCCATTTTACTCTCGTAATTTTCATCTATTTTATTCTTTTGTCTATCAAACTTCTCATTAACTAATGCAACTATTTTCTCTTCCGTTTTATCGAAACGTGCGTGCATTTCATCAATTCGTTTATCAAAATTAAAATTTTGTTTTTTGATTTCGTTTTTTATTTCGTCAAATTTTACATTAAAATTATTCTGGATTTCTCTGATTTCGCTTTTTTGTTCATTAAAGAGCATTTGCATCATTTTCATAATTTCGTTATTTTCAGCCCTGTTATTTGGGACTGGTGTTGAGTGAACAACTCCTTCACTCATTACTATTGATTCTGTCATACTTATTTGACTGTTACTCGTACTGTCAGTTATGCTTAATAAAGAAATATTTTCTTTATTTTCTGCCATTATAAAAAATTTGTTAATGGTTTGTCGCTTTATTATCGTTACCACCTAACCTACAACCGTATTCTCATTTTCAATGTCCACTCTGCCACCATTCAGGCTTATTATATAAAATACATTAATATATTTTATATAGTCCCTGTTCAGGCGCCATTTGTGACTGATCACTCTATTTGAATGATAAATATAAATATATTTGTAATAAGAAATACCCAGTAACCTATATTCACCTCTATTTACCTTACTTGAATGAAGCACGTGGGTCACGTACACCATAATTATTGTACTTACCATAATTTGTGAATCTGGTTGTTTCAATCTTGTTACTCTTATTTTTACATAGGGTCCAAGGATTCGACTCAGCGAGATTGCTGACAGAGATGGTCACAGAAATGAGAATACGTTTATTGAAAACAGTTACCATCAATCCTAATTTATTCAGTAATTTTGGTTAAGCGTGTACACATAATAACATTTTAACATGGCGGCCATTACTTATACTGGCTCTTTGTTATAAAACTTCTTTATGTTCTATCAAACATTAATTCATCAAATTCTAATTATGTAATATGCATTAGTTTCAAGGTTAATTGACCTGTATGCTATTTACTTATCACTACCGCAAACCAACCCCCATTTAGAAGTCGACATCTAACGTTCATGCACTTCTCTCGCTCTCTCATCCATACATACAATTTTTAATTTACTTTCATTTGTGTACACATAATATCGGCAATTTCGAATAAAAGAGCTCTTTAATTAAATTTTGGGTTTGTCACTTCCCTGGTTAAATAGTCTGGAAGTTCTAGTAGCGTCACATGTTGATTCCAAAACGAAGAGGTTACTACTTTCTGAATACACTGATTCTACATTTACTTTTGAAAATATTACTTCACACTGTCTAGATTTTTTTGTAGTTAACACTGGTTTACATTTTGATTATATTATTAATATTTTAAATCACTTAAACTGACTAATTCAGGCCAGCACAATTGTTAGCGTGTTATCGCCATGATGAATTTCTGCAGACTGGGACGAAAATTATGCAAATTTTACGTATGTGTGTGTGAGTAAACGTCATCGTTCTTTGTCTCTTGTTATATAATCGCCTTGTTAGTTACGTATTTTAATCACGTCATTGTTGTTTTAATGACGTTTGGCGTTGTTGGCCAATGAAACGGGAGCATGTAGCGCCGTTACTGGCGGCTGTAACCATTATAAGTCTTTTTATCTGCACGTACACTGCTGTCCTTGAAATTATTTTGTTGTCTCGGAACTGCGTCGTTGTAGGCAAAAACCAAGGGAAATCGTATTACCCATAGAAATGACTTTAAAAACATCGAAATACCATAATTTACTACCTTGCATACCATACTTTTTATATCAGACTTTTTGTACTGTCACAGATTGTGTATATGCAAGTGGTCTTTGGGACATACATGATTCAGACATCATTCTGAAGATGTCTGATGTGCTGGTGAAATATCTGTAATGTTAAGAAATTTGAACATCGATAGACCATGACTATGGAGCCCTGAAGTTTTAGATAATAATAACAATGACGCAGGCTGTGAAAGCCTTTGTAAGTCATATTGCATCTTCAAAATGCATGTGTTTTATCAGTTTGCTATTAAGACTGTCAGTTTTGTAAAGTGTATTCTGTGATTGTTTTATAGTAAAAAAATATTGAAATTTCAATTTTATTTTTTTAATTAGTAATTTTGTATAAATTTTGGGAGACTAATCAGCTCAGTGGATAGAAAGAGGCCCTATCCAGTAATAAGCTAGTGGATAGACTCCTTGGCCTTTCTAGTTATGCCCTTGTAGTGTGACTTGTTTACCTAGTAAACTTGTTGCCCTAGTTTACCTCAGTAATGTGACTTGAGGTAAAGTTTTCAGATTTTTCCATCATATTTGGAGTATTATTATTGTATTTTTTGAAATAGGCCTAAGGATAATAGCTACACTGTATTGGAACCAATCTGCAGTGGTTAGAGATAAAGAGAAAACTGAAGAGATACAGATTCTGCGTGGAGTAAGACAAGCATGTATACTAACTTTGCTTTTATTCAACATCTACTCGTAAGGTATTTTTAGAGAAGCTTTAGATGAATGTGATGTGGGAATCTCTCTGAACGGTGAAAGAATAAATAACGTACATTATGCGAATGATACCGTCATATTCGCAGATAGCTTAGAGGGGCTGCAACAACTAATGAATAGTGACAGAAAGCAGCCGTAGACATAAATCTTAATAAAACAAAGCTAATGATTGTATCTAAGAACAAGTTCACAAACTGCATCCTTAATATAAACCAAAGGCCAATTGAACGTGTAAGCCAGTTTATATCTTAGTACTATAGTTAATGAACAATGGAACCGCTCTCATGAAATAAAGAGCAGCATTGAAAACGCAAGAGCAGTGTACACTAGAATAAGCAGTTTATTCAAAAGTCACGATTTAACAATAAACACAAAGATGAGACTTTTACGCTGCTATGTATTCTCGGTCCTCTTCTATGGTGTAGAATCTTAGACTTTGAGTGAAGCCACAACTAAAAAACTGGAATCTTTTGAAATGTGGCTTTACTGTAGAATACTAACCATTTCGTGGACAGCACGTAAAAGTAATGTTGAAGTTCTTGGAAAGATAGGGAAGTTATTAACACAGTGAAGATAAGAAAGCTTCAGTATCTTGGGACATCTCATGCGAAATGAACAGAGATTTTACTTATTGCAGTCCATACTAGAGGGAAAAGTACTTTGAAAGAGAGGAGTTGGGCGACCGAGAATATCATGGCTGAGAAATTTAAGGACCTGGTTTGGCACTCCAACTGACTTATTCCATGCAGCAGTACAGAAAGTTAAAATAGTCTGTACGATATCAAACATCCGAAACGGATAGGAACTATCAGAAGAAGATTAATGTATTTCACATATATTCTTTGCATTTAAAATTATGTTGACATACTGATCAGGCACCACCCACCGTTAGGAAGTGCAACATCCACCAGATACCACTGTGTTTGGTGATAGTCTGAAATATTAATTTGGTTGCTGTACTTTGAATTAAGCCAGTACTGTTACACCAAGAAAACTTTAGTTAACTTGTTAGTATAAGTAGAACAGATTTCTCAAGTTGTTCCCAGAGGAAGTAAGAGATTGTGAAAGGAGGAATTATGAATTTGATTGAGCACTCATTAATAGTTCATTAGAGTTCAGATACTACTATAACATATATTTCCAAGTAGAAAGGTTGTTAATAAAATGTACATTAAGTTTTTATATTTTATAAATTGTGTAATATATTCAGAGAAAAGAATACAGTATAATAACAAGTTAGTTCTTTCAGATCTGTGAAGCACCAGTTAGTAGTAAAGTGAATTACTAATATGGTTCATGTTGTGTTCAGTATGTTGTCATGGGCGAGCGGTTTGTAAAATAGCATTACTTGGTAGCATTCTGTTTAATAAGGACATCTATGATACAGAACTCCAAACTCACAAAGTCTTGATTGAAATGTACTTTATAACACTTTCAGACCTATGCCTGTACATTTTATGGGCACCCGTGGAACCCCATTCTGTCCGATGCCCGTACAGCGTCACTTTTACATAGGTGTATACTGTTTCTCAAGCTTCCCATATGAGAGCAGTACATCATTATGCCATTTGAACTGTAGTCCATTTGAACTTTAGATGCCATCTGAACTGTAGTTATTTCTTTATTTAACACATAGCATTGAATGCATTTAACTTAATAAAAGCAAACCTTTTGTGTTTTGTTTACACGCTTGCATTCAGTATGCGTGTCAATTAAATGTAAATATTTTAAAGAATATATTTCCTTTACTTTTTATATTTCACATAATGTGTAGCGTAGACTAGTGTCCAGTAATTATATAAAAACCATAAATGTGTGTTTGAAAGCAAGTTATACAAAGAAATTGTGACTTAATTTTTTTGTAGTCCAGTTGTAACTTAATTTTTTGTTTTAAATAGTAAAAAAAAGTATAAAGTGTTATACATCAGATTAAAGAGGAAGAATGGAACTAAAAAACAGTATAGGGTAAGTTGACCAAATAGAATTGGTTAAGTTGTAGCATAACAATGAAATGCACTAAAAAACACCAGGCCACCATGGGTTAACACCCCTTACAGGCCCAGGTCTGAAAGTGTTAATCATTAAAGAGCAAACAAAAATTGGCTATGGCTTGGTTGGTACTCTAGCTTTTAGCTTTATAACTTAACTGTTGAGACTTACAGAAACTGTGGAACTCCTTGTAGCACTCCCTAATAATAATACGATCCTGTGAATAATAAAACTCACGTAACAAAATAAAGTACAAATTATAACAGTGTTGATTACACTGACATAGTAAATCTGAACAAACGCTTGTGTAAAGAACTGGAAAAAAAACTGTAAAAAAATGGCTTTGGTAAAAAGAAAGAACTTGAATTGTTAGGTGTCAATTAGTTTTTTAGATTCAAATGTACCACCACCGTAGTCACACTGTGGAAGAGGTGTTCTAACTGGCTATATTTAAAGAGTTTGCCAAATAGTTACCAATCAGGAGATAGACTGTGACATATGTGATAGCCAGTTTCATCAAGTTGAATAAGGATAAAATAATTTAAATAGAAGATTCCTTGTTTGTCTTAATATGGGAAATTGAGGTTTCTGTGTGATGTGGTTTTATTGATCAACTGTAAAGAGGTCATCTCGATGCTAAAATATGTAATATTTAAACAAAAGAATAATTTGGAAAGGCTGAACAATGTTATGGTTTATTAAATAATTTCCAAAATCTTTTTACAAAAACTTGAAGAAATAATAAAATTGAATGACCCATTAGGATGCTAGTTTAGATACGTTGATGACACTATATATGCCCCAAAATAAAACTATTAACATTTCTAATGTATTAAACTCAATTAACAATTTACATAACAAAATAAAATTCACAACAGAAGTAGAATCAAATAATAAACTGAATTACTTAGACCTAACCATAAACAGAACTGAAAATTTGAATACTCAATATACAGAAAACCATCTCAAACTAATTTAATAATTCCAAATAAGTGTAATCATCCTCCCCACCATAAAATGGCAGCATTCAATTCATTGATATACGGTGGATACAAAATAAAAACTATCAATAAATTAGAAAATAAAATAAAACATAAACTCACTAAATAAACACTATACAAACCTTCAACTAAAAGTCCGTCCACTAATGCTAATATAAGATATTCCAACTTTACTTATCACAGAAACATAACTTAAAATGTTACGAGTTTAAAATAAATAGTAAAAATCTAAAAATCTGTGCCTATTAATAAGCGGCAACTGAAACTTTACTTGTTTTTTAAAATGAAAAAAATTTAAATTTGTACCACTTACCTTCTTCGCGAATTACCAGGGTGTTGTCTGGTGTACTTAGGCAGAGAAAAACAACAGGCAATGCAATGATAAACACATATTTTGCAAGCACAATAAAAATGGTATTTTATTTGTTTCATGACATTTTTCTATTTACTTTCTTTTATTTTACTTGATATTCATTTTCGACTCAAACCACTACTCTGCATCTCGATTATTTTTCTTAAAGAATTACAAAAAACTTGGATTATTTTTTACATGACCAATACGCTAATAACTAGTTGCAACTTAAAAAACTGACAAACTAACTAAACTACTAAGACGACCCAGATTGCTCGCTCTCTCCCTCTCATACTGTTTAATTTAAAAACCCCCCTTTTTACTTAAATTTAGGCCTTTATTAAAGAGATACTATTACTTGTTGCTGTGGAGTCTCACACCGACCGCATGGCGTATCAAACACTTATTCGTCTTTTTCGATGTTCGAAATTATGCCCGCACTCTTGACGACTTACTGTGCTGACTGTTACATTATGACTGTACTTTGGTTCACATTAATACTGGTGTTTTGGCCGGCCGACCGTATTTAGCTAAAAACAAATTTTTATAGACCATGCTTGGTCTCGTGTTGTGGCGGACTGACGCTGTACTACACCTAAACAATAATATAATCAGAAGTCAAAACATCAATTAGATGGCAGGCACAGAGAATCAAATTTTTTTTTCCAAAAAAATTTAAATTTATCAAAATTTTATTCTTTATTTATTTCGAAAAAATTTAAAATTATTTAAATCCATTAAGCATCAAAAGTGGCATTACTTCATTGCCAAAACAGGTCTAGTTTAGAACATCACCCATCAGCTGATCAAACTGGGTCAAGTCAGAGCCTTGACCTACATAAGTTACATCAGAAAATACATTGAACCTCTTTAAAATACTATCTTTTAAACACAAAAACATAATAAAATAAGACATCTAAAATTAACAAAGTATTATTATAATTAACAGTAAAATTGATATTTAAATTAATCCAAAATTACACAGTTTACGACTTTACATTTTCAAATTCTATTAAAATTGTCACTTGTTTCAATCAAAATTTTATATTTTTACTATAACCCTCTTTTCTTTACTGTTCTCATTCTCCATTAGTTTGGGTGATTTAATTATTTATACTAACTTGAAAAAATTGCAAATCATTCACAAGTGATATTCTACAGCTGATCAGCTGATTTTCTCAGCATGGTGAATGACCTTACTACCAACACATTTCAAAATTATATAAATCACATATTTTATCAATCCTTATCTCTAACATAATAAAATAATACATTTATGTGACAGAAGAAACATAGTATAATAAACACATGAACATCCATTTATCAAAGCATAATACAAGCGTTCAGTTAGTGCAAAATGAGTCATCATCTTTAAGTTATACAATTTAAAATCATCGCTCACCTGAGCAACCCCCCAATCCACACACACTATTGTATTTTCTGTTGGACTGTGGCCCCCATTGGCCTCCACAAGGACGGCATAGTTGGAGGAATTTGAACATCTCCTTGTTCGCTTTAGCGTTATATTTTAAAGATTTTAGATATCAACATATCTTTGTTTTATAGTTACGTGCCCTTAATGCGGGTCTACCACCTGTCTATGCTGTCCCTACTCGGACAGAGTGGCAGCCGCTGTTCCATAGTTTCCGGGATTTCCCCTAGTTTCACCCCCCTATTAATTTATAGTATCAACCAATTTCAAGCCAGCTATGGCCAAGGGACTTAATTATGGCCATAGCTGACCACTAGCCAAAACCACGATTAGTGCTGGTAAGGCAGTAATCGCCCGAAAAGTCGGGGAAATCAAACTCTACCTTCATGCATGTTACTACATCATTTCTCTGCACGGCACGAAAGTCTATCATGGTACAATATACAATCGTACAAAAAGTGTGTGCCGTGCATTTTCGCCATTTTGGCCTCCGATGGGGGTAACACTCTCTATTACCCCCAACACTTTCCACTATCTACACACATAGATAAGCAAGATAAGATAGATAGATGTGGGGTGCACATGCCACCCCAGCAATAGCACACTAATAGCTAAACTAAAACATTCTACATTTGCAGTCTCTACACTCCATTATTATATCACTTCTATGAGCACCAAACTACCCCCCCAAAATTACCCACATATCTTGTATGATAACAAGTTTTTATTTTATTTAACACATTTTTTACACAGTAACACATTTTTTACACAGACACCTTTGCAAGTCCAAACTTTTTCTCTATGACCAAAATAGGAACTACAACAATGGATTACCTTACAAATTTACCTTAAAAGTACAATACATTTTGTTTTCTGAAGGAAAACAATTTCTTGAAAAGTTAAGTATTTAAATTACATAATTTCGGTTGTTTCATTCTGAAATTTTCCAATTTCAATTTCTAGAACAACCTACTGTAGTTCGTGGTTTTTTTTTTACATTTTTACATACCTTACCTTTCCACGAAACTAGGGGTCCCCCTCCCCGTTCAATGATAATGTTAAATTTCTAGTTTACACCAATTTGTGGACTCGGACCATTGTTGGTTTCACCCTTTGCGGCGGGGCTACCGTAAACCATGGTCTGCCTCCAGAATGCCAAAAACCACGATCATAGGTGGTGAATCTGTGACCGCCCGAAAATGGGGGAGGATCCCTTCTACTTTTAAGATACCATAACATGTGTATAAATAATAATAAAAAAATTATAATAATAAAATATAAAAATGTCTGTTTGTATGTAAAAATTTTAATAAACACAAAAATATCTATCATCACTCAGCTAGATAATACTTTTTTAATTGGGTCACATTATAAGTTCCTTTTATTTCTCGAGTTTGCGAATCTACTAAAACATAAGCATTCTCCATTTTCACTTGGCTAACCTCATATGGACCGTCATACAATAGGAAGAATTTTTTAATTTCTTTGTCCAACGCTGATGATTGATCGTGATTTTTTATTAATACTAGTTGTCCTACCTCGTACTGTATGGGTGTTAAATTCCGGTCATGTCTCCGTTTCCGCTGTTCAGCCTTACTCAGCAGGCGCTCCCTAGCGATTACCAATTTCCTATCATGTGGTATTTCCGTCCGGGTTGGAAATTTTACTAGCTCTTCTAATATGCGTGATGGCCTTCTCTGAAACATTAACTCACATGGGCTGTAACTAGTGGATTCATGTAAACTATTGTTAATATACCCCTCTATCTTGCACACAAAAGTAGCCCACAAAGAGTGTTTTTTTATGGCAAAAGGTTCTAAACATTCTCCCTAACTCCCGCATAACACGCTCACTTGGATTTGACTGTGGATGATACACTGATGTATGTTTAACTAAGATATTTTCCCAACCTAAAGTTTCCCGCCAGGTGTTGCTGGTGAACTGCGAACCATGATCTGACAATACTACTTTAGGCTTACCTACTTCGATAAGGTATTCATTCACTATCTTCCTAGCCAATACTGATGAGGTTGCCTTTTTAATCGGGTACAATTTTACAAATTTAGTAAAAACATCTAACACAACAAATAAATAATTTACCCCGCCACGACCTTTGGGTAAGGGGCCATATAAATCAACGGCAACTAATGCTAAAGGACTGTCTGGCGTTACATGCTGCATTAAACCCTCCTGTTTACGATTGGTTACTTTAGCTTTCTGACAAATTTTGCATGTCTGTAATATTTTACGCACCGTTCTTTCCATATTGTTGAATTTACATGACTCTTTTAATATGTCACTACATTTCTTGGGGCCTATATGACCATACCTTAGATGGCAATCTCTCACTACTTCAGGTATTATAACTTTAGGGATGCACACCTTCCAATCATCTCCCTGTTCATGTGCCCGGTGAAATAAGTGTTTATTAAACAAACTAAAATGTTTCTCCCACTTGTGAGGTACGTTAGGTATTTGACTCAAAGCTAATATTATTCTATTAAGTTCGGTGTCTCTTTCTTGTTCTGTTGCTAAGCTACTTATTAATTTTTTCATATTTACTTCCCCCACTTCTTTTACTATAAATATTTTATATGTATTTGCTACGTCTACTTCGGTATTATTATCAAAATCTGTTCTGGATAGGACATCAGCTACTATATTTTCTTTACCCTTACAATACTCAATTGTTAAGTCATATTCTTGTAATATTAGCATCCACCGCACTAACCTACCATGTGTTAATTTACAGTTCTTTAAAAACGTTAAAGCTTGATGGTCAGATCTTATGATTACCTTATTTCCTAATAATTACGTTCTGAACTTTCTACAGGTGAAAACTATTGATAACGCCTCCTTCTCCATCGTAGTATAGTTCTTTTCACTAGTTAATAGAGATCTACTTGCAAAATCTACTACTCTGTGGTTACCACTCCCATCTAACTGAAACAGCTCTACTCCCAAGGCAATGTCTGACGCGTCTGTGTGTATATAAAATGGTTCTGAAAAATTAGGATGAGCTAATATAACTGTGTTTAAGAATTTATTTTTTATCAGCTCGAATATTTTTTGCTCTTTTAAATTCCACTGCCATCGATGGTCTTTATTTAATGAATGTCCCAATTGTACTGTTAAATATGAATATTTGTCTACGAATTGCCTATAATAATTGCACAACCCTAAGAAACTTTGCAACTGTTTAACATTTTTCGGTATCAGAAAATTTTGTATTATTTCTACTTTTTAGGGTCTTTACTGATACCCCTTGCTGAAATTATATGTCCTAAAAAATTAACTTGTTCTTTCAAAAATTCTGACTTCTTAAATTTAACTGTTATGCCATATTCATGCAGTCTACTTAGTACCCTATCTAACCTTTCACAGTGTGTATCAATGTCTGGTGACATAATTACTATATCGTCTACATAAACGGTTGTGAATTCTAAAATCTGTCTCCCTAGCACATAATCCAGGCATTTGATAAAAATTGAAACACTTACGTTGAGTCCAAAAGGTAGCCTGCGAAATTGGTAATTCCTACCGTTGTATAGAAAGGCCACATACTGTCGAGACTCCTCCTCCAGCTCTATCTGCCAGTAACCTGCAGTCAAGTCTAAGGTGGTGATGTATTTGGTCCCACTAAAACGTTGCAGAATTTCGCTTACTGGTTCCGGTGATTCTCTGTCTGGAACAATTATTCTGTTTACTTGTCTTGCGTCTAAACATAATCTTATCGATAAATCTTTCTTTGTCACCACTACTAAAGGGTTGGAATATGGTGAGGTAGATTTTTCTATTATACCTTCCCTCAACATTTTATTTATTTCCTCCTGTACTAAACCCCTCTTGGAGTATGGTACTGGATAGGTTTTAGATGCAAAGGGTGTTTTTTCTTTAACGACTAATTTACCCTTAAAATTCTTTACTAAACTAGGTTCGTCTGAAAAAACTGATTTATTTTTGTTTATTATTAGTACTATTTTCTCCCTGTCTTGATAGCTAAATTCCCCATCTTGATATAGGATTTTATTCATCTTTTCCTCCCAATTATTTTCATTTTCAAATAACTCATTACTATTTACTCTCAAGTTACAATAATTGATCATCAAAGGCCTACACTCGTTTATGTCATTGTCAGAAATTAAAATTCCCTTACTAATTACTTTTAAAGCTTTCATTCCTACAGTCTTCTTTTGTATGAATGTTATTTCAATTATATTATTATTATTGTTTAATTTCATAGTCTGTGTGTAATAGTTTAACTCTACTTTGAAATTATTTAAAAAATCATTACCTATTATAGCTCCCATATTTAGTCCTGGAATAACTAAGAAAGGTACATTTATTGTGTTTTTATTTACCTTTAATTGTAGCATTATTTGTTTAGTTACTTTTTTACTGCGAACACCCATTACTCCTATAACACTAATTCCCAGTACTGGTAATTGTGGAATTGTCTCTGTAGTCTGATTTTTGATTTTTTCAAACATTCTATCGTCTATAGCAGTCAGTTCACTCCCTGAATCTACTAGAAAAATGTATTTAGAATTAAACACTTCGGCTTCAAATTCTGCCATCCCAAAAGTATTACTACTCTCTCCTGCTTCTTCGTCGGATAGATCATTATGGATATTGGTAATTAGTGACCCTATTTTCAGGTGATTACTAGATGGCTGGGGGCTTTCTTTTTCAACCGCCCTGATTAGTTTAACGGTATTGGAGGTGGTGGTTCACTGTAAACCCCCCTACTGTTTTGGTTATGAGCTGGTGCTTCCACGCCCCGAGTTTTGTTTGGGTTACTAACATATCCCCCTCTCCCTCTATGATTAAAATTTCCTGATACTCCCCGATTACTGGTAAAACCTCTCCCTCTATGATTCCCTCTAAACTGATCGAAACCCCTATTATAATTCTCCACTCTCCCTCGGGCACTCTCCCTTGGACCCTGACACCGGTAACATTGATTCCGCGACCCGTTATAATTACTAGCTACACAACTAGGGTTTGGACACAACCACGCCCCCTCCCCTGATCTACTCACATTACTAATAAAATGGTCTGGTTGTCTTATGTCAGTATTTATTTGATTTGATTCATTAATTCTAAACTGGTATTTATTATCTTCTTCCTCTTTCATACTCTGGTATGCTTCTAGTATTTTTTCTAATTCTGCGATATTAGCAAACTCCCGGGTTCTGATTGTGGGCCGTATGTCCTTAGGTAAATGTTTACTAATGTATCTTATAAAAGATGAAAGAGGCATTGGTGGTTCTAAATATTTAACCTGACTATATAGTCTCGTCACATACGACGTAATACTCATGTGCTTAATATTAAAATTGCCCCACCCCATTATGGTACTGCATAACCCCTCTTGTTTCTCTTCTGACCAGTACTTATTTCTAAATGCTTGCTCAAACTCATTAAAATCTACCCAGTTATCATTATGAGCATCCGCCCATATTTTAGCATCCCCTTTAAAGTACTTTAAAATTCTTACTAATTTAATCTCCCAACTTTCTTGGTTATATTTATTAAAACTTTATTTATAGAGTTCAAAAATTGTATGGGGTTCACTCCCCTACTTTCATAACTAAAATACCCTAATTCTACTTCCACATTCACTCTCTCACTCACAGTAGTTAATTTCTGATTAATGGTTACACTCAAGTCTTCTCTGACTTTAATTATTTCACGCTCATGTTCTGCTTGTTTATTTTTTAAACTAGTTACATTAATCTTAATTGCATCAACTTGTTCAAAGTTACTTCTGAATTCATCATTTATATTTTCTTGTATTTCACTTGCTCGTTTGATTTGTTCACACTCATTGATTATACATTGAACATTACTGTCAATTTTGTCATTTTGCTTTTTAATTTTATCATTAAATTTACTTGTCAATGTGTCAGATTTTTTATTTGTCTCTAACATTTTCTCTTTTTGTTTTTCGTTAATTATTTTTAACTCGTTTTTAATTTCTGTTTGTATCTTATTTATATCACTAGTCAGCTCATCTTTCACTCCAACAATAACCTCATTCATACTTTCCAATCGGCTATTCATATTTACTTCACTTATTCTTAATTCACTTATTATGTTCACGAACTCGTTACTTAAGTCTGTAAGTTTATTATTGACTACATTTATTTCTGATTTGATTTCAGATTTTAACTTATTATTTTCTGCTTTCATTTTCTCGTCTTGTTTGTCAAGTTTATCATTTACTATGTTTATTTCTAATTTGACTTCTGTTCTAAACTCATTCAAATTCGTGTTTTGTCGGTCAAATTTACTACTCATCATTTCCATAAATAATGCTAATTGATTAAGTACGTCTGTATTGTCGACTCTGCTACTCTTAGCATCTGCCGTCTCAATTATTTCGTCTGTTGTATTGTCGGTGTCGTCTATGTGCTCGTCAATATTTGTCGATACTAAACTGTTCTGTGTCACATTTAAATTTATATTTACTTCTTCACCTTCACACAAAGTTGCATTCTTGTTTCCCTCTGCCATTTTCGACCAGTTTGTAAACTAACTTAACTTTTTTAATTTACAAAGTCACTGTTAGACGGGCGCCATTAAAACGTTACGAGTTTAAAATAAATAGTAAAAATCTAAAAATCTGTGCCTATTAATAAGCGGCAACTGAAACTTTACTTGTTTTTTAAAATGAAAAAAATTAAATTTGTACCACTTACCTTCTTCGTGAATTACCAGGGTGTCGTCTGGTGTACTTAGGCAGAGAAAAATAACAGGCAATGCAATGATAAACACATATTTTGCAAGCACAATAAAAATGGTATTTTATTTGTTTCATGACATTTTTCTATTTACTTTCTTTTATTTTACTTGATATTCATTTTCGACTCAAACCACTACTCTGCATCTCGATTATTTTTCTTAAAGAATTACAAACAACTTGGATTATTTTTTACATGACCAATACGCTAATAACTAGTTGCAACTTAAAAAACTGACAAACTAACTAATTAAACTACTAAGACAACCCAGATTGCTCGCTCTCTCCTGTAACCTCTCTTTCCTTTCTATGCTTTTAGTATTTATTTTATTAAATTTCTATCTCCTTGCTTATTAGTTTGGAAGAGAGGTCACAAGTTACTTAAAACTAGGCTAGAGCCTAGAGAAGCTAAAATTGGGCTGGGTCCAGTATGATGGGACTTGCAAATGAAACACTGAACTCAAGATAACAACAACAATTTATTATTCTCTGGTAGTACAACACCTGAGCCCCAAAAGGCTAGATAACTAAGTCTTTTCATTGTTGAATATAATTTCCTTAATGTGTGCCTTGCCAAAAGTTGAGCAAGGAATAATAACTATTTACAGCCCCAAGTATTGAATGACTATGAAGATCTGAATGATCAGTGAATATTAATTCATGGAATGTTACATAATGTCAATAATACAATTGTAAACTGGCCCACAATCTCGACCCGCAAATAATCACATATTATAACAAGACATAAATATATAAACATATACACCTGCAGGATTAATATAACAATGTAACAATTATGAAAAACAACACATACATATAATTAACATCAACCACGTTTGCATATAAATAACACATCACATGTTCACCCTGGTTATCAGCGCATTTAAGCATCTTGTGCAACACCCATAACCCCCTTATTCTGACCAAGTATCTGGCCCCCTTCTGTTTAATTAATAGGTGACTAAAACCCCCTCCCCAAAACTTCAATTAAAATATCCCAGGAGTGGAGCAGACATGCCCCCAAGTTTTAACAAGATAAGTGTTAACTGAATGTTCTCTGTAAGCCACGCGGCCAGCGCACAACTCCCATGCCGATATTTAATTATCAACTTAAATCCCATCAATTACTATAATGAAAAGTAGCATCACAAGGTTAACATGGATGACCGTTTACCTAACTGCATTTTATATTCCTTTACCTTCAAAACAGAATATGGAAAAATAGTGGAGCTTGACCACCATGAGTATTCATAACTGACATTGATCAATCTTGTGTGGTCTTATGGTTAACTAATTGTTATAGGGAGCAATTACAATTATGGTTACAAAATTTTTTGCTATGGTAAAATACAATCTGTGACAATGGTAAATTTAAAGTGTGCAAATTAGCTAAACAGTGGAACAGAATTTGTAAAACGGAATCTAAGTCATAAAGGTATTAAATCAGCTCACAGTGTTCCAAAACTTAACTACCGGCAGGGTCAGGCATCGGACGAGATCTAGCAAGATCTGACATAGACAGACTTGCAGTGGACGTCTCCAACGGGAGTCGACCACGGTTTAAAACCACCCCCAGATTATGAATGAATAATAAAATACGTGTCCACATGGAGCAACATCGTTAACATAACTATCCCAACATGCTTAAAACAGAAATAGAATGAGATACAACTCTATCTACCGAACTCCCCTCGACCCTGGCGGTGCGTGACCCCGGCCGAGTTTTCACTCTCAAAACGAGATATACATGATAGTAATAGAGGAGGCGTAAGCCTTACAAATTGCAATTAAAACATGCCACCCATTGTCCGGAAATAACTGTCAAAACTGGAGCGTTTCATGAAAGTCTCACAGAGTTATTCGGCCACAAGATTTAGTTTAACATGGTTAAATTTCACCTGGTTTGAAGGGTGTAGGTTGAGGGCTCTGTAGTGTGTGTCCAGTCCATCCTTCCGGCTGACATAGCTGACGAAGGGTTTTGGAATTACATCGCCTGAGGCAGTTGTTCGGCCATCCTTCCGGAGCGGGGCAGATTCCCGGCTACCTCGGAAACCCGGAGGTCACGTAGGCTTCTACTTATTCATAGAAGAAGCTGGGAGACGAAAACTGTTCAATCTACTCTGCCAGCCGGGGACTAGAATGTGAAGCGCCGATAGCTGAAGTGGAACAGAATAAACCGGCTGTTGAAAAAACCGTACGTAACAGAGATAGGGCGCGCGCGAGTCAGGCGGCCAAGGGGCAATTCAGCATGACAAAGTCCAACTGACGGTACCAAAGGACAACTTCTTTCGCGTCGACAAATACGTAAATTCTTTAATTAATCACAATATAGACATCGGAACATCGCCGCGTTTTCCAAAACGCGGCACACTCCCTCTCATACTGTTTAATTTAAAAACCCCCTTTTTACTTAAATTTAGGCCTTTATTAAAGAGATACTATTACTTGTTGCTGTGGAGTCTCACACCGACCGCATGGCGTATCAAACACTTATTCGTCTTTTTCGATGTTCGAAATTATGCCCGCACTCTTGACGACTTACTGCGCTGACTGTTACATTATGACTGTACTTTGGTTCACATTAATACTGGTGTTTTGGCCGGCCGACCGCATTTAGCTAAAAACAAATTTTTATAGACCACGCTTGGTCTCGTGTTGTGGCGGACTGACGCTGCTACCAAGGTGCGTCGCACATTCAAATCATTTCCGTCAGCATGATCGGTGATTGGCCGAGACGCTCACGTGGCCAGTTAATTAGCCACGTTGCGTCGCTTCCGCTGATATACTTTGGTGTCGAGAGTATTGTAGATGCCCACGGGCGCACACTTACAGCTGCATTCCAAACATTACTGGTGGCAGGCTACAAAGTTTTTTTACACTTTTCCCCAACGGAAGATTCACGCATGTGCGCATGGGCTTGCATTCCACCGGTGTTATCGTTGTGCGCTAGGCACAGCCCGGTACTGGATCGTATACAGGGTGTCCAACAAACATGTCTGAATTACCGTAAAGGGTGTCCAAACCGATCAGTCCCCAATAATTGATAAATTGAAAATAAAAAAATATATCGTTCAAAATAGCCCCATTACAAACTCATAATAAACTAAGCAAACTGTTTAAAGACACAAACTTAAAAATATCGTATAACACAGGTAATATTGTTTTTAATAAAATAAACCTTAAAACTAAATTCAAAATTCATAGTAAAAATGGAGTTTACAAAATAGAATGTCCAGATTGAAATAAATTTTACATAGAAAAAAAAAATGAACAGATGAAGAGGAAAACTGTCTGAGAGATTCATCCAAAATCACAATGGGTTTTTAAAACCTAATATTTACAAATCTAATTCAGCCACAAACTGTTTAAATAATAAACATAAATTTCCAGACATTCAAAATGTCAAATTAATTAAAAATGTACAAAAAGGTAACAAAATGAATATCTGGGAAAATCTTAATGTTTACAAACACAATAATAATAATTTCTAATTAAAGAACACATTCAAATAAAAACAAAACAAGACGATTTATTTAAAATCATACATTTATTGGAATAATAAAGTAAAACTTAAATATATAATAGATAACTGAGTATATAAACATTACAACAATCGAAGTAAAATCGATTATCCATTAACTATATTGTAAGTAAAACATTCAGTTACAATTCAAAAAACCCTCTGAAGATACAGAATAATTTCTGTGAAACATGTAAAATAAACCTACTTGCAGTATATTTATTTGAAGATATTACATGAGAGACCTGCATGAAACACGAGTTACTTAAAAGGAATAATGGATTTATCAAATAGTAAATAATATATTTATATATTTTCACTGGACAAAAGGCTTGTCGCATGACAAATGGCGCCAGTCGCACAATAGTGTTTTTGGTGGGCCTAAAAAGGACCGGGTGGCGAGAAAGCTGATGTTGGTCGTGCTGCGCTGAGATGTTCGGCGCCCGCTGTTCATGGCGTACTGCAGTCCTCCTCTTCTTTCGGCATCGGGTGTAGAGTCGGCTGCCGGCCCAGTGACGCCCATCGCAGGCGTAGAACTGAAGGGCGAAGACGCAAGAACGCCGGTTCTATTCTTCGGCCATTCCTTCCGGCTGACTCCGCGCCGATGTCATCCGAGAGAGGAAAGGAGATGAAGTGTGTCTGATAGTGTGGCGATGAAGAGTGCGTCGAAAATTTCTAGCGGCCCTAGTTTTATGCACTAACCAGGATCGCTGATTGGCTCGCTACGAGCACGTTAGTTGTCACGTCTCGGCTGCTGATTCCCGATTGGCTTGCTGTGTCCACCGCTGGTACCGGAGAGCAGATGTTCGCCTACCGCTGCCGTCACAACTCCACCGGGTCTTGAATGCTCTCCGGTAGCCAGCCTACTGCTCTTCTCCGGATGTTGTAGAGGTGTCTGTTGGGCGCCATATTGATTGGTATGCCGGCTGGTGGCTCGCTGGATCTTGCATCCACAAGATGATCGTCGCCCCACGTTGGGCGCCACTTGTCACCAGACAAAAGGCTTGCCGCATGACGAATGGCACCAATCGCACACTCTAGTGTTTTTGGTGGCCCTAAAAAGGACTGGGTGGCGAGAAAGCTGATGTTGGTCGTGCCGCGCTGAGATGTTCGGCTGCAGCGCCTGCTGTTCGTGGCGTACTGCAGTCCTCCTCATCTTTCGGCATCGGGTGTAGAGTCGGCTGCCGGCCCAGCGACGTCCATCACTGGTACGGAACTGGAGGGCGAAGACTCAATAACGCCGGTTCTATTCTTCGGCCGTTCCTTCCGGCTGACTCCGCTCTGATGTCGTCCGAGAGAGGAGAGGAGATGAAGTGCGTCCGATGGTGTGGCAATGAAGAGTGCTTCGAAAATTTCTAGCGGCCCTGGTTTTATGCTCTAACCGGGATCGCTGATTGGCTTGCTCCGAGCACGTTAGTTGGTTACGTCTCGGCTGCTGATCCCTGATTGGTTTCTATCTGCTGGTACCGGAGGAGAGCAGACGTAATATATATATTACGCTTTTGTCACAGTATATATATATATATATATTCACTCACTTTCTGCTACAGTCCGTTTCTTGATATATATAATACATTTAATAATTATAATGAATTTTCCTCAAGATATTTTTTTGCTTATTAGGAACATGTTTCGGGTACCATCTTGTACCCATCCTCAGCCTTCTGGTTTTTGTGTCTGGTGAAGTACATACGTGTTGGTTGACTATTATTATTGTGGCTTCTTGTTGGCTTCTGTTACTTCAAATTGGTTTTATTGTGTGTGATTGTGGTGTATGTGTTAGTTTTTTGTGTATTTTCGATGTTGAGTGCTTTGAATATTGTGTCATGTTTTGTATTGATTTGTAGTTGTTCAGCTATTAGTTTGTTTTGTGTTTTATGTTTGTATATTTGTAAATTTTCCCAGACATAACCAATGTGACACTAATAAAACATATACCACACAAAGGCACCATAATGAACATTTGGGAAAATTTACAAATATACAAACATAAAACACAAAAACTAATACCTGAACAAATACAAATCAATACAAAACATGACACAATATTCAAAGCACTCAACATCGAAAATACACAAAAAACTAACACATACACCACAATCACAAACAATAAAACCAATTTGAAGTACCAGAAGCCAACAGGAAGCCACAATAATAATAGTCAACCAACACATATGTACTTCACCAGACACAAAAACTGGAAGGCTGAGGATGGGTACAAGATGGTACCTGAAACATGTTCCTAATAAGGAAAAAAATATCTTGAGGTAAATTCATTGTGTGTGTGTGTGCATGCGCGCATGCGTGCGTGTGTGTGTGTGTAACCTGGGGGATTACAGTGTTAAATTAATGTGCAACTGTGTGCATTTGTTTCTGTAATTTTTGTCAAATGAAATTAATTAATCAGTGTTTATCATTTATTACAGATGACAGTGTCATTTCAGTATGAATGGTTGGACGAGATGTTCCGTGAAATGGTCACATACGTATTCTTTGTAATGACAGGTTATAAATTTCGCCCTGCTTCAGCGAATCCATATTTTCAAGTCAATACAGATGAAGATGATGACGATGATGAAATGGATGTTGTGTAAGTAATATTACAAATGAATATAATAAAACACACGTACATGCACACTTTTATATATGTGTGTACATTAAGTAAATACAAATGTGGGGACCATGGTGCGCTTTGAGAGGCAACCAAAATTTTACACAAATTTATGACTAAGACTATTGAAACACTTATTTAAGCACAAAGTTATGGCTAAATAATGCCAGAAAGAATACTTTTCATAGAGATAAGGAAAGAACTACTATTACTACTGTAATATTTCCACACAACCATAACTCACATTTACTACAATAGTATTATTTAAAGAATGGTTATGACAGGTCTATGATGGGCGTGTTTCCACACCGATCTCTTGCCATTTGTGCATGTACAAAAACATGTTAGTATTTGTTGCAAAAACCAGTGTTGTAAATTGCTTTCATATGACTGAATTTTGATTGGCACGCAACCTTCCAGTATCAGAAACTTTATTATAGACCGCTGTTTCATAAGTAATTCTGAGGTGCCACTCAGGGCTGAAGTATGTTGTTACTCGTTGAACTCATACAAAATAAACTAAAACTTAAGTTATGCGTATACTGTTGGCTACAGAATTCATGCTCAAATGTTTTCTTGTTTTAAACTACTAGTCATACCATGTCGTAGAAGACGTGACATATCAATCAACCCACCTTATTATGTTTTTAATATTTTTTATTCATAATTATGTTTAGGTCTCCAATGACAAGCTATTCTAGTCTTATTTGATTTCTTGTTACAGCTTCTGGCATTTAATCACAATTTTTTGTTATTTTTGTCCAAATATTTACTTCAGTTGCACTTCTCAGATCCTGGCTGTCAGTTTTCATCTTCACAGCTGGTGCAGACCTGGCAAAAAATTATATATTCATTTTGTTTACATTTTTTCTTAGCTCATCTTTTTACTTTTCTGGTAGAGTTCATTAATTGTCTTGTGTATCTAAACTGCATTTTCTCTAAACAACTTTCATACAGATCATAGTGTGTGTGTGTTTAATTAATATATAAATCAATAATAAAATGAAATTATATTACATAATATATATATATTCTGTATTATATATAGAATGAGCTTTAAATTATATTAATAAATGAATAAATTAATTATATTTCACAAAGTATGTTAATGTTTTGACTCTGAAAATGTTAAAAGTTATTCATGCAGTGGTGCAGTTTTGCTTTTACTCAACTTTTGGCAATTCTTTCTTTAGCATTCCCTACAAAACCCTTTTGCACACTGTGTGTGTGTGTGTGTGTGTGTGTGTGTGAAACTTATGATCTAATGGGATAATCTAATGGGTAAACTTCCACCTTTGTTACCTGGTTTTGGTGATTACACTTGAGCATTCTGCTGTAGCATGACTCACATTTTTATAACAATTGATACACCTTTCCGCAATTATGAGTGACTTGTAGTTTATGATAACCATGAATAATGTAATTCCTAATAGCGTAATATACCATTGTTAAGTAGTATCCCAGTGTTATGATTATGTTGTAATCATTAGCTTGTATAACAAATACTAATGTGGGATGTCTGCATGCGTTCGTGTAGAGTTAGCCAGTGTGGCGTGAAAGAGGGCCTCAGTAAGCTGTCAAGAGTAACGATTGAGTCAACGCAAGAAGAAAGAGACAATCTGTTGCTCAGTAAACGGGAATGCAGTCACGAATACGACTAAGTTAAAAGTATCGATTTGTCTGATGAAACACGGTGTCACACTTGACTAGCAATATTCATTTATCACGTTTACATTTTTAAAGATGCAATACATGACAACAGCATGTAGTATTGTACAATTTGTATACAAGAAGTGTAGTTAATTACAGTCCGCACATTGTTCCATTTGAAAACATAATTAAATCATTCAACTTTCATATTAGCATTGTGTGCATTGATTATTATTTTTATTATTTATTTTATAGAAACATTGAGTTTTTTTATGTGATTATGTTATATAGCACGAGTAGGTTATAATGCAGTTTTTAATTGTTACTGAATAGTATTATATCTTGTTTAGTTGAGTACTGTATGACAACCACTAGGTGCAAAAGCAAACTGAATTGTGTACTTACTGGACGTTACAATCCAGTCATTGTAACCCAAATCAATAAATGCTGATCGTTTTGTATTGTGGGTTTTTTGATTTTGCATATGTGACCATGCTATACTTTAAAACTGTCTTCCTAACATTGTATGATATCGACTCTTACAGTCGTACAGTTCACATCGATAATTAACACTTTCAGTACCATGGCGTTTATACATAAACCAGCCTCTGTGCCCAGCGGTAAAAAAAAACTGGTGAAACACTCATAATTATTTACTACTAAAAAATAATTACACCAAACGTTTTACCGGACATTCTTCTTATGAATTACTCTTTATATTTTTATTATCTTTTTTATATATATCAAGTAAAGGTGTATAAAAATACAATGTTTTGTATAATTTTTAAGAAAAAAATTCTTCAGAATCATGTTATTTAAACTAAAACAACTACATTAGACTTAAGTTACTCATATTGTCTTGTTTACAATTTGGTTAATGTCTTTAGTAAAGAAAAAGTATGTGAAAATTATAAAAATTACACATTATAACATGTTTGAGACTGATAAATTTTGAAGCGTAGATGGACACACAAAATCTTGGAGCAGTAAGAACTATTGGACCAGAATTTATATCCAAACATAATTATTTACTTTTCGGAATGTTGGTGTTAAGGATTGTCTATAATTAGTTTAGATGAAAACAAAGTATTCAAAAAAAAAAAATTGGAATTGTCTAAAGAAAAGTGGAAATAGCATGTATTGTTATTTCTAGGTTATATTGAGTTGAGAGGACTCAGCTTATTTATTATATATTTATAATATATCAATTTTATAATGAGTAATACACTAATGTTCAAAATAACACACAAATATACAATAACACGGAAATGTAAACAAACTTGCAGCACCTGTCGATTTTTTTTTCCTCCAGTTACAGCTGCAATTTGAAGGCAGAAACAAGAACCAAAATGCTCAATAAACCTTCTGCATTAATTCTGTGGCATGATAATAAGATGCAACACATGTGAAAGCATTGCATACTAAGCGGCGTAATATTATGCCGTTGCTCCTCAAAGTGTTAAGTAACTGTGAGGACCATAGTTATTAGTTGGAGGTACTAATAAGGAAAGCTGAAAAAATTACATTAAATTTACACGTAATTAACACTTTTAACACCACAGGTTTTTCGCGTCATTCTTTGGTGAACCACCATTTTTACCAGTATTTCAAAAAATTGTAACAAATATATCTTTTTAATGAAAAATACTTATATCAAATTTAAGCTCCTTCTAAGCAGATTTTATATAGATTGTTAAGATTCTGATCACGTGTACATAGTTTTAACAAGTTAGTCTTAAACATACTCTTTCATTACAAAAAATAAAAAATTGTTTTACTCTTCATTATTTAAACTTTGGCAATTATGTTTACACTTGTTGCATCTTTGACGCTCTCGAAGCAATCTTAAGTTAGTCTTAGAACGCTAGTTGTTGAGTTAGCTGGTGAGAAATGAAATAATTAAGTGGACTGTATACGTTTGCTGGAGTTAATCATTTATTGAAATTATTAGAAAATAGTTGCTGGCGCGTGCAGTTTAGCACGGCATAAATGCCTGAGAATTAAGATAGAATTAAATATTGAAAACCCATAATCGTGTGTAGGCCGAGATCGCCTAAGTAATTATCGCATGATGTTCATGCCAAAATTTAGAAATGTTGAAAATAATGTAACCGCGGCTGGCGAACTGAGGCGAGTTGCCCGTCCAGAGTCTTGCAAGTATCTAACTAAATTTGACTGCTGCTAGCCTGAATCAAGCCGGCAGCAGATAGCGGGAGAGAAATGACGTAACTGCACGCAACTGCAATGCGGATATTACAGTACAAAGTTTAGACAAGTACAAAGTTTGACCATACTGCCCGCACAAAATCGGGCGATTTTGCAACTTAAGTCATTGTGTGACTAGTACATAATAATTGACATTACATGACACCAAAATTCAATACATAACAAATGATAATACAATAGCAAAGACATAATAATTGACATGCATAACAATAGAGCAATGACACCAAAGAAATTCAATAGTACGTAACAATATGATTGACATATCAAATTCATGTAAGGATACATAATACATAATGATTTACATTACATAGTAATAGAATAATGATAATAAAATTCCATAACACATAATAATACAATAAGCAGACAGACATCATAGTTGGCAGTACATAACAATAGGATAATGATCCCAAAAAAATTCAAAAATAAACAATATGATAATATAATGATAAAGACATAATACCTTACATGCATAGTATTAGAATAATAATCCCCAAAAAATCCAAAAATATATAACCATAGAATAATACAATAGTAAAAGACATAATAAATTATTATGAAATGTTATATACAAAAGCAATACACAATATACTTGAAAGCCTTATACATTAAATTGACCCCCTTTTTTTTTTTTAAAGTAAATCATCTCTGACATAAAAATCTGTAAATAACAAAATTAATTAAAGCTATCAGAAAGCTCAAAAGCAAAACAAAACAATTTCTGTGCTAGAAGATGTACAAAATAAAAACTCATGATAAAGATAAAAGTGCTTATATAAATAACATGATCTTTCTTGAAGCATTAACATATGTTCAGTAAATACATACATTTAATTTTTAACAAAACGCAAGTAATACCCTTAATTTATATAAAAGAAAACATCCTCAAAAACTGATTCAATGTGGTAATACAATAATAAAAACTTAATAATAATATAATAAAAACAACAAATAGAAAGTATGATAAAGGTTCGATACAATGATGCATGTCGCATGAACGCTCATGCAATTAGTCTGAGGCCACTGGAAGTGGACATAATTTATGAATGGGCCGACGTAGGATAACGTTTGCGGTGCGAACATCTGCGATGCGCACTATAGAATCCTGACCCGAATAGACATTAGTGACTACCCCGCGTTTCCACTGCAGTGGGGGGGGGGAATTGTCTTCTAGAATAAAAGGACGAGTTGTCCGGGAGTCAAATTTTTTGACGGGATACGCCATTTGTTGAGTTGTTGCAACTGGTGCAAATAATCCTTCGACCACCTGTTGCATATAGACTGGGTGAATCTTTGGAGCAGCTGCCATCTGCCCAGATGACCAATATTGATTTGGAATAGTCAGGTTCCGGGAGTGCAGTGAGCGGAGAACCAACCAGGAAGTGAGCTGGAGTTAAAGGTTCGGGATCCCTAGAGTCATTTGATAAGGCGAATAAGGGGCGTGAGTTAAGGCAGGACTCTGAGTTAGGATAGTGTAATACTCCTCAACCGTAAGAATGGCTCCGCCGACAACGCGCCGCAAATGTAACTTGACGCTCTTGACTCCGCTTTCCCACAGGCCACCGAAATGAGGTGCTGAAGGGGGAATAAAGGACCATTTGATGCCCTGGGCACTGGTAAAATCCTGGGTGGTCTGTTCAAATCCGTTAAATTGAAAAAGTTTGTATAATTCGTGAAGTGTGCTACTAGCACGACGAAAATTTGTACCATTGTCGGAGAATATCTGATCAGGGATACCTCTACGAGCTATAAACCGTTTTAAGGCTGCTATGAAAGCGTCTGAGGTAAGATCTGAGACTAGTTCAAGGTGAATGGCCTTAGTGGCCATGCATATAAATAGCGCAATATAAGCCTTTGACGTAGATTTGGAACGCTGCCCGCCATGATGTATAAGTACGGGACCGGCATAGTCGACTGCAGATTGAGAAAATGGCTTAGCAGGCGTAACCCGGGAAGGGGGTAATTGTCCTAATAATTGGCTTGCGCCCCTAGCACGGAATCGAAAACAAGTGATACATTTGTGTATTACTGATCGTATATAAGATTTATCATTAATTATCCAATATATCTGCTGTAAAGAGTACTGAGTCAATTGTACCCCACCGTGTAGTAGATGAAGATGCTCGCCTTCTATGATCAATTTACTGAGGTGAGAATGCGGGTGGAGTATGATTTGGTGCTTGCTGTCATAGGTAAGCTGGGAGTGCTGAAGACGTCCGCCCACGCATAATATCCCCGCATTGTCCAGAAAGGAGTTAAGTGAAAGAATTTTACTATTATTAGGAATACAGCGTTGTGCCTCAAGTTGCTTGATTTCGATGCTAAAGTGCGATCGCTGGGACTGGAGAATAAAAACCAAAAGTGTACCATGTAACTCATGGGAAGTTAAAAAGGAAGTGTCTCTATCAGCTATGGGGAGCCTAGAGTTCCGAATGAATCGACGGCAATACGAAAATACACGAAGGAGTTTTGAAAGCGAAGAGTAGTTTTCAAAATAACTAGACGTAGATGAAGCGACAATCAATGAGGTTTGGACCTGCTTACGTTGTTCCTGCTCAAGGCCGGGATGATTGCAGGGTGAATGGGCATCGAAGGCACTGGTGGGCCATGATGATGACTCATGGGACAACCAGGATGGACCATACCACCATTGTGGGTGACCGTGTAAAACCCGAGGGAGGCAACCACGCGATAAAATGTCGGCAGGGTTGTCATGTGATGAAACATGATGCCAGGTACCCTTTGCAGTGAGACGCTGAAGTGGGGACACCACAAATCTAGCATCATTATTGCGGAAAGTGTAAGTGACAAAATGACTTTCAAATTCCGAGTCCTCAACGGAGGGAGCACGAACAGCAACGTCCTCTAAATTCCAGAAGTCCTTTAGTTGCGAGGAAATGACATTATTGTCTTCGCATGCTATGAATGATGAGACAGGTTTTGTCATGTCGACATTAAAGGGCAAATTACCCGCGAGAATGAATCCCAATTTTGTCTCCTGTATTATAGGAAAATGTGGGCTACGGATGAATTTGACAGGTTCAATATATGTAAATAATACTGGGCACCAAGCAATATGTCGATTTGCGAAGAAAAGTTCAGTTGCGGGTCAGCTAGGAATATGCCTTTGGCAAATTTAGGGATGAGATATCAAACGATTCCGCAGGAAGATTATTCGTGATACTGGGAAGCACAGCGATTGTATGTTCAAACTAAAATTCTTATAACGAGAATGCAACCTTACCCTAGTACTGAAGTCAGCTTAAGATAAGGAATTGTTTATACCGGTGATGGGTAATTGAGATTTAGTTAGTTTTAGACCCATGCGATGTGCGAAACTCATGTTGCAAAAGTTAGCTTGCGATCCTGAGTCCAATAAAATCCTTACTGGGTGCTTCCTACCGGCATGGTCAGTTGTCATGCAGATAGCGGTCGATAATAAAATAGATTTGTTTGTTTGCAGTTTCAGTGAAAATTGATTGTTGCCTCTACCCGAGGGGTTATTGCCTGACATGTGGATCATTGTGTGGTGGCGTTTAGCACATGTCCTACAAGCAAATTTGGAAGGACAGTGTGCGAGATCCTGGCCTGGACATATGCAATTTAAGCAGAGTTTATGTTTAATTAAAATATTTTTTCGTTCAAGGGGAGATATAGCCACGAATTGTGGGCATTCAGAGAGGCGGTGTCTACCCCGACACAGCTGATAGATGTTGTTGCTGATATGAGAATGGAATGTTGACCTAGTAAGATCAACCGATTTAATAGCTTTGCTATAGGGAGTTTTATCGCTAACCTTTATTCTGCTTACTGAATAAACAGAAACACCGATGGCACCGATGTTTTGCAGTAACTGCCTTCTACTGTTTAAAAATTTAATAAAATTACTGAAATTAGGAAATCGCTCGTCGGACAAGCTTTCCTTCCAGAGCCGGCATGTTTGGCTATTGAGTTTTTGCATTAAATATTGAACGAAAATGATTTCAAAGGTATTTACCAGTAAATTCAATTAATTTAAAGCATTTATATTTGCGGTGATCTCGTCAATGAATTGGGAAATACCAACCATGGACTCCTATTGAATGGACTTCATGCCCAGGACATTCCCTATATGATAGGCTGAGACAGTATTAATTTGCTGTCATATCTGGCCCTCAATAGATCAATGGCTACCGCATAATTGTCATGGGTTATTGGGAGAGATTTTATTACATTTAAAGCTTCGTCCTTTACTGACGAGTGTAAATAGTGTAATTTCTGAATGTCCGTCAGGTCAGTTATGACGTGTACTAGTTCCACAAACATATTATAATAATGTTGCCAATCAATAATGTTGCCTGAGAAGCAGGGCAACTTAATTGGCTCCAACTGTATAGGGGAGGTTTTAATTGGCATAACTTCAGCTTGAATCAATGGTTTCTTGTTCACTTCGCGGACAATTCCATCAAGTGGCGGAGCTTAATTTTTAAGGCATGGTGATCGCTTATGTCCGGTTCGAAATTGTCAGCGAACGTATTTACACGGGATATAGAAGCCTTAATTGTGCCCCGTTTTTTAATTAACGCCTTCACATCAGCCATGACTGAAATGCAAAATGTGATTCGAAAACGATAGCTAAATATAGAGCAGGTGAACAATTGTAATTTGAATCATTTACTAAATTCTGATATGATGCGGGAGCCAGTGATCGGTATACACCTTAATCTATTACTTACTATAATAGGTACTTATTTCCCTTGTAAAAAACTAGTTATGAAAGTTATTGAAAATATGAATCATTCAAAGTGACAATATACGAGGGGGTACCCAAAAATAACCGGAATTGTTTTTTAAAGCTATGTATTTAATTTTTTTTACAAAACAACCTTATCACCTTCAAAGTACTCTCCATTACACTTAACACATTTGTCCAATCTGCGATCCCATTCCTGGAAACATTTTTGAAACTCGTCTGTTGTGATGGCTGACAGCTCCTGCCTCGTTTTTTTCTTTACCGCTTCCACGTTGTCACATCGTTGTCCTTTCATGTCCCTCTTCATTCGCAGAAACAAGAAGAAATCGCACGGAGCGAGGTCAGGTGAGTAAAGGGCGTGGGGAAAGGGAGTCATGTTGTTTTTTGCTAAAAACTGGCGCACTGAAGTGGCTGCGTGAGCAGGTGGATTGTCATGGTGGAAAAACCAGTCCCTCGTCTGCCACAAATCGGGCCTTTTTTGTCGCACATTGTTATACAATCTTTTTAAAACCTCCAAATAGAAAGCTTGACTAACAGTCTGACCTGGTGGGACGAATCAGAATGCACTACCCCTGTCACATCGAAAAAACAAATGAGCATCGTCGTGATGTTTGATTTCACTTGACGAGCTTTTTTTGGGCGAGGCGACAATGAAGTTTTCCACTGGGTTGACTGTTGTTTAGTTTCGGGGTGGTAACCATAGCACCATGACTCGTCACCAGTAATGACCTTGGAAAAAAAATCTGGGTCGGTTCGGAGCTGGTCTTTCAATGCACGGCATGTTTCAACTCGATTCTCTTTTTGCTGTTCAGTCAGGACCCGAAGCACAAATTTTGCAGTGACCCTTCTCATCCCCAAATCTTCTGACAAAGTTCGCTGAACCGAGCTCCAAGTTATTCCAGATAACTTCCTAATCTCTTCAATGGTCCGTCGTCGGTCTTCAAGCACGATTGCATGAACTTTTTCAACATTTTCGTCAATTCTGGAAGTTGACGGACATCCAGAACGAGGTTTGTCACCAATTGACATTTCACCTTCTTTGAAACGAGAAAACCATTGGTACACTTGAGTTTTTCCCATAGCACTATCCTTGTAAGCTGTTTTCAACATCACAACAGTTTCTGTGGCGTTTTTCCCAAGCAGGAAGCTAAATTTCACAGCAGCGCGCCATGACAACAAACACAGACAAAGAAGCGTTCACATAAATCCGCCATGACAAAAAACGAGAAGCAAGCGAAACTGCTTTTACAAAACGAATTACTGTGACCAGACACAACCTTCCCAGGCGACAACAATGACGCTACGCTCGCCTAGCGGGAGAAATGCGTACTACGTAAGCTCCGCCAATCGCAGCGCTATTCCGGTTATTTTTGGGTACCCCCTCATACATATAGTCTTTCACCTCACTTAAGTTTCTGAATGTATTATAGTACAACTGCATAAATGAAAATCTAGGTAAAAATACAAGTTTATGGCCACTTGACCCTAATTTCTGTTTATGTAAAAATTGTGAATGATTTTATATTAAATGCTATTAAATCTGTGCTAAAATATTACTGACTTTGCTGTACATAAAAATTATAAATGAAAATTATAAAAAATGCAAGCTCATAGTCATGTGGATTGTGAATCCCGGCTTGTCCAAGATGGCTCCGATCCTGTTGTTTCCTTGTTGATTCTGTTCGGCAGGCCTTAGAGGTTGGCGCAACTCTTGTTTCTGCTGGTCGGGTGACGGTTGAAGTTGTAGTTCTCCGTATAATTTTGAAGTTCTGGAATTTCGCCGTATGACAAATGATGATGACTTGTAGTGTCTTGCCGTCTCAGATATTATGCTCTGTAGAATCTTGCAATGTCACGTATAAAGTTTTTTTTTTTTTTGAGAACAATGAAGGCATGCAACGGCCAGCAATCTAAAATTCGAAAGTATTCGGGCTTGAACCAAAGGTATTTTGGGCCCATTAAATGAAATATATCTGAAATCTTAGTCCGAATCACGATTCGGATCCGGCCGTGGTGGACCAAAATCCGGCCCAGAGGACCAAAATGTTGCGTCTTAGACGTTCTCGAAGCAATCTTAAGTTAGTCTTAGAACGCTAGTTGTTGAGTTAGCTGGTGAGAAATGAAATAATTGAGTGGACTGTATACGTTTGTTGGAGTTAATCATTTATTGAAATTATTAGAAAATAGTTGCTGGCGCATGCAGTTTAGCGCGGCATAAATGCCTGAGAATTAAGATAGAATTAAATATTGAAAACCCATAATCGTGTGTAGGCCGAGATCGCCTAAGTAATTATCGCATGATGTTCATGCCAAAATTTAGAAATGTTGAAAATAATGTAACCACGGCTGGCGAACTGAGGCGAGTTGCCCGTCCGGAGTCTTGCAAGTAACTAACTAAATTTGACTGCTGCTAGCCTGAATCAAGCCGGCAGCAGATAGCGGGGAGATAAATGACGTAACTTCATGCAACTGCAATGCGGATATTACAGTACAAAGTTTAGACAAGTACAAAGTTTGACCAACACTAATAGCCAATTTCATTAGCCTCTATCAATAAATAATGAAACACATTCAAATTAATAACAGTTTTCATCAATTGAGACTACTATAGTAGATTATCATTCTAACACAGGGAGACCTGGCTGGATATCATTACATTGAGACAGCCAGTATCAGTGTGGCTGTCTACCCACTGTAGACATTTGGTTCTACTTATAATTCATCTGCACACAAGGAAAATCACTATAACTACTACAGGATGAAAGAATAAAAGTATAATATATGTGACAATACACATAACGTGAATGTGTTATGTGTATGAAATTACATTTGTGTTTCATCATCTGAAGATTCATCATGGATATATAATATGTATACTCTTATCCATATCATCAATTTTGGAATCCGTTTGATGTGAATTTTCATCATCTGATTGATTCATCAAGTACAAAATTATGTGTATTTGACATTTTCTTTACATTAGAAATGCCACTCGTTCAGCACAGTAACAGCTGAACCTGAATACTGATTATTTCACTAGTTTGTGGGAGACATCTACTGGGAAAATATCCAACTAAATTATAACACAGCAGGTTGTGTAACAAATGAATTAGGAATAAACATAGAGGCAATTAGGAATAAACCCCTGAGAATTTCCGGCATGGATAATTATAAGTCTTCCATCTTTTCCAATTCGCAGTGGCATAGTTCCCGCCGTACAATCGTCCAACCAACACTTTTTTAAAGAATGTCCTACGTTCACCCATGTTTCGTCAACCCAGACGACGTTATTAAAATTTTCATTTATTACACGCCTAAGAAACCTACAGCGAGAAGCAACTACATGTTGTTGCTCCATTAATACTTTTCTACCCGAAACAGTAGTAAATTTGAATCCCAAATTTTTAATTACAGACCATAAAGACGAGTGGCTACCAGTGAAAAGCTCTGCATCATGAAGAGTAACTAGTAGCTTTTTTATGGTAGGATACTCTTTACGACTGTAATATTCATATACATGGCGACGGATCCCATCTTCTACAAAAGTATCCAGATTAGTAACACGTTTTTCTATCCGTCTTTTTTTACACCTGGTGTTTGCAGTTTAGAAGGGCCAGCTTCCTCGCTTTGTTTAAACTTCTCCTTACCTATCGTTATGACCGTATTTTTACTTATAGAGAGTGCAGCTGCTGTTCTATCGACAACTTGACTTAACTGAAATCAGAGGCCCACCATGTTCTTTCTCTTTCTCGAAATAATCTCATAGAGAACAAACGAATTCTCTGGACTGCCCTCTAATTGGTACTCTGCAACCAGAAATATGTGTTTTATCTTTTACCGGGTGTATTCGCGGTCGACCACGCTTTTTCCCAGCTTCCTCACTTTCAGACATACCTTCTATTTGAAAGTAAACACGTATAGGTTAAATCTGTTATGTACTTTAAAGAATTCAAAATTTAAAATGTAGATATTTAATTAGAAATTAGTTAGCAGTAAACTTGTATCTGCAAACACAACTATTTAAGTATTAAACTAACATACTCCCACGAAGTGTAGCCGAAAACACAGCAGTCTTAATAAACAGACTTCATTACGTAGAACCTACACTAACAGTTCACTCCGTGACGTGACATTCCACACTGGTTTTCATAACAGCACGTGTGGGACATTTTGGCAACAGTGTGCGTTGCTACAGCTACTGTTTACAGTTTTGAGTACGGCAATTGGTTAAGAGGCACGTAGCAGTCAGTTGTTTAATCAACAGTTCCATATGTCAATACCAAACAAGTTTTAATAATAGTATAGTAAGAATTTATAAACCATATTCATAACTGGAAATACAAAAAAGCTACTTAATAAGCATATTTTGTTACTTAACATCTATTTTACGAGGGCTGTCCAGAAAGTAACTTACGTTTTAGAATAAATAAATAAAAAAAAAGAACGAAAAATTTTTTATTTACACAGTTGAAAACTACATTCTTAGACTATTTTTCCACATAGTCGCCATTCAAGTTAAACCACTTATCGTAACGATTTACGAGTTTTTGAAAGCCCTCATCGTAAAAATCTGCTGCCTGTGATTTCAGCCATTCATTAACGCTCAAAGCGCTGTGTTGCCAGCCACTTTTTCATACGCATGAACAGGTGATAATCACTCGGTGCCAGATCAGGGCTGTATGGGGGATGATTGAAAAGCTCCCATCCAAACTTTCCCAGAAATTCTTGCGTTCGTGATACTGTATGCGGTCGGGCGTTGTCATGGAAGAACAATACTCCGGACCTCAACTTACCCCGTCGCTTGTTTTGGATTGCTCTCCGCAGCTTTTTTAAGGTTTCACAGTAAACCTCGGAGTTGATTGTGGTACCCTGTTCCATAAACTCTACCAGGAGAACCCCTTTTCTGTCCCAAAAAACTGTCACCATCATTTTCCTTGCTGACAAGGTCTGCACACACTTCCTCAGTTTTTGGGCGAGCGAGTATGGCCCCATTCCATGGATTGATTTTTTGTTTCACAATTAACGTACCTAACCCAGGTTTCATCCCCCGTTACAATATGGTCCAGTAGAGAATCACCATCCTTGTCGTAGGCATGAAGAAATGACAATGCTGATGCCATCCGCTGGTTTTTGTGTATTTCTGTAAGCATTTTCGGGACCCATCGCACACACAACTTATGGTAATCAAGCTTTATCGTGACAACTTCATGAAGTAAACTACGTGAAATTTGAAGAAACTCAGTAATCGTAAAGCGGCGATTTTCACGGATTTTTTTATTGATTTTCTCCACCAATTTGTCAGTAAGAACACTCGGCCGGCCACTCCGCTCATCATCGTGCACATTGGTGCGGCCATTTTTAAACAGAACACACCACTGCCTTACTCCACCCTCACTCATTACATTCTTCCCATACACCTCACACAGTCGCCGATGAATATCCACCGGTCTGCAGTTTTCTGCTTGCAGAAATCGTATTACTGAGCGCACTTCACAGCTCGCGGGATTTTCAATCGCAGCACTCATTTTAAAAATTATTATTGAAGCACAGAAACACAACACAGACCTATACCAGCCTGAGCTGGATGCGTACTGAGTCATGCCTCCCGTGTCACCAAGATGGCGGCGCTAGCCCCTCCCCATTGCCGCCCACACTGAAACGTAAGTTACTTTCTGGACAGCCCTCGTATTTTAACATACAGGCTTATGGTGATTTGGTGGGACTAAGCACTTTTCTATTTAACACTTTTGATGCATGGTGCTTTAGTCAGCTGTGCCATGATGCCCATGTTGTCTGCCATGGGCTGTCATACACAATCTTATACAAAAATCATGTGACTATATATGGTCAAAAAGCATTTTGCACAATTCTTTTGATTGTTTACTACAATTTTGTACACATTCTGTCTGCAGATAGAAGTAGCTTTTAGGTTGATATAATTAGTTTAAACAATAAGCATTATCCGTGGCACTGTGGTGTTTGGATTTTCAAGTTATACAATTTGACACATCACACAGTGCCTAAATATTGTAGGAAGACAAACATTAATGCATTTTGTTTCATGATAGAAAAGTATAAACTGATATAGAAATGCTTATTCTGATAACAGATGTGTTCTGTAGTTATAAAAAAGGTTCATAATTATAATAAAACTTATGTTAAGAGTTTATGGTTTTGTGCAAGTAACAGTAATTATTTATTATTGATATGTGTACATCATCATGCATCTTTTTAATAACCCAGGTAATTGATAAGCACAGAGAATATCACTTACTCACTTACATAGCTTTCATGGGATTTGATAAAGTAAACAGTGGCAGGCTGTGAGCAATATTGGCAAAAACACAGAATCCTGCAACGTGACATGTCAGTAGTGCCATACAAAGTCTTTGAGTGGACAACAAGATCTCAGTTGAAGCATGAAGACTGAGCACAGCTCCTAGTGTGGGCCTGATCAACTGTGGATTATGACAAGGGTCCCCATTATCACCTTCTCTTCTTAATTTATAAATAGATAATGTCAATTGACAGATGAAACTTCTGTAGCATTTCATGATTGGTCACTCTGTGGCTGACATGTTTGCTGATGACCAGGCCGTTTGGAAAGCAGCTTGCAGTTGGCTGTACACTAGCGTGGAACGAAAATGCCTTTTTTAATTTTTTTTTTTTTTTTTTTAGTTTTGTAATAGTGGGGAAAAGTTGCCTTTTAGGTTCAAAAAGAAGAAAAAAAAATTTGGTCGCTATACTACAACATCTTGAGGTGCCGCAAAGAGCTTAAAGTTTGTACAAAAATTGAAAAATTATAAACTTTGATAAATTATTTTTTATGGTTTTCTCGTACATATAATGTTACAAAAGATAGTTGTAAATACATATATAAGCATTAGAATTGGAAAAAATTATTAATTACAAAATATAATAATAATAACAAAATATTTTTTAAAGTCAAAATGTTTGTATTTTTGCTAATTTTGAAACTTTTGCGAACATTTTGGTTGTTACAAATAGTAGTAAATAAGGTTGAAATAAAAGCTCGTCAAATCAATTATATATTTTTTTTATTAGAGCACACGTAAAAAAATATCATAATACACTTTTAAAGACATTGAAAGTTCATTTTTTATGCTTTAAAAAACCCTTAATAATTACAAATCTTACAGCTGCAAAATGTTTGTTTCTACTTCATTGACACATTAAACTGTTTTTTTGTATCAAATTTTGGCATGTTCTCATGTGAGTCAATTTTTGTTCTTATATATCCTTCTCTTGCGATTGAACCACACACATTTTGAGCCGATTCGGTCACCAGTTTCACAGCTCTTTCCACTGCTTGCGTGTGACAAGGAAGCCGGGGAAAGTCGATAAGCGGGTCCACTTTACTATTTGGTTGAGCTTCAGATGTCTTCCGTATAAAGTCTGAGAGAGAGTCAATGGAAACATGTTTTACCAAGGGGGGTTCAGTTACGTCATTTTCAGCCCATGAGATCATGTCGATATAATCCTTTGCGTCAAAGTTTATCTTTGGAACTTTAAACTTCCTGACTCCGCCTCTACTTTCTGTTCTTGCTTTTAAAACATGTCGTAAACCAAGTTCTCTTACATTTTTTGCGCTCATCACATAGCATGGACAAAAGGAGATTTTCTGCAGCAGCAAAGTACCCATTTCTTTGAATAACCAGGTCTAGAACGTTCTTGAAATCATCAGAGAGATAGCGTGAATATGAGATAAGCTTAAACAGATGTTTGAACCATAAGTACATGAAGGTTTTAACTTAATGTTAAACCACACAGGTGCATACACTTTCACAATGTACTCAGCCAGAGTCTTAAGGTTTTCAGTTGCCACATTCAATCTAAGTATACGGTTTGCTAATGTAAGCCACCTGGAGTGAGCAAGTTTTCCAGGGTTTCTTAAAGATAAATCTAGTGAGCAATTTCCACTTCATACAGCGATATACATATCCAATAAATACTTCTGATCTGTACTTAAATCATTTATGTTCTCCAAAAGAGGAAGGTTATTTTCAATTGGCAAGAAAGTAACCACAGGAAGATTAGCACAGTTTTCCAGCTGCTGACCTATTTCGCCTTTAAACTCATTGGGTCCCTTCGTTTTACCATCTAAATGACAAAAAAGATGTCGCAAAGGTAGCTCATTTCCATGGAACAAACAAACTAACCATTGTAAAGGTCTTCCTATTTCATTTTCCATCAAAGAAATCACACCATTATTATGTCCAGTGTTTACAACGGTTCCATCACACCCAATAGCAGTAAAGTTCAAAAGTTGTTCGTTGTGTTCTCTATCTTCAAGAAACACCAGTATACTGTCTGCTATGTCTTTTCCAGTGCCAGATTTAGGTGTTACGTGGCCTAAAAACTTTGAGTTTGGTTCCTCTATTAGTGAAACGTGCTCTTCTGAAATAACTTTTTTGTACAACTTAATTCCTTCTTTTCTTGATGCAATATGTTTTTATCAATAGTTAAACTATTGATGCAATGCAATAGTTAAACTGTTTTTATCTTTCTATTCATATTAAAACACCTATTTGAAACTTTTTATTGCATAATTGAGACACGTAAAATTCTTTGAAAAAGTTACAAAAAGTGTGTTTTTATAAAATTTTACCACTCTTGCGGCACCTCAAGACATAATCCAAAAAGTTAAAAAAAAATTGTATGTCTTTTTTGATATAAAAACTGCTTTTTTGACAGTATTTGAAATAAAAAAAAAAACTTAAAAATGTAGCGAAAATTGCAATTTTATGAAAATTTATCGTCCTTGCGGCACCTCAAGACGTGCTCCAATATTTTTCATATCTTTTTTTTATCTTATCTACACCAAAAGGCAACTTTTCCGCGCTATTACAAATTAAAAATCCAAACTTATTTTTTCGTTCCACCCTACTGTACACTCATTACACCGAATCTGCAAGGATTTCAGATTACAGATTTCCACCATTGAATACTAAAGTTATGTCTTTTCATGAATCAGATCCCAGTCAAGCAAAAATTTGTATAGATGCTACTGTTCTGGAGCATGCCAGCAATTTTGAATATCTGGGCTATAATATGTCTTATATTACAAACAACAACATAGTGAATAAGCTGCATACGCGTATGTTCAACCATACATGCGAGACCATCAAGAGAAGTCTAAACAACAAATAAAGAAAAATACCTGAAGTTTTACAAGGTTATTGCCCTTCCCACACTTCTGTATGGGTTTGAGAATTGGACTTTAACGAAATCCTAAGCCAGTCGTATTCAAGTGGCTGAAATGAGATTTTCAGGCACATGGCAGGGTATACTCTCCAAGATCATTGAAAACAGCTGATATACAGCAGAAACTGAACAGCAAAATAATTTGTACTGTCTGAATTTCTCTCTTCTCCAAGATTAATTATCAAAAAATCTACGGAGATTTCTAAAATAGCTTCCTTTTCCAGGTTTTCTTTTTAAATTATTCCCATATTTTTACATCTTTTTTCCCAATTGTCAGCAGTCACAGTTTATTACAATTATTATAGTTTTATAAATTATTTCTATTATTTCTTTAGTGAAATAATGTAAATAGTTCTAAGCACAATGGAATTTTACGCGTAACATGTTGAGCTTTTGTCAGTTGTTAAGTAAATGCCAGTGCAGTCTAGTGGAAGATTTAAACACGATAACAATATGATTTGCTCTAAAATCACTGCAAATAGATATTTATGCACACAATACTATATAAAATCACGGTGGAACTGCAGGACATAATTGGCGTCCATCAACATCAGAGTGTTAACTCATAACTTCTTAATAATTGTTTCATTATTAGATACAATTCTAAAGTATTATGAATAATTCTTCAAATATTAGCTATTGCTGCAAGTAAAATTATATTGCATTTTCACCTTATGCATGTTCCACTGATCACATCAGCATCATCAGAGGTTTTAAATGAATGTAATTAAATTTAACCTTTGATGATGCTGATGTGATTAGTGAAACATGCATAAGGTGAAAAACAATATAATTTTTCTTGCAGAAATAGTTAACATTTGAAGAATTATTCATAATATTGAAACCTGCAAGAAGTATTTATGAGTTACAAAACAATGATGAATTTTAAAGTAGTGTACTATAGTTGTTTCATGTTTTCTTGGCTTCAGTTCTGACCTACAAATAAGTTGATTTTCTTTTTTAGTATCATTTTATATCAAGCCCTGTGTACATGAGACACCTGTGCCTCATAGTATTGAACATCAAGTGATTCAGTGTTTTGCCAAACTGCATTTTCTGCCCATAGTCCTCTTGTTGTATAAATATAAACGATCTTTCAGTCATTCAGATGTACAGGCTTACTCTAGTCTACTACGAACATCTTCAATTCCTGACTACCTTCATAATTAAAAAAAAAAGGTTATTGAAGAAATAATTATGCATAGTTTGTATAATAAAAAATGCATACTAAATGATAAAACATATACTGTACATTAAAGACAGTCACAGGTGATATACGGTCGAAACGTTTGTGATTCTTTTAATCATATTATGGATAAGTACTGTTGGTAAGATACAAATTAACTACCAACCATGAGAAGAGAGTTTTAAAGAATATTTGAACAAGTCATTCGCATGATGATTCATAAAACAATATTATATAATCTAACTTAATGCTTGCATGATATGTTTAATTAATATTCAGTTACCTAATTTTACTGTATATATGCAAAATTTTAGTTTTTTGTACCTTGTGGTTGTATTACAGTTACAAGAGCTTGTAACATTCAGTGCTTGAATGTTTTAAAATGTTATGAGTATGATAGTTGGTAGTAAGTCAGTACAGTATTGTAATGTGCTGATTTTGTAAATATTTTTTACTTGTGTTACAGTTTGTTTTTAAACATTTGTGTTGATAAATATTACCAAATAACTTTTATTATCTTATTGAATTGTTTGTTAATCGTTATTTTAAGTCAATGACTGTATTTTAATTTTAATATAAAATGAACTATTCTATGTAAATATATGTTATAAGGGAAAGTCAAAAAGTAAACAGAAATTTTTATTTCCGTTCCTGTCAGGTAGAGGGTAGAACTGCTATTGTAACGGCCACTTAGGCCTTTACATTAAAAATTTTAAACTAGACACTTGGCCTAGATGAAGCAAAAATGTGCTGGAGCCCAGAGTGACAGGACTTGGAATAAAACACTCTTTTAAACGTAACCATATTTTTATTAGTGCTTCATAATCATAAAATGTTGAACTACAGTGTTAAAACAATGAATTCTTGCATTTATTTATATCAGTTACTATTTTTCATTTTATCGAGAAAAAAAAATATATATATATTCAATTTGCAATAATAGCAATTACCAATACCATTAACCACGAAAATTAATCAAACAGTATCACAAGTGGATGCTTTTAACACAAATAATAATAACAATCACAGTATACATTCAGAGGACATGTTCTAGCAAAATTTTAATCATTATAATATGAAAATACTGTTTATATGTATGCCCTTTTTCGTACTAACAATTACCAATGCTATTAACCATAAAAATTAATCAAACAGTCTGACAAGTGGATGCTCGTACACAGTTAATAATATGGATCACAATATATACCATATTGTTCCGAATACAAGCCGCAATTTTTCTCCTAAAAACATGGTCGCTAATTTGGCCTGCGGCTTGCATTCGCGCGCTTACAAAATTCGAAGTTCTACCTGACTTCTGGTGGGACGAACGCTCTTGGTATCTATGAGTTGTTTACTGCCTAAGCAACAGCAGTTTGCCTGACTGTTGTTAACTCTGGCATTATGATTTATGATGTATGTTTTAACAGCAAACTGAATAAAGAATAGGAAGAAAAATTGTACGTGCGTGCACACAGGCGCGTGCTCGCACCCTTCTGTAGGCGGCAAGACAAAGGATGAGTAGAGGGGTGTGAGTAACATGTTTCTAAATACCGGGCAAACTGCCAGTGTGGTTTTCTGTTGTAACAGCGACAACATCGCTTATCTGTACCGGTAGTTTGTTTTCATTCGGCGTTTTTGTAGTGCATTTGCGGTGTGAGTGATATTGTGGAGACTAAAGGCACACAGTCAAATCAAATTCCAAAAAATAAACGTAATACGTACGATGCGAATTATAAATTAATTGTGATACAACATGCAGAAAAAAACATGCAACACGAAGCCGCAAGAAAATTCAATATTGGTGAATTTTGTATTCGACGATGGAGAAAATAGAAGGAACGCCTTTTAAAAGCAAATACTGCGGGACGACCATTCACAGCAGCTTTTAAGAAGGCAAGGACTCCCTGTCACTAGACATGTTTTAAAATTAAAAGCTTTAGAAATCGCAGAAGAATTAAAAGTCTCTTGTTTCAAAGCCAGCCTCGGGTGGATAAGACGAATGATGCTGCGAAATGGATTTGCGCTTAGACAACGTACATCACTCGCGCAAAAACTACCGAGTGACTACGAAGAAAAACTTCTTTACTATCAGCGGTTTGTCATTAATTTATGTAAGAAGCATAATTATTAACTTGAACACATGGGGAATGCCGATGAAACGCCCGTATTTTTTGACATGACCTCTAACTTTACGGTGGACCAAAAGGGAACAAAATCTGTAACAGTAAAGACTACGGGAAATGAAAAATTACGTGTCACTGTAATGCTTGCTGCATTAGCCGATGGACGAAAACTTCAACCTAACGTAATATTAAAACGGAAAACCATGCCAAAAGAGAAGTTACTATCGGGTGTAATTTTTCGCTGTCACGAAAAAGGTTGGATGACAAACGATCTTATGGTAGATTGGTTAAAATGTGTATGGAATAAACGCCCAGGAGCATTATTAAAATGAAGCGGTTTGTAAGTGCTATATTCATTTCGTGGTCACACTACGGATGAAATAAAAAAGCTTCTTTACAAAGAAATGAACACTGATATTGCCATTATTCCTGGAGTAATGACAAGTCAGTTGTAGGTGATGGATGTTGTAGTTAACAAACCTTTTAAAGATAACTTTATATCACCTTTTAAAGATGCGGCGTTTATATAATAACTGGTTGGTGGTAAGAAATCATCCTTTGACTCCTACAGGAAAAATAAAAAACTATCCATAACGGAACTTGGCAACTGGATCAAGAGTGAATGGGAAAGCATCCCACCAGAATTCATAATTCGTGGTTTCAAAAAGTGCTGCATATCGAACTGCATGGATGGAATGGAAGACGATGTCATTTATGAAGAGGACGAAGCGACTGTCTCAGGGACAAGTGACAGTGAAATTGAAGACAGTGACAGTGATTAATGTAACGTTATGTTTTACCATGACATAAATTAGGTCCCAAAAATGTAGACCATGATAGAAAAAGAACAAAATACTAGTCCATAAATAACTTGAGTACCAAATAGATTGTATTAGATTATAAGAAATAATGAGAAATGTAATGATATACCTTAATAATCTCAACAATAACAAGAAATTGAATCCAGTAAACTGCTTTGAAAAGTGTTAAGAAAATGTAAAGAATTAGAATCTATGCTGCAGTAACAAACTGGACCCTCAATAAAAGAAAATTAAACAATGCAATAAGTAAATAAACTAGTTAGTATAAATAATACTAGAATCTTTGTAATGTGTAGAAGGTTATAAGAGTGTAGACATGTTTAAACAATAAAATTAAACAATGTATTTTAATGAAACAAGTGACCCATGAAACTAACCTTAAGAGTTTTGATGGGGAAGTTAGTAAGAAAGAAAGGTCACATTAAGTGATTAAATATATTGTCAAAGTTCCTGTACATTCTAAAGAACATGTTAGAATAATAATATGAGAGGCAGAAGGAAGTATTGTCAAGATAAAAGTGAAACTAGGAGTCACTGTCACAGGACAGTGAGCCTAAGAAAATTTATTTACATTGTTAATAATAAATAATCATTGATTTATGTTATGTGTATGTTAGTGAAAGTTGAAGTAGACTATCAAGAACAATTTACAATAATTGTCTGTGATTAATAATAAGAACTGTAAATAGTAGGAAAGGAATTAATGCCTACAAGACTATAGGCTGTGATGCCAAGTAAATGTAATTATGTTATTAGTAATCACTTATTCTTAATTTTGTTAGTAAAACTATCACAAAGGTTCAACTGGATAAACAGGAACAATTATAGTTACTTATATAATCAGGTAATGAAGTAATGTTTGTATAATAAGGAAAAGTATAGTGTCATGTAATCAGATTTGAGTAGGCCTAGAAAGCCGACTATGATTTTTGGCATATCCTGATACTCTTAATTATTATAAATAATGTAAATCACCATATATAGTGAGTAATTACCAATTTTGTTATTATAATTAGGTATATAAGTCATAATAATCAATATTTTATATAAAATTTGTAAAGAAAACCAATGTTTAAAATAATAGTATTTAACGACTGAACGAAAACCTATAGTGTGGGATACCGAAATGTTCAGATCGACAATTGCAGTTGGATGGTAATATTGAAATGTAAATTAGACCACAGACAGGGGAACAGTATTAATTATAAAGAATTACTAGTTTACAATCCCGTGGGGTACGAATTCTAAACCAATTTTTCATACTCTCAAAACCCTTGGAACGCGTCTCTTTTGCCGAGAGATTCCGAAGGAGTACGGAAATTGGGAGAATTGACTGACCAGGAATGATCATTAAACACTTGAAGCCAAATTCGGGCCGAATGCAAGACACTAGAGATGGGCTTAGCTGCTCTTTTGCGAGAGCAGTGATCTGATCACAGAGAGCAACTTTAAAAGTAGCAGTGATTTAATTACTGTTTATGTCAGTTTTTTAGGTAATAGTTTGAAAAATGACTGTGCTTACAAAAAAAAATTAAGTTCAGTTATTTTTTTTCCAATTACGTGAATTTTAGACACATTGTTATAAAAATAAAATTGCAGATTATAAAAGAAAACAAATAATTCATTTCCAAACGTTGAAAAATTGGTAACACTTTTAAATAAAACGAAATACTTTTTTATTAGTTGCGTTAAAATAAATAAATATAAATAATTTAAAAAGTTAAAGTATTAGTCGTCTGTAATTTTACTGAAATCGAAGTCATATTTACCTAAATAAGTTAACAAATTCTTTTATAACAACAAGAGTATGTTTAATAAATGAAAATTTTTGTTTATAAAAACAAAAATAAAGTTAAGATTACAATTATTTGCAAAACATTGTTGTACGAATTACTGAGTTTAAGAAAACAAAATATACTTATAATTTTTACTAACTAAAACAAAAATAAATACTTTTAATTGTAATAAAATATCAATCAAATAATAAATTCAATAAATAATATCTTGACTCTAACTATTGGTAATTTTACCGAGATCGTAGTCATATTTAACTAAATGAATTAACAATTTGTTTTGATCAAAATAAAAATATAATAAACAAACAAAAAGTTAATCTCAACTACTGGTAATTTTACTGAGATCATAGTCATATTTAACTAAATGAATTAACAATTTGTTTTGATCAAAATAAAAACATAATAAACAAACAAAAGTTAATCTCAATATAAATAAAGGAAATATAAAATCATCAGCTATTTTGAAAGAAATCAGTTCTAGTTAATGTTAATCATTGTACTTCAAAAATAACATCTTATTAACTTTACTATATATAATTAGTAGCGCTAGTGCGACAAGAGCAGGAACTTTACAGAGCAATCACAGCTGCTCACTGCTCTATCCACGGAGCAGTGTTCTTAGAAGCAGTGATCGCAATCACAGTCCCACCTCTACAAGACACAGTCCATCACAATATCTTGATGGAGACGCCACACCGCCCGAGACAAGCAACAATGCAAAAGTAACCCCATACAGCTGACTGAAGTTGCTAACCTAGAAAAGGTGAATTTAAGGTTAGGTCGGGAGTAAACAAATCAAGTTGACCTTATTTCATGTGAATCCTTTTTCGGAGTGTGTGCGTATAGGCTGTGATTACAAAAAGAATAAAATATTAAAGTGCTATCAAAAAGTAAAGCACTAAAAGGAAGTATAGTGATTTTTTTTTAACTATAGTGTACTATACCGAACTTAGACACTTTTTCGAACCTTTTGAATTTCAGTAAACACTGGAAACTATTTTAAGCACTGTCACAAGTTTAATAACAAATACTATTCACTATTCTCGTGAATTATTTTAAATGAATTAATTGTTTTTATTAAAATATAACGCTTTAAAAAAGCAACTTAACCAAACGTGGTACTGTCCACTTACAGGTAATCAGAACTTTATAATTTTTTTTTCACTTTACTAAAATGAACTTTAACTTGTGAAAACTTACTTTTTTCGTCGGACGCGTTTCGGCGTACGTATCCACCTTCTTCAGCTTTTACTTTGCTAGACCTAACAATTAACAAAACTAACAATACACACACGTACAAAATATACAGGAAACCAACCACAACTGACGTGGTTATACACAACACATCAAACCACCCAACACAACATAAACATGCGGCCTTCAACCATATGCTCCATAGACTAACTAAAATACCCTTAAATAAACAAGATTACACCGACGAACTCAACACAATAAAATACATAGCAATCAAAAACGGTTACAACCCTAATTTAATAAACACACTACACAAACGCATCAAAAACAAAAACAACAAAACACAAAATACCATCAACACACAACACAATAAATACATCACACTCACATACCACAACTCCTACACACACAAAATCGCCAACACATTCAGAAAACACAAATACAAAATAGCATACAGAACAACCAATACCATTACAAAACACATCAATAATACAAACACAGACATAGACAAATATAACAAAACAGGTGTTTACAAATTAAATTGTAATGACTGCAATAGGGCAGTCTGACTAAAAGCTGAAGAAGGTGGATACGTACGCCGAAACGCGTCTGACGAAAAAAGTAAGTTTTCACAAGTTAAAGTTCATTTTAGTAAAGTGATAGTGCTGTGAAAGAAGAGATGAACAATCAAGACATTTATAATTTTATTTTTTGTATAGATTTAAGTCAATAACAATAGTCATTAACCTCTTGTTATGTTTTGTTCTTATTAATAGACATTTTCTAAACTAATTTATGGTCAAAAGAACCTTTATGAATGTATAACCGCAATTCCATGGTTTGCATTTTTTAACGTATTTTGGTATTGAGTGAATGCTACCAACGTTAAACAATGAGATTGTCTCTTAGCCGGGTCAGTCGATGTAACTGATGATTTTAATTGTTCTTAAAGATTTAAGTAAATTTCTATAAATATAAAAATGATAATAAATGAATGTTAAGGAAAATTAAAATGTGTTGGAACTCAATTAATAGCATTAATGACCGTTGGGCCTATATTTGAAACTCGTAATGGTACACCTCCACAATTCAGGTTGGCAGTAGTTATTATGGTAAATGATTGGCACTAAACTTTAAAAATACTCCAATGCAAAATTTATTTAATTTTTTTAAACCAACTAATCATTTGAGAAAGACTTAACAGTTTTTTAGTGGATCATAATAATCAAGATATAGAAATGAGATTTTTTTTATAACCTGTCAAATAATTTCAGGTCAACATTACCCTGTATCCACCAGGAAGCATTCTTGAACCACAGTTTATAAGTTTAATTGGTTTTCAACCTGAATGAATTAAGATTCAGAAAACATAATAGTGCCAAATAAGATGAAATTTAAAATTTTTTTCTACCACTCAAGAGTCAGCCAAGATAAGTAAAAGAAGGGGAATTCTTTCCTATGACACCCTTACAACAATAGTAACTAGAATTATCATTCAGTGTGGAGGATAACTGTATTTATTTCACAGGAAGATACGACAAATAAGGTAGGTCAACGACGGCTAAAGTCCACTGAACAACTACCAGAAAGAGCTTCATCCACATTGGTAAATCATTTTCTTGTGAATATTATTACACAGCAACCTTGTTTGCCTTACAGTTTTTATAGCATCAACAGGTGGCCTGTAAACAACAAGCGAAGTCCACCTTAACCATAAATAATAACAACAATTTATTCTGGAGTAGTCCAGGACTGGCGCCCATTAACTATTATACTTAACAGACACTTTGAAGAATTAAAAACAACCACCACAAGTTAAATGTTTTAATAATTTTTCTATTTTATTTGAAGAAGCCCACCAAACACTAACAGAATTGACGCTACCAAAGTGGGTAATTAACAAACATTTGTAAGAGAATAATTTAACATTAAGTATGGGAATATTTTAAAGTGCACAAAATATAAACTACTGTACACTACTATAAAATAACTTAACAATAAAAAAGTATAATTTTTATAAACGGTTAGTAAATAATAATAATTAATTAACAATAATGTACTTTTACATGCTATTTCTTTCTTCATCTTAATAAAATTTAGTAATTTTTATTCAAACGGCGACTTTATACTTTTTGCAAATTTTTAATCTTTAACCTACGGTAATTTTTGGGGTGCGGCTTACATTCGGGTGTGGCTTGTATTCGGAACAATACAGTATATATTTTCACCGGACTTGTTCTAACAAAAATGTCTTCTGTTTCATCACTTCATCATCATAACATTCACTATCTTTCATTTTCTAGACAAATATATACATATATTCAATGTGCATTAATAACATTAATTAAAAATAATATTAACAATGTAAATTAATCAACCATATAAGAAGTGGATGCTTTTTAACACAGTTAATAATGAATCACAATTATACCTCCATTAGACATGTTCTCACACAATTTTACTCATTATAATTTTGAAAACTATAAGTTTATATGCATGTCCTTTTCTGCTTTGAAAACTGGTAAAGTGTAGTTGTTGTTGAGTTTTTATAAATGGAAACTTCCCACCTGTATTTTTAAAAATGCTGATTCCAGTTAAAGCCTGTGATGATGATGGTTAGTAGTGGTGCTGGTAAGTTGGGAAGTGGGTACTCATCCTCCTTCTGGGCAGCTGTCCTCCTGGTGTTCTGGAGCAGGTATGTGGCTGACGGCGTTGGGGGAGCTTTCCAGTAGACATCTCTGCCAATGGTGACGGATGTTCATGTCACCATCTCAGCCTTTCGCTTTCCCTCGGCTGGTCGAGGACCCTGTAACGTTTTTTATGTACATTTTACCGTTACAATTACTTTCACTTTTTGCTTTTACTTTTACCTTTTATTTCTTTTACATTTAAATGGCACTTGAATATGTGTGTAGTAGGCTATCCTCTTTACCTTTAAATTTCTCAAATAGTCAAGTGCAAAAATCGCCACGTGCTTGCATATATATATATATATATATATATATATTGTAATATAATTACAAATTTAAATAAATAAAATAAAATATTGATGTATGATAATAAGAATTGTGCTCTCCTGTAAGCCCCACTGTCTGGGCTAGCCAATTTGTAATATATTTTTACAAATATAAATATAAATAAATAAAATATGTAGATATGTAGATAGCAAGAATTGTGTATGTTGTCTGGATCTCGGTGTTGAATTCGCCGATGATACAGCTCCACTTTGGATTCACCAATTACAACGAATAAATTAAATATAAATATGTTTTATAATTAAGTGTGATTGATTGATAAAACAAAAATAAAATTTTGTAGGTTGTGAAATTTTTACTGATATTGAGTTTTGGTTTAATTATTTAATTTAATTAATTAATAATTAATTAATTAATTGAGTGTGTAATTTTCTTAGATATTTATTCTATCACTGTAAATTAATTTTGTTTAGAAAAAAAAAATAGTTAACATTAAATATATAAATAAAAACAATTCTTGTAACTGAGTAATGATGTTCGTTTATTAACATTCAAAATTATGCGCCAGTCAAACTGCGCATGGCCAAGGCATTGGCTAATATGTGCTCCAGTCGGTAGCGAACAAAATCAACAAAATATATTTTTTACAAGGTTAGAAATTCTGGTTCTTTTAACGAGTCGAAATGGTCAGAGGGCAAGGAACAAGATACATTCTTACAGGTATTCTTAAACTAAATTATTTTGGCTGAAATAAAACAAGATTATTATTTAAATTGTCAATTAGAAAAATTGAATAGCGAACCAAATCGACGAAATGACGTCACTCCTTTCAAGCTGGCAGTGCAACTCGTGCTGGTGAGTAAATCCAGTATGGCTGACGTCTCCTCGATTTTAGCTGCTATACGGCTGGAACTGGCTGAGATTCTCCCGCAGAAATAAAATGATATTCCCTTCTCTGCGAAGTAGTGTTGGTCCAGGAATATAGTGTAGAGTGTCCTCTCGTCTCCTGTGATGTCGTTTTCGTGATGGGTTTCTTGTGAAGTGTCCGGTGTTCAAATATGTGTAATTGTGTTCTGCGAATATGGTCCAAAATTGTCTCAAAATGGCTGTTGATTTCTTGTGTTTGAGTTTGATGGTGTTATCACTGTTGTTTGGAACTTGTGAAGTGTTATAAATTGATAGTTAAAGTTATTTTCACTTTTAGATCATCTCTGTTACACGCCGCATAACCACACTCAGTTTTACACAAAATTAATCTTTTTTCGGTATTCTGCTAACACATTTCCAACTAGTCGTCTTCACGATTAACAATAGACTAATAGACTCAACGTCGTCGTTTTAGGGTAATTTGTGCTATGTCTTTTTCCTCTTTATATTGTTTAACTATAAAAATACCTGTCTAAGACTTGGTTCACCATCTAAATATACATAATAAGTTTTCTTATTTTTTACTGTAATTCAAATATTTCTTAATTTTACATAAATCTAACTACTCAGTAATATTGATTAATTAATTTTACATCTTTGGATATATAGTTGGGTTTGCTTCAAGCTCATTTAAGCCCAAAAATTACAATTTTTTATAATGATTGTGTGCCTCATATTTTGTACAAATTTATTGTTTAAATGGTTTTTAATTGTTATTTCTGATAATATTTCCATGGAATATACTTAATAACTCCGTGATTATCTTTGTTGTTAATAATTTTGTTGTTAAAACACTTCAATATTGATTAATTTACTGTTTAGTCTGATTTGATTACCATTATAGGCCTAGTATTATTTGTTTCCAAAAGAAGTTAATTTTCTTTCCTTTGTCATTCTATTCGCTATTAATTGTATCTGTATTAATTATATTTTCAATTTCTGTATTGTGTGTATTGAATTCTATTCCCATTATCTAGCTTGATTCTCTGATAGATAGTTTTGGTTTAATTGCTAGTCTGTGTTTTCTAAAATGGTGTCTTAGCTAATCTGCTTGTACATTATATATGGTTTACTGTTTTGAATAAAATTATTACATTTCTATACCCTACTTGCCTCTCTGCCTCACACACTGGAAAATTAAATAACATGATTTTAAAATACAATGGAATATCTTATACCTACTAAACTTTTTTTTTTTTATAATATCATTTAACCATAACATAAACATCTTATGCCTATTATTTTCTACATATTTAGTATTATAATGGGAACATATTATTATCAGCACTATTATCAGTCGTTGGCTGTCCTTTGTTTTTATGTTTCCTTTTATCACAAACCTTATCCTATTAAAACATCTTATTCCTAATAACACCTTCAGTTATTAACTGTCTCTTTTAAATACTATAACTAATTTGATAACACATTAACATAAAAACATCTTATAACTAATGACACTTTCAGTTATTAACTGTCTCTTGTGTTCCCTATACCTAATTTGCTAATATAATAAAATAAAAACATCTTACTCCTAATATATTGTTATTATGCCTAATCACTAAAACACTTTTATTATCCAAATTGCATCAGTCATTAGACTGTCTCTTTAGTTTTTATTTAGTATTTCCCTACACTGATGGTAGTCTTTTTTAATATATTTTTTATACTACACTTTATTATAATGTGTCATTTATTTTGGCTACACTAATGGTAGTCCTTTTTATAATTTTTTCCACATATTATGCTTACAACTAGTATACAATTCGGTTTTCTTTGGGATTGTATCTTGTAACTTGTTATTGGATCTACATATATTAGTTTTAATTTTGTTTAATGGTATGTATTCCATGATTACCATTCTTTGGAATAACTCTTCTTGGTTCTAGTCTCTGTGTGGGAATCTTGACAAAATTTTGTCCCTTCTTCATTATTATATTAGTAATTTCTGGTCTTGTGGTTTCTCTGCATCTTGACCTTATACATTTCCCTTATTAATATGGTTTCATCCTTTTATTTCCTTTTTCTTGTCCTTCCCTTTTTACTGCTTCCCCAATCTACTGGGTATACTGCTGGTTTATTGGGTTTTTACATAGTAAGTTATTTTGATCAATGAATTTCTTTGTTATTTTTCATTCTTATTAACATTTTATTGACTTAATATACAGTTTCTAGTGTAATTCTTAAAACAATTCATTCTTCTCACTCACTATGGAACTTTTCTTCCTTATTTATGTTGCATTAAGTTAAATGTTTAGCATGATAATTTTGTTATGCTACATATGCTCTCCTGTAAAAGTGATTAGTTCAGATCATACTCTTAGTATGGATGAAATAATTACTACTAATTCTTTTGTATTTACCATATTTTCTTCGTGATTACATGTTTTTACTTTATATACCTTCTTTTTCCACCATTGCTTCCTCTCAGATGATGTGTATCTCCTTCATTAGTTTCTTTCTTCATTAATAAGTGATCTTCAATCTTGTGTATAACATTATCATTTTATATTCTTTCTTATTTGGTGCTTCCTCACCAGTATGTTTACTCCCTAACATTCCCTAACAAATTAATTGGAACAGTTCAGAGTGGCACTTTTGGCTTCGATCCCTGCTGTCCAACACTTCAATTAATTGAGTCCAGAGGCATTATCATCTCTGCTCAAAATATAAGACTGATGGCATTTTCTACATCCAGTCATAAAAATAAATAAACAGTAAAAGTAGCCATTTTTGACTAAAATAAACATCTTTAGATTCTTCACTTCATAATACTTATATTAATTAATACTCTTATACACTTGACTCTTCTTCTCTCTTAAAGCTTATTCCATATTAGGTGGTTTAGGTATGTGGTATAACATACATTTCATCATGTTTACATAGTAATTAGTATTTATATTTATTCTTTCTACCATCTGGTATCCAATGAGTTATTTTTTATTGCTCATGGTATAACATGAATTAATTCTTTATCACTTTCACTATAACAGTGGTTATTGCAACAACATTATCATTAATAGTATCAGAGTTTTTTGGTTTCTGGTCTCACTATTTGGTCTTTACTGAGTTAGTCCTTCTTCATTGTTCCATTTTTATTAAATTATTTTCTTTGTGAGTTTGGTTAAGTTGTTTCGATTAAGTCATATGATATTCTGGTTTCCTTTCTCCTTTAGAATTTTGTATCTCTTTCTTACAAAATCTTTTTTTTTCATATTGATGAGTTATTTCTCATCATTTGTATGAGTAATGATACGAGCTTACTATTTTTTAACTTTAGATATTTTTATTCAACTACATTCTTTCTTATTCATAGTTGTTTTTCAAATATTTTGGTGTAAGTTGTACTTATTATTGGTTTTGAATTTTGGAAATTTTTATTCATCAAAATTCTTTTTTCATCATTCATAATAGTCTTCGAATGATCAGTGTAAGTTGTACTTACTAATGTTTGAATTTTGGAAGTTTTTTTTTTTTTTTTTTTTTATTCAAAATTCTTTTTATTTATTCATAATAATCTTTCCAATGTTTTGTGTAAGTTGTACTTATTATTGGTTTTGAATTTTGGAAATTTTTATTCATCCAAATTCTTTTCTCATTCATAATTGTCTTTCCAATGTTTTGGGTAAGTTGTCCTTATTATTGGTTTTGAATTTTGGAAATTTTTATTCATCCAAATTCTTTTCTCATTCATAATTGTCTTTCCAATGTTTTGGGTAAGTTGTCCTTACTAATTTTTGGAATTTTGAAATTATTTTTTATTCATCAAAATTCTTTTTATTTATTCATAATTCTTCGAATGTTTGGTGTAAGATGTCCTTACTGATTTTTGAATTTTGGAAATATTTCTTATTCATCATAATTCCTTTTATTTATTCATAATTCTTCGAATGTTTTGTGTAAGTTGTACTTACTAAGTTTTTTGAATTTTGAAATTTTTATTCTTATTTTTCCTCTAAATATTTTTTAATGGATAACTGATTATAAGTTCCTTTTACTTTATTTGAAATGATATCCTTTAGTACATACGTATTGTTATTATTGTTTTTAATAATCAGGTATGGGCCGGTATACAGCAGTAACAACTTTTTGGTAATGCCTTCCAAAGTACTGGGTAATTCCCTGTTTTTTAGCAGTACCTTTTCTCCGACTTCATAGCTTATTATTTTCTTAATCGCCTTTTGATATTTGTTCTTGCGCCTTTCCTGGTCTTCTGCCAATTTATTGTAGAATCTGATTCGATTGAATTTGTATTCTTGACTCATGGGGAACTCTATTATGTCTTGTATTTCTCTTGGAGGCGGTTTTTCATACATTGCCGTGTATGGCGTGGTACCTATAGCGGGGTGATATGATAAATTAAGGAATTCTTCAGTAGCTAATAAATATTCTTGCCACTTCTTTTGTTGATTATGGCAATAAGTCCGTAATATTCTTCCGACTTCTCGCAGTACCCTCTCCGCTGGATTGCTGCTGGGGTGGTAGACAGATGTCTTGTATGTCTTAATGCCCAACGTATTCAGAGTGTTTCTCCACCTCCAACCCTTAAATTGCGTTCCATGGTCTGTGATTATGGATGTCGGGCTTCCTATCTCTGGAATGTAATGATTGGTTATTATTCCTAGAGTCTTCAGAGTGGTGGCTCTGTTCACAGGGTACAGTTTTGTAAATTTGGTGAAATGATCCATCATGATAATAATATATTTGTATCGATGGCGTCCGCCACTGCGGGGAAATGGACCACATATGTCCAGAAAGACCTTTTCCAGTTTGGCTTGTGAGGTAATTGGTATCATCATACCCTCTTTTCTCTCATTGTTGGTTTTCACCAATTGACATATCAGACAGGTTTTGAGGTAGTTTCTCGTTTTTCTATTGATACTTTTTATATGACAATTCTCTTCTATCGCCTTGATCACCTTCATGGCTCCCATGTGACCGTATCGTAGATGATAGTCCAGGATGATATCCTTTTCGATTGTAGTGGGGATCATGATCTTCCATATGTCTTCATCAAGGGATGTTTTTATGAATAAAATTCCATTATGTATACAATAAAATTTGTTTATTGTGTCATCTTGGTTGGAGAGACGAAGTTTAATGTGGTTTAACTTCGGGTTGGACTGCTGGTGTTTGCTGATGTCCTGCACTATCTTTTCTAAATCGGATCTGTCCTTAATAATATTATAGATTTTTAAGATGCTCTCCTTTTCACCTTCGAACGTTTGTTCTTCCAGATTCACTCTCGACAATACGTCGGCTACTACATTTTTACTTCCAGGAACATACTCCCACTGTATATCGTATTCCTGCAGGGCGAGTACCCATCTGGTCAATCTACCATGGCTTAACTTGCATCTTCTCAGAAATGATATTGATTTGTGATCTGTTCGAACGGTCACTGGATATCCGAGGATATACGTCCGAAACTTCCCGCAGGCAAAGACTACGCTTAGCAGTTCTTTTTCCGTCACATTATAGTTCTTTTCACACCGGTTAAGGGTTCTGCTAGCAAAGCTCACTACTAGATGGTTTCCACTTTCATCTTCTTGGTACAGTGTTGACCCCAAGCTAATGTTACTAGCGTCACAGTTTAGAAAGAAGGGTCGGTTAAAATCCGGATGGTTGAGCATTACTGCTTCTAAGAACTTCTCCTTAATTGATTTGAAGGTTTCGTCTTGCTCTTGACCCCATCGCCATTTATTCTTGGACGATAACTGGTACTGAAACTGGGCCGTCAGTTCGGAATAATTATTTTGGAACTTCCTATAATAGTTACACAGGCCTAAAAATGATTGTAGTTGCCTTCTGTTTTTTGGTATAGGGAATCGTTGTATGGCGTCTACCTTTTCTGTTGATGGTGTTATTCCTTGACTGTTTAGCTGGAAACCCAAGAATTGTACTTCTTTTAGCTATAAGCTTGGACTTGTCTAGTTTAAGGGTAACATTATTTTCAGCAAGCTTCTTCAAGACATGCTCCACACGGTAACAGTGTTCTTCCCAGTTGGTTGATGTGATTAGGAGATCGTCAACATAGACAGTCGTGAATTGGAGCGCTTCTGGTCCTAGTATATGATCCATACAGGCGACAAAAACAGCTACTGAGTTCACCAACCCGAAGGGCAACCTCTTAAGCTGATAATTGCGCCCTTCGAAGATGAACGCCATGTATTGCCGGCTTGCTGGGTGCAACTCCACTTGCCAATAGCCGCAGACGGTATCCCAAGTGGTAATGAATCGTGTTCCATGAAACCTCTTCAATATTTCATCAATTTCGCCAGGTGAGTTACGATCGTTAATTATCATTTTATTTATCTCACGTGCGTCAAGGCAAAGCCTTACTTTCCCATTTTTCTTTTGTATAGCCACAATTGGGCTAGTGTATGGCGATTGACTGCTCTCGATGATATCTCTACTGATCATGTTCTGGATCTCTGTGCGTACGGCTTCCTTCAAAGATTGTGCTATAGGATACGACTTTCGGTTAAATTCTACCGGTTCTCTGAATCGCATGGAACATTGGTAGTTTCGGATCTTTCCAGGTTCGTCCGAAAATACAGCTCGATATTTTTCATATATTTCGACCAATTGATTCAGCTGGTTTTCCTTTAATTGCTCGTTAGTATTGTGGCACTGGAAGTTACGTATCTCCTGTATCTTTTGCTGCCATAGGTCATCCTCCGAATCCTGACGTACTGGCTTGTTGTTTGTTGAGTAGTTGGACAAGTAATTCACCTTATTTTGGTGGTTGAGAAGTTGTCTGGAGTCTAACGTCTTGTTATTAGTTAAATTGGCTACCCAGGTCGAACCTTCAGCAAAGAGTGATACCTTTCCTCAGCACAAGTCGATAATTGCTGAGTTTCTGCGCAATATGTCACATCCTATCATGATGTTGAAAGGTAATCCGCTGCAACAAGAAATATCATATCCACACTAATTCCCTGACTGTTGACACTTAGGGATACTTGTTTTCTTATGGTCTTGTTCTGTCGGCCGGTAGCTCCTACAAGTACAATATTATTAATAGGTAGTACCGGTAAGTTTTTGTGGCATTCCTGCTGTATCCGGTCCAACTCATTTCGATTTATTATGGAGACATTGGCTCCAGTGTCTATCATTATAGGGACAGAAATACCCTCAATTTCTGCAATTATATATATTATTTCACTGTTATCATTATTAATATTAATTTCGCTTTCTTCTAGCAGGTCCTTACGGATATCTTTCAAATAATTACTGTATATTATAGTAAAATTTTTTCTGTCTTTCTTCGAATTTCTTTCTTGGTTAAACCCAGCAGATTGGAGCAGTAAAGGGTTATCGGAGTTTATTACTGCCTCCGTTCGTTTAAATGTTCCGCATCATTACGGATTAGGCCGTTGGAAGCGTCAGCTTGGAGTCCTGAGACTGCTTCGTTTGGTTCAGCACGATCGTCCTGTTGGGCTTCTGTTACAGGTATTCTTCGCTGATTGTCCAGGCTGGAACTACGTCTGGGCTCGTACTCTCTGTAACGATTACTTCCCTGACTTCCTTGAAAGGTCTCGTACTCGTAGTATCGGCTCCTTCGTTGAGGCTGGTACCTCCTCTGTCCACTGCCTTCCGCTCTGATGTAGTTAATATTGGGTCGATATGTCCTGTAATTATTGTTATTACCTCCATTCGGGTAATTCCGGTTATAATTACCATGATAATTGTTATTAGAGGGGTTGGGGTTCCTCTGACCATTTGGAACATAGTTACGATTATTATTATAATAACCGTTGTTGTTTTGTGGACGGTTATTATTATTATTATTATTATTATTATTATTGTTGTTGTTGTTGTCATTATTATTAATGCGAGGAACATGATTATTATTATTATTGTTGTTAAATCTAGGTAAATTATTGTTATTACGGGTGTTATAATTGTATTCGGCATCATTCCGATTTGCGGAATTATAATTATTGTTGTTGCCCACATTCTGCCGATTATTATTATTCAAATTATTGGTGTTACTTCTTGGTTCCGGCTTTTCATATCTCCTGCGACTTTGGCGGTAATAGTCTTCATGCTCATACATTTCTAAGAGCTCGGTCATAGCTTGCACAGTCTTTATTTGACTGTTTCTCCTAGCTCTTATTATATCTTCCTCATAATGGTATGAGAGCTTGCTGACCAGGCATTCTTCCGGTATTCTGGCCTCTAGATGTTTGGCCACGCACACCTTTCCTAAAAAGTACGCTGTTAGAGTCTGGTTTCCATACGGATTGTATTTTCCATGACAGATCCCGTCTCTGGCGATATTTTGTGTTGATTCAGACCAATATTTGGCTTTGAATAGCCTTTTGAATTGTTGGTAGTCGGTCACTTCGTCTCTTATCGCCATCCACCAATTATCTGCTATCTCCTTGAACGATTCGTCCAGCACTTTTTTATTCTCCCTCCAGCGATTACCTCTGTGTTTGGTGAAGTACTCTTCGATTCTGGCTAGGAACTCCATTGGTTTGTTTTTATAAAACCTGAAGTTAATTCCTTCACGATTCTCGCTGTTAGGACAACTGGTAATGTTTGTCGGTCGACTGTGGAACAGGTCTATATCTGTTTGGTTCTGTCGCACCTGACTATTGATACTGGTCACAGTAGCTTCGATGCCGTCACATTTTTCTGTGAATCGGTCCTGCACTCGCTCCCAGTCTTCACGTGTTTCTTTTAGTCTTTCCTCCAATGTCTTCCTAGTCGTTTCTTCAATGTTGTTTACCGTAGTGTTTATTTCTGTCTTGATACTCTGTACTTCTCGTTCAGTTTGACTCCATCTTTCGTCAGCTCTTGTAACCTTTTGTTCGATTACCGTTAATTCCTCTTCTACCTTCTTGCTGATTGTTTCATTATTTTCAGCTATCTTCTGCCCCAGTTCTTCCTTCAATGCTTCCATCTTTCCATCTAATCGGTTCATATTCTCTTGGTTCGTCTCTCTTAATTCTTCTCTCAATTGTTGACTATTATTTTCCATCTTTTTATTGGTTTCTTCCAGTTTCTGGCTTATCTGGGTCAATTCCTCCTTCGATTGTTTATTGTCAGTTTTTATTTCCTCCATTTTCTCCTCAATCTTCTGGATATTTTCCTCCATCTTCTCCTCCATCTTCTGGATATTTTCCTCTATCTTCTCCTCGATCTTCTTAATATTTTCCTCCATTAATGATTTATTTTCGTTTTTTATTTCGTCCACCTTCTCCTCCATCTTCTTACTGGTATCTCCGATTTTATTACCCAATTCTTCCTTCAATCGTTGGTTATCATTCTTCATTTCCTCCTTCAATCGTTGGTTATCATTCTTCATTTCCTTATTATTTTCTTCCATCTTCTTACTGTTTTCTTCAATTTTCTCCTCCATCTTCTTACTGTTTTCTTCGATTTTCTCCTCCATCTTCTTAGTGTTTTCTTCGATTTTCTCCTTCGTCGTTTTGAATTCTCTGATTAACATCTCCATCATTTTATCCAATTTTGTATCTTCCTTCGTGGTGGATTTCTCTGGCTGCTCCTCCTGTGGTGCAGGCTTGTTTGGTTCTGCTGGCGGTAACATCGACTCCACATATTCCACTGGTGTCGCCTCTTTATCCTCCATGTCTACCTCCTGCTCGGCCTCCATAGCCCTTTTCCTTGATGTAGCTCTCCTGTGCATCTCGCTCCCTCTTCCGACCTATTGACCGCTGCCAAGCTAAAAATAGGAAATTGGACAATCGTCCTTATTTTATAACTCTATTACCTCCTATTTAAAGCCCTTTAGTTGGACGCCAATTTGTAATATAATTACAAATTTAAATAAATAAAATAAAATATTGATGTATGATAATAAGAATTGTGCTCTCCTGTAAGCCCCACTGTCTGGGCTAGCCAATTTGTAATATATTTTTACAAATATAAATATAAATAAATAAAATATGAAGATATGTAGATAGCAAGAATTGTGTATGTTGTCTGGATCTCGGTGTTGAACTCGCCAATGATACAGCTCCACTTTGGATTCACCAATTACAACGAATAAATTAAATATAAATATGTTTTATAATTAAGTGTGATTGATTGATAAAACAAAAATAAAATTTTGTAGGTTGTGAAATTTTTACTGATATTGAGTTTTGGTTTAATTATTTAATTTAATTAATTAATAATTAATTAATTAATTGAGTGTGTAATTTTCTTAGATATTTATTCTATCACTGTAAATTAATTTTGTTTAGAAAAAAAAAATAGTTAACATTAAATATATAAATAAAAACAATTCTTGTAACTGAGTAATGATGTTCGTTTATTAACATTCAAAATTATGCGCCAGTCAAACTGCGCATGGCCAAGGCATTGGCTAATATGTGCTCCAGTCGGTAGCGAACAAAATCAACAAAATATATTTTTTACAAGGTTAGAAATTCTGGTTCTTTTAACGAGTCGAAATGGTCAGAGGGCAAGGAACAAGATACATTCTTACAGGTATTCTTAAACTAAATTATTTTGGCTGAAATAAAACAAGATTATTATTTAAATTGTCAATTAGAAAAATTGAATAGCGAACCAAATCGACGAAATGACGTCACTCCTTTCAAGCTGGCAGTGCAACTCGTGCTGGTGAGTAAATCCAGTATGGCTGACGTCTCCTCGATTTTAGCTGCTATACGGCTGGAACTGGCTGAGATTCTCCCGCAGAAATAAAATGATATTCCCTTCTCTGCGAAGTAGTGTTGGTCCAGGAATATAGTGTAGAGTGCCCTCTCGTCTCCTGCGATGTCGTTTTCGTGATGGGTTTCTTGTGAAGTGTCCGGTGTTCGAATATGGTCCAAAATTGTCTCAAAATGGCTGTTGATTTCTTGTGTTTGAGTTTGATGGTGTTATCACTGTTGTTTGGAACTTGTGAAGTGTTATAAATTGATAGTTAAAGTTATTTTCACTTTTAGATCATCTCTGTTACACGCCGCATAACCACACTCAGTTTTACACAAAATTAATCTTTTTTCGGTATTCTGCTAACACATTTCCAACTAGTCGTCTTCACGATTAACAATAGACTAATAGACTCAACGTCGTCGTTTTAGGGTTATTTGTGCTATGTCTTTTTCCTCTTTATATTGTTTAACTATAAAAATATCTGTCTAAGACTTGGTTCACCATCTAAATATACATAATAAGTTTTCTTATTTTTTACTGTAATTCAAATATTTCTTAATTTTACATAAATCTAACTACTCAGTAATATTGATTAATTAATTTTACATCTTTGGATATATAGTTGGGTTTGCTTCAAGCTCATTTAAGCCCAAAAATTACAATTTTTTATAATGATTGTGTGCCTCATATTTTGTACAAATTTATTGTTTAAATGGTTTTTAATTGTTATTTCTGATAATATTTCCATGGAATATACTTAATAACTCCGTGATTATCTTTGTTGTTAATAATTTTGTTGTTAAAACACTTCAATAATGATTAATTTACTGTTTAGTCTGATTTGATTACCATTATAGGCCTAGTATTATTTGTTTCCAAAAGAAGTTAATTTTCTTTCCTTTGTCATTCTATTCGCTATTAATTGTATCTGTATTAATTATATTTTCAATTTCTGTATTGTGTGTATTGAATTCTATTCCCATTATCTAGCTTGATTCTCTGATAGATAGTTTTGGTTTAATTGCTAGTCTGTGTTTTCTAAAATGGTGTCTTAGCTAATCTGCTTGTACATTATATATGGTTTACTGTTTTGAATAAAATTATTACATTTCTATACCCTACTTGCCTCTCTGCCTCACACACTGGAAAATTAAATAACATGATTTTAAAATACAATGGAATATCTTATACCTACTAAACTTTTTTTTTTTATAATATCATTTAACCATAACATAAACATCTTATGCCTATTATTTTCTACATATTTAGTATTATAATGGGAACATATTATTATCAGCACTATTATCAGTCGTTGGCTGTCCTTTGTTTTTATGTTTCCTTTTATCACAAACCTTATCCTATTAAAACATCTTATTCCTAATAACACCTTCAGTTATTAACTGTCTCTTTTAAATACTATAACTAATTTGATAACACATTAACATAAAAACATCTTATAACTAATGACACTTTCAGTTATTAACTGTCTCTTGTGTTCCCTATACCTAATTTGCTAATATAATAAAATAAAAACATCTTACTCCTAATATATTGTCATTATGCCTAATCACTAAAACACTTTTATTATCCAAATTGCACTCAGTCATTAGACTGTCTCTTTAGTTTTTATTTAGTATTTCCCTACACTGATGGTAGTCTTTTTTAATATATTTTTTATACTACACTTTATTATAATGTGTCATTTATTTTGGCTACACTAATGGTAGTCCTTTTTATAATTTTTTCCACATATTATGCTTACAACTAGTATACAATTTGGTTTTCTTTGGGATTGTATCTTGTAACTTATTATTGGGTCTACATATATTAGTTTTAATTTTGTTTAATGGTATGTATTCCATGATTACCATTCTTTGGAATAACTCTTCTTGGTTCTAGTCTCTGTGTGGGAATCTTGACATATTTTGTCCCTTCTTCATTATTATATTAGTAATTTCTGGTCTTGTGGTTTCTCTGCATCTTGACCTTATACATTTCCCTTATTAATATGGTTTCATCCTTTTATTTCCTTTTTCTTGTCCTTCCCTTTTTACTGCTTCCCCAATCTACTGGGTATACTGCTGGTTTATTGGGTTTTTACATAGTAAGTTATTTTGATCAATGATTTTCTTTGTTATTTTTCATTCTTATTAACATTTTATTGACTTAATATACAGTTTCTAGTGTAATTCTTAAAACAATTCATTCTTCTCACTCACTATGGAACTTTTCTTCCTTATTTATGTTGCATTAAGTTAAATGTTTAGCGTGATAATTTTGTTATGCTACAATATATATATATATATATATATATATATTGTTACAACCCAAAAAGCCACCCCAATACCAGGGAAAAACTATAATGAATCAACTATATTAAATGAATGAAAATCAAATGACTATGACGAGACAAATGACTATGACCCAACCCAAGTGATTGACCCAATAAAAGAAAATAAAATGAGAGGGTATATGAAAAAGACACAAACAAATAATAAAGAAAAGCAAATGAGAAATATTAAACTCAAATGATGATGAAAAAGACACAAACAAATAATAAATGTAAAGGACCAGTATTAAAATCAAATAAAATAATCCCAATTAAAGTACACTAACCAGAGAAATAGATATTAAATGTTATGAATAACTATAATGATAAGTGAATCAGAACATGAAGTTTGTTAAAATTATAACTAATAATTGTGAATAAAACAATAAAAAACCCAGAAGTGAGAGATAGGTAGGAAGTGAAGGTGAATAAGTGAGTAAAGAGAAGTCAATATTAGGGAATAACCACTAGTAACACTCAAGTACGATAAAAAAGTGCAAAGTCCCAGTGTAAACCCAAAATCAATAGAAAACCCAACATATAGGTATAGACACCTAAAACCAGTGATTAACACTATAGTTTAATGGTGAAAAAATACCAAAAAATAAAAATGTTATTGTTAAGTAGTAAAAAATAAATATGGTAAATGTTAAAAGAAAAAGATACTAAATATAATATAAGTGCAAAATATGTAAAACATCCTTGGATTTTAAAATGTTCAAAGGGATAATTAGCAAGATAAAACAAATGGTGTTATAATGTTCTTCACCAAGATAGTTATTTGTTCAAATAAGTTTATAAGAAGGAATATGGCTGAAAAAAGTGAACAGACCATAAACCTAATTTTTGTGTTATGTTTTATAAGTAATATTAAATGATAGACCAGTTATAAAAAATGGCAATGTAGATAAGTAAGGAGATAAATTCTTGCAAACCTAATAATACAGGCTGAAAAGAAATTAGAGAATAATAGACAGGCCATGATTTTGTAAAGTAATAAGAACATACAATTACTGTAAAACAGCCCAAATTAATTCAAAATGTAAACAAGTCATAAGTGACACCAAGCAAAACATATGTAAATGTAAAATAATCTTTAATTTGCGTAAAATAAGAAGATATAGCCAATTACTACTTAGGCCTATAAAATGCTTAACTGTATAAATCCAAAATAAACAAATTGTAAGAAATTAACTATTGTATTAGGAAATCCAGGACAAGTAACTAGTTAAGTACAATTAGTGAATCATATTAAGATGTCAAAGTTAAATTAAAAACAAAATAAGAAAGAAATGTAATTACATAATATTAACATTATTGTCAAAACTTTAATACATAAACAAACCCAGCTTTGTGGGATGTCAGAATGATCTTTGAAAGAAAATACAAACAGTTGTGATAATATCTAATACATAAATAAGAAGACAGAAGAATAATAGCCATCAGAAGATATTTAATCATTTTGAATTAAAATTCAAATATTATAACAATAGACATAAAATATGCTCAGCCAATGAGAGTACAGTTGCCATAACAACGGAACGTTATTTATTAGAATTCCGTTAAAAACAGTTAGTTCATTATTGACGCTCAAGACAGAGAGAAGCCAAACCATATTCGACTCAAATTTAACTCAAAATAATCGAAATTAAGTCAAATTTTTATAAAACGAGGATGCAAGAAGTCTGATGAAGACCTAATCAACTTAGGAGAGCCAATTAACCAGATTAATAACAATTGAAAATAATTAAAACTTCCAATTGACTGAAAAAGAAGCCAGACGTACTCCAAATTATAAATGAAGGAAGATGGATGACTGTATAGACCCAACCTAATGAAGAACTGAGTAACTCTTCACCCGAATTCAACAGATTTGATAAGTATATCTGAAATACCCGAATTTATGGAATAAATTCTTATTAACTTTTTCTCACAACACAAATAACTCTCACTATGAACTGGTAATCTAATTTCTTTCAAGGATTAATTGAAAATAAAAAAATAAACTTGTATGAAAACAGAAAATAACCTGAGTATAAATTACGAACTCTTAACACACTTTTTAACACTTCAGAAACGAATTGTGATTAAGTCTAATAGTATATAAATACCATCAATGTAAGGTAGTGTACTTTATTATCATCTTATTAATATTTTTTCGTAACCAAAAGAACTCAGATTTAACGAACGATAGAAATAAACATTGCCGACCGCCATGTCGAGGTAGAATTGTTTTAAATCAACTTTAGCCAACCTGAGAAAGATTGTCTATTTATTGCCGGAGCAACTTTGTTTAATAACCATATATAATTTTGTATTGAATTGAATAACTGATAATTTCACGTTAATAAACTAGTACTGAGTTGTAATAATTGTCCTTTATTTCATTGTAAATTGCATTATAAAGTTTGTGTACTTTAGCGACGAGCGAAATTGATGGCCAGCGTTAGACGTCGACAAAACGGCGAACTACTAGCGAGATTCATATGCCCGCCTATTGCGAGGGTAATTTGAATCAGCCAACACCGCCTAGAACGACCGTTCGATTTCATATTTTTTAATTGTTTTCATAAACAATTTGGCGCCACCCGGGAATGAAATATACTCATTAAAGGACAGGTAAAGTTTACACTCGCGAGGTATTGTACTGGTAATTCGTGAGATCATGACGGACATCATCAGTGTAACACAAAGAAAAAGTAAGTAAGTAAACATAAAGTAACGACTACAACGTGTGAGGCTAACACACGTAAAACACACTTTTACAGAGTACATTCAGAGCTCGTCGTTACAAATTGACGCCAACAACGTGTGGTAGAATAATTACATACAGAAAGTAGCGTCGTAAAGAACAAGTCGTTACAATATATATTGCAACAGATCAAACTTTATTATTCTAATAAGGATATTGTGAGTGTGTAAAGATCGATACAAGTCTATTATGGAGGAGATGAAAAATTATTTATTATATACAAATATTGTTTATAAAGATGTATAATGTATTTTAAATTGTCGTGTATTGATAGTATATTAAATTGTTTGTATTGTTCGATTAATATGAATCGATTTTACTTGTTTGCTGCAATGTCCTCCTCTCGTCTCGTCGGTCCCGTCTTGGCGTCCTCTTCTTCCTGTCCCTCCTTCTTGGCGTCCTCTTCGTCCTGGCCCTCCTTCTTGGTGTCCTCTTCGTCCTGGCGTCCTCTTCATCTCGTCGTCCTCTTCTACAGCTTCACTCCTTCCTGGTGTCCTGACGTCCTCTTCGTCTCGTCATTAACTTGTACAGCAAGCGGCTCCAGCGGCGATATTTCACAGAGTCTCGTAGTTATGTTTGACTGATAGAATTTGAATTTCATTCATTCAGTTTATTATTAATTTATATTTTATAATTTCTTAATCTCAGGCTTTATCTGGGTATTTACTAATGCGGTGCATTTAATGTACACCTTCCAAGATATCTTGTAGTGTCTTTAAGTTCCCTAAGCGGATATCTTAACTTACACGACACAGCACTGTATTTTATTTTAAATTTTATTTAATTATTAATCCTCTCGGTTCTTATCGCAAAACTTCGTTAAGAATTTTAAGGTTTATAGTTTACTTTATATAAAATATTCCTCTATTCCTTCTTGGTTCTTACCGCAAAACTTCGTTAAGAATTTTAAGATTTATGGTTTATTTTATATAAGATATTTTTGTATATATTAAGATATATTTGTAAGAGAACAACTCTCTTACCCGGGCACAACTTCCCCTAGCAACGTCGACAGACAGACTGTGTCCAACCTAGCTCTGCAACGTATGAATCTCACTGAATTTGGTGTAATTTGATAGGCCAAGCCCAAGTCACATGATTGATGGAACAACCAGATACACAAATTTCATGAAAAACTTTGTATAATTTTGCATAGTCCTGCATGGAAATTATCTACAATTATTATTACCCTATCATTGATAGAAGTTACACTTGAGTTTTGCTTTACTTAAAAAATCATATTTCTAAAATAGTTACAAACCTCAGAGTATACACAAATCGAAGCTATGTACTTAAATAATTCCTTGTCAAATTTTCATGTAAATCGGTTAACTACCACTGCCGCTATAGCGATCGCAGATTATCACCCCCGCACATGCGCACCAATTCATACAAAAAAAATACATGACAATATAGTACATTTTTTTATGAAGAGTTTGGTGTAACTATATGCTTATCAATTTTTAAATACAAAACTTATGACTAAAAAACAAAATATTACACAAAACAAATTTAAACATGAATATGCTCGTCATTCATGTACTCTGATATAAACAGCATATCTTATCATCCTGTGTTCTGTTGCAATATATATATATTGTACAAATAGGTTGAGTACTGTGCATTGCACCAAGTAATTTAAATAAGTGATTAGAAGAAATAAATAATGCATTTTGATAATAATAAGAATTCAGCCTGCAATATAAATTGTAAAGGAGATGCCTGACTTGCAGGTTGGGACAGGTGATTGATGCCAGCTGCTCTTTGTATGTGTGTACACACGTAAAGTGTGTGCGCGCGCGCACGACTTGTTCATTCCTGAAAAGCGCCACCCTTTTCAGTAACGATATAATTTATTGTATTTAATTTATAATGCTTGTGTGCATGGTAGCGAAAAACTAAAGACACCAAAATGTGTGGTTAAAAATAACTAACAAGTGTATAAAAAATTGTGAAAAATGAATGAAAAGTGTAATGATAGGAAGTTAAAAATCAATAGCAATTAGAGTAAGTAAGATAAGGAAAAACGGTTTGTGCATGATGAACACCTAGAAATTACCGATTGAATGAATATTGGATAATGTGCCAAGACTTCGCTATTCGCGAAGACAAGCAAATTAAGTGTAACAATAAAGCGTGGGTTAAGAGTGACGCTCTCGACACTTTCAAACATGCAGAATATTGTTGAGACATGATTTTGGCGCCTTGGGTATAAATACGGGAACACGCAAAAATCTTTCTCCTTCTCGTCAGACTATCATAACGGCCGGAGGCTATGTCCAAGAACTACAACTCGATTCTCGTTCAATCATCAGAACACCTGGAGGCTATGTCCAACAACTAGAACGTCTAGAATTGATTGACAACCATGGCAGCCAAAGTATCTACGTAGAAACAACAACTACCATAGATCAACCACAAGCAGAAACCAGAGTCTTCAAGACTGCACATCCATTCAAGGGAGCAGTTGGAACCAGAGGCCATGACCAGGAACGAGAGAATCCAGTGAACCAGAGTACGAGAGACTGCAAGACTCCTAGAATACCCGACTCCAGGACCGAAGAGGACATGCCTCTGATGTACCACACAAATAACAAGGTGACAAACAACCTTGCATTTATCAGAAACCGAGACCGAATCAAAAGACTTTAAATATTAAAGAGAAAAGGAATAAACAGTTCGATTCTAAGATGAGTCAAGTAATTTTTATATATATTTATATAGTAACATTACATAATCAGTGCTTAATACTGATAAAAATAAAGAAATACCTATTATTATCTTATATATATAATTCTTCTGTACGTGTGTATGTCACTGAACTCCTCCTAAACGGCTGGACCGATTTTGATGAAATTTTGTGTGTGTGTTTGAGTGGGTCCTTGGATGGTTTAGATTCACAACTGGACCCGGTAGGTGGCGCTGCAATCGGGTTCCAGGAAATTTTTTTTTTAATTTTTTTAAGATTTTTCGCATATCAGAACATATAACCACAAAATTTCACCCCCCCCCCAATATTTTTTAAAATGAAAAAACCATAAGTTCATGAATAATTGACGTTGTTTTGACATTTCAAATTCTGTTCGCTGTGTTTCGATATTCCATGTATCACAATTGCGTGCATATTAAGTGTATTATTCATCGACAAAACATATTGAAATATTGTTTTAAGTGTACTTAAACACATACATTGTGCAAATGTGTAAGGTGCAGTGTTCAAGTGAATATCTTACATGATCTTCCATGAATTTCAATTATATACATGTGCATTCAATGACAATCAATCTAACCTGCAACTTTTCATTTTCAGTGCTTATTTGTGTCGATGATTCTATAAAATTTACGGAGTGTTAAACGGTTCATCGAAAATAAACAACATGTAAGTTTGTTCAACAAATTATAACATCCATAAAATTCAAATATAAGTTACTTATTTTTATGTGTTGTGTGTTTATTACAGAACAATGCCACGTCATCGTGGACGAGGAGGAAATATTGGTCGACGTACACGGAATTCTCAAATAGTCCGGACCTGTTGGTTAAATAGAACGGCAGAAGATCAATTGATGGACAATGCAAATTTAAGAGACCAGGTTGCAAACACACGTGCAAATGAAAGTCGAGAGCAACTCAACGAACGCCTTCGAGCTAATGCATTGAGACAAAGACAGGCGCGTCAACGAGCCACCGATGCACACAGAGCACATGAACGACAGCGCCTGCAAGTACATCGCACATTGACACGTGCATCACTTCTCCGCCTTGCGTTCGAATATGAGTCGGACATCGACTATTCGTCACATTCACAAATTGTCATCGGCGCTATGGACAAAGAATGTCAACACTGCCATGCATTCAAATACAAAGGTGAATCGGCCGGTTTCTGCTGCGTGTCTGGAAAAGTTGTACTGCCACCATTGAATTCGCCGCCAGAACCATTGAAAACACTATTGGCTGGAGCCACACCTCAATCAAAATTGTTTTTGCGTAAAATTCGTAAATTCAATTCTTGCTTCCAAATGACATCATTTGGAGCAACAAAAATCGTTCAGAATCAGGATGGTCGCAATTTTGAATCAACGTTTAAGATTCAGGGCCAAGTGTATCATCAAATTGGTTCTTTAATGTCAATGCCTGATGACGATCCAAAATTCTTGCAAATCTACTTCATGGGCGATGAGGAGCAACAAATAAACACACGCTGCCAGTACAACCACATCGAGCAGATGGAGGAGCGAGAAATTATGGTGACTTTGGAACCGTTTTTGCGAAACCACAACCAGTTGGTCCAGTTGTTCAATACCGTTTCAAACAAACTGCAAAACGACAGCTACATGATCGTCATCAAAGCAGACAAAGTACCATCTGGAGAGCACACAGGCCGATACAATGCACCAACCGTTAATGAAGTTGCAGTTGTTATGGCTGGCGACGCATACGAACGTCGAGATATACGGATCCAACGCAGAGATAACACGGTGCAGACAATTCAAGACGTCATCGATCTTACGACGCTTTGCAATATCCATTGATATTTTAGGAAGGAGAAGATGGATATCATTTCAACATCAGACAAAGAAATCCAGCGACAGGTACAATCTACACATTATTTTCTTTTTTCTTTTTCTGTACGATTAATTTCTTTTTGTCTTATTTATATTTTTACTTTGCAGGTGCAGAAACCAACAAGAAAGTGAACGCGATGAACTTCTACGCATATCGATTGATGATTCGTGCCAATGAAATCAACAACATTCTCCGATGCCGCCAGCTGTTTCATCAATACATCGTTGATATGTATGCAAAAATTGAAAGCGAGCGATTACGGTACATCAAGTATAATCAAGCGAAGCTGCGTTCTGAGGAGTACATTCATTTGCGTGATGCTATTGTCAGCAACGTAGATGGAACAACTAATATCAACGACATCGGTACCGCATATATTCTTCCATCATCATATATTGGTAGTCCGCGTCATATGCAAGAATACATTCAAGACGCCATGACTTTCGTGCGCGCGTACGGCTGACCAGATTTGTTCATTACATTTACGTGCAATCCAAACTGGGATGAAATTAAAATTTCGTTATTGCCAGGTCAAACAGCAATGCATCGCCATGATATCACTGCACGTGTCTTCAAACAAAAATTAAAATCGTTGATGAACTTGATTACACATCACTCTGTATTCGGCGAAACACGTTGCTGGCTGTATTCTGTTGAATGGCAAAAACGAGGTTTGCCACATGCACATATTTTGATTTGGTTGGTCGACAAAGTACGGTCAGAAGAAATTGATAAAATTATTTCAGCAGAAATTCCGGATCGGCATATCGATCAAGAGTTGTTTGACATTGTTACCGCTAACATGATCCATGGTCCATGCGATGATCTCAACATGACGGCGCCGTGCATGGACAATGGAAAATGTACGAAACGTTTCCCAAAAATGTGTATAATCGATACTATCACTAATATCGATGGTTATCCATTGTATCGTCGTAGAGACACAGACAATGGTGGCCAATCATATCAATTGCGCATGTCAAACGGTGGAAATCCGGTTGACATTGACAATCGCTGGGTGGTTCCGTATTCGCCATTGCTGTCCAAAACCTACAAAGCACACATAAATGTTGAGTTCTGCAGTTCGGTGAAGTCCATCAAATACATTTGCAAATACGTTCATAAGGGCAGCGATATGGCTGTATTTGCTGTTCAAAATGTAAATTATAACGACGAAATAACACGTTATCAAATGGGCCGATACATTAGCAGCAATGAAGCAGTTTGGCGCATTTTGAGTTTTCCCATACACGACAGAGACCCTGCTGTTATACATTTGGCCGTGCACCTTGAAAATGGACAGCGTGTTTATTTCACTGAAGAGACTGCTATACAATGAGCATTAACTGCCCCAAAAACCACACTAACTGAGTTTTTCGAACTATGCAACCGACCAGGTATTTTCGGTCAATTCGCAAAGACATTAATGTATACTGATGTGCCACGATTTTTCACGTGGAACAAACAGTCAAAAAAGTGGGACCCACGAAAGCGAGGCGTTCCAGTCCAAGGATACGACGGCATATTTATGGGATATACATTAGGCAGATTATACACAGTCCATCCAAAGCAACGCGAATGCTTCTTCTTGCGTTTGTTGTTGGTTAACGTTCCTGGACCGATGTCCTTCCAATACTTGCGAACAGTCAATGGTATTTTGTACGACACGTACCACGATGCGTGTCGCGAATTGCATTTGCTGGAAGATGACAACCATTGGGATCTCACACTTACAGATGCAGTACTGAGTTCCTCTCCTCATCAAATTCGCCATATTGTTGACGACATGTTTTCCGTCGCAAGCTTCTGCTCTCTGGGACAAATATAAAGATTCCATGAGCGAAGACATTCTGCATCGCATTCGGACCGCTGAGCAAAAGAACATATACGATCGAATTACTTTGTCAATTGCAGCACAACAATGCGGATTCTTTTTTTTGGATGCACCAGGCGGCACTGGCAAAACATTCCTCATCTCACTGATACTGCGCGCATTCGATCACAAAATCATATTGCGTTGGCAATTGCTTCATCAGGCATTGCAGCGACTTTGCTTGATGGTGGACGGACTGCACATTCAGCACTCAAGTTGCCATTGAACGTTCACACAAATCCAGACACAATGTGCAACATAAAGAAGCATTCCGGCATGGCTAAAGTTTTGCAAAATTATTATCTAGGATGAATGCACTATGGCCCACAAGCATTCACTTGAAGCTCTCGATAGAACGATGAAAGATCTCAACGATAATACCAGACTTTTTGGTGGCGCTCTACTGCTGCTGTCCGGTGATTTCAGACAGACATTGCCGGTCATTCCACGCGCTACATATGCGGACGAAATTAACGCATGTTTGAAACAATCATACCTATGACGAAATGTCAATACATTACACCTTACCATAAATATGCGTGTTCAACTGCAAAACGATCCATTGGCACTGTCATTCTCCGAACAGTTGCTCAACATTGGCAATGGAAAAATTCTATTGCATGGAAATACACAATGCATCAAATTGCCAGACAATTTTTGCAACATGGTAGCCACGAAAGATGCTTTGATTGAAAGCATATTCCCAGATTTGTGCACTAATTACATTAATCATGCGTGGCTACGTGAACGAGCTATTTTGGCCGCAAAAAATATCGATGTTGATGCTATTAATTTCAAAATACAACAGTCATTGCCTGGCAATGAGATGTCGTTCAAATCAATCGACACTGTTGTCGATCCTGACGAAGCAGTCAACTATCCTGTTGAATTCTTTAATTCACTGGATTTACTGGGAATGCCACCACATAACTTGCGATTAAAAATTGGTTCACTAATCATTTTGCTTCGGAATTTAAATGTACCAAAGCTATGCAATGGCACGCGATTGGTCATAAAAAAAATCATGGGCAATGTTCTTGAAGCTACCATTTTGAACGGCAAGTTTCAAGGTGAAGTTGTTCTCCTGCCACGGATCCCAATGATCCCTTCAGACTCGCCCATTCCATTCAGACGCCTGCAATTTCCAATTCGCTTGGCATTCGCAATGACTATTAATAAGTCACAAGGCCAAACAATGTCCATTTGTGGGTTGGATCTAGAAAATCCGTGCTTCTCGCATGGCCAATTATATGTCGCGTGTTCTCCCGTTGGCAAACCATCAAGTTTGTTCATTTATACACCTCAGGGATTGACGAAAAACATTGTTTATCAACTCGCATTAAGATAAAAACAAAACAAACTTTAATTCTTTTAGTATTAAGATTCAACATTTATTTCAATATACTTTACTTTTTTTACATTAATAAAAATATGACTGTCATGGAAATGATTTGAGTTTTTTCTTTGTTTGCTATTATTTAATCAAAATGAAAATCGTCCAAATTTGCATCGTATGTTATTGGTAAGGCATCACATTCCTCTGCTACTCGCAGTCCATCTTCGGTGTACATATGGTTCAGTGGATCCACAGCGTAGAAGCGTCCATTTTCATGAGTTGCCACATCTCCAGTCGCCTGTAGATCCATTATGAGCTCACGGACCAACTGAGTTCCACGCAGTCTTCTCCACACAGCTAATACATATGAAAAAAAAAAACTGTCAGACATTTACACACATACAAAAACAGCAATATCTTTTTTGCAATCACATTATTATACTTACCACCAATCTCACGAAAAGTACCGCCTCTTTCGCCAAATGTGCCAATGACAAGCACCAAATATCGTCCGGCCATGATACGAGAATTGAACGGCGCAGGATAATGAGAAATTGCACGCATTTTTTGATTTTGCTTTGGGCAACAGCAAATCACACAATGACGAAAAGAAATGATTGAAATGTCAAACTCAATGTCAAATATCACTTAGTGTATAGTTTATCGAAAATTCGAATATCGAAAAAACGTTTGCTGAACCCACTAATAGCAGGCAAGCCAACGTTCAGGCAGGACGTCTGCTGGGTCCGCTAGTTATTTGTAAAATAATAATAATAATAATAATAATAGAAAAGTCAGTAGTTACCCCATTCCAAAAGTCAGAAATGAATGATTAAGTATCATACTATGAAACATTTGTACAATCTTTACAACAAACGATAAAACACTTTAGCAATTAAAAAACAGTGTACTAAGTGTTACCATAGAAGTGCAGTGTATACAAAGTGCAACATAGTATGATATATGTAAAAATTAAACAAAAAAAATGACATCAATCACAAATAGTGAAGATACAGAACTATAATAATAAACTATAAGTTTAGTAATAAGTTGTAGTTTTGTTTTATTAGGCAACAAAGACATATCAATGTAATTAAAAGATTATTTTGTTTATGTTTGAAGGATCCAGGGTTATATAAGAAATTAATAATTGCTAATTAGAATAAAGTAAAGAGATGGTGGAAAATAAAATAGTGCCTAGGGCAATAATACATTTACAGAAGTAAAAGTCAGAAATAAACTAAGTTAAAAACCACTAAATTATAAAATACAAGTATCTAAGTTTATGTAAAGATGAAAAGAAAAACATTGTATAAATTAAATGTAATTATAGTTAAACATTATAAAGGAGTATTTTTCCGAAAAAATGGAAGAACTATTAATAATTAATACTAGCCTATTTACTAAAACTGTACCTATGTTAGCCAATAAAAACTCAGCAATTTCTTGGTTACTAGGAGTAACAGAATTAACAAGATGGGTCATTGTTAAATTGGATTTCAAGAGTGTAGATGACCAAAAATAATGTCCAGCAAATTTTAAAAAATTAGTAACTATAATTCTGAAAAAACACTATTTTAAATTAATGAAACGATTCAGCACAAGCAACTACGTCTGAGACATCCGTTGAACCACAATAACTGATGCGAGAATATCGAAGAACATTGAAAAATAATCCAACCATCAGATGGCTTGAAAAAATTGAACTATCACTACATTGGTGAGAACGCCTACCTTAATAAACTAAAAAATTACACATCACCAACAAGTAACGAACACTAGAAACAGTACAACATCATTCAATTTATAAGAAAACTTAGTGTGAACATTATAAACTTTCTTTATTTAACCAAAAACAGTAAGAACGTGGGTTCATTAGAAATCCACAGCAGACATCTTTCTTTACATGCCTTCAGTGTGAATATGAGTGGTTTGCGCTCTGGCGTTTAAAAAACGAACGTATTGAATCAGACTTTAAGAAAAAATATTAATTATTGTAAAGTATGATACTATTAACTAAGCATTTCTGACTTTCTTATAGCTCAAAGAATCCCCAAATAACCCTGAGATACATAATTTATTAATTTTACTAATAACTGTAATTGAATATATCTATTGAGTTATATGACAAAACTTATATATTGAAAACTGTTGTGATTTCAAAAAATAATCGATTTGTAAACCGATGAACTGGATGTAATAATTTCCAGAAAATAAACCGAATTCAATAATAAATACCTTTCTTTTAAGGAATTGACTTTGTATTATTTCTTGTAGATAGCAGATTTGTTACAGGAAACCGGTGAATAGCAGAGAAGAGTAAGAAAGTTAGCTCAGACATCATAGCATATGAAGTACGATGGACAACATAACCTGTAATTGGTTATCAAATTGAAAACAGCTGATGCAACGCGCGTAAAAATCAAACGATCAAATAGTACTCAAAGAGAGGAACTCTCTCGCTCTCTCTTTCTCTCTCTCCTACCCTTTAACAAACAACTGAATGGTAATACCTAGAAGAAGATATAATACACAACAAAGGATACCATGGTTTATTTTTCATTACTAAAGAATTACACACAGAATACAAATACCATAACAGATAGACGTAATAGTAATAATTACGTGAAAGACGTTACAAATGATGTAACAACGTGTGGCATAAATAACCCGATTAGGAATTTATCGTTACAATATATATACCGGAAGTAACTTGTGAGACACACACATACACTCACACAATTAACATACACAATTCTCATTTATTAAATTAAACACATAACCCCTTATTCAATCAACAGTGAATGAAGTAATGATCTTTACCTGAGGCACTTTATGAAATTACGAACTCATAGTAGTTGAAGAGATTCTCAGCCCCGCCGTCAGACCTCGAAGTGCCCTGTCGGAAGTATGTAGATGAAATGAGAGCGAACAGCTTGTGTTGCCAGCCCACCAAGACTAGTTACAAATTGTTAAGCTTTACTGAAAACAGCTGATTCGGGTTGCTGTATTAATTCGCTGCAGCGCTCCATGGCCTCACTGAATTACGTCGCTGCAGCGCGGCAACTTGATTTACTGATCCAGTCGGCTTTGTCTCCCGACAGCCATGCAGTGGGTGTCGGGAGACAAAAATTAAATTTCAAATTTAAATTATGCTGGGAAAATTTCAAGTCCCGGCACACTATTTTGTTACAGTCATAATCTCATAGTGTCTGTTCACAGGAAGTATTTGAGTCATTAGCAGTTTATGACTGTCTGCTTGTGTTTAAAAGTCAATTAAAAATAAATGCTCTATTCTCCAATTGCAGTAAGGAAGAAATATGTGCAGTGGTAAAATTGTCTAAAATCAGAGATGATGAAACCTGCAGAAATTAATTATAGAATATAACAGCAACATGGAGAGAGTTGTTTGCTAGCAAAATCTGAAAGTGGGCTTATCACTTTAAAAGTGGACCGGGTTTTTCTCTGTGAAGAACAGTAGAAAGATATGCCTTCCACTTCGGAACAATATTGAAGCAGTAAACACATCATACATGGTAAACTGTGAATCCTATACTATTAAACGAGCAATAATTGTTTGTCTGTAAATTTTTTTTCCGAAACGGCTCAAGGAATTTTCTCGGAAATTGGTACTTAAGGGTATTTTGACACCAGGAATCGATTGGACTCGGTCTCATTTTCCGCAAAATTCGTCTAAGGGCCACATCTGAGGGCCTTTATTTTAAAATATCGCGGGACCGATACCGCGTGACAATTAATTATTGCTAGGCAACTGTAATTTCTAACCAGCTTTCTTACCGTACAGATAAATAAATTACAGAAACCGTCGATAAATGCAAACAGCGCAGTATCGATATGTTTGTATATGAAGAAGAATAAATAGCTGTTGCAATCAATGTAAATAAACAAAATAAGAGTTGAGATGAGCAATAATTGTCCGTCCGTCTATAAATTTTTTTCCCGTAACGGCTCGAGGAATTTTCTCGAAATTTTTATATTACCGAAATTTCATTACATTATTATTCAAAAACATTGTGTCTGTTTGTTTATTCAAAGGTTTATTTGAAAATTATAGGTGAGCTATTTCAGAAATTAATCGATTTGTGTGATAATTTTCTTTGTCTTTTACAGTGATTTTATTCCAATCAGTTAATTAGTGTTAGATCTGCTCAGTAAAATAAAAAAATAATTGCAATTTTTCTCTGCTCAGTGATCTATTTACAATAAAAAACCATTACAGTGTTTGTGCAAGTGCAAAGCGACTCAAATTCTTGCTCGGTTGGTAATTTATATAGTTTTTTAAGAAGGTAAGTGTCATCACCTTAGGTTACATATTACTATTCTGTGCACACCCACCAACCATTGGACACTGTGCAACATTATTTATACTTCCAGTCTTATGCTCAAGTGCTTTTAAATATTTTTGGCAGAAAAAATCAATCTGAAAATGTTATTTTTTAGATGCCTCGCGGACGATCTAAATGGCGAATTTTTAATAACTTAAGGCCACAGCAACAAAGACAGCAAGAAAATGAGTTACCACAGCCTCTTCAGGAAATAACGAATGTCAGAGACGAACTTTCTGAAAATAATCCTATCAATGCTATTTATGAAAATCGGGCATCCACTTGAAGATCCCTTCCCCTTTCCGAAGTAACAAATGCCCGAAAACAAGTTCCTCAAATTAATACTAACAACATCATTCATGAAAATAAGGCGTCAACTTCTAGACCTGTGCGAAGTGCCAAGAATGATTGTATGAATAGACTAAATGAAGTATTAAGGGAGCTTAACGATTATCAGTAGCAAGAATTACGTGAGCAAATAAGGGAGATAAATAATAAACGCAGAATATTGGCAGAATCAACAGAAGAGCGTGAACGATGGCAAGAAAATGATCGATTGCGAGCAAGTAAAAGGAGAGCTGAAGAGTCACCAGAGCAAAGAGCTCAACGGCTTCTAATCATTCGATTATGAGCAAGTCAAAGAAGAGCTGAAGAAAGATGTCAGCAGCGATTAGAGGAGCAACGTCGCCGGAATGAAAGACGTCAAAGAGCTCTGCTATTGAACCCTTTACGAACATACAAATTAGTTGTCACTTCTGATGTATCCAATCACACATTAGGAAATTTTAATGTTGCTTGCTTCCATTGTGGCGCTTTGCATTTTCCAGAAGAACGTGTTAGCAATCGAACCCATAGAAATTCTTTCGGAGACTGCTGTTTGCATGGCCGCATTGAGCTGCATCCACCTAAATTTCCAAATGAGTTGGTGCGACTATTTCTTCATTGTCATCCATTAGCTGATGAATTTCATAAAAGAATACGTAATTTAAATGCATGATTTGCAATGGCTTCATTCACCGTGGATGATAATCGAACCATAAACAATCGAGGAATTTATACGTTTATTGCAGCACGGAATGTTTATCATAAAATTAACGTAGCTGCTCATCCAACTCAAAATTCACAAGGTGAGTTTGAACGACCTTGATATGGACATATGTACTTCCTCGATAATGAAGATGCTGTCAATGAACGTGTCAACATTCCACTGAATAATAGAATTAGTGTCCCATTAATGAACCTGTTGGAAGGAATTATCCGCTCACAAAATCCATTTGTACAAGGTTTTATGATGATGCGAGAGGTTGAAGAAGAAGTGAACCAGCGTGCTGCTGAGGAAAGAACTGAACCACCTTACGTGAAACTTCTCGTTGCGTTGCCCGAGGGTGCAGACCACAGAAGGTGTAACATTCCATTCTAAAATGATGTTTGCGCCATGGTCACTTTGAATGGCGATCAAAGTTTTCCAGATAATGAATTAGTTATTCGACAGAGAGGTAAATCCATTGTTACAATGAGGAACATCGACCAACGGGTTGAGCCATTCACTTACCCTCTGTTTTATCCCAAAGGTACTTTTGGATATTCCATAGATCTACCATTAAGAACTCCGTATGCGAGTCGTCGTCACCTTACAAAACTTGAATTGGCTCAATATAGAATTGCTTTTCGGCCACAATTTGCTCAATTTCTTCCACTCGAGAATCCTGTAAGAAGTCCTGATCTGTGTCTCCTAAATTTTAACGCTCTACATTATGGTGGTAAACTTTTCCAACAGTACCTCGTTGATACTGCTATAAGAGTTATAAAAGATCGAATTGATTGGATTAAAGCTAATCAAAAAAAAATTCTTGCTGATAATTACGCTTCAGTTACCATTTTCATAAACCAACTTGCTGAACAAAAAAATGCTACTGTTGGGGAAAAACTTATATTGCCTTCTTCATTTCTTGGATCTACAAGATATTACGCTGAACATTTTGAAGATGCTATGGCCTTAGTTCGTCGCCGGATTATTTCATTACGATGACATGCAATCCTAATTGGTCAGAAATTAAGGAAGCAGCAAGAACACAATTCCATGATCAAAGTCTTTTAAATCAACCAGGTCAAGATAGACCTGACCTTGTTGCAAGGGTCGCAAAAAAAATTCATGAACTAATTGATGATTTGGATAAAAAACAAATTTTTGGTAAAGTTGCAGCTTATGTGTACACTATAGAATTTCAAAAGCGAGGTCTTCCCCACATGCACTTGCTATTGATTATGTCTTCTCAAGACAAAATATATAACATCGAGGAGCTTGATGACTTTATTTCTGCTGAAATTCCTGACGACGACACAATACTGCGAGATTTGATGATTAAATGGATGATACATAATCCGTGTGGAGAGCATAACCAAGAAGCTCCATGTATGATCAATAAAGATGGAAAAATGAAGTGTCACTTCGGATTTCCTAAATCATTCAAAGACTTTACATCTTTAGTTGAAGATGAAAAAACCAATTATCGACGTCGTTATGATTCGAGAATGGATCCAAACAGTCCAGACTTTTCACATCATCATGCTGTTTATCGTAAGGATAGTCAAGGTAGACGAACAACAAGAGACAGTCACCATGGTGCTTCATATAACGCTTACCTTTTAAAAAAATTTAATTGCCATATTAATGTAGAATACGTTGGTAGTATAAAAGCAGTTAAATATCTTTATAAATATATTTACAAGGGACATGACTGTGCATTTGTCAAGGTAAGGTAATTCAAGATCAATGAACATTAAATTACAATGAAGCAGAAACATATGTGCAAGGTCGATGCATCACACCTCCAGAGGCATGCTGGAGTCTCTTTGGCTATGAAATCCAGAAAAAAGTCACACTATTCAACATTTAGATATTCATCTACCTGGACAATATCGAATGGCAAATATTGAACAGACGCAGGAAGATTTAGCTGACGTAGGCCAAAGAGGTTCAACTTTAGAAGCTTACTTTAGACATAATTCACATTCGAAGCAGCAACAACAAAATCAAGTCCACAATGAAAATCAACAAGAAATACATTATTATTATTATTGGCAGATGCCAGAGCACTTTAGGTGGATAGGAAGTAACAGTGAATGGCAGCCCTGGGTTAGGCGCCTTCGAGTTATTGGCAGAGTTCACAGCATAAACTTTGTTTCGCAACCAGAACTTTACCATCTACGGCTATTGCTCTACCACGTCAAGGATGCTACAAGCTTCGATGACCTTTTATTGGTATAAGGAACAAGATACGCTACATATAAACAAGCCTGCCTAGCTAGAGGACTAACATATGATGATCAACAGTTTGAGAGAATCTGCCATGTCAAAAATGCCTTCAGTAATGAGAACACTATTCACACATTCTTATTCTTGGCGCTCCTGAAAATCCTAATGCTTTATGGGATATGTTCAAAGAAGAATTGGCCGAAGACTTTATGTCAACAAACCGCTACTTTTCACATATTTTATTCTTGTATTTTATGGTAATAACATACAATAAAAAAACAAACATCTACTTACCATAAATTTCTCGGTTTTAGTGCATGATTTAGATTCCAATTGAATTTCTTCTCTAGGGTCCAGGGTTTCGTTGCAGCGAGATTTAGAAACAAGAGAGGTATACGAAACAATGATTTGAACAACTTTAGTGTGGACATATACTGAATTTAATATCATACCTTTTCTGAGTTACATATTACAATACAACAAAATGGCGTCTTACCATCACTAGCTACGTGATTTCTACTCCTCTATCAATACTGAGTACACTAATTTCATTATTTGATGGTATGTCTGGTTTATTACCATACCTCTCCAAGAGACTGCAGTTCTCTCGTTATTATTTCTCTTTAATAAATGACAGAAACCAATGCCTCAATTTGCTGATTAATAATTTATGAGTACAAACATATTCTTACGCACACACACACACTCTTTCCCCCATGTTATATGATCGGTACCTTTTGTAAATTTTGGATTTATATTTAGAGCTCATTTTCACCAAAAAATAACAGTTAATTAGTTTGCACTTTCCTGATTATTAGTTGCGGTCTCCCTTCCGATGTTCTCCGTTTGGCCAGGTGTTCGGCATCTCTCATAATCTCGTTTTGTCCCTTGTTACACTGAATCTAATTACATCTCAAGTAGCAGTTAACTGTGCTACATTACTTGTACTGTTAATTACATTTTAAATCAGTAAAAGAACACTTTTACTGGTGAAACTGTGCCAGCCACAAATTTAGCGTGTAGACATCTTGATGAGTTGTAAGGAACTGGGAAGATGCAAAGCACATATTTTGTGTATGTGTTAGCGCATCCACGTCATTGTCTATTGTTCGGAATTGGCTCACGCCCTGTTGTCATGTCATTGTTTGTTAGGTCATCACTTATTTTAATGACGTCCCGTCTTCTGGACCAATAAGAGTGCCTATTTACGATCTATTTCCACTTGGATGGCCATTTCGTATGTTCATCTCTGCACGTTGGCTCCTGACCTTGGAATCGTGGTGATCTATTTGAATATGCGTAGTTGTCTCTTCACAAAGGAAATTGTTCTCTCCATGCATATGTGTGTGTGTGTGTGTATGTGTGTGTGTGTGTGTGTGTGTGTGTGTGTGTGTGTGTGATACAATAAAATCCGATAATTTGTTACCACTCATACCATAATTCTGACATCGAGATTATTGTACTGTCACAAAACCCCCTCAATGAAAGATTTTATGTCGAAACATAAAAACTTTCATTGACTCGTTCACACTTTTCTAAAAGATCGGTTCAGATATGTCACCACAACCCCCTGTAACGTTAATATATCAAAATTTATCATCACTTATCCTTGGTCCATAATATACTTCCATACCTACAACTGATATGTTTCCTTTTAGGTGCATTGGTTTGTGTCTGAGGCATAGGCTTGTTCAATTAATCTCTCCAAAACAACAAGAATTCAAAACTGATTTTTCATCCACACTAAAATCAATCTACTCCCTAAGAGAAAAAAATATATATATCCCTATAAATAACACAATACATAAACAATTCTTTGAGATTCCCCAAAACACCATCACCTATCTATTACTATAAAATTCAACCTACAACTACTATGGCAGACAAGTTTATTATTTAAATCTTATTACTCAACTTATAATCATTTTATACCTTTTGCAGCTGATATCATACTATATTTTGCTCAACACCATTGGTACCTTTATACTTTCAACATTTAAAATCTACTATTCTTTAACATTTGTTACTGTCGTTACCCCTGTAGCGACCTCCTGACCACACACACTATTGTACCATCAACATAATAAAAACATCATAGAACATTGAACCTTACACATTAACATTGTTACATTTACATTAAACAATTTACATTTACATGACTTGTACCAAAACTATATCACCTCATTACTATCAACAATTCTCTATTAACTTTTAATTATTTGACATTCGTTAGATTCTATACAACAATTTCAAATTTATCCTTACCTTTCTGTTACAATTACCTTCCTACCATGAATTTTCCTTTTTCTAACCCTTTTTATCCTTATTAGTTTGGGTGACTCTCTATTATTCACTATTTTCTATATCTTATTTTGGCATTTGTCAACCTAACCTTACTACCCCTTTTTTTTCCACTAACAACCGCTTCTAACCATTAACATATTATGACACCAATATCTCTATAATAACCCCCTTCACAAATCCCATTTAAATCCTCTGGCACCGCTCATTTTTTGTACTAGTATGTGTGTTCCCTATCTATGCTCATTCCTTCATCGGTTCCTGACCCTTTCAGATAACCCTTTCCGGCACACAACGGTCTTTTCCTGTCCCAACACCTTTCGTTGCAGACTCCCTACACCAATACCCTTATTACAAAATATCACCATCAACAAATATATATATACCATTCACATTACTCAACTCTCTACATATTATCACTAACTACTGTGTCCCTAAAATATCTAACACTGTGCTGAACCTGTAAGATTCAGTGCGATTTCAGTTATTTTACAATCGGAGAGTGGTCTGATCTCTCGCGGAAAGACTGCGCGAAATAACAGAATATACGGCATGTAGTTATAGGCAGTACGGAATTACAATGCGGTAATTAGTGCTGCACCCTACCCGTGAACATATGCCCTACCGATCTCTAGTCTACACTGCGTGATCGGTGTTGGCACCTGCCGCCTGCCCGCGGTATGAAAACTCCAGGTGCTGCTTTCTGGCGAGAAGTACGGTACGCAAACGGAGAAGGAGCCGATTCTTCTTTTCAAGTGTTCTCACCAAATAACTCCGTGGCTGACGGTCACGCCATTTTTTCTCCGGTAGAGAAATGAAGATTTCAACAACTACAAGCCTTCACACTATGTCGAGATAAATCTATAAACGGCTGCGGTAAGTCTCGATTACTTTCATATTAATTAACTACAATATTTCACTGGAGAAAACTGTTTTTTTAATAAGCCTAAGTAAGTTGATTCTATTCACCTATTACGGCCTCGTGCACTTGTGCAATATGCAATTTGTTGGTAAAGTTTTTAAAACTTTATAAAACATTCCATTCAAGTGTCAGAATTTCGGCACTAAAAAGTAAAGTATATTGAATACAAAATATTTAAGTTTAAAATTTATCTAACATCGATGTAATGAGATTCGTGTTACATTGATGTAGGTTATTTTAACAATGCGTAGTTGCTTTGGATGGCATACAAGTTTTCCTACAATTAACAGTAAAACTTTTTAATATCTGGTAACTTACTCAGGCACGTTTTGAAAGTAAATAATGTCCAATTCATATTATTCTCTGTAATAAAAAAACTATGTATTCGAAACAAAGTCTTAACCACGTGGTATCTACATATTCACACTAAGTATAAAGTTTATGAGATGGTACAAAGCCATAATTAATTGTCAAATTGCAAACAAGGTAACTCACATTAGGTGAAGTTAATATTAGGAAGAATTACTGTTATAAAGATTTTCAAATAAGGCATGTTGGCCATATAAATTTTATCAAGTTTAATTAAGTAGCTCAATAGCGGTGTTGACTTTATATATATGTATTTTGGAGGGTGTGCAAAATTTAGTGGGGCATTGTGGTGTGTACTCTGACTAAAAAAAATATAATGGTGTAATTAGGGTTCACCGATATAGACGAGAAAAAGGCCTACTACATGGCTGAACTATGAACATCATAAGCTCTCATCTTCGATACCGGAGGGGTTTTGAGGACCACACCAACACCTAAAATGTCGGCCACGAGATCGTCACCTCAATAAAAACCCTTCATGGATGAAATCAGGTGATACAAAACCAATTATTAATTACACATAGAGTCAACACTCAATCATACCCAGTGACCAGTTATATATATCTATCAACTACAACATTTCAAGTTTTAAACATTATTAAGATCCCCAATTGATGGGACAGTTTAGTGTGTGGACTGGGTGCTAAATTAATTGTAAATTTCAGTATATTTCTGGTAAAAATTGTCAACTCAGAGACTGGCATGATTACAATGCAACATTCAACATAGATTTCCACTTATTTCATTATAGGGGTTTCTTTACAGATTTTAAGTCATTCTGGCTATTAGTAATTTATCGTGTTTAATTCAGTAGTATATATATATTTTCTTAATTTAAAAATCAGTTTAATTCATTTGTATAAAAATTACTGGGGAGGTAGGTGCATTTTCAACAAGTTTCAACCAGAAGGAATGCATGTCGAAACACCTTTCAACTTGTTTGTTGAGACAAGTTGAAAGATGAATCATCAAGCTATTAACATGTCCGTCTCTGAGCCAAGTGTATTTTTTCATAGGGTTATAATATTATGCAATATTTCTAATTTTATTATTTGGCAATGTTTCAGTATATATAAATTCTTTAAATTATTTATGATAACTGGGGGGCGTTAATTATTTTAAATATTTTTAATTTCTCACTGTTATAGAGCCCAGAAGGGCAGTATGGTATAACTGCATTAGGCACTTAGGCACTTAGTTTTGAATTTTATTATGTCCTGGGGACTACTGTATGCTTAAGCATTATCTAATACACCTGATGTGTAATCAACCCACACCATGAGGGTAATATAAAAATAAATTTGTAATCCTAACAGGGATAATTATAAAAGAAAGAAAAGTAAGAATTTATATACACCATGGGGGTAATATAAATAGGGCGTGGCAAGAGAGACCTTTATGTATATTTTATTGTGTACTATTGTATAATGTATTTGTATTGTGGAACCTGTTATGTTTGTATATTTGTGTGTACCTTTTGGGGGTTATAAGTATTATGCATTTAGTGTATTTTGGTGGGGACTTTAGATATAGGGTTTTATTTGTTCGATGTCTTTTTATTAAAGAAAGTTAATACATGGAGTCATGTAGGTATATCCTTTTCATTTTTTATAACAGGTATTCTATCTCAATTAATCATTGCTGATCATTTCTTTAAGGAAATAATTTATTTTATTTAACCTTATAACAAGTATATGAATTGTCACCCTTTAAAATTTATTTGATTTGTTTGAGTAATTATTATTATAATTAATATTAGCAAGGAATCTATACCATTTATCTTCATTAAGTTATATGAAGCATTCTAAAAGGAACATATAAAATAAATTTTATATTTTATTAATATTTTAATGGAAGCTTTATTTCAAGGTTAGTTATGGTTTTAAATTTCAATTCTTTGGTAGAGTGACATAGCAAATTATTTTCTTGGTTTCAATAAATATTTTCAGGTGGCCTTGTTGAGAAAGTATACTTGATTTAATTAACTATTTAAGGGGAATTATAGATTACTGTTGGATTTATTTATTTTATTATTAATTGTTTACTGAGATAGAATAATAAAAGGATTTGTTAATTGTTTAATTCTTGAGTTTTCATTGCAAGTCCCGTCTCACTGGATCCAGCGCATTTTTGGCTTCTCTAGGCCTTAGCCTAGTTATAATTAACTTGTGGCCCCTCTTTAAAAAAAAAAAAATCTTTTTTTTTACTGCTTAAGTTAAAGAGGGGTTACATTTGGTAGCAGAGCGTGGTTACGATTAGGGTCAACCTGTGGGTGTGACGGGGCTTGCAAACTTAGGAAACATTTTGGAACTCCCACAATGTTAAGTGCAAATAGAACTTAGAAAAATTTTAAAAGGCCCTATATCTAAAGTTGAAAATATTTTTGTTAGTTTTAAGGTTTTGAGATATATGTATATGTACTTGCCCACCTTGAATAGTTGATAGTGCCACGTGGTGAGAAATTTTAGAAGGGGAAATCCCTGGGGAAAAGGGACTTATCGCAGTTCGGTGCTTGGGTGGTTGGAGTATTACCTTGCCCATATTTGGGGAGGTGTTGTTTTTTAAATTATGCGGTATGGCCCGATCGGCAGTCGGTTTCTTCCGATAAATGGTAGCCGAAGTAACATGAGTAATTGTTAAAATAAATTTTCGTTGGTCGGTGTTTTTTTTTTCGTGTTGTGTGTGTGTCGCGTTCCTTTTGTCTAGTGTAATCGAGTGAGAGCTGTTCAGTTAGTGGGCTGGTTTCTCGCATCGGTAGGTGGACCCACAGTTTACTTAATGGAAGATAGAGTACTTGAGTTTTCTTATTCCTGTCTTATTATTGTCATTATGGTTGTAAGTGTTAGGTGTTTTGTGAGTGTTATGTTTGGTTAATCATTGAAGAGGTAGGGGCCATGCCGCATTCCCTAGTTGGTTTCTGTGGTAGGTAATGTTGAATAGAGTAGGTTATTCGACGTTGCCGTGCGGAAGCAAACCCCCCCTCGTTAGTTCTGCAGTATTGAAGACCAAGTGAAGGGATTGATGTTCGCGTGCCCTCTATGCGGTTTTCTCTGTCCGGCTAATAGGGGCCGTCCGCCCTAGTATAGGGATGTTTTTTTTAACGACCAGTTAGATATGTCAAGGATTTGTGATGCCTTGTTTTGCAGCATATGGCTGGTCAGTCCAGATGTGGACAGTAGTGTTATGGGCACTCACATATCAAGGTATTAGTTACCTTGTTTTGGTCTTCGGACGCGTATGTGAGTGGCAGCAGGAGGAGTAGGTGGTGGTCACCAGAGAGGGTGACGTGTTGGGGCGGTCCTGTGGAGTTGGCCTGGCGGAGAGGGTCGCGTGGGGATGGTTGCATAGGCGTGGTGATTTTCCAATCCGGTAAGAAAGGGGGGGGTAGTTGTTGCCCTGAGCAGGTATTTAGTTGGGTCTCAGTTTGGGGAGGCCTTGGGAGGTCAGAACTCAGAGGGTGCTCTTGATAGGGTCCGTAATCTTTCTTTAGTCCTTTTAGCTGTCTCTCTCTTTTGCTGTGGGCTGACCCTGATCAGGTCAGCGTGCAGCACCCGCACACTTACATAATACATATCTTCTTTCGTCTCTTTCGTTTTCCTTCTGAGAATCTGTTCTCCTGAGAGCGAGCTCAGCTGAGCCAACCTAACCACGACGTCCACCGGTTTGTTTTGAGGAGAGGTACACTGCAGGGTACCCTCCTGGCCTTTAACGTTGGGGCAACTAAGTTGCCCTTTTGGGGTAAGGGTGTGCTGAACCTGTAAGATTCAGCGCGATTTCAGTTATTTTACAATCGGAGAGTGGTCTGATCTCTCGCGGAAAGACTGCACGAAATAACAGAATATACGGCATGTAGTTATAGGCAGTACGGAATTACAATGCGGTAATTAGTGCTGCACCCTACCCGTGAACATATGCCCTACCGATCTCTAGTCTACACTGCGTGATCGGTGTTGGCACCTGCCGCCTGCCCGCGGTATGAAAACTCCAGGTGCTGCTTTCTGGCGAGAAGTACGGTACGCAAACGGAGAAGGAGCCGATTCTTCTTTTCAAGTGTTCTCACCAAATAACTCCGTGGCTGACGGTCACGCCATTTTTTCTCCGGTAGAGAAATGAAGATTTCAACAACTACAAGCCTTCACACTATGTCGAGATAAATCTATAAACGGCTGCGGTAAGTCTCGATTACTTTCATATTAATTAACTACAATATTTCACTGGAGAAAACTGTTTTTTTAATAAGCCTAAGTAAGTTGATTCTATTCACCTATTACGGCCTCGTGCACTTGTGCAATACGCAATTTGTTGGTAAAGTTTTTAAAACTTCATAAAACATTCCATTCAAGTGTCAGAATTTCGGCACTAAAAAGTAAAGTATATTGAATACAAAATATTTAAGTTTAAAATTTATCTAACATCGATGTAATGAGATTCGTGTTACATTGATGTAGGTTATTTTAACAATGCGTAGTTGCTTTGGATGGCATACAAGTTTTCCTACAATTAACAGTAAAACTTTTTAATATCTGGTAACTTACTCAGGCACGTTTTGAAAGTAAATAATGTCCAATTCATATTATTCTCTGTAATAAAAAAACTATGTATTCGAAACAAAGTCTTAACCACGTGGTATCTACATATTCACACTAAGTATAAAGTTTATGAGATGGTACAAAGCCATAATTAATTGTCAAATTGCAAACAAGGTAACTCACATTAGGTGAAGTTAATATTAGGAAGAATTACTGTTATAAAGATTTTCAAATAAGGCATGTTGGCCATATAAATTTTATCAAGTTTAATTAAGTAGCTCAATAGCGGTGTTGACTTTATATATATGTATTTTGGAGGGTGTGCAAAATTTAGTGGGGCATTGTGGTGTGTACTCTGACTAAAAAAAATATAATGGTGTAATTAGGGTTCACCGATATAGACGAGAAAAAGGCCTACTACATGGCTGAACTATGAACATCATAAGCTCTCATCTTCGATACCGGAGGGGTTTTGAGGACCACACCAACACCTAAAATGTCGGCCACGAGATCGTCACCTCAATAAAAACCCTTCATGGATGAAATCAGGTGATACAAAACCAATTATTAATTACACATAGAGTCAACACTCAATCATACCCAGTGACCAGTTATATATATCTATCAACTACAACATTTCAAGTTTTAAACATTATTAAGATCCCCAATTGATGGGACAGTTTAGTGTGTGGACTGGGTGCTAAATTAATTGTAAATTTCAGTATATTTCTGGTAAAAATTGTCAACTCAGAGACTGGCATGATTACAATGCAACATTCAACATAGATTTCCACTTATTTCATTATAGGGGTTTCTTTACAGATTTTAAGTCATTCTGGCTATTAGTAATTTATCGTGTTTAATTCAGTAGTATATATATATTTTCTTAATTTAAAAATCAGTTTAATTCATTTGTATAAAAATTACTGGGGAGGTAGGTGCATTTTCAACAAGTTTCAACCAGAAGGAATGCATGTCGAAACACCTTTCAACTTGTTTGTTGAGACAAGTTGAAAGATGAATCATCAAGCTATTAACATGTCCGTCTCTGAGCCAAGTGTATTTTTTCATAGGGTTATAATATTATGCAATATTTCTAATTTTATTATTTGGCAATGTTTCAGTATATATAAATTCTTTAAATTATTTATGATAACTGGGGGGCGTTAATTATTTTAAATATTTTTAATTTCTCACTGTTATAGAGCCCAGAAGGGCAGTATGGTATAACTGCATTAGGCACTTAGGCACTTAGTTTTGAATTTTATTATGTCCTGGGGACTACTGTATGCTTAAGCATTATCTAATACACCTGATGTGTAATCAACCCACACCATGAGGGTAATATAAAAATAAATTTGTAATCCTAACAGGGATAATTATAAAAGAAAGAAAAGTAAGAATTTATATACACCATGGGGGTAATATAAATAGGGCGTGGCAAGAGAGACCTTTATGTATATTTTATTGTGTACTATTGTATAATGTATTTGTATTGTGGAACCTGTTATGTTTGTATATTTGTGTGTACCTTTTGGGGGTTATAAGTATTATGCATTTAGTGTATTTTGGTGGGGACTTTAGATATAGGGTTTTATTTGTTCGATGTCTTTTTATTAAAGAAAGTTAATACATGGAGTCATGTAGGTATATCCTTTTCATTTTTTATAACAGGTATTCTATCTCAATTAATCATTGCTGATCATTTCTTTAAGGAAATAATTTATTTTATTTAACCTTATAACAAGTATATGAATTGTCACCCTTTAAAATTTATTTGATTTGTTTGAGTAATTATTATTATAATTAATATTAGCAAGGAATCTATACCATTTATCTTCATTAAGTTATATGAAGCATTCTAAAAGGAACATATAAAATAAATTTTATATTTTATTAATATTTTAATGGAAGCTTTATTTCAAGGTTAGTTATGGTTTTAAATTTCAATTCTTTGGTAGAGTGACATAGCAAATTATTTTCTTGGTTTCAATAAATATTTTCAGGTGGCCTTGTTGAGAAAGTATACTTGATTTAATTAACTATTTAAGGGGAATTATAGATTACTGTTGGGTTTATTTATTTTATTATTAATTGTTTACTGAGATAGAATAATAAAAGGATTTGTTAATTGTTTAATTCTTGAGTTTTCATTGCAAGTCCCGTCTCACTGGATCCAGCGCATTTTTGGCTTCTCTAGGCCTTAGCCTAGTTATAATTAACTTGTGGCCCCTTTTTACAAAAAAAAAAAAAAAAAAAAAAAAAAAATCTTTTTTTTACTGCTTAAGTTAAAGAGGGGTTACAACACCTCTTTATATATTATCTGTATCTCAACATTCTTATTTTCACTAACTCCCATTAACTGTATTTAACTAACTCCAATGCCCTTATTTATCATTATTACCCAAACCTCTTTACAACATTTAACCTTAATATACCACTAGAAAATTCATCACTTACCTACTAACAACAATACCTCTCAATATCCAAATATATAATCATTTACTAACCATTAGAATCTAAATCTCCTAATATCATTTAAATTCATCATCAACTTCCTTAAATTATTTAAAATTCTGCCGTAAAACAATACATAAAATACACAACAGCAAAAATACACAAATACACTGACATTAATACACAAAAAATATACAATCCACATTATCGTTAATCATTTACCATAATCAGTCATAAACAGTCCATCCTAAAAAACACTGTTCACATAATTAAATGTTCATAAACACAATAAAATGTTTACCCTCCATCGTCAAATAATAGTCGAATCTTAAAACTATATACATTGTTTAATATTGAATATTTTATCTTATCATTATACATACATATACAATTCAAATTTTTATCATTATTCTCAGCCTCATATAACCTGTCATGATTGGTCATTGTCCTGTCACCTCCTGTATAATCAGTCATAATTCGGTATTTTATATTATCATTGTTATCAACATCATCTCCTACTACCTCAGTTTCAATACAAGGTAAGTTTTTATTATATTTATTTTCACTTCTCTCTCCACCTAACCTTTCCATAAACTCTTCATAATCTCTACATATCTTAAAAATCTCTACTTCTCTTTTTCTCTCACAATATCTCTCACTTTTAGAACATCTCTCTCTTATCACACCAAGCTACATTCTCTCTCTCTATAGTTGCATAGGGCACTACAACTTTATTCTCGCACCACCTATCAGGTGCACAAAAAATCCAGGGACAACTATTTGCAGACCTTTTGTCTCCCAAATCTACATCGAAGGCACTCTCATCCTTCCTAAAAACATGTACATCACCCCCAAATACACCATTAAGGGGAAAATCTAACCCCTGCAATTCTTTTACAATTATACTCTCTCTACACACTGTCTTTAATCCTTTAACACACACTATCATTCCATCATTATTATATTCTATTCCCCATAAAATTTCATTATCACTCCTCCTGTTTACATATCATTTTCTAATGTCATACTTTTATTTATATTGTTACAATTCTCTCCCCTACTTACCTTGTCATCTTTGTTTATCTCTAACTTGTCTACCTTGTCAATATTACAACTTTGTCTCTGTATTTAATTTTTTAAGTTTCTCCTCTACTTGATCTAATTTTACATTTTGTAAGTAATTTTGTTTCTTGAGCTCATACTCGAAACTGTCTAACTTTACATTAAACGTACTATTCAGTTGGTTAAATTTGTCCTCGAATTTCAGATTCTGTTGTTCAAATTTGTCACTAATTAATGTAAATAAATCTTCCGAGATTTTATTTTCAATTGTTTTGGGTGTTGAGTTGGCATTTATTCCTAATAAAATTGACTCTGTTGCTGTATTTTCCATGTCTAAGCTATTATTGCTTTCTGCCATTTTGGTAATTTAAATGTTGGAATTACTATTTCGTTCTACTTGTAATTAGTTACACAATTACTACTTACTATGTTTTGTCAACATAACCTCCATAACCTCTCGTATTAGGTTCTGGATTATTTCGTCACTCTCTATGTCTCTGAATCTGGCTTATTTATATAAAGTAATTTTATATAAAGTCGACTGTTCGGGGCCAATTGTCAACAATCCTATAAAGTCACTGTTCTGGGCACCAATTGTCAACAATCCGACTTTTCACATATTTTATTCTTGTATTTTATGGTAATAACATACAATAAAAAAAAACAAACATCTACTTACCATAAATTTCTCGGTTTTAGTGCATGATTTAGATTCCAATTGAATTTCTTCTCTAGGGTCTAGGGTTTCGTTGCAGCGAGATTTAGAAACAAGAGAGGTATACGAAACAATGATTTGAACAACTTCAGTGTGGACATATACTGAATTTAATATCATACCTTTTCTGAGTTACATATTACAATACAACAAAATGGCGTCTTACCATCACTAGCTACGTGATTTCTACTCCTCTATCAATACTGAGTACACTAATTTCATTATTTGATGGTATGTCTGGTTTATTACCATACCTCTCCAAGAGACTGCAGTTCTCTCGTTATTATTTCTCTTTAATAAATGACAGAAACCAATGCCTCAATTTGCTGATTAATAATTTATGAGTACAAACATATTCTTACGCACACACACACACTCTTTCCCCCATGTTATATGATCGGTACCTTTTGTAAATTTTGGATTTATATTTAGAGCTCATTTTCACCAAAAAATAACAGTTAATTAGTTTGCACTTTCCTGATTATTAGTTGCGGTCTCCCTTCCGATGTTCTCCGTTTGGCCAGGTGTTCGGCATCTCTCATAATCTCGTTTTGTCCCTTGTTACACTGAATCTAATTACATCTCAAGTAGCAGTTAACTGTGCTACATTACTTGTACTGTTAATTACATTTTAAATCAGTAAAAGAACACTTTTACTGGCGAAACTGTGCCAGCCACAAATTTAGCGTGTAGACATCTTGATGAGTTGTAAGGAACTGGGAAGATGCAAAGCACATATTTTGTGTATGTGTTAGCGCATCCACGTCATTGTCTATTGTTCGGAATTGGCTCACGCCCTGTTGTCATGTCATTGTTTGTTAGGTCATCACTTATTTTAATGACGTCCCGTCTTCTGGACCAATGAGAGTGCCTATTTACGATCTATTTCCACTTGGATGGCCATTTCGTACGTTCATCTCTGCACGTCGGCTCCTGACCTTGGAATCGTGGTGATCTATTTGAATATGCGTAGTTGTCTCTTCACAAAGGAAATTGTTCTCTCCATGCATGTGTGTGTGTGTGATACAATAAAATCCGATAATTTGTTACCACTCACACCATAATTCTGACATCGAGATTATTGTACTGTCACATTTATTAGAGAGGCCAGACGTAATAACACTTCTATTGAAGAAGCGATAAAAAGAGCTTATCGGATCATTGCTTACAAATTGAACACAGAAGCTACAGAAGGTCAAAATTTCTGCTTCTGGGTACAGAGATACAATATGGACGATATAGACAATTACGAAAATCAGTTGAATGAAGAAATAGTAACCGTTGATGAATACGCAGAATTGGGGGAAAGCATGTATCAACGTCTTCAAGGAAGACAATTAGAAATTGTGGATCGAATTTTAAGTGCTGCTGAAGGTCAATCTGAGCAAAGATGCTTTTTTATTTATGGACCTGGTGGTGCAGGAAAAACTTTTATTTATAAGACACTATTCCACATTCTTTCTGGAAGAAATTGTAATGTAAAGTGCATGGCGTTCACTGGAATTGCGTCTATCTTACTTCCTAATGGTCGAACATCCCACAAAACATTTGGACTTACAGTTCCTTTAACTGCTGAATCTGTTTCAAATATAAAACCAGGATCTTCGAAAGGCAGGGAACTCACTCAAGTTCAAGTTTTTTTAATGGATGAAGCACCCATGTTACCTAAGTATGGAATGCATAATATGGACCAATTGCTTCGCGCTCTGGGCAATCCACATTTACCATTTGGAGGAAAAATTGTTGTTTTTGGAGGAGATTTTCGGCAGTGCTTGCCTGTTCAACAACGTGCCAACAAAAGTGAACTGATAGATCTATGCATAAAAAGAAGTAACCTTTGGCAACATTTCCATCTCTTTTCTTTGACTGAAAATATGCGTGTAGATCCAGAGCAAAGAGATTTTGCTGAATATTTGTTGAAGGTCGGGAACGGAGAGTTGCCTGTAAATAATATGGACGAAATTGAGCTACCAGTAGATATTCTTTCTAATGGAAATCTAATTGATGAAGTCTTTGGAAACTGTATTACTAATAATAGATTTCAAGATATGAAAGACAGAGCTATAATTGCTCCTTTGAACAGAGACGTAACAAAAATTAATGCTGAGATCATTGAAAAACTACCTGGAGATATCAAAATTTATCACAGCTACGACTCTGTAAAAGATCAACCAGAAGGAGCTCTTCAATTCACTTCAGATTTCCTTAATTCTGTTGACATAGCCGATTTACCACCACATGAACTTAAGTTGAAAAAGGATACTATAATAATGCTTTTATGAAACTTAGACATTACAGAAGGGCTTTGCAATGGAACTAGATTAAATGTTACAGAGTTGTGCAATAACATTATCAAAGCTAAGATAATTACTGGAGAAAAATCGGGTAGAGAGGTACATATCCCAAGAATTACATTGGATTCTAACAAAGGGTAACTTGGCTGTACCATGAAAAGACATCAATTTCCTGTAAGACTGGCGTTTTCTATGACAGCTCACAAGGTCCAGGGTCAAACATTTGAGTACGTTGGTGTTGACTTACGAACACCAGTTTTTATGCATGGAATGTTATACGTCGCTTTTTCCTGAGTTAAAAGGAAAGGCAGTTTAAAAGTTCTGCTACCACAAGAAAATCCTCGACACACTCGTAATATAGTGTGGAAAGAAACATTGAATGATATTGATTCTAATGATAATGTACAGAATAATCTACAAACAGATACTGATGATGAACATCTATTTTTGGACATTCCAGACAACTTGGATGATTTCAACATGACTTTTTTATAAAATATTGTAAAAAATTAAATTTTTAAATATATTGCTATATATATTTTTTTAAATATATTATGTTTGTTAACCTACATGATGAGTTATAAGATTACTATTTTTGTTTCCCAATTTCATAAAATTCATTTCCAATTTCTAAATTAATATTGTAAAATGCAAATCTGTTTTTGTTTTGTTATGTAAAAAGAAAAATGTAAAATCTTATTAAAAAAATTAATTTTTATTTGAAACCGAGCTAAGCTCGGTCCCCCGGTACTTAAAATTAATGAAGTTGCAAGTGAGAGATGTATATAAGTAATTGCTCATCAATTTCAATCCACAAATCTGAGTTTTCAAAAGTCTATGCTTGCTAGGTCCCATGTCAGCTGATAGCCATTCATAAAAGGAATTGTTTGAATACACTGTAAAATAGTACTTGATGCTATAACAAAGGGGCGTGTGTCTTTCATAATGCGCATGTGCTTAAAACGTAAAAATCAAGAGGTGATGCATACAAATCAGACTCTCACAAGTGGCGAGACTAGAAAAGAAACAGTTACAACCTTCATAAAAACTAGTTACAGGAACTGATATGTGGGAACTAGTTACAAAGTAGTCACTTTCCAAATTTCATACAGGACATATGAGGGTCATTCAAATATAAACCGGATTTTTTTATACAGATTTATTGATGACAGATAAAATTACAAAAAAAATCTTATTTTTCTACATAGTTTCCTTCAACAGAAATAGATTTTCTCCACTGGATAGGTAGCTTCTTGATCCCCTCATCAAAAAAAGAAGACGGGTGCTCCAACAGCCAATTGCACACATACTGCTTAACCTCTGCATTGTTGTTGAATTTTTCCCCTCCTAAAGGATGTTTCACACTATCGCTTTAGGTACGGTCATGCTCTCGGCGCGGTCTAAAGTATTCACACCGTGACGCTCTCTCCGCGTACTCACCGCAGTTCAACCGCGAACTCACTGAAGTCGAACCACGGACTCACCGCGGTCCTTTTAATACCGCTGCCCCACTGCGGTCCTTAAAAGTATCGCGGGATCGTCCGAAGCAGTACTGACTTCGGACTGGTGGTGGCTGACTGGTGTAGTTAGCTTCTTCATGGCCGAAAAGATGGATTTCACCGACCAAGAACTGCTTATGATAGCGGTGCTTCTGGATGAAGATGAGGAACGGTCCAGTACCAAAAAAAGGAGAATATGGGTGCATCCTACTTTACAAAGAAGATTGACAGAAGGAGAATTTCACACGTTGTTTCCTCAGCTGCTTGAAGATGACACCAGATTCCACCAGTATTTCAGGATGTCAAAGGAACAGTTCCAGATATTGTTGTGTAAAATTGACAGTGACTTGGTAAAACAAGACACTTCATTTCGAGCGGCCATCTCACCAAGGGAAAGATTAGCTGTCTGTCTAAGGTAAGGTAAAAAAATCCTTTAGCATAACTAGTTTACAAACAGGAAATGCTTTACAAACCATTGCATTCAGTTATAGGCTGGGCACATCAACAGTACAAAGCGTGGTTCATGCGGTATGCGACGTCATCATAAAGAAATTACTCCAAGAGTTCATGACCACTCCAAAGAAGAAAGATTGGGAAAGAATAGCAGCCAAGTTTAGGGGGAAGTGGCAGTTCCCTAACTGTTTAGGGGCTTTAGGCGGAAAACACGTTGTAATTGAAGCCTCAAAAAATACGGGTTCGCTGTATTTTAATTATAAGAAAATATTTTCTATAGTTTGTTCACGTCGGTTCATACGGTAGGAGTAGCGACGGAGGGATATTTAGCTCTACCAATCTGGGAAAGCGATTGGAATCTGGAACTTTAAACATTCCAGATGATACGCTGCTGCCAGGGACCCACCAGACAACACCGTACGTTATTGTTGGTGATCCCACCTTCCCGCTGAAGAATTATTTAATGAGACCGTTTCCAGGTCATCAAATAGAAAATAAAATATATAGGAGAGTTTTTAATTACAGATTATCTAAGGCGCGAAGGGTTGTAGAAAATTGTTTTGGGATTCTTGCTCAAAAATTCAGAATTTATAACAGGCGACTAAAAGTAGATCCCAAATATATAGACAAAATTGTTCTGACTACATGCATCCTGCATAATTTTATTCGTCAAGAGACTGCTATGCCTTCATTATCTGCTCACGATCTTGTGATTGGGTAAAATTTAACGAACATCCCGAGACAGGGCAGGAATTGTTCATCTAAAGCATTTGAAGTACGCGAAATCTTTACATCATTCTTCAATTCAGAAGCCGGCACCGTCCCTTGGCAAATAAATATGATATAAAATTCCAGTTTGTTCAAGGAAGAATTGTTTGTTAATACTACATAAAAATAGGAAAGATACAAAGGAAATTCGTTGTAAATTAGTTCCAATAAATATAATGTTGAATCTTACCTGTTTTATTTAAAGCTTGTCCAATGTCTTCCCACATTTTCTTCTTCCTCACATTATCACTGTAACACCGGTGTGATAAATCGTATAATTCAGGGTATTGGCGAACTGATTGTATTAATTTTTCATCCATCGTTAAATAAAAACAAACTGAAAATCACATGAGGGCACGAGACAAAGTATCAAAGGGTCTGACTCTTTCCGAACACAGTGCTCGAATGAAAGAACCAAGGGTTGACGGCGGTCAGAGCGCGCCTGATAAACAGTGGACAGTCATTTCTCCCACAGTAGGCAGAGCTGTTGACGGTTGCAGTTTACAGCCTTCTATGTATGACAGTGTCAGCACCATTGTCTCACTGGCTGCTGCAAGATGTACGGCTTTATATGAACGGAATGAAAAACTTGTCAGCTATGTAGTTTTATAAAATATTGGGACGTACTTCAGTGAATGCGCGCGCGCTCGTATCTACATTTATTGTATGCATTGGTATAGATTAGAATCAATAATAATATAAATAAAATAAAATAAATAAATTTTATATAGGGCAGAAAACAAATACGTTCAAATAGCAGCGGCCTATTCAAACTTGCAAAAGCACGGGACGGCTCGAGACCGCGGTCAGGCCGTGGTAAAATATCCATCGCCCAGAATCGTCACGAGAGCGCGACTGGAGAGTGATCAAACTGAGCCTCATAGTGTGTACACTTCCACTGTAATACATTGGATTAATTTTGACCGAACCGAGACTGGAACGCGAGCGTCCCTACAGTGTGAAACACCCTTAACGCTTCCTTCAGCACACTAAACATGTGGAAGTCACACGGAGATAAGTCTGGACTGTGAGGACGGTGTTCAAGAGGTGTCCATTGAATTTCAATGAGTTTATTGCGAGTTTGAGCTGCAGTATGCGGCCGTGCGTTGTCATGGAGAAGCAGAACGTCGTGAATTGCTTGCTGGTGTCGTTTGTTGCGATAAGTAGTCCTGAAGTCATCCAGCAGTTGGCAGTAATATGCCGCATTCACCTTCTTTCGATTGTGAAGGAAATCAATCAGCAAAATATATCTTGAGTCCCAAAACACAGTTGCCAGAACTTTCCCTGCTGACAGGCAAGTTTTGGCCTTGTCCGGCGCCCCCTCCACTTGGCCTGTGACTTGCGTTCTCCACTGCATCCATGGACGTAGCCAGGATTTTGGATAGGGGGGGGCAGAGGACTAAAGGGTTACTTAAAAAGCGCCGGGGGGGGGAATAAGAAAATTGTTTCGTCTTGGTATGTTATTAAGGCTCGTCAGTATAACTATGGCATACCTATTATAGGAATCTAAGCTAAAAAGAAGTTTTTAAAATTAATCCAAAAGGGAATTTAAAAAAGTTTTACTCTATTGATCCAAAGCAGTGATTGTCGGATCTATTTAAAAGACTTTTATGTTACTTTATTTGTGAGTTACCTCTCACATAAAATTTTTTTTTATTAGCTACTTTTTAGTAACACGCACCGTTATCGAGTTAAAAATTAAATTTTTCCTTTATTTAAAAACTTTAGGAATTTTTTCTCTGGAATGAAGAATACTACGAAGAAATGTTTCAGATTTAACCATTGTAGTGCACACTTAGTTTTGATATATTTTACTTTCGTGGCTGTACTAGGCACTGTTATATTCTTGGGTGATTACTTCTATTTGGTCGTTAAGAGGGTACCCTAGATTGTCAATATATACCGCAAGAAGTTCAAAAATATTTTAATTCAAGGGGTAAAATTTTAAAGATTGGAACACTTGATCCAAGAAAAGATGTTCTGGGGTGTCTGAGACTCCAAGATGCTTTAAGGGTTAAATAATCACCAAAAGTCACAAATAATAATGTGATTTTAATTAAAACGTGGCAACAATGAAAAAACAGAGTTACGTAAAAATACCGTGATGAATGAAATATCGGTATGGAGAACCATACATGACTTCCATATTCTAAGATTTATATTTAAAATCATTTTCAGCCAAACAGCCAGGCTGTGTCTTACCTGCCTTTTTATTGCTGTATTAAATGAAAAATATTATATTACATTAAAATGAAAAAATTATAATTTTATTGCCTGGCAACAAAATTATTTTATTTTTAACAATTACCATTGTTTCAAAAAGTTAAATAAATTTTCAAGTACTTTACTCTTGTTAAAACGTAAAAGGTTGCAGGTAAACTACCCCTTCCCCTTAACCGATCTTCACCAAAATCGAAAGTCATTGAGACCTCTACAATTCAGGGACGTATGCACAAAATTATTTGATTCTGTTTGAATTTGCGGCTGTTATCGTTTGCCATAGAAAATACGCTTGATAAAAAAACGTTGCAGGTAAACTACCCCTTCCCCTTAACCGATCTTCACCAAAAACAATAGGTCTTGAGTACTCTACAAATCAGGGCTGTATGCAAAACATTATTTGATTCTGTTTGAATTTGTGGCTGTTATCGTTTGCCATAGAAAATACCCTTGTTAAAAAAACGTTGCAGGTAAACTACCCCTTTCCCTCAACCGATCTTCACCAAAAACAATAGGTCTTGAGAACTCTACAATTTAGGGCTGTATGCAAATAATCTTTTGATTCTGTTTGAATTTGCGGCTGTTATCGTTTGCCATAGGAAATACCCTTGTTAAAACATAAAACGTTACAGGTAAACTACCCCTTTCCCTTAACCGATCTTCACCAAAAACAATAGGTCTTGAGTACTCTACAAATCAGGGCTATATGCAAAACATTATTTGATTCTGTTTGAATTTGCGGCTGTTATCGTTTGCCATAGAAAATACCCTTGTTAAAAAAATGTTGCAGGTAAACTACCCCTTTCCCTCAACCGAACTTCACCAAAAACAATAGGTCTTGAGAACTCTACAATTTAGGGCTGTATGCAAATAATCTTTTGATTCTATTTGAATTTGCGCCTGTTATCGTTTGCCATAGGAAATACCCTTGTTAAAACATAAAACGTTACAGGTAAACTACCCCTTTCCCTTAACCGATCTTCACCAAAATCAACAGATCTTGAGAACTCTACAATTCAGGGCTGTATGCGAAACATTATTTGATTCTGTTTGAATTTGCGGCTGTTATCGTTTGCCAAACAAACAAAATTACCCTTGCTAAAAAAAAACCGTTGCAGGTAAACTACCCCTTTCCCTCAACCGATCTTCACCAAAAACAATAGGTCGCGAGTACTCTGCAAATCAGGGCTGCATGCAAAAAATTATTTGATTCTGTTTGAATTTGCGGCAGTTATCGTTTGCCATAGAAAAAAAATCTACAGATAGACAGATAGACACACAGACACACACACAGACACTTTTCGGAAAACGACTTTTTTTCATGTTTTGAGTGTAGTAGAATCAGAATCTGCAATAATCTCGAACACGATTTTTTTTCCATCACCATACTTCCATTCCTTAAGGAATATGGAAGTAAAAATTAAAGTTTTATAGTACGGTATGATATAAAATTAGTATAGTACAGTATAATTTTATACAATTATATATTTTTAAAACAATATTAGTTTTTCGTATGCAAACTAGCAAAGGATATATTATCACAAAGTATTAAACTAAAACATGTTACTAAAATAACTTACTAAAATAAGTTAAACTAAAATAAAAACTAAATCAAATAACTAAAAAATGTTAAACTAAAATAAGTTTTCTTGGATTTTCAGAAAACCTTTTCAGCACTTCCTTCTCCAATTGCTCCTTTTTTTTCTAAAGCAGTTTTTCTGTGGACACTCATTAAGCATAGTCCATTGAGACGCTCCCCTGTCATCGTCGACCTAAGCCAGGTCTTTACTCTCCGCAACGTACTAAACGACCGCTCTACAGTACAAGTGGTGCAAGGCAGAGTAATAGAGATAAACAGCGCTTTTTTTGTGGCCGGGTAAAAGATTTCAGCCTCTTTTACTAGATCTGCTATTGTCAGTTTTTTTAGCTGCTCTTTATTGATTTCTTCTTCTCTCACATAGTGTACCATAATTCAACTTCGGAGGCAACATCTTTTAAGTTATAAAAATCTGAGAGATCCTTGACTTTTATTTTAAAGTCTTTCATGGTTATCTCGAGCATAATTAATGGGTATAGAGACAAAATTGAAAAGGCAGGTGAGTGTTCATCTGAAAAACGTGCCTCCAGTGAAGAAACTAATTAATCCAAGTAAGGAATTACCAAGGATCTGTTCCAGTACTCTAAAGGACTGGAAGCTGGAGGATTGGAGCGATGTTTTTGTTTTTGAATAGATCTTGGGACTGTCAATTCCACTCTAACATCTTTGGTAATCTCGTCGACACCATTTACAAGCTCTGTAGTAACTTTCTGTGCATCACTACAATGAGTTGTTATCACTCCAAGGATCCGTTTGATGTGTTTTGAGCATTGGACCAGGTCCAGGGTTTTAAACTATTGATGTGTCCTGTAGGTACTGCGGATGAAGTGAGGTCTCTGATGAGGTTAGACTATATTTAAATAAAGACAGAAACTAAAAAGAAGCTTGCAAAGCCGAGTTGAGCTATAACGCGACTGGTCTGTTCACCAGGAAAATGGCGGATGCTTTAAAACTAGGGACTTACAAAAGCGGGAAGTTCAAAACTGTAAATTAACTATATATGTTTCTTTAATTCTTTAAAGTAAAGTAAGGATAACTGTCCATCACTGCTCCTGTTCTAGCACTCCTCGCATGCGTTTTTTATCTACTTTTATTTTATATTTTTTACTTTGTAACTTGATCTAGGGGGGGGCAGCTGCCCCTCCCTGCCCCCCCTTGGCTACGCCCCTGACTGCATCACGACCGCTTTGAAATTTTTTGGCCCAATCAAACACTTGTGTTCTTGACAGAGTAGTGTCTCGAAACTGTCTGGAGTCTGGTCAAAATCACAGCTGATTTCACGCCTTCATTGGCGAGAAATCAGATAATTACCCATTGCACAACAGACGAAGGTACCTCGTGCTCAGACATTGTGCTACTGACGCGGGAACGTGTTCTGCTGGTGTGGCTGGTCATTCCCTCACCTCCACACATCCCCACCTAACTACCTTAAGTGTGCCCCACCTCACTCACTCCACTTCCTGAGTGCACATGTAAAAAATCCGGTTCATATTTGAATGACCCTCGTACATAGGCTCTTGGAATTGTTAGTGGCCCAACCACACATGCTATGGTTACTTACATAACACAGTTAACAACAAAATAGTGTATAGGTAAATACAACATAGAATCATAATGGTGTTGGATGAGTATAAAACCGAGCAGTAAAAGTGAAAAACTGAATACAAATAATGCACAATACTTTATAAAATGTAACAAATGGTGTATGATTGATGTGTTGGGTGTGTGTAGTGAAGGGGGGGCGATAATATAAAAAGCACTGATTTGAATTGATTTTCATATAACATAGATCATTAATCCGGTGTGAATGAAGGTAATTAATGACTTCATGTACTCGTGTAATCAGTTACTACAATACAGTTTAACTCATCTTAATATATTTATTGAATTGATAGTAATTGTCAATTATAATTTGTCAAAAATTGAGGTTATAATGCATTTATATTAGTAATCTAATGTCACAGTAAAATTGTGTGATTTATACTTTATATTTAAAAAATTAATTGAGTAATTTTAAATGAATTTTTGAAATTAAATTGAAAAATTCTTTTACTTTTATATTGTGTTTTCTCTACAATATTAATTATTTTTTGGAGATATTATTTTGTATACTGATATAATTGAAACATTTTGTTTGCTTAGCAAGAGAATAGAAAATCAAATGCGTAATTAATTATAATAAAATGTGTGGGTTATATGGGCTATGTTAGTATGGATTAAGTTTATTTTAATGTTATCTTTAGTCTAATCCGTTCTCTGCATTCAGTAGGTTCTTCCAACAGATCTGGAGGGTTTATCCTAAGGGTTATTTCAGTAATTGGCCAGCGGAGAGTGGCAATTTTAATTGGGAGGGGAGCACAAGGTATTAATTCTTTAATTGTTACAACATTATGAAACAGAAGGTGTCATTTGGTTGACGAATAATAACTGTTGAGACATAGGTCCATAACTTTAAATAAGCGGCAAAATGTCTGAAAGATTCCTTCATTTTCCACAATAAAAATTCAAAACTCCCACGTCTGGAGGATGAAAGTAGATGATGACATTTTGGGATACAGCAAAGCCACTTTATATTCATTTCACACCTACAGGTGAAACAGTGTCTAGTAACAAGTGCAATCTAGTGGTGCTGTGAACTCCTGCAATTACTGAAACAAAAAAATAAATGAAGTACAAAAAATGTAGTAAATTTCAAAAGATATGATTTTGCTTCAGGTCAATACTCGAACTCATACAGCTAACAAAACCACCCTTTGTCTTCAAGATCTTGATTCTAAGTGATTTTGGTCTTTTTTTCCATTGAAAGAAGAGATAATGAGAAACACGTGTTTGTTTAGATGAAGAGACCATAGAAGTGGTGAAAAATTTGCTACATACAAGGCCAAAAAGTTTCTTTCAGGAAAGTATTGAAAACCCTAAGGGATGGACCAGTGGCGTGGCATGGGTAGATAAGAGCTGTTACCGGTTGTGTTAGGCTAAAACTTAGCCTAAAAATTAATTCAAATTTTTTCTAGTACGAGATATTCTTTTTAGAGCCAAAATACTTTTTTAGTGTATTTTCTACGTATAATTCACTGGCAGAAGAAGATGGTCCCACTTCAACGTAATCTGACTCCATTATATTTACACAGAATAAATCCAAACACAAATAATCGAATTAAAAATTAATAAAGAAACACATAACTAAATGAACAAAACAGAAACAGGTGCACGTAGTAACTGGTACGCATCGGTCCCAAAAACAAAGATAGGTGCTAACTGAGCATTTTGCCAGTTTATACAGCGGCAGCACATCGGGCGGATGAACAAAGCTCCTCCCTAGTATGTACAGTGACAACTACTATGAGGTCAATGACTATACACAGTAGAACGTCACCGGTAACTGAGCCAGCAACACAACATTAAAATGATAGTACAAGCGACCAGCAGTTCGAAAGCAATATTGTGCTTTTCTTCAAGTTTCTTGACTAATGTTGTTCACATTTCAAATTAATAAATAATTAAAGTATTCACTCTCTTATGTAATTAATTTTCTTTTCTTTCATTGCTTGTAATGTTTCCACCGGCAACAGTGGTTACATGTACGCCACATCACTAAATGCAGAGAAGTAGGAGAGGACATGTAGATAAATGACACAGGTGTAATTATATTAGTGCAAATCAAAATAATGGTTTTAAAGATTTCTCTTTACTTTTCCACTTACCCTTGTAGCATTTAGCTTTGGTTGTTTCTTTTTTTACATCAAACAGTACAGTTGAAAACTGTATACAGTGCAAGTGTTGAGAAAAGAGGAAATTATAGGATTTGGTTTGTGTCTGCTTCTTGATCAGGTGGGTATTTCACTATTTAAATAAGTAGTTGGTTGGCAGCTGAAATATGATTATTAAATTAAAACTGGAAACAGTTTAGTGAAGTGGTGATATCACCCGTTTATTTACCTGTGGTAAATACATATGTTTTGTATTTGTATACCATTATAATTCATCAAAAATTACATTGAATGTATATTATTCAGTACATGTATTATTTTATATTATGTTGTCAATAAAGAAACTGTCATCGTCACCGTGAAAGGGTTACTGGCCTGATGATGATGTGAGCCATCAAAACACAATTTGTTTAACAAAAAACAAATACAAATCTATATTGATTACAAATTAAAATCTGTAGGATTGATTACAACAAGTTTTCGGTATTAAAGATGACACAGGTACTGCGATATCTTTTATGCAAATTTATTGCCAATATGTTCAGTATATTGTAGGATGTGTGTTTGGGGGGGGGGGAGAATTAATGGAGACCATGTAATTATACTGACATTTTAGGCTCTGATCTAAAAATTTGAGTTCCTCTTTATAGTGGTAAGATATTCTTGCATATCATCGGTGTTATGCAAAAAGGGCGAATTAACCAAATTAGCATTTTTCAGGAGAGAGATTTTAAAGATTCACAGCTATGAAAAAATTATAAAATTCTAACTTACATTGATAAAACTCTGAAACAAAGCAAATAATATCTTTTTCTATCTCTTACTAAATTACTCAACCCTGTAAGTAATTTATTTTAATTATTATTAAAATTAATATTGTACGATGTAGCTTTTTCGCCCTTTTTACACATTTGTTATAGCGTATTTGCCTTTTTTACACAATATTTTTTTTAAACCAAGATGGATATAATTGCTTTTTAAATTATACTAAACTAGAATTAAGTTTGTCTAGAGGCATCGGGAAATAAGAACATAACTTTCTAGTATAACAAACACTATTTTTATTGTAACATTCAAGTTCTACAAAAAACGGAACAATAAAATTAACACGAAGTAAAACTGAGTTTTAAAGAGAATAAATTTTAAGTTCTAAAAAATGGAACAATTTTATAAAATGAAGTAAAAAGTTTATCAAATTACTGTACTAATAATAAAAAAATAAGTAAAAACTAAGTTTTAAAGTAAAATCCAATTTATTTTTTGGAGGTCTTCTTTCTAGGTTTTTGATTTTTGTCCCCTTTGTCATTAATCTGTTTCTTTTCCTTCTGTATGACAACCTTTGGGAGATCTTCAAAAAACTTATGGTGGTGTAGAGGAATTACTCTAGCTTTGCACAAGTCCGTTAAGTCTTTGTATTTTGAAGCCGTTATTGGTAGACGGGTTTTGTAGGCCTTAGTGAGGTTTTCTAAATTTAACTGATGTGGCCTACCCACACTTTTCATGATTCTGATTTACTGAAGGTCTCATCGTCATAATCATACTTGAAGTAAATAGAGTCTGGTTCACTTTTCAAGTACCGAAACCATTTTATTTTCCTCCACTGAACTACTTCACCAGTTACAGTAATGTACCTTTGAGTTTTTTTTTGTTCGAACTTGCCAATGAACTCCAATCAATGAAAGCTTCATGATTCAAATATAAAACTTTGTATGGCTCTGGAGTCTTCCTGGCTGTCTGACAAATAATGCCCCATTCAGAAGGTACATTAACTTGTATGTTTTTTGCTGATCTTTCTATTGAAGAATGGATAGAATCGCCTTCTTGTTGAGAGTGTCCTGGCTCGTAAAACACATGATCGATAATTTTACAATTTGTAAATCTGACAGCATGTAGGAGTGCAGTAGAAAAGTATTGGTTTAGGTTTTGGCCACCACAGCTATCACTCACTAAAAAAAATTCTTCTGTGTTTGGGTGGTCTTTGATGTAATTAAAGATACAGGTTCCTATTTCACTTGATCCCCTGTTACCCTCCGTCTCATCCCACATGTTACATGTTCCTTCTTTAGAAATTAGATCAAATACTGTTAGGTTGTAAACTGCCAGTTTTCTTTTATAAAAAATAGAAGATACTTCTTCTTTTGGACATTCTAATACAGCCTGATGATCAAAATTTACAACCGTTTTCTTTCCATCACTCCTTTCACTTTCTCTGACTTTTTCTCTTTTCAGCTCACGCACTCTTTCTTTATTTTTTAGATGTTTTTCGTAATCTTCTTTCTCAATTTGTTTTTCTTCAGGTGTCAACGATTGAAAACGATTGCAAGTGCTGCACTGATCTTTTTTGGGTTTATGAAACCTGAGATTGCCGTAGGAATAAAAATAAACTTTATATTTAGATTTCGAAACAGACCTTATCAATGGTTTTCCATTTTCTGGGCCTAACTTCTCATTGTCTTTCATAATGTTCAAATTGTCCTCCTGGCATTTTTGTAAATAGAGATTGTAAAGTTTTTCGAGATTTAGCTGAGAAGACAAATACAATTTGTTACTTGATTTTCTACAGTAGTGCGATTCTACCTTAGGTATTGATTGAATATGCTGACGAGCATGATCTTCAATCCAAGCTGGGATCTTATTAGCAGATGATTTTTTACCTCTAGCATCTGCTGAAACAATTCCAGTATCACTTTTTTTGTCTAGACAGACTCTGACAAACTTTTCTGTTATTGAAAAAACTGAAAAAAATGAACGACAAACTCGTATTCGTTCTGAGCCCTTTTCTAGATAATAATGAAGTCTTTGTTTTTTTCGAGAAACAATATTTACACGCCTTCTTTCAGGCTCTACTTCGACTATGTGGCTGGCCACATACTGTCGTTATCGGTCTTGATTTTTATCGTCTTTGCCCATTTTCCAAAAACCAAAGAAAAATTCATCCTTCTCAGCATTAGAAAACTTTTCACTGCACTTAAGAGGGCACCTGGTGCAGGAAAATCTTTTCTTTCTCTTTATTTTATTTCCTTTCCCTTCACGCTTGTGTATGATTTCCCTGCAACTCTTAAGCATTTTCTTTCTTCTTGCTTTTTCTTTGTTGTCTCCATGTTTTCATTTCCAGTTTTTTTCTTTTTCTTTTGATGATTTCCGATTTCATCCATTGGATTCAAACTTATGAAAGTTATGAAAGATGATGACATCTTCAGACCCTGATTGTTCTAAAGCCATATTGTGTCGATTTGAAATGTGTTTCCTTAAAACCTTTTTGTTTTCAAAAATTATCGAACAATCGTAACACATGAATCCCTTCTTAAGAAAATCCTCATTGTCCTGAGGCTCTCGACCTGAGTCATTCTCAACCGAAGGTTGGGAACTAGTTGTCAAATTTGTTAAATCTATCTGATTAATTGTTAATTCCTCAGACAAACATTTGTCAATTAACTTCGATGTTGATGCTGAAATATTCATCATATCATTACTATCAGATAAACTATAATTCAATGTAGGCTGTTCCACATGTTTAAGTGAAGTTGATGGTACAGGCTGAAGAGGCTGCAAAATACAAACGTCCTTAGACTTTTCAATATTTAAATTTAACTCCTGTATTAGGGTTTCAAACACATCCAAATCTATTTCTTTACTTTGTCCCTCGAACTTGTTTATATTTTGAATTGGATTCTCCGCTGAATTCAGCTGCGTAAGCTTGGCAAGGATTTTTTGGGAACGTGAGTAAAACATCTTGCTCCTGAAATGAAAAAAACCTGATTAAGAAGATTCGCCATATTTTACCTAGTAAAATAAAGCAATAATATCCTCCTTGGTTGATAAAAAAATTGCATTCCGTTTATTTCTGGCCAGAAGGAGGTTGTGGATTTCTTGAATACCAAATGAAAAACAAGAGATTTCTTTCCACTTGAAAAAAATTCTTAATTCTTTTTCAAGTGGAAAGAAATCTCTTGTTTTTCATTTGGTATTCAAGAAGTCCACAACCTCTTTCTGGCTACAAATAAACATACGCTAGGCGGGCAATTACAGAATGGACTTCACAAAGGTCAATCAACACAACATGGCATACATAAACACGGCTAACCTTGACCAACTTTTTCAAGTGGAAAGAAATATCTTGTTTTTCATTTGATATTGCATTCCGTGTTAAGAGTCCAAAGAAGATTCTGCAAAATAATCTAATACTTAAACCTAGCCTAGCTGTTGCAGTTTATTTTTATCCATGCCTAACCTAAAAAAATGTAAGCCGAGAAAACTATGATTTGGCTAAAATTATGATTGTTTAACTAACTACTTAATAACATTAGGCTATGCTAATTAAGAGTTTTAATTTTCTTACCTGTTGGCCATTCATAAGTTACAGTATACACACTCCATAAAAACAAACACTGTGAAAAAACAGTAAAACACAGCTGTAAAATCAAATAACAACAATATCCTCATTTGTTTTCAGTGTTGCCACCCTTGCTTTAAAGAAAAATTGAATCATGTTGCTTTTGGTCAGATAAATATGTCAGTGTTATAGTAGAACATATAAAACTATTCTTAACAAGTGAAAAATACAGAAAGCCTAATGTATTATCTTAGAAAAACTAATGAATGTGTATTGTGTAAGAAAGGCAAACATGCATATTCGCCCTTTTAACTTTGACTATTGGCCCTTTTTACACTTCAATTTTACAGAACAGCCAGTAAAAAAGGGGAATAGTCATATTCGCCGTTTTAACACATCTAATATTATATTCGCCATTTTATCACAAGCTGTTTCCATGGAAACCGTTAGCTCCACAGATATGCCATTATTACATAACGATAGCTCTTAATGTAAGCAAACGAAAATCAGAAAATCACAGAATTGGCGAATTCGCCCTTTTTCTATAACACCGACGAATATGTCTATATTCTATTTATAAATTATTCAAATGTGTATCCGATTCTATGTGTGTGAACAATTGGATAAATATCTGGTAAAAAAGTTGATTGGAAAATGTGTTTTGTGTGAGAGTGTGTGTAGGGCGGGCGCTCACAATAGATGCTGGAAATGTCCTCCATCAGCTGTAACACACGCCTTAACACATTTCGTCATGTTAGTTGCTACTTTTTGGATGGTCGCTACACCTATGCGGGATATGTCGTCTTCGATGTTGTGCTTCAGTTGGTCGAATGTGTGAGGGTTGTTCTTATAGACGTTATCCTTCAGATGTCCCCAAAGAAAAAAATCAGGGGGAGTTAAATCTGGGGATCTAGGCGGCCACAGTCCACGTGAAATGATGTGTCCCCCAAAGAACTCGCGCAACATTATCATTGTGCTATTTGCTGTGTGCGCTGTTGCACCATCTTGCTGCAGCCAGCAGTCTCGTTCATCAGCCTCTAACTATGCTACGGATTCCATGATGATGTCCTGGTAACGTTCAGCTGTTATCGTTTCCGTGAAAAAAATTAGGCCTACAATTCTTTTGCGCGAAATTGTACACCAAACTCCAACCTTCTGTGAATGTAATGGGGTCTCATGGAAAAACGTGAGGATTTTCTGAACTCCAATATCTGTCGTTCTGGCTGTTTACATAACCACTTAGATGAAACCATGCTTCATCAGAGTAGAAAACATAATCCAACACCCGAACACTGTTGCGAATAAAACGCAAAAACCATTGACAGTAATGTAGTCTTCTTCCCCTATCAGGTTTTTGAAGCTCATGCACAACGTGAATGCGATACGGACGGAGTTTCAGCTTCTTTGTGGCTCTGCGAACACTCCCGTAAGACATTCCGGTTTGCTGACACAGTTTACATATCGACTTTGTTGGTGAACGTAGCACGGATATTTTCCAATGAGGCATCACAACACCGAAGGTCGGTCGGAACAGTAAACAATCATTCACACTACCAGTTTTTCGGAAACGAGCGACTACGCGTGAAATCGTTGATTTATTAGGCACCCGTGTTTCAGGAAAAGCTACCGTAAAGTCTTCCTGACATTGTAAGAATGATTGCGATTTAAAGTAACTTTCAAGAATGAACGCACGTTCAGCCTGGGAAAAACCCATGTTTGTCCGCACACAGCTAACTCAAACTCACCACTGACATCAAAAAGGAGGGAAATTGCTTGGGTATCATATGCTATGCGTCTCCCACAAGGTAGGGATGAGCATCGATGGCCGATGTTCCAAAAACATCGATGGTTAACGTTCGATGTTTTTACCATCGATGGTTCAGTTGCGATGTTTTCATACTATCGATGGTTTCGTTTCGATGTTTTCCTTTGAATACTTTTTTAATTTGTAATGAAGACTTTTTTTAAGTTGATTGTTAAATTTAGTTTATTTTAAATCAACAAATTTTCATTTTAGATATTAATGGCTATGTAGTTTGCTCCCTAACCTAGGTAAACGATAAATACCATGTACAGTAATATTAAACAGACATGAATCAGCGCGCAGGTTGTAGTGGGGAGAAGACGGCAACAGTGAAAGGCACGAGAGATGAAATGTCTACTAACGCAGTTGAAAATATTAGTCTACTGTCTGAATTGTCAATAAGACGCACATATGACAGGAGTAATTTATTTCGACACGGGTTGACTTTTTATACCTAATGTGCTAAAGTTACGCTTCTTTAATAATTAAAGATGAAAGATAATAGTTAAATTTACGTTTTTCCTTGTAAAAGTAGTAAAATTAGAAAACCAATATCGCTTATAATGAAATAAAGCAGTTACACTGCTTTATCGATTCACAATTATTTTCGTTTTATTATATTTATAACTTTATTTATTTAGTTTTCTATTGTCTATGATTCTTATAGTGTTTTCATTGTTTATTTTTAATTTTTAACGTTTTTATGTATTTATTTTTTTTACATTTCATTAGCTACATTTTTAATTATATTACTAAATACTTTACCAAACTAAATTTTACAGCCCTACCAACACACACACGCACGCACAGATATATGTAACTTACTTTTTACTAACTTACCTAACTTTTTACTAACCAATTATTCTTATAATTTGAAAATTCTTTTATTTGTTTAATTGTTTTTAAGGTTTTTACCTTAAATTTGGTTACCTACGAAATTTGGTTGTAGGTAAGTTTTGATTTCGATTACGACAGTAAACGTGGACTTTTGTAAGACGAAACAATCGTCAGACAAACAGAAAGAGACAATGTAGACCTAAGGCCTAGCGCACACATACAATTTTGAGTTGTACGATAGTTGTCCAACTAGTCGGTGACAAAAATGAGAAGCACTATCTTAAGTGGGAGTGCGCACACTAGGCCGATAGTTGTCCGATGCTTGGAGCAGTTGTGGACGGACCCAATTTCCCGCCGACTGTTACCCGACTCAACTATCGTGAGCTGGCACCAGGTCAATGGGAGCATGTCTGAACGCGCACATATACAACTAAACTATTGTTCAGTGGACCATGTGCTGTTCCTTGCTCGAACTGCTGTGAACGTGTGCCTTTTTGAATTGTTACTTAATTGAAAATGAGTGCCTTACTACAAGATGACGTAGACAAATTAATAGATGAAATAGAGAAACGACCCCCTCTTTATCTAAAATCTTTAAAAGAGTATGCAGACATAAATTTGAAGAAGAAACTGTGGGACGAAGTTTACAGTGCAGTGACAGAAAACTGGAACAGTCTTTCACCTCAAGAAAAAAATACCCAAGGTAAGTTAAATGTAATAATATACAAGCATCTTAACCCTACAAGTGCCTATTACATTAAGTCCTGTATGTAGTCCCAGAAGGTTTTATAAAATTTTACAGAGATATTTATAAAAAAACAATACAATTTAATTCATAACTGTAATGTTGTATTTTTATTTTTGTGTGTTAATTACAGAAAACTTTGATTGTGTTTGGTAGTTCGAAAAACCAAAATTTTTCCCTAGTAAAAAACCATATGTGTATAGTGTTTTGTTTAAATCATAAAAGTATGGGTAGTGAAAAAATATGATAATAACATTATCTAAATTACAAAATACACAAATTACTTCAACTGTTAGTCTATGTATTTTTTTTCAATGTAAATGAATAAGTACAACATTTCCAATATACATAATATAACTATAATCTATACAGTGCGTTGCTAGGCAATGTACACGTAAAATACAGATTTTATTTTGAATTACAGTATGTCTTATACACTATCACGCACACACAGGTCAAAGGTAAACTTAACAAATGTATCGATAAAGTATAAAATATATGTTCTACAATAATATTCATACAATGACCACTTATTGTACAACACATGATTTATGGGAATGTTCAAAATATGTAAATAGATAAAAAAGTGTTTAATTACTCAGAAAATTAGTATCACATGGTAGTAAACAAAATTACACTTTGTCATACTGCCAAGGAACAGATCCGTGAGGAGAAGTGAAGTAGGAAGAAAAATAATTCCTCGTGTTAACTGCAGATACAGTGTTCCACAAACAGTATGGGATGAGATACTTTGTAGCGGGCATTCGTATAAGGTATCAGCAAATCGAACACTGTCTTTTATCCTCACATAATTGTGGAGTACACAGCACGCTTTGACCACTGAGTCACAAAATTCTAGTCCTACATCAATAGGTCTGAAAAAAATGCGCCATTTACTTGCTAAAATTCCGAAAGTGCATTCAACCATTCGACGAGCTCTAGTATGTCTGTAGTTAAAAACTTTTTTCACCACACTAAGATTTTCGTAGGGAACAGGCGTAAAATCCTTTTCGACAGTCCAAAAGCTTCATCTCCAACAACCACAAATGGCATACGTTGGCCACTCTCATCATTAGGTAAAGCTCTGTCTTCCGGAATATTTAACTGGTCACTTTGTAGTTTTCGACCCATTAAAGAGTTTTTGAAAATGCTTGGATCAGGTGCTGATCCATAAGAACCTATGTCAATAAAAACAAATTTATAGTCAGCATCTACCCATGCCATTAGTACAACCGAGCAAAACTTCTTGTAATTAAAACACAAAGATCCACTATCTTCGGGTTTTTTAATCCTTACGTGTTTTCCATCAATAGCCCCTATAACGTTAGGAAAGTTTGTGCGATCGTTAAACTCATTTGCAATTTTATTCCAGTCCTCTTCTGTTTTACTTGTCATATATAGTGGCTGTAGAATATGCCATACGCTTTTAGTAGTTGCACGTACAATACTCCTGACTGTGGATGGTGCAAGTCGATCCTCGAATGATAAAGACTAGAAACTGTTTCCAGTAGCCAGATACCTGAAAAAGAGAAATATAATTACATATCTGCTAATAAGTTAATATTTATTTTTTCAACATAGCTTTATTTCCTAAGTTAATTGTTTTGAACGGCAGTTAATATTTGTGAGCTGTGTATGACAGGAGCCTTTTGTTTTAGGTACCGTCATCAACAAACATTGGCAAAATCTAAGAATGTGTTTTGCCAGAGAACGTAAGGCTCAACAGAGCACAAAATCCGGACAAGCAGCTACTAAACGACGCAAATACGTTTACTTTGAAAGATTACTTTTTTTACTGCCTGATACTGAACAAAGTCCAACGGAGTCTAACCTCAGTCCTGCTACTGATATTTCAGGAGATGTAGAGGAAAATGAAGAAGAAATTGGAGAAGAAGAAAGTGTTCAAGTCCCACGTACCATAAAAAAAAAACAAAGGAAAAGAAAAAAAATTATGAGGAACATTACAGAAATGTTACTACTGTTGATGCAGAAACGAATTTTGCTCTATCATTGGTCCCGACATTACAAGCACTGCCAGAAAGTAACAAATTACAGGCAAAAATTGACATTTTAAACATATTGCAGCGATATAAGTTTCCAAATCAGTCTTTTATTGGACCACCTCCGGCACCGTCTTTCCACCCCTAACAATTTCCCTTTACCCACCAATATTTCCATGCTCCATCTCATCAGAACACTCCCTTTCCCAACTACACTCCGATAAACGCAGTTCCTCTTACACAACCTCACTCCATTAATTCTGACACTTCCGGCATACCATCGACATGTGAAACACCACAAGTAGATCAACGGGGAGATCCTGCATGCTCTCCAGCGAGCATTGTGTCTGATCAATCTGTCAGGTCGTATTATTCTTCGTTTAATGAAGAAACAACACGGATAGGCTATCAGGACCTTACTAAAGACATTCCTTAAAAGTTTTGTTTAACTCAAGTTACTTATAATTTCATTTACAGTCTATAATGACGTATATTTACTAACTTGATAGATAAGCATTTACTTATTGATCGATACTTTTTTTATACTGCAGCTATTTATAGTAGTATTTCTTTTAATTTCATATGTTTAAAAATATCCTAATAAATAGTTGTTATTAACCAATACAATCTATATTTAATTAAAAATACCTAACCCTGTCAAAATATTGCAGCACAGTGTTTGCATTACTGCATTACTCTTTTTTTTTATAAAGTGTTTCTTATTCTTACCGCAATGTGGCCATAAGACGTTCCCCTGGCGGTACAGCTAACCTCCAGTTCGTATCTTGATAGGTAATTGTAGGCCGCATTAATTCACACAATTCGTCAAAACTATCTACACTCATTCTGGAGTATTTAAAGAATTTCTCTGGATTTTGCTTTGGAATTAAATCGTTGAACAAAACATAAAATTGACCTTTTAAACGCCTTTCACTGTAAATGGGATGAACCCAGTACTTTCTTTTCCGTTTTCGTTCACGAAATTTTAATAATAACGCACACACACAACAGCAGTTTCGTCAAAATCCATTCTAATTGACACGTTGTTGGCCAACTGGCAGTTGTATGTGTGCGCACTCACTTTCAACTGTCGTAAACCAAGACGACCCCCAATAGTTGTACAACTATCGGCCGAATAGTTGGACAACTGTTGTACAACTCAAAATTGTATGTGTGCGCTAGGCCTAATAAAGATTTCCATTACAGTATTTTGTAAACAGTGACTTGGCGTGTAAACAGGTTAGACATCAACAATCGTATATTTTGGAATGTGTACACTTTGTGTACATATTACGATTCACGAAAAACGTAGTAATATATTATCCACATGGCTCTGGCATCTTAATTTGTTTGAATAAGTACCGGTAACATTAATAACAGCCTCGTACGCGAAATGATTTTGTGTGTGTGTGTTTTTAAAAAACAAGCAGATGTAAACTATCCGTAAAGAACCGGAGAGACAATATTAATGTAGGCCTATTATTATTATTATGACCTGGTGTAGGCTAGACATTACAGTATCTGTTTATTCAGGTGCAGTCATGTAGTGCGATTCTGTCAGCTTGAGACTAAACTATAACGATTAGTCACTCTTATTTGAATAGCAGCATGATACAATATGTGGATATTGCAAAATGCTTATTACATCATTTAGGGGCCGACCTAGCAATTTTGCCGCCCTGGGCAGAACGGTTGTTTGCCGCCCCATACTAGGTGAAGAGATTATCAAATTATTCCACGAAATAAAAAACACATTTTAGGTATTCATTTATTGGTTTTGCATCCTAAGATACAAAAAATAACATCTGTACAAAAAATAACATCATCATGCAGTGTTGTATTAAAAAATATTTAGCTTTCAAAAATAAAAATATTTTAGAAATATTTTATACAAAATAGAATCTTTTATACAACATTTAGAGAAATATTGAAATAATAAGAAATGTAGAACGAAAAATAAAATTTTCAAAAAAAAATATAATATAGACTACGTATAAAAATAACTCAATTATAAAATATCCTGAAAGATATAAAAACATAACAATTGAATATTAAAAAAAAAAGTTTTCAAAATATTAAACACAAACTTAAAATACCTTTTTCCTAACCTTTATTTCAGCAAACTCTTTCAGTATTTGCTTGAAATCAATTTTATGACATACATCGTATTCTATTGCGAGAGTGGCCAGACCACTAAGTCGCTCTTGTGTCATGGTTGACCTTAAATAATTCTTTATTATTTTTAATTTCGAGAACGATCTCTCGCCACTGGCTACAGTTATAGGCAGCGTTAAAAGAATTCTAAGCGCAATGGCTATGTTGGGTCCAAAGTTTAATTTTATTATGAACTCTAAAACCTCTTTGGGCGCAAGTTTTTCATGTAGGAGTGTAGAGAGAACAGATAGCTTATCTGCAAGGTCCACTCCATCAATATCTGATGAAATTTGATCTGCTCGACCAATCCAGTGGTTACCATAGGTATTATTTAAGTAACGTGTTACAGAACGACTGAAGTGAACTGGCGATCCATCATGCATAAACCACATCCCTGCATATTAGCGAAATCTTTCGCTAGTCGTAACTCGCTAACGAAGCGTTTTTGGACTTTTGTTTATACCAACTTTTTTCCTTATTTTCAGCTATAGAGTAATTTACCGAGAGATTAGAGTGCAGTTCCGAATCATCCTGTATATATATATATATATATATATTTTTTTTTTTTGGTAAATATGCCGCCCCTAACAATCTGCCGCCCTGGGCAATTGCCCAGTTTGCCCATACCTGTATCGGCCCCTGATGGGTGGTCATAATTATTGTTTGTGACAGGAGGAAGGAACTATAATTTTTGACAAGACCTCTTATAAACTTTTAATATCAGGGTGACCGAGCTTCGCTCGGTTTTCACACTTCTGATGATGATACCCAATTATTGGTATCGAAAAGTACTTAAATAATAAAAAACATTTAATCTTTGTAATTGCAATTATTAAAATATATATATTATATTATATATATTATACAAAGAAAACGTGAGTTACATTTTATATAAAAAACATTTATTTATAAATATACAGATTTAAAAAAAACATTATTTATTAATAATTATTTCTTTATTTTTATTAATTATTTATTTTTTGATATTTATTTTCATATATAAACATATCGATACTACGCCGTTTGCGTTTATCGACGGTTTCTGTTATTGGAATCACAATTATTTAATACTTCTTTCCATACAACGATTCTTGTATGGCGAGGATTTTCTGGTGGTAAAAGAACTTTTAAGCCACTTCGCCTTTTGACTCTGGAAAATGATACATACAACATGCCGTGCATAAACACAGGAATTGATAAGTGAATTCCCACCACTTCAAATGTTTGACCTTGAGCCTTGTGAATAGTAATAGCAAAAGCTGCTTTGACGGGAAATTGATGCCTTTGCATAGTGCACCCAAGCTGACTTTTGCTGGAATCTATTGTAATCCTTGGAATATGAACTTCTCGGCCTGAATATTCACCCGTGATAATCTTGGCTTTAATAATGTTATTACATAATTCAGTCACGACCAATCTCGTTCCATTGCACAGCCCTTCAGAGACGTCCACGTTTCGTAAAAGCATTATTATTATATTTTTTTTAAGCTTTAATTCGTGTGGTGGCAAGTCAGCGATCTCAACAGAATTTAGAAATTCAGAAGTGAATTGAAGAGCTCCTTCTGGTTGATATTTAACAGAATCTTAGCTTTTATATACTTTATAATATTCTCCAGGAAGCTTTTTAATAATTTCGTCGTTAATTTTATTTACGTCTTTATTCAAAGGCGCTAATATAGCTCTGTCTTTCATATCTTCGTATCTGTTGTTTGCGAAACAATCACCAAATACTTCATCAATAAGATTCCCGTTAGACAGAATATCCTCTGGTAGTTCAACCTCGTCCATAGTATTTACTGGTTATTAGTAATATTACTAGTATTATTGCTAAATTTTTAATAAATCTTCAGCAAAATCTCTTTCGTGCAATTATGCTAATTTATGCGGATTATTAAATTATTCAATTAATTTGAATATTTATCAGATCAATATAATTTACACAAGTATGCTATTCTGACAATTCAATGGGTGATTTGAACGTATGCACTGTTAATTAGCATAATTATTGAAACTCTTTGTAAGCAATAAGATAAAATTACTTGAAACAGGACAAATTAATTATTCGAGGTTAATTGCAATAATGACCGCAAGATATATATACGCAATAAATATTGATTGAGTTGAAATGTCTAAGTTCGACTAAGACCGAGACTTGGTTATAACTATATCACTGACTGACTAACTGATTTGTAAGTTGAGTAAGTCGGAGTAAGTACCGAATAAACTATTACGACTGTTAATCATATTACTACTATCACTACTACTGAGCAATTACTACTATATTACTGCCGCTCCGCGTCTTCGTAAACAGTTTTTATCAATCACCATATGCCAGGGTGCAAGTTTCTCACCACCACACCTACGGCCGTTGTTGATAGGTTCATAATTTCCTTCCACCTTGTAGATTTTCGGTCATCGGTTTCCTGATTCGTCGTCACTACTCTTTCCACCAGTTCCTTTGGAAGATGCCAAACTCTGGTTGGTCGTTGGGCATCCCCCGAAATACTCCAGCGACGAACGTTGCGTCGTTTCTTGGAAATGGAGCAATTGTCCGCCTGTCTATCAACCTTTTGTTTCCATGTTGTCGAGGCTCTCTGATATAGCTTTTGTTAAGAGTCTGCAGCGTTCTGGTCCATTGTTCGTTCACCCTTCGTTTTTTTTCCGTCAATTACCAACTCTTCGCTGGGCGTCACTCCTAGACGGCTCCCACGCTTTCTAGTTGTAAATCTGACATTGGGCTTGTTTTCATGCTGGGCTAAGTACGTATCTCGTATTCACTGAATACCCGTCCCATTGTGTACATATTCGTCAAGATTTCTCTGCACCCTTTGTTGTTGAGTGTTTCATTCATACGTACGCATGTTACAACTTAACCCCCACAGCATGTGTTCCACCTCACTTCTGCGTAACCAGGCTATTGGACTCTCTCCTTTTGTTTTGGTGTTGTAAATCGTAGCTAAGTTCGTCCTGTCAACGATGTTCCCAGTTTTCTATTGTCACGTGTACTCGGACGTTTCTTCATTGTTTCTCCACTGGCGTCGGGTCTGACGTGTGTCTAATCGTTCTTATTTACGACTCGGGCCTGGGTTGTTAACTCGAGTGTGTGCGAGCGTACCTCTTGATCATAAAATTATAAATTTTTAAAATTTTTGAGCACTATATCTCTTTGTTCCGGATCAACACGCATATTTTCTGTTAATGAAAAGAAATGAAAATGGTGCCAAAGATTACTTTTCTTAATGGAAAGGTCCACTAATTCACTTCGGTTAGCACGTGGTTGAACGGGCAAACATTGCCGAAAATCTCCTCCGAGTACCATGATCTTGCCACCAAAGGTCAAATAAGGGTTGCCAATAGAGCTTAGTAGCTGGTCCATGTTGTTTAATCCATACTTAGGTAGCACAGGGGCTTCATCCATTAGGAAAACGTCGATTCTGGCAAGTTCTTTGGCTTTAGCAGACCCTGGCTTGATATTTGATTTTGACTCGGGAGTTAATGGAACCTGCAATGTAATGCAAGTATCAAATATTATTATTTTGCTACAAAATACAAAGAAAATTAAAATAAATCATATTAAAAATTATTACCTGAAGTCCAAACGTTTTATGAGAAGTTCGTCCGTTTGGAAGAAGAATCGAAGCTATTCCTGTAAACGCCATACATTTGACATTGTAGTTTCGCCCAGAAAGAATATAATATAGTGTTTTGTATACAAAAGTTTTGCCCATCCCACCAGGTCCATCGATAAAATAACATCTTTGTGCAGACTGCTCATTGTTACATGAATTTAGAATTTTATTGACAATTTCTAACTGCCTACCTTTAAGAAGTTGAAACATCTGTTGTCCAAGGGCAGCATTTTCATCAGTGTTTAATATCTCTTGGTTTTGTTCATTTTCATAATCTTCAGTATCATCCATATTGTATCGTTGAACCCAAAAGCGAAAGTTCCTGCCTTCTGTTGCTTCAGTGTTAAGTTTATAGGCAATAATTCTGTAAGCTCGTTTTATTGCTTCAGCAATAGAACTACCATTTCGCCTTGCATCCCGTATAAAATCTTCAGCTAAATTTTCCTTGAATGTATCCCATAAAGCTTTGGGATTTTCCGGAGATCCAAAAATAAGAATCTGTATAAAAAGTGTTCTCATGGCCCTAGGCATTTTGGATATAGTAGATTCTTGTAGACCTTCAATCCACTGTTTATCGTCATAAGCAAGTCCTTGAGCAAGGCAAGCTTGCTTATAAGTTGAATGCCTAACACCATTTACCATTAGTAGATAGGCAAAGCTCGCAGCATCTTTGACGTGATATAATAGCAAGCGTAGGTGGTAAAATTCTGGTTGCGAAATAAAATTGACATTGTGTATTCTACCAATAACACGAATGCTTCTAATTCTAGGCACCCACTCGCTTGTCCTTCCAAGCCATCTAAAATATTCGGGCATCTGCCAGTAGTAGTGGTATATAATTTCTTCTTGATTTCCTTGTTGCTGTTGCCTGAGAGCTCGATTGTGGCGAAAATATGCTTCTAAAGTTGACCCTTTCTGCCCAATATCAGCTAGATCTTCTTGAGATTGGTCAATATTTAAATTTCGAAATTTACCAGGAAGATGAATGTCCAAACGCTGAACAGTGTGACTTTTTTTCTGAATTTCGTTACCAAATAGACGCCAGCATGCTTCAGGTGGAGTAATGCAACGTCCTTGAATGTAGGCAGCTGCTTCACTGTAATTGAGTCTTCTTTGATGTTCGACAACCTTAATAAATGCGCAGTCATGTCCTTTATAGATGTATTTATAAAGATATTTAACTGCGCGGATACTTCCTACATATTCTACGTTGATATGACAATTAAACCTTTTGAGAAGATATGCATTATATGTAGCTACATGGCGGTTATCTCTTGTTATCCGATGACCTTGAGCATCCTTGCGATAAATGGCATGTTCATGAGAAAAATGTGGATTGCGTGGATCTAATTTCGGATCATAACGACGACGATAATTAGGCTTCTCATCATCAGCCAAGGATGTTACTTCCAGATGTGGTTTTGGAAAGCCAAATCGACATTTCATACGTCCATTCTTGTTGACCATACAGAATGCGCGAGGATTCAGATCTCCACATGAATTATGTATCATCCACTTTATTACCAATTCCCGCAGCTCCGGATCATCGTTATCAGGAATTTCAGCTGAAATTAGATCGTCGAGTTCTTCAGTATTATGAATTTTATCTCCAGAAGACATGATCAGCAAGAGATGGATATGAGGCAGCCCACGTTTTGGAATTCTATAGTATAAACGTAGGCAGAAACGTTTCCAAAAATTTATTTTTTATCCAAGTCATCAATCAATTCGTCAAATTTGAGCTTCGCGATTCTAGCCACCAGGTCAGGTCGGTCTTGGGCTAGTTGTTGCAAAGTTGATCCATCCTCAAACGTTATACGAGCTGCTTCTTTCATTTCTGGCCACTCAGGATTGCAAGTCATCGTGATAAAGAAATCTGATGATCCAAGACGACGAACCAAGGCCATGGCATCTTCAAAGTGTTCAGTGTAATATCTTGTAGATCCAGGGAATGAAGAAGGTAGGACAACCTTCTCACCAACAACAGCATTTTTTTTCTCAGCCAGTTCATTCAAAAATTTTATGACTCCACTGTAGTTATCAGCGAGAAGTTTTTTCTGATTTGCTTTGATCCATTGGATACGGTCATGTTCCACCCTGATAAAAGTATCAACCAGATACTGTTGGAAAAGCCGGCCTCCAAAGTGTAAGGCGTTGAACTTCAAAAGGCGGAGATCGGGAATGCTTGAATTCATTTCAGAAGAAAACTGGTGAGTTGAGGTCTAAATGCTACTCGGTATTGAGCGAGTTCAAGTCTAAACATATGTTGACGACTGGCATACGGACTTCTTAAAAGTAGGTTTATAGAGAACCCTAAAGTACCCTTTGGGTAAAATAATGGATATGTAAATGGCTCAACACGATTGTCAATATTTTTCATGGTTACCACAGATTTTCCTCTCTGACGAATCACTAACTCATTATCCGGAAAGCTTTGGTCGGCGTTCAGCGTAACAACGGCACATACTTCATTCTGAAAGGGGATGTTAAATCTTCTGTGGTCAACGACATCAGGTACAGCAAAAAGAAGCTTAATGTAAGGTGGCTCATTTCCTTCTGCAGCAGCGCGTCCAGTAGCCTCTTCCTCTACTTCTCGTATCATCAAATCCACGTATGAAAGGATTTTGAGATCTTACAATATGTTCCAACAAACTAATCAGACCTTCGCTGATGCCATGGTTGATAGGATTGTTTATGCGTTCACTAACAGCATCGTCGTTATCCAAGAAGTATATTTGTCCATATTGAGGCCTTTCAAATTCACCGTCAGAATTTTGAGTGGGATGAGCTGCCACATTAAGTTTATGATAAACTTGACCGCTGGCAATATAGCTATATACACCTCGGTTGTTAATTGTTCGGTTGTCATCTACGGTGAAGGAAGCCATTGCGAAACATGCGTTCAAATTTCGAATCCGTTTATGAAATTCACCATAAAATGGATGACGTCGAAGGAACAGTCGCACCAGCTCATTTGGAAATTCTGTATGTGGTACATCAATCCTACCATGCAAGCAACAGCTCCCAAAGGAGTCTCTTTGAATTCGATTCGTTATTCGTTCTTCAGCGAAATGTAATGCTTCACAGTGAATGCAAGCAACATTAAAAGGTTGTAAACTGTAATAAGAAGTATCCGCATTCGTGGCTACTTTGTAGGTACTTAGCCCGTTTAGTCGAAGAGCTTGTTGACGTCTAGAATTTCTACGGCGTTCTTCTTCCAATCGCTGCTGCCGGCGATAATCAGTTTCATTTGCTCGTCTTTGAGCTGCTAGTTCGCGCATGTCTTGGAGCCGCTGAGTTCTTTGTTGTTCTGGTTCTCCTGCTCGTCTTTGAAGTGCACGTTCGCGCATCTGATCTAAGCGTCGTTGACGATCCTCAGCAGGTTCAACATTTCGTTTTCTTCTTTTAAGATCGTTAGTCTCCTGAGATTGAGAATCGATGAGATCATTAATGATCCCAACTAATCTATTGATACATGTCGTCTTTGCTTTCCGGCCCGGTCTTACAGAAGTGGGAAAATTTTCTTCGTTCGAAGGTCCAAAGTCCCTTGAGGTACCAGGAACAGGGTTATCAGCCGAACTGGTCACATGTTCCATTTGCTCCTGACGTTCATCTTCTGGCTGTTCCTGTGGTCGCTGGTTAAAGTTAATAGTTCGTTTTTTTGGAGGACGTCCCTTGGTAGGCATCTCAGACAGTCACAAAGAAGCAAAAGCAACAGTATATGAAAATAAAAAAAAAAAAAAAATAATTAATAAAAATAAATAAATAATAAATAATGGTTTTTTAAAATCTGTATATTTATAAACAAATGTGAAAACCGAGCAAAGCTCGGTCACCCCGATATTTAACACTTACCTCAGAGAATGCAAAAAACACAACAGCGTATAGAGAACACTTAATAGTTTAGATTATGTATATACCTCAGAGAATGCAAAAAACACAACAGCGTATAGAGAACACTTAATAGTTTAGATTATGTATATCAGATAGATTGTACAAAAATCCACAATTGTATGTCTCAACTCTTAGTTTGTTTATTTACAGTCATAGCAACATCTGTTTATATTATTTATAAACATCGATACTGCGCCGTTTAGGCCGCAGGTTAAAGACCTATAAAGAACCTACGGTATCGTTAGAGCCGTTTCAAGGACATACATAGATTAGATTGTATGTCTCAACTCTTAGTTTGTTTATTTACATTCATAACAACAGCTATTTATATTTATTTATAAACATCGATACTGGGATTGTATGTCTCAACTCTTAGTTTGTTTATTTACATTCATTGCAACAGCTATTTTATATTATTTATAAACATCGATAAGATCTATTCTTTATGAACAGAATTAAAATTAACGTTTTAATTTCAAATAAAAAATATTTTTTTAAAATATTTGTTGCTGGGTGACAGAGTTATAACAATAGCAATTGTTGTGTGAATATTTAAACCTACATGAATTAAAATGTATACTTAAAAGACCCTACGGTTTAGGCCTTAGGCGATTTTCGCGGAAAATGAGACCTAGCCCAATCGATTTGTAGTGTCCAAATACGCTTAAGTACCAAATTTCGAGAAAATCGTTAGAGCCGTTTCCGAGAAAAAAAGGACATACATACAAAGATTGCTCGCTTAATAGTATAAGATTGAAAGCAATTATAATTGCGGTTGCAATGAAACACCAGATTTGACGTCATATCGTACGCAAAAACAAAACTCTAGAAATGCGACATAGCACTGAAACGAGACTAGGAAAAAATTCGGAAGATTTACACCAAATTTCGTATTTTCTGGAACATTAAAAAAAAATCGGAAGGTCTTCCGAAATTTCGGAAGACCTGGCAACACTGCGCACTAGACACTAGATGCCGGCTCACTGAGGCAGCAAAACAACTGACAAGTTGTCACCGGATAAATGCCGCATGACAAATGGCGCCAATCGTACACTCTAGTGTTTTTGGTGGCCCTAAAAAGCACCTGGTGGCGAGAAAGCTGAAGTCGGTCATGCCGCGCTGAGATGTTCGGCGGCTGCGCCCGCTGTTCGTGGCGTACTGCAGTCCTCCTCTTCTTTCGGCACCGGTTGTAGAGTCGGCTGCCGGCCCAGCGAAATCCATCGCTGGCGCGGAGGGCGAAGACGCAAGAACGCCGGTTCTATTCTTCGGCCGTTCCTTCCGGCTGACTCCGCGCCGATGTCGTTGCTACCAGAGCTGTTGGGTTGTGCGTCGTGAGACGACCCAATGGTTTCCTAGTACCGAGCCTCCGGTAGGGGCTCCTGCCTAGTGTTCCTGTCCAGACGGAATATTACTTATTTATTTTTATTGGTCGCTACAACGACATGTTCGTACTAGGTCGACTAGTACAGTATTTGTCGAGGCCGTTTCCAAGAATCACCTGGACGTGTTCGGTACTTGCCAAGGTCAGCTATGAGTGGGTTTGTCTGGGTCCTCGCAGCTCGGAAGTAAAATTTACGTGCAAGTCGCCTTGCGGTGTCTTCCAAGGAGCGGACACCGAGTCCTCTTTTCAAGAGTCGAGAAGAAAACTGATAGGGGACTTTGGCCGCTAGCCGAAGGCCCCTATCGAGAACGCTTTGCAACCTTCTTTTATGAACGGTTGCGAGGTAACCCCAGACGGGAAGAGCATAGGTAATGATCGGCAACAGATACGCGTTGACGATCAACTTACCCAGCTTGCGGGTCATAGCCTTGTTGACAAGTATCGGAAACAGTTGCGCGAGACGAGCGGACGCTTTCTTTCGCATCGTCTCAGCGTGGGCACGCCAGGTGAGCCGACGATCAAGATGGACACCGAGGTACTTAACTTCTCTCGACCAGGGCAAGTACGTTCTACCGAGTCTCACTCGGCCTCGTGGTTCTTTCAGGCGCTTTGAGAATAGCACCGCGGAGCTCTTGGTGTCGTTGACGGCAACTTTCCAGCTTTCCGTCCACGTCGAATACGCATCGAGTGCGCGCTGGAGTCGTAGGATAGCCCTGTCAGCGTTCCGATCGGCGGTATAGACCGCCGTGTCGTCGGCAAACAGGGCCATCTGGACTCCAGGCTCTCTGGGTGCGTCGTTGACGTACACGGAGAACAGGAGAGGCCCTAGCACGCTACCTTGAGGTACCTCGGATGTATTGCGTCTCTCGGAAGAGACATGGTCGTCTATTCTCACGCAGAAAGTCCTCTCCGTCAGAAAGCTAGCAATCAAGCGAAGGTAGCAATCCGGGAGCTTGAACAAGAGCCCGTCGTGCCAGACACTATCAAAGGCCTTTTACACATCTAGGAAACAGGGGACAGTCTGCTCTTTCCGACACCCGGCGCCCGTGATGTATTCCACCAGTCTCATCAGCTGATGAGTGGTGGAATGCCCCACACGGAAGCCGAACTGTTCGGGGACTAGTACATCGAAATTTCGTAGATGGTCTAGTACTCTCCGTTGTACGAGACGTTCGAGAACCTTTGACGTGGCTGACAGTAGACTGATGGGCCGGAGGTTGCCGGGACGGGAAGCATCCTTTCCCTGCTTCGGGATCACTATGACCGACGTCTTACGCCCACGCGTTGAACAGCGCGACCAAGAAAATTACTCCTTGCTCCGGGAGTCGAGTAAGAGCGGCGTTCGAGACGCCGTCCGGGCCAGGAGCTTTTCTCGGTACGAGTTCAACGAGCCGATCTGTGACCTCTTCCCTAGTAATGGGTTCGGGCTCCGCAGTGATCGGAAGAGACAGAAAGTCTTCCACTTCGTTCTCGACTTCTTCATCGAAGTCCCAGTCCATGGGCGGGTTAGGAGCGAACTGTCGCTCGAAACACGCGCCCAAGTACTCGGCCTTCGCCTCCGGGCGAGCCAGGATTTGACCGAAAGGTCCAGCAATGGCTGGGATGAGAGGTCGGCGCCTCTTCCCTACCAACGCCGAAGGTATCCGGTAAGGGCTACTTTCGTCCGATCCGTCCCCTGCCTGGGCCACGGCGAGTTCCCAACAGCGTCTCCGGTAGGCCTGCATTTCACGACGTAAAATGCCGGTCGCTCGGTTGTACGCTGCCTTGTCGACCGGATCACGGGTCCACTGCCAGCGTCTCCGGAGGCGATTTCTCTCGTAAGCGAGAGCACTCGTCTCCTCTGGGATCCGCTGCCAGTGGGGCGTGACGCCAGGCTTCATCCTGGAGGACGCGTCGATCGCAGATACGACAGCCTCGTCAAACGCGGCAATTGCCTCGTCGACTTGGCGGACGGTTTCGAGTGGTCCCGCCTCTGGCAAGCGGCGACTTAACGCCGGGCCATAGCGGTCCCATTCTACCACCTTCCTGACATCTCTGCGTACGACGTGCTGGGTAGCGACGTGTATCAAGATGGGGAGATGATCGGACGATAGTTCCGTTAGCGCGGACACATGGACCGGACAGTCAATTCCTTGGATCACCGCTATGTCCAAGACATCGGGAGCCGCGTGGCGTTGTGAGGGGTAGAACGTAGGTTGGGTAGGGGCGATCACTGTTATCATGCGAGAATCGGCAAACCTGCGTAAACGTTTCCCGTTTGGGGCAGTCAAGCGACTGTTCCAATCGCGATGTTTACAGTTCAGGTCGCCGGCCATGATGACCCTCCTGTGTGCATCGAACGCGACAGCTAGATCGGGGTGAAGGAGCTCTTTATGCGGCGGTTTATACGCCGGCGCCGCGACCATCTGTACACCGCCTAGAGTGTTTAACAACTCCACAGCGGTGCCTTCGAGGTGAGTCATTGCAGGCAAGACGACTCGGTGATGCTCGAGATTGAGCCTCACCGCGACGGCAGTACCGCCACCAGCAGTGCCCGGTCTGTCGTTTCGATAGCACACATAGTTGGCCAGTCGTAACCGGTTCGCAGGGGTCAAGTGGGTCTCATTGAGAAGCACTACATCGGGTTTGAGTCGGGCCAGTAGTTCTTGGAGTTCCTGGATCTTGTTAGCCAACCCGTTGGCGTTCCAGGAAAGAATTGAGAGGTCACGTTTGAGGACCCGACTCATAGAAGTCTTACACAAGTGGCGGCTTCCACCAAGAGCATGAACCTCTCGGTTATATCGGCAGTCTCCAAGCGGGAGCGGATGGACCTGAAGGTCTGGGCAACTTTGTTGAGATCGAACTCAGCAAGGAAGTTGTGGACGACCTGGTAGTCGTCAGGTACGGTTTTTGAGGCAGATTGCCCGAAGACTGTATGCGCATAAGAGCGCCGAGGCTTATCAATCGGGGGATTGGTGGAAGCCAGGGGTTTCTTAGGGCCAGGTGTAGCGCCTCTAGCGGAGGTGCTAGGAACATGGACAGATGCGAGTGCGTCTGTCTGTACGCGCTGTGCAGGCTGTCTGGACTGTGCGGCCGGGTTGGCAGGAGCCCGGGAACGGCGCCGATGTCGTCCGAGAGAGGAGAGGAGGTGAAGTGCGTCCGATGGCGTGGCAATGAAGAGTGCGCGAAATTGTCTGCCGGCCCGGGTTTTATTAACTAACCGGGATCGCTGATTCGCTAGCTCCGAACACGCAGTTGGTCACGTCTCGGCGGCTGCTGATGCTGGATTGGCTCGCTGCGTCCACCGCTGGTACCGGAGAGCAGATGTTCGCATACCGCTACCGTCACAAAGTATGTAAACAAGCTGGTGAGTCATCAACAAGTCGGTGCCTGAGACGCGGTGGGACCAGCCGGGGGTCGGACTAGAGAGGTTTTACTGTACCTGTATAATTTGTTATAAAAAATAAATTGAATCTAAAAGTATTAACAGTGTTACTTTACACTGTGATTTTATTAAGCTTTTACTGTTTAAAAGAAAATAAGAGAATTTATAGGCCTATCTCTCTTTGGGAATACTAATTTAAACTTTCACTAGGAGTAAACAAACCTGACATAGATTTAAAGAGGTTTCTGTTTTTGTTAAAGGGTGGTTTTATATATGTTTGTTCAAAACACTTTATAATCATTATAATAATAAATAATAATGAACAGATTTAGTTAATTATGAATGTGAGTTAAATTATTTTAATGTCACCTCGCCTTTACCTAACCTATTCTCAACGAGTTTGTCAACGGCCCTGGAAATTCTGATATGGGGAAGTTAGATGTATTTAAATTGTTTTCTGGGTACAGTGTTGAGGTTTCCACATTCCGCCTGTCAAAATGTGGTGGTCACCCAAGGCCTTTTGGTTTTTCAGAATCTTCTGATAAGGTAAGTGAGTAAAGTATCGGGGTATATTATTCTTCTCTTTAATTATTTTTATTTATTATTCATCCCCAATTATTTGTATTATTACAGACATGTAAAAAGCATAGATTTTTATTTGAATTGCAACATTGGCATAAAAACATCGATGTTTGAAGTCTTAAAACATCGATGTTTTCATACCGATGTTTTTTTAACATCGATGTACTCTTCACGATGTTAACATCGATGGTTTTCTGGTGATGCTCATCCCTACCACAAGGCCATCCATTGCCAACACAAACATTCCCGCCGGCAAGTAACTAAATTTCCCGCCACAATATGTTTTCAAATTTAGGGTTGCGTGACTTCTAGCTCACCCGGTACTTGTTAATAAGAATTCTAAAATTATTGTGTTACATTTAAATTGTTCTGAGAAAACAAGTAATATTACAGAATTCAGTTATAACTGATGGTAGTTTGGAAACACTTAAATCACTAAAACATTGTTAAAAATTATTATCTTAAAATCATTAATCAAGCACTTTTCATTTTATTTTTATTGATTGTAACTGTTATTAGTTGTATATGTGTGTGGTTTTATATAAAACTTGGCTACCACAAATGCCATGGACTAATTATGGTAAAATCTAATTAGAATTTTTTACAACAGCTTTTCATCTTAGAATTCACAAATAATTGCTCAGAATACATGTAATTCTGTGAAAAACGAGTTCACACACAGAATTTTTTTAGACTTTAATTTTAAAATATTATTATTAGGAATTATGGGATTTTCAATTGTTAGTTTACTTTAAAAATGTCAGTTTACAATAATATGTGTGGACAATAAAAAATAGGTAATAATAATTTATTACCTAAAAGTGATATAAAATTTATGATCTTTTTGTTACATATATAATTTGTATGTACACAAAGAAACGTATGAGTATATTTAATTTAACATAAACATTATGTTATCATATTATACTTTAAGTGGCGGTCACTGTTTGGGGTAAACACTTCCGTTTGTCACTGTGATAGCTTAAAAAATAGATTACATGAACAGTAACTGACTTTATATCACTGATAGTGAAAGTGTTTGCCATTAATAATTGTGTAAATTGTTGGTAATGGTAAATATAAGAGCTGCTAGAATGTTTTCTTTTCCATTCAGTACAATACTGTAATTGATAATATAATAAATAAAATTAAAACCAGATTAATATTTTTGTTTCAATATTGTAAACTTGTATTATATTATTAACATTTATGCGTTTGTGTACGTTTACATGTTGTTATGTTCTATTAGTATACTATCCTACGATGATAATAATATTGTAAATATAAATTTCTGAGGAGTGTATGGGATGCATGTGACTTCAAGATCAGCTGAAAAGTGTGTCAGCCCTAGATAATAATAGTAGATTTCAACTGTTACAAATAAATTTTAATTTCAATACAACTCCCATCATTGCTTTTTCCCTGTACAGGTAGTTATGTACGAGGTCTGTACGTACCGTGCATTATTTTGGGAAAAATAATTTACCTAGGACTCTTCTCTGAACTACATCCTTTGGAACTTCACACACTTTTCCAGTGTTTCTTCCACTTCTCAAAACAATCTGCAAAATCCTCTTTCAGAATTGGCATCAGCTGCCCTGTTACTTACATTCTTCTCAATCTCATCCACTGGCTGAAATCTCTACTCTTTCAATAGCGATTTTAGCTTTGGAAAGAGGCAGAAGTCTGAAGAGAGCCAAATCAGGACTGAGTGGTGGGTGAGGAACCTGTGTGACTTGTTTTGCTAGAAAATCGTGTACCTGGTGTGAATAATGGGTATTATAATTATAATGGTGAAGGTGCCAGTTATCACTTTCCCACAGCTGCTTTCATGTACCCCGTACATCATTAATCCTGCAATGAATTTCTGTGAGGTAGTCCTTAGATGATTGACCTGAATAAAGTGTAACCATGTTGGGCCACACCTTCATTGATGTAAAAACAGTCAACATGTTAATGTTACTCAACTTTCTGTGTCTTCTTTGGAGAAAGAGGACCAGGTAAGTTCCAGTGGGAAGACTGAGTTTTGTGTCTGGGTCATAACTAATGTCCAGTTATGACAATTTTTTTTACAAATCTGGGTCATTTTTTGTGGTTTGAAGCAAGTCCGTGCAAGTGCAGCATAAAATTGCTTCTGCTCTTGTGACAGGAGCGATGGAACAATTTGCAACCATACGTGTCTACAAAATTGTATTAAAATCTCAAGAACAATAGTCCATGTAATCTCTAAATCTTCTTCTAACTCTTTCACTATCAGTTGCCAATTTTTGTCAACTGCAGCTTGCCCATGATTGAGATTTTCAGAACATGATTTCAATTGACCTTTAGAACAGTCACGTTTAAAGCATCGATACCATGTTTAATTTGAGCATCACTCATAAGACTCCACCTCAGATACTCTGTTAATCATTTTGATAGTTTTTACAGATGACTGTTCAACTTTGAAGTAAATCTTGATGCAGATTCGCAGATGTACTTGCTTAGTCATTGTGAATCCAATAGTGAAATAGTATGCTGATGGTTTATATTGTTGCAGCAACAGTAGCGCTGCCTGTGAATCTGTGAAGATACATACTTTTTTACTGTGTAAGGTGATGCAGCAGGTCAGTGCTGCATTGATTGCCAGAAGCTCAGTGTCAACACTTGAACAGGAGTTGGCTGGTACAAGGAAGGACCATTGGCCGGTTCAATAATTCCATTTGTATTGTTATATTTTTGGCATTAGATGGTCATCGCTATTAATATCACAAACTGTGTATAGGCCCTTTAGACTTGTTTATTTCTTGTTGACTTTGGTTCCAAATGATGTGTCTTAAAATCTCTGGAGGCTGTTCAGATCTTACTTTCTGATGTTAATTTCAATTAACCTTCTCCAGTTTCCTATAATTTCTTTTTTTGGAGCTTCTATTCCTGTACTTTGGTGAACAGTCAAGAGGAGAATTGTTGTATAGAGAAAAGTTAGTAGTCTTATAAAACATTATAATACATTTTTATACTTTTCTTACAAGGTTTTTTAATAGCATGAACTTCCTCTATGTGTCATGATTTCATTTATGATAGTTTTGACATTGAGAGTGGCTAAAACTATTCATCTGTTTTACAATTTAGTTCACCTGGTTAGAACTATTCACAAGTTTCTTTTAGTTCTCATAGTTTGTCTATCCTTAAATCCATGCAATTCTGTCATTACATGCGACTGTGTAAGAATGTGTTATCTCACAAGCATAAGTATGTATTTTGTTTAATCTATGCTTTATGCTGGTGTCACACCTGCTTTTTTGTAGAGCTGTGTGTTAAGATAAGTCTCGCTACTATGCCATGATGTAATATGTTACAATGTCTGTGTAATATATGAGGCATGTCCAGACAGTATCCAACCATGTAATAGTTTGCGAAAAGTAGCACTTACCACAAATAATGGGGCCTTAGTCCCCTTAGAACTTCACGCACTTATCCCAGCAGCTCTTCCACTTCTTGAAACAGTCTGCAATGTTCTCTTTCAGAATTGCCTTCAGCTACCTACCTCATCACATTCTGGTGAATCTCCATCAAAAACTTCTCCCTTTCATCAGTGATTTTAGTTTTTTAAAGTGCCATAAATCGTAGAGAAGTCAAATCAGACTGTACAGAGGCTGAGACCTGTGTAATCTACCAGGAAATCCTGTACCTGGTGCAAATAATGTGCAGGTGTATTGTGATGGTGAAGGCACCAGTTACCACATACTCAAACCTGCTTCCATTTTCTACTCACTACATCCTTCAGCCTGCAAAGAATTTCTGTGTTACACGGAGGAGTGTACCTTTGACAGACAACACCATCATGGTAAAAAAAACTGCAAACCACAGAAACCAGTCATGATATTGCTTCCCAAAAGTGGATTGCTTTCTGTGGATTTCCACCCATCTTGAAATTATCAATATCACACTGTAATTTGTGCATCTCTCATATAATACTCCTTGAAGGCTTTGTTGTTTGTTTGAATGGTTTCCACAGATGAATGTCCAAGTTAGAAGCAAAACATTGTGCAGATTCGTTGATCTATACTGGCTCAGTCCTTGTGAATGCAACAGTCACAAAAAAAGAAGCTTACTTAATGACGTCACTGCCGAATGAGGGCTCCGATGGAAGGTGTTCTGCAATTGTCTATCCAGTTTTATGAAAGTCACATTACACGTTATCGAGATATTCAAAAAGGCTGGATACTTCTGGATAAACCTTAGGTGGCGGTTACATTGCATCAGAATTCGTAAGAAAATGTGGTCGTACGAAATCGTGAGAGTTCATGAGAATTCGTCAGAATTGAACAAACACATTGTTGTTCATAGACGTGGTTAGTTTGCTTCCGACCTCTGTGTACGAATACTCACGAATTCATACGTCTAGTCGTATGCGACCAAAATAATTTGTTTTCCATCAGTTTTCATACTAAATTTGCTATCTCTGGAAATTGTAAATCATCTCATATCAAGAAACCATTGTCGGTCACCAGCAATTTACAACACTCGTATGATTTCAGAAAGAAAGTGTTTACACACTATTCTTACGATTTCCTACGAATCGTTACTCACAAGTTCTCACGAATTCGCACGACCACAAATTCTGATGCAATGTAATCGCAGCCTTATATTTCACAAATGTTTATTGCTCATGATGGTATGATACAGTATCAGTTATAACTTACTTAACATATCTCCCTTTGGGCATCATAGTAATCTAAATATTAGTCCATATGAAATGCAGTATTTAAGTTTAAAATAATGTGAGTGTTCTTTTGGTCAAGTGCTTTATCTGTTGTAGTATGCAGTGAATAAATAGTATAAAAGCACGTATTACATAACATCAGATGAAGGGGATTATCATACTTCAAGAGAAAATGATATGCCACTTGTTACCAGGAAGTCTGTGTAATACAAGTCTATATTAGAATTTTAGCTTTCTGGGCTGTAAAGCCATGGTCTGAAGTTCTTGGCTGGAAACGTTTCAGCCGTACCTTTGACGGCCATCTTCAGTACGTAAAGTTTGAACAAAGGTTGTAACACTGACCAAGTCATCGCAGTCAGTAACCATGAACAGTGGTTGTTGGGCACCCATATTATAAACTTTTGGGATCCGCACGAAGATGTTGTCTGATACCATTGGCCAATGAGAAGAAGGCGAAGTGTTATTGGTTCGAACCAGTGGTATTCTGGTATGGTACTCAAGTTCTTATTCTAAAATGTGTAAAATTACCTGGCCTATCATGTAACTTTATTAGCGAAACTAAAGCATTTTGGACCATACCACTCCATCATCAAATCAGTCTCACTGGACATCACTAACATATCACATAAAACGAATCCTGAGCAACACAGTGGCTGGCAGTGTCATCACACGTGCCTTTGTTTTCTGTGATGTTTTTCATTTAATTTTAATGCTTTGACATCCAGTGGGAATGATTTCTGATGATGGAGTGGTAAGCTCTACAATGCATAAGTCTCATTTTTTATGTTTACTAAAAAACATGAGTTTGACACCAAATAAGATGATCTAAATAAAAGTTCTTATATTTTCTGGACACCCTTGTATTTAGGCCATTAAATCACGTATTTTTGTCATTGACAATTAACTGTAGGATATTCTTATTTTATTTCTTTATCAGGGAATCTGAATATTAGTGTCTTTTAAAATTATACAAATTGACTGGCTTTTTTGAGTATTAATATTACAAGGGATACAAAACTTAGCCTTATTTATTATTTTTGTGCACTCTATTTCAATAGTGTAATGTTGCAAAATATAAACAATAGTGTACAAATTATGTGGCAATATTGGTAAACAGTTTAAACTTTTGCATGAAGTAAAATCTTGTTTTGTATGCTTGAGCATATATGTAATATACAGAACATAATATTTTAGGTTCATTTTTCTAGTATGCTCTCCATGAAAAATAAAATCAAATGAGGCATGTTACTTAACTTTTTGTTTGCATCTAGTAAAAATTAGATTTCCATCTCACATTAAAATATTTTTATAAAAAGTATCATTTTTTTATTTCATTTGTCTGTGTCTGAGACGTACTGTTGGTATTTCCACATAAATGGAAAGAAATATTTCATTTGAAACTTGCTTATTCTTATATCTCAACTATAAATTTTATAAGGTACTTTGCACGACAACTATTCCTAATATGGACGTATCGGTTGTTAGTTGGTCTTTTTATTGGGAAAACAAATGACAAGCCCACTGCTTAATCTTCAGCTGCAGTTCATAGCTTTTCTGCTATATACATGTCAGTTCTCAGTTTAGCCCCACAATCTTGGACTTGTATATATCCTTAAGGGGCCTGTAACTTCTTATACCAGAGGCACAAATGTGTATTACTAGACCATGAAACAGGCATAAAATGTGTTAGTTTTACTCAGGAAAGGTTATGTATTAGTTTTGAAATAAAAAACTATCCATATTTCAACATACACACTTAAAAAGGTTTGTTTCAATACACAATTTAGTTTTATAATTGATTTATAAGTAGATCAACTGGCTGTGTGTTCAATGTCAGAATCTCCACTTCTGAATCTGATCCACATGACAGAATCATTGATGTAACCAATATATAAGTTTCTGTTCATTATAAGAATCTTTTATGGAAATGAAACACTTAGAATGTCTCATTTTATGATTTCAGAAGACGCAGTCTAAGATTTTTACCATCACCTCATCACTTGGACAACAGACTTATATGCATAATAAATACTTAAAGTAAATTTGATCATGTAGGGTTTTCCTTAACACTGATTCTGTAATCAAATCAATAATTGAATTTAAAAGGTGGTAGGTATAAGTGAACTATTTCAGTTTGTTATAAAAATTCATAGTTTGAGAAGACTTTGGTGAAAATTTCAAAAATTAAAGAATTCATTCTGTTGAACAGTTTTTGTTAGACATAACCATTGTCTTACATGACTGTAGTAATTGGATTGGGTACAGAACCAAGGCACTTTTCCTACTACGTGTAATGTGTCGTCATTTTATTGTGGACCTCTCCTCCTGTTTTTATATTGATGTTGTTAGCTAAATTTTATGTTAAGTAAATATAAATGAATCATTTATTTTTTACATTCTGTGAGTGACTTAATTTTAATGCATTTTTAAGTAGTTTTTTGTAATTGTGTGTATTTTTATTTACTGTCACTGTATGCCTGCTGTTTCTGTTTCTTCGTGCATACAAGCAGACGCAGAACAACATTAGTTGGAAATTTATTATATTGGAGATAATTCTCACTTCTGCACTGCTTCTTGCTTTTATTCTGTTATATAGTGTATGTACCTGTAATCAAACCATATAGTCTTTTTTCTATTATTTATACAGATAATTTTGAAAAAAAATTTCTAATATAAGTATGAAGTCAACTTCTCAAAGTGTGAAGTTACTGTGCTTTTGTACATATTGTTGCAGAAGTTGAAGTAGTTCATTTATTTAAGATTAAGAATTTTCTGTAGAAAATCGTAATACTGAATATTGTAACTCAACAGTTGCTGTGTGTTAATAATATGTCGCGTACTTACTTTTTGTGTATTATTAGTGTAGCGAGCCGTTTTATACTTTTTCTTAATACTTACTAAGTCGACCGTATTCTCATCGCTCAGTTCAAATTTTCCGCCTCGCCGCCTGATTGGTTCCCACTGTCTGGCCAAGTCGAATTCGTCAACTGCAGTATTTTTATTGTTTATGTCCCAAATTCTTATATTACCTTTTTTAAATTAATCAAACATACAGCGATTGAGAAATACGAAGATATATTTAACACTTTTTTTATATTATCAGGTCAATTACAGTTGAGAAATGAAACATATATTTATTTTAGCTCCGGCGTTTACAAGTTGCTCAGTTGGCAGCGTCCTGCTTCGTTCAGTTCATACGTAAATGCCACAGTGGCGTACAGTTTTATGTTTTATAATAATCTCAGGGATAAGTTCTTTGGACTACAGAAGTTGGATTACAGACTAATAAATGCACATAAATTCATAATATACCTTATAACTAAAATACAATATGTGATATTTTAAAATATGTAAAGTAAGTTATTGAAAATGAGAAGTAGTGCTTACTTGGTTAAGTTTTGTTAGCAAGTTAATTTTTTAAAATAGTATAATATAAAATCAATATTCAGTGATCGATATGGTTTATTGAAGGTGATTATTTAATCAAGTTCAGTTCGAAAAGTTAATTTAGTGATTTGTGAAGTGAAAATAAAATTGGTCATTTACTGGGTAATTGAAAGTTTAATTTTGGGGTGAAGTATTTAATTTATACTCATCAATTCCTTAATGCCGCTTCTCTTGCGATCAGGGCCGGCGACAAGGGGGGGCAGAGGGGGCAAATGCCCAGGGGCCCAGGCCCGCAGGGGGCCCAGGCCCAAAAAAATTAATTAAAAATAAAAATTTAAAGTTTAAATAAATTTAAATGCCAATAAGAATACAAACTTTTGTTGTTTACAAAGTGAAAAAACAAATCAAGGTAGAGCGTGTGTCAGTGTGCAGTAGAGAAGTATGATGGGGTGATGGGGTTTTTATTTCGAAAATGTTTCCCCATCCCTTTCCACTGACATGTGTTTATTTAACATAAAAAATTTATAAGTACAATTTATAGTACATCAAAAGATAATGCATGACAGTGCACATTTCTTCTGCAGAAAAAGCTGATAATCAGGTAAGTCTTGGTTATAAAATAACCTGCAAGTTCCCAGTTCTGGTCTAAATTAAGTGGGGGGGTGTACCGGGATTTAGGGGCCCGGACCCCTCAGTTGCCCAGGGGCCCGAGAATCCTGTCACCGGGCCTGCTTGTGATCCTCTTCTTCTTCTGGAAGACGTCTGCGGGTCCTTTCTTCTTTGGATTTGCTGAGATCCCCGTTCAAATGGTTGAAATTCAATGTCCAGCTTCCATCAGTTCTTGTAGATGATATGTTTCCTCAGGCTGAATTATGTATCTTCAGTTCTTCCTCCAGAATTGGTCGTCTATTAATTTAGTTTACTGCTTTCCAGTTTTGGCCATAATATTTGTTATATAAATGTTTTTAATTAATGGTGTAACAGTATACTAAGGTCGTACCTGTTAAAATGTATCACACTTGTTTATTTTGTGTATTAGTGTGAATGTAGTGTGTGTGCCTCACACTGGTTGTTACATAAATCGACGTCACTACTGGAGTCCGTAGCGTTGTCAATGTTGCCAGTACAACCTACCTGTTAATTCACAGGGAATGTTATTCCCGGGTGGCGTCAAATTGTTTCTGTTAAAACAATTAAAATATTTAATTTCTAAGGTAGTACGCGGTATTAGCATGGACAGCTGTGGCGTTCGAATTATTCCCGCTGCTACACAGGTTGTCGACTCGGCCACTCGTGATGAGCGCTAGTTGGCTATGACTTAAAACTTCGCTAACACACATATATTCTACAAAAATCCTATGAAATAACAAGATAGTAATGTTCTGTACTGCGTTTTTTAATACAAATTTAATTGTCAATAAATATAACAAATGAATCATAAATAATTTTATAATACTATGCCCCGGCTTAGAGCTTGAAACACAAACTATCTCAGAGTTGGCACAATTGATTTCAAAATATTATCGTTCAGTCACTTTTTAATAAATTACAATGTTTTTAAAATCTGGAGTTCTTTTGATCATGAAAATAGACATAAACGTTGATTACATGAAAAAAATACACTACTATACCTTATACGTACTTAGGATTTATAATGTGTTTGTACAATTTGTTCAGTAGTGTCGTATTTCTGTTACAGTTGTTGTGTTCACAAATAAGGTTATCTATATAGTTTAATAAAATGTTTTTTATGTAAGTAAATTATGACTTTACCTTTGAAAGAAAATACTACTTTTTAAATAGTGAGAAATTTTATCATTTGAAAATAATTTTAGTAATTTAGGGTTTTGGGAATAAGGAAGTTATTCGGTACTTATCAATTCGTCTCACGTTGAAATGTCGTCATCAGGATAGGCGTATATTCTTCGAATTTGGGCTGGTTTAAAACTTCTAACACCTCCTTTATCTGGTCTTGGGTTTTTTTTTCTTTAATTAATTTAATTAATCTGGTTCCTGGACATCATGTATTCTTTATAGATCGATGTCTCTTCATATTTGGTTATCTTGGTTCACTGATTCGACTTTTATAACTGTTTAAATTAAAATTTTAATTTTGCTAATTTTGCGCGTCGCTTACCCACGCTTCGTTTCTTCAGAGTCTATATAATTTAACGGAAAATAAGCCCTCAAACATCTCGTTGTCATAGTAACCAATAATTCAATGCTTGGTTAATTACTCCTTACATACATTGTTAAAATATTTGAATTTTTATTCAAATTTATTAAGTATTTTCCTAATGATTTTATTCCCTTATAATTCCCTTGGGATAATAAATGACATCACTATTATTTCTCTTTCCTTTCAAAGTTTACAATGATATCTCATAAGGTCATATTCTGTTGTACATTAACTATAGTCTAATTATTTGACATTTAATAAATAACATATCTTTCTTAAATTACATTATTACAATAATATTTCTGTGTTAAAATAACTGATATATAACTACTGTCCATTCACTGGTCTTAGATTATTAGGATTTCTTGTGAAATTGATACAATTTACATTTGAATGTCTTTGGCAGTTAAATGTCTTCATAGTCAAAATCAGCCATGATTGTTTTTTAGTTTATTTCTTTTTAAATTACATTCTGAATTCAGCCTGATGGGCTTCACTTATTTGTTTGCGTTTTAACTACTATTCAACATACATTTTCATTACTCTTCCTTTAAAATATCATAATTAGGTTTATGGACTGTAAGTTCCTTTCAGCCATATTCCTCCTTTAACATTGAATCAACTATTCTTTACAAGTCATTATTTATTAATAGTACTAACATTGATTTCTTTCTTGAGTTACAAATTAAAGTGATAAACATTGTCACTTTTCATGAGGTTATGAAACTTGATTCCCCTTTCAACATGGGGTGTTGTATTCTTTGGAATCTTAATTTCAATAACAAAACTTTACTTCTGTTCTATCATGCCATGTTAACACAAGTTATTTGTCTGGGCTTTCTCCCTGAATATTATTACAAGCTTCCTTAATATTAATTTGGATTACTATTTCTAATTACTTCTAGATATATTATTAATTATACTCTCACTCCAATCATTGGTTGTTTATCAAGATTTCACAGTGTCTGCTTACTTATCATTCTATTTTGAATGTTTCACATACACTTTCACTATTTTTAGGGTATTTACACTTCACTAAAGCACTTCACTTTGGTTCACTGTTTTGTAATTAGTGTTATTTAATGGGTAATCCCTATACTTTCTCCTACCATTTCTCACTATTTTGTTTTAGTATAACATTTACTATTAACAACATTAGGCTAGTTGTGTTTCGTTAAATCTAACCTTTCTGACTGGGTTAGTGTACTTTTCTATATCATTATATTTTACAATTGTATTGCCTTTAACATGTGTACATAGGTTAATTTCATGACAATAATAATATTGGTTTCATTAATACATAATTATTCAAGGTTTATTGACCGTATTCTATCTCTAAACATAAATCTTTCCCTAATATATATGTGTGTTAGTTTCCTCTTGGGTTTTATCTGTCTCCTCTTCATTCTTCCTCTTCTTCATTTTCTTCATCTTCAGTCGTCTTCATCCCGGTTCGGTTCTCCTCTTCTTCACTCCTGGTTTAAATTCTGTTTAATTGTAGGGATCTGTTCTCTTCTTCTGGTTCTTCTTTAGTTCTGTGTCCATCATTGTTTTGTCTATCATATTTTTCTTAAGTATGTCACGTGGTTCCCTTCTTTATGTTTGGGTTGTTGGCTCAATCATGCCAAAATATTTACATTTTAATAAGTATGTTACGTGGTTCCCTTCTTTATGTTTGGGTTGTTGGCTCAATCATGCCAAAATATTTACATTTTAATAAGTATGTTACGTGGTTCCCTTCTTTATGTTTGGGTTGTTGGCTCAATCACTTGGGTTGGGTAATATCGTTGTACGTCGTGTCAAAGTATTTACATTTTAATCATTTTTTACACATTTTATTTCATATGAAGCAATTTTATATCAAGAATTATCTTTTTTATCACTGGTACGGGATTTGGCTTAATTGTATCGTTACAATGGTCATCTTATCAATGGTTAATTCAAATATTCTTCTTGTACTTCTTCATTCAAATTTAGAAAAATTTAATGATTTTAGAATTAATTTGTCTTCAAGGGCTCCATACGTCCACCCTCTATGTTAGTCAATAATGAAGTAATTAGATTTCAACGGTCATAATGTGTAAAAAACTCTAGTTGTCATGGTTACTCTTCAAGTTTTACTAGTTCTCATTGGTCAACATCTTATAACATTGTTATATTCTAACGTTTTATTTCTGTTCAAATTTATAAAAATCCTTTAAATTATAATTACTTTCTTATGCTAGTAGTAATATTAATTATACTAACACCATTGTTTTGCTTTTTTACTAAAGATTATTTTGATATTGTTACAACACAAATAAGCCACCCCAATACCAGGGATGAAAAAGATGATTCTGAATATAAAATAATACTTCATATAACATAAAATGTTAATATAAAGAAAATAAAAGGACAATGACACGACAAACGACGACATGACCTAACCCAAGTGACTGACCCAACAAAAGGAAACAAAAGAAGAAGGGAACCATAAAAAGCAAACGAGAATAAAACTAAATAAGAAAGGGATTGACCCAAACCAAATGAAGATGGGAAAAAACCAAAACCAAACAAAAATGAAACAAATTAAAGGAATTGAATGACTCAATGCAACATAATAAAATGAACCCAAAAGAGAAGGTGGAAAACCAAGGTATTGACCAAATACAATGAAAATGAAGAAGGAGGGAAATGAAAAAGAAACAAACAGTGAACAAAATTCAAAACCATGATTGAATAAGAAGCAGACGAACCATTGGAGCAGTTAACCAAAGGCCATATTACCAGGAAAATAAAAGAAAAATATGACCACATCCTATATGAAAAGGACGCCAGACCTACTTAAGTCCAAAGATCAATGAAAATAGAAACTATTGCAGCCCAATCCTCTTCCGACCCAATGAATGATAACACCAAGTCATCTGATGTGTTAAGTACCATTGAATTACCTTATTTCCAAAAACAAAATTACTTTAAATATTACTAAAAGTAATTTGATCTCTCACTATAATCCGAATATTCTCTTTCAAAGATTAATTAAGAAAAATAAACACACTGAAAATTTGTTAACATAAAATATAACCTATTGTTTGAATACGAACTTTTGAAACACATTTAACGACACTACAGAACAGATTGTAACCACACACCTTATTATTTATGTACACTTAGAGTAAGGTAAAGGACTTTTATTGTAATCATAGGAATTCTTTGTCTTGTAACCAAAGAGGCCCCGATTTTGGAACGAAAGTAATTATAATAACTAAAACGTTCCGAGGCCATGCTGATGTGAACACATCGTTTCCATAATCGATTCGTCATCCTGAGAATAATTGTTTCATGTAATAAGCCAGTGCAAATTTGTTAATCAACCAATATAATTTAATTGTCTAATTGAAAATTTTACTTATCAAACATTAAAATAACTAGTACAGGGAGTAACCATTGTTATTATTTCATAGGGAGTGTATTGTATTACTTGTGTTTGTTTACGAAGGCTAGATTTGACGACCAGCGCTCAAGTTGCAATTCGTACAACTACCTACTCGATTCAGAAGGCTGAACGAGCGGGAATTAATTGAACGCCCCGACCGTCATAGCTGAGAACACCCTATTAAGATACTAATTAATAAGTTTAATTGTTTTAATAAACACTTTGGTGCAACCCGGGATTAACACACCCCTATTTAAGAACAGATAAGGTTACTGCCATGTTGTACTGGTAATTGCAGCATCGCTACAGACATCGTTAGCGCAAAATAGATGTAACGACCCCAGTGCGAGATGAACGCACTAACACAGACAATACCATATACACGTCTACACATTTTACAGAGACGACTAGAACTCATCGTTACAGATTGGCTTCCATCGAGGGGCTTTAAAGAAGGCAGACATTTTGTCGTTACAGATTGGCGACCAACCGGTGAGGCTTTAAAAGAAGACCAGCGGCGATTATGAGGAGACATTCCATGGTTACAAGATACCAAACAAGGAAGGGAACTGAAGGTGAAGATCAAGAAGAGATGGAAGAAATCGAGGAAATGATCGGAGAATTGTTCCAAGAGGATCCCCACGAGGACCAACCAGAACCAGAAGTGGATGTAATGGTTGGGGACCAACCCAGTAAACCAACTCAGAAAGAGGACCTGAGCATGCAGGTGATGCTAAAAATCCTAATGGAGGGGAATAACAAAATGCAGGAGCAAAGAAAGGAAGACAGGACATTCTTAAAGGAAAAACTGGACAGAAACAGTGAAGAATTGAATAAAAAGTTAGAATTATTACAAGAGGGAATGAAGGAAGAAACAAGGGAACAAAGAAAGGAAGACAGGCAATTCTTAAAGGAGAACATAGAATAATAAGATGGAAAGCAACCATGAAGCTTTGAAGAGAAGCCAAGAAATATTAGAAAAGAAGAGTGAGGAGCTGAAGAGGCAGATAAAGAAAGATCTTGAAATATTAAACAACAAGATCGAGAACAACAGTGAAACACTCCAAAGACAATTGAAGGAAGACAGCGAGAAGACGAAGGAGGAATGGAGGCAACAGTTGGTGGAATGTAGAGAGGAGATAAAACAGACTATAACCGAGACAAACAAAACTGTAATACATGTCCGGGAAGAGTTGACCAATAAAATAAATCACGTCGAGGAGGGAGGAATTATCAGAGTTCAAGAACTGCAGAAAATCACCACCGAAGAGTGCACAAAAAATAAACATGAGGTGCTCCAGAAGCTGGAGGAGAGGCACAAAGAAATCCAAACTGACATCAGTGAACGAGTCGAAAGAGTATATACCACTATCAATAAGGTCGATGAAAAAACGCAAGAAAATAAAGAGATAATAATAGAAATCAGTCAGAGGGAAAGGCAGATGCAGGAGGAACTAGACGCTTTGATGGAGAAGCCTTGCAATAACACTCATATTATTACCAGTGAAAATAGAGAGGTAATAAACTTTAAGAGTTACAGAAGAAACCCAATAGAATTCCTGAAGAGGGTGGAGGAACTCATAGAGAAGAACCGAGAAACCAGATGGATGACAGTGAGGAGCCTCATCGACGAGATGTTTAAGGACACAAATGGCAGTTGGTGGACAGCTACTGGACCAGAAATCAGCTGTACACAGGAATTCAAAGCCTTATTCCGCGAAAAATACTGGTCCGAATCGACTCAGAATGTAGTGAGGAATGATATCAGTAATGGAAGATATGAGCCGCAGGCAGGACATACACTAACATCGTACTTCTTAGGAAAAGTATGCCTAGCTCGAAACCACGAACCAAAGATACCAGAAGAATCCCTAGTCATACAGCTAGGCTATCATTATGAGGACGCTATCCAGAGGGCCAGGAGACAGGGACAAATTAAAACCATACAGGGAATGGCCAGTTTATTAGAAGACCACAAAAACGACAATCAATATAAGAGAAATCGAATGGTGAATCAGAAATACAACCGGTGGAATGATAATCACAATGCACCGAATTACAACTTGCCATACAACAATACCCAGAACAATAACCGGAACAACATAAACCGTAATCCGAACAATTATCAAGGTGACCAACCGTTTCATAGGAATTAACCTAATTATCATCCAAATAACCAACCGACCAGGGGAACCAGCCAAATAACAGGAATGCGCAAAACCACAATACATCCAATAATAACTACAGGGGAGCAGAACAAAACCGAAGTCCCAATGGCCACCCAAATAATCACAACTATTATGGCAACCGGTACGACCCGAATTACCAGTACAACAGGGGAACCGGGGGTAACCAAAATAGAGGCGACATGAGGCGCCAAGTCAATTTTATCAGTGGGAGGAGGCAAAACAACCATAGAAGATATTGTCCCAATACACAAACAAACTCTCTGTACCACAATTCCAATTATAATAACCAACAATCCCCAGAAATTAGAACAATGGAAGCGCCGAGGAACCAAATACATAATCAACAAACGACGATCAATGAAACGGCAGACCAGTCAAATAGTCTGGCCAATAGTTCCCAGCAACCTTTAAACTAAAAAGGTCAGTGAGAAACCAGCAGGACCCTTCACATGACCAATCACTTGGGTTGAACCAACGGACAACGACAGTAAGTGACAACAGGATGATCACTATAATATCAAATAACTACCTAAAAGATATCAGGGAAGAACTTCTGGAGGAAGAGGATAACCAACTACCAAAAATGAATAGTGAAATAGTTCACATAAAAGCTATCATTAACGGAGTCATCACAATAATTATGATCGATACTGGATCAAATATATCTCTCATAAACCAACCCGAATTGGAGCGAATACAAGCTAACTCCAAAATACCTATTCCAACTCCACCCATAAATAATATTATAATAATTGGTGCCACAGGCAAACAGAATAAGTCAATAAGATACACAATACTTATTGTTTTTCTTGTCGCCAATGGACTACCATTTAACATGCTAATGGGATGCGATGCATTGAGACAACACTCAGCAGTCATTAACATGCAGAAGGGAATAATAGTGCTTACTTCTGTGAAGGGAGTGTGGTCGGCCAATATAATCAACTGTAATCCTACACCACTAGCCCTAAATCATAATAATGGATTAAAAAGTTATTATTGTCAGACAAATAAACCATCAATCACTATGGACGATGAAGAGGAAGAGAGATTTGTGGAAGAGAAAAATAGAAGAAATCAGAACGTTCCAAAGAGAGAGACCTCAACAAGAGATAACTGGTGAACAGGCTGAAAAACTCATAACTATCTATCAAACATACCAGCATGTTTTCTCCAATACTCCAGGAAAGGTCAAGGGGTACCAATGCAAAATAAACTTTCGAGAACCCGTAGACTTCCACAGGAAATCCTACCCAATAGCCTACTCTCTAAAAAACAAAGTTAGGACAGAGATCAATAGAATGATGGAGGAGGACATCATTGAATACAGTCAATCTCCATACACGATTCCTATAGTCGCCATACCTAAAAAGAATGGTAAGGTAAGGATCTGTTTAGACGCCCGAATGATCAATAAGATGATCATTAATGACCGAACGTCACCAGGAGAAATTGAAGAGATACTTAAAAGATTTCATGGCACCAAATACATAAATACCTGGGATACTGTATGTGGGTACTGGCAGGTGGAGCTTCACCCACACAGTAGAAAATACATGGGATTTATCTTCGACGGAAGGAATTACCAGTTTAAGAGGTTACCTTTCGGCCTCATTAATTCCATCGCAGTGTTCGTCAAATGCATGGACCAAGTCTTAGGTCAAGAAGCATTGCAGTTCACAACAGTGTACGTGGACGACCTTCTAATAACATCGTCAGACTGGGATGAGCACTGTGAACGAGTCAAACAAGTATTAAAGAAATTATCTGAAAATAACATTACACTGAAATTAGATAAATCAAAGTTTATAGCAAACCAAGTCAAATTCTTAGGATTCAACTTAACAGAACAGGGAATATCACCATCCCGAGAGAAATTGGAAGCCATTCAGAAATTCCTCACACCAAAGAATAAGAAGCAGCTACAGTCCTTCTGAGGTATTTGTAACTACTATAGAAAGTTTCAAACAAATTTTTCATACCTGACAGCAAAGTTTTCTAAACAACTATCAGGTAAGGAAAAATGGACTTGGGGAACTGAGCAGGAGGAAGTATTAAAATTTATCAAACTAAAATTTCTAGAAACAGTAATGCTACACCACCCCAATTTTGAACAACCCTTTTACCTAAATTGTGACGCCAGTGATGTCAGCCTAGGCGCCGAATTGTATCAAGAGGATAAGGATGGACACCACCTGGTTACCAGCTTTGCCAGCAGAATACTGAACAGTTGCGAACGTAACTACAACGTTACTGAAAAAGAACTACTAAGCATAGTATTCACATGTGGAAAGTTTAGAATGTACATCCTGGGATATCCAATCACCATCCGAAGCGACCATAAGTCCATTTCATTCTTAAAACAGTGTAAATTAAGTCATGGGAGGCTTACACGTTGGATACTCGCTCTACAAGAGTACCATATAACGTGGGAGTACATTCTAGGCCGTAAGAATGTTGCAGCAGATGTTTTATTCAGAATAAATGTAGAAAACCAAACATTTGAAGTAGAAAAGGAGAAGATCGCCAAAGTGTTTTATATAATAAAAGATAGGAATGACCTGGAAGATATTCTAAGCGAAATAGTGGTACAGCAGAAACAAGATTCAAAACTACTAAACATAAGAAAAAGACTATTAGAAGATGAAGAATTTATAAATAAATATTATTGTATCCACCAAGATATACTCTTTATTAGAACAAAAAAGAATCAAAGAACGTGGAAACTAGTAGTTCCAAAATCATTAGAAACCAAGATAATTAAGGATTATCATGTTCGATACGGACATATGGGAACATTAAAAATTGTAAAAGCATTGGAGGAGGAAATCTTTATCAAAAATATAACAAGAAAAGTAAACCAGAATATTAAAACATGCACAATATGTCAAATGGTCAAAACAAACAACGAGAAAAAAGAGGGAACAATGATACCCATCACTTCAAACACCAAGTTAGAAAAAGTATTTCTCGACATATGTGGACCATTCCCACGTAGCGGAGGGAGACATGAATACAAGTTTATAGTAATAATATTAGACCATTACACAAAGTATACAAAATTATAAGCAATTAACCGAGCTACTACGAAGAAAATTTTAGACATAATAAAAACTAAATACATCACAGAAGTTAGAAAACCATACATGATAATAACAGACCACGGGACACAGTTCAAAGGAAAGAAGTGGCGAGATGAATTATTAAAAGAGAACATAAAAACCTATAAAACATCCAAACACCACCCTAGTAGTAATCCCGCAGAAAGAGTGTTAAGAGAGGTGGGACGTATACTAAGAACTTATTGTTATGATAACCAAAAGCAATGGCAGAAATATTTAGCTTCAACTGAAGTATTTTTAAATATTGGTTACCACCAGTTTATTGAGAACACCCCATATTTAATGATGTTTGGAAGTAAACCCCATAGAGAGATACAAGAATTGATAGACTTCCCAGTCAACCCATATGATGAAAACAAATGTTATAATCGTATTATGGAGAAAATTGAGAAGCAAAGAGTTGGGTATTTACAAAACCAAACTAAAATAATAAAATATAACGAAGGAGAAAGAGTATTAATAAAAAACCATGAACTACCCAGTACGCTTGAAGGGATAGCCAAAAAACTGCTATTATTATACATAGGACCTTATGTCATCACCAAAGACAATGGAAACAATACTTATGAAATCAGTAATATAACCACCAAAAAGATAAAAAGGAGTTTACAATCAAGCTTCTATAAAAAAGTTCTATGAAGAAAAATAAACCAATATAAGTAAATAAACAAATACCAAAATTCAAAAATTATGTGAGCACAACTTACAACCATATTTCAATGACTTATGAGGCCTAAAAAAAAAAAAAATTCTAATAAGGGAATAAGTTACAAAATTTCCTACAAAGTAAGATCAACTTACAATCAAATAAAGTTGACATATGAAGTATAAAATAAAAAATAAAGGAATAAGTTACAAAAATTCCTATAAAAAAGTAAGAACTACAAACTTACGATAATATTTAAACAAAAAGTACCAAGAAAGGAATAAGTTTCAAAAGTTCCTATAAAGTAAGAAAAACTAACTTACAAAAAATTATTTAAAATAATGGTTAAAACAAAATAAAATAAACAAAAATAAAATCAAGCAAAACTGCTAAGATAAATACCTGAAATTATAATGAATTCAATGTATTCAAAGAGAGAAAAAAAAATCTGAACTGGTACCAGGAAAAAAGAGAAGTTATGTATAAAACAAATATACAAAAAATGGCTAAAGCAGAATATTGGTAAACAACCAAGAAAAAGAAGAAAGATGTCTAAGATAATTAAAATGATCACAAGAAGAATAGAAAAACAAACTAATGAAAAGTTAGAAATGATGAAATTAACAACTAAATAAATAAAAAACAATCAACTGTATGAGTAGATAACAGTGTATAGCAAAGGTACAGCGGAAGGAAGAATGAGTAAAAGGCCAAAGTGATCTAAAAACAAACCACAAGGTGGACAATCCCAAAATATATTATTATTATTAATTTAAGTCACAAGTTGACAAAAAAGGTATTTAAGATTGACTGTTGAACAAGTCCAGCAATCAAAATAAACAGCAGAGATGATGTTCCTCTGGTCTCAGAAAAAAATGAGTAGTAATGGAAGAAACCAGCTACTAAAAAGTTAGGGAAAAAATTATATAAAAGGGAGAACACACTAATGGAAATAAATAAAAACAGATCCAAATAAAATGGAATTAATCAAGTAAGAAGAGAAATAAGAAAGAAGAAACAAACAAGAAAGAAAAGGAAAAAATAATATATAACTGATAATTTCATAAAAATCTATGCTAGTGTTTTATCAAAATGATCAATTTTGAAGGAGAGGCATTATGTTACAACATAAATAAGCCACCCCAATACCAGGGATGAAAAAAATGATTGTGAATATAAAATAATACTTCATATAAAATAAAATGTTTAATATAAATACTTCATATAAAATAAAATGTTTAATATAAAGAAAATAAAAGGACAATGACACGACAAACGACGACATGATCTAACCCAAGTGATTGACCCAACAAAAGGAAACAAAAGGAAACAAAAGAAGAAGGGAACCACAAAAAGCAAATGAGAATAAAACCAAATAAGAAAGGGATTGACCCAAACCAAATGAAGAAGGGAAAAAACCAAAACCAAACAAAAATGAAACAAATTAAAGGAATTGAATGACTCAATGCAACATAATAAAATGAACCCAAAAGAGAAGGTGGAAAACCAAGGTATTGACCAAATACAATGAAAATGAAGAAGGAGGGAAATGAAAAAGAAACAAACCCAAGATAAAGGGAAATAAATAAAAATGAAAACAAATGATAAGACACAATCAAGTAATAAAGAATATGAGCAGGAGAAATGATACACTATTGGAAAAGAGACCAATAATTAACCTATGTAAAAAAGTAAATATTATTATCAGTTAATGGATAAAAAGTAAATGACAATTGAAAGAAACCCAATTAAACAATGTTAAATATAAAAAAACAAACTAACCCACAAATTAGAGTTAGATGTAATGATAAAATATAAAGACATAAAATTGTTAATATTATTAATGAGATTTGTAATGAAAGAGATAGTACAGTAGTGAAATAGTAATTAGAGGGATTACCCATTTAGAAACACTTAAAAAACAAAACATTTGTGAAGTGCAAAATGAAAGTGTAAAACCCCCAAAGTATAGTGATAAAGAACACCAAATAAATTATAATAAACTATAAATAATTTAAAAGTGAAGGTGATGATTAAATGAGAATAGTGTAAAATAAAGAATGTTAGTATAGTGAAAAATAGTGAATGATAAAAGCATAAACACTTAATACATCCAAAGGAAACACTAAATGATTAAAAGTGAAGAATATTAGTAATTAAGAATAGTAGTAAGTATAAACAGTTAATTAAGGTATAATGAACGCTGAAAAGTGATGAAGACAGTATTTAGTTAAGAAGGAATATTATTGTTAAATTCAACTGAATGCAGTTATAATTAAAAGGGAGAATACCCTGAAAGAGAAAACGGATAGTGTTAACATGGAGGGAAGCAAAGATTGTTTAAAAATTAAGGAGTTAAAACCAATCTATAAACACTCATGTTATAAGGGACCATTATTAAAGTAAGTTCATAAAAAGTGACGTTGTTTATCACACAAAAAATGATATAAAATAAGATGAACTGTAAACAAATATTAGTAAATAATAGTTAAATAATTATTTAAGCAAGTTTTGAATAGGATATGGCTGGAAGAATTATACAGACCATAGGCCTAGATGCGGTATTTAATGTGAAAAAAAAATAGTAAATAATAGCCACATTGTTATTATTGGCGAATTAAATAAGTAAAAAAGTTAAGAAATGTATGACTTAGAAAACAAGGAAACCAGATAGTAAACAATTATGTATAAAACAATAGTGACAAAATAATAACACATAAACAGACCCAAAACACAACAATAAATAACACAACCAATTATAATAACAAAATAAAGCCCATTAGGCTAAAATGAGATGTAATTTAAATGAAATAAGTCAAATACCATAATAGCTGATTAGGCATATAAAAATGTCTAACTGTTAAAAACAAACAACTACAAATTATAACAAATTAACAAAGAAATTAGCAAATCCGAGGCGAATGACTCAACAAGGATAAATTGTAAATCATTTTTAAGACAAAATATTATAATAAGTATTTGAATTCAAAAAGAAATGTAATTAACAAGTATTAAAATAATTGTAAAAACATAAAACCTAAAACAACCCAAACTTGTGGGGTATCAAATTAATCTATGAAAGGAAATACATACTATAGTGACAATATTTAGTACTTAGGAAGGAAGATAGAGAAATAACAGCAATCAGAAGATATACTAGGATTTTGAAAAGTATTCAAATTTTGATAACAATGGATTTATGTCAATCTAAGCCAATCAGAATTCATTGGTAACCATAGAAACGAACGTTGGTGGCAAAAATTACCGCTGAATATTGTTACTCATAAAGCGTCCTCTAACAGAACAGAAGCCGAATTTTGGAAGACCAATTTTTCATCAAAAAATGTAAAAACAGTGAACAAAATTCAAAACCATGATTGAATAAGAAGCAGACGAACCATTGGAGCAGTTAACCAAAGGCCAAGAACCATATTACCAGGAAAATAAAAGAAAAATATGACCACATCCTATATGAAAAGGACGCCAGACCTACTTAAGTCCAAAGATCAATGAAAATAGAAACTATTGCAGCCCAATCCTCTTCCGACCCAATGAATGATAACATCAAGTCATCTGATGTGTTAAGTAGCATTGAATTACCTTATTTCCAAAAACAAAATCACTTAAATATTACTAAAAGTAATTTGATCTCTCACTATAATCCGAATATTCTCTTTCAAAGATTAATTAAGAAAAATAAACACACTGAAAATTTGTTAACATAAAATATAACCTATTGTTTGGATACGAACTTTCGAAACACATTTAACGACACTACAGAACAGATTGTAACCACACACCTTATTATTTATGTACACTTAGAGTAAGGTAAAGGACTTTTATTGTAATCATAGGAATTCTTTGTCTTGTAATCAAAAGAATCCCCGATTTTTGAACGAAAGTAATTATAATAACTAAAACGTTCCGCAGCCATGCTGATGTGAACACATCATTTCCATAATCGATTCGTCATCCTGAGAATAATTGTTTCATGTAATAAGCCGGTGCAAATTTGTTAATCAACCAATATAATTTAATTGTCTAATTGAAAATGTTACTTATCAAACATTAAAATAACTAGTACAGGGAGTAACCGTTGTTATTATTTCATAGGGAGTGTATTGTATTACTTGTGTTTGTTTACGAAGGCTAGATTTGACGACCAGCGCTTAAGTTGCAATTCGTACAACTACCTACTCGATTCAGAAGGCTGAACGAGCGGGAATTATTTGAACGCCCCGACCATCATAGCTGAGAACACCCTATTAAGATACTAATTAATAAGTTTAATTGTTTTAATAAACAATTTGGCGCCACCCGGGATTAACACACCCCTATTTAAGAACAGGTAAGGTTACTGCCGTGTTGTACTGGTAATTGCAGCATCGCTACAGACATCGTTAGCGCAAAATAGATGTAACGACCCCAGTGCGAGACGAACGCACTAACACAGACAATACCATATACACGTCTACACATTTTACAGAGACGACTAGAACTCATCGTTACAGATTGGCTTCCATCGCGGGGCTTTAAAGAAGGCAGACATTTTGTCGTTACAATATCCCTCATGGTTACTTTTGATTAGTTAATAACATTTTTCTTATTGATATTATTTTGTAATTATCTTTAAACTGAATATTATTTATACATTTTTATACCTGATATTCTTACTTAAGTACTTAACCATTTTACATACTCTAATTGACCCTTGGTTATTGTTTTCTCTTTAAACTTACAAAATTCCTTCCTTCATGCTAGGCCTAAAGCCTAGGTTTCACAATACTCCTATTCAACATTCTTTACAATTCATTAACTTTATTTAGTGATTCATTAAACATTTTCTATAGAAACTGATTAACAAAAAAAAACATTGGTGCTTTTAATAACACACCTTTTATTATTAAAATATTTTCTTACCAGGTCCAAACCTGAAATTAAACTTCTAATTATTATTGGTTTCTTACTTCTATCTCACCTATCTTCTAAGTTTATTAATACTATGGTTCTTACAATAACAAAACTCTTATAATAATTTTTCACACTACTCTAAACAACATAACTCATTCACAAATTCCTTCACTAAACCTAGTGTCTCCTTCTCACATCTTCCCCTCTAATATTTTAACTTTGATATTATTTTTATGTATTTCTTACCTTTGCTTACTTAAATTAATAAAGATACAATTAGTTTAGTATTCTTACTATCTAACATGCTTTTAAAGATTGTTTTGCTATATCAATATAGTCTGCTTTTTATTGTATTCTACACTGTATGCCCACACTGCACTTTTCCTTTCACATGAGGTTTATTTAACTATTATCACTTTTACTTTTACACTATGTTATTTACATAGTTCGTTGTCATTTATTTCTATTTATGTATTTATATCCTTCACCTGATATTTTACAAATAGTTTGTTTATTTAGTATATCATCACTGGGTGGTTATTGGTCATTAACATTTAATAATAAGTGATTACCTGTATGCGGTCCGCCATGTGACTTCTCAAACTTGGTTACATTATGCGTTTCAAGGCGTATGCCTCATCATCAGACGTTTAAAAACAAAAAACACATATATCACACAAAACTGCGTTTGTCAAAAAATAAAATTGCAGAAACAAGCATATTATGTGCACATGATGTAGGGTGCGCACCCGTTCAAGTGTTGTCTGCTACTGATTGGAATTCGTTGAGCAGTCTCAAAGCAGTATCATACAGGCGGTCATTAACATTTGTTTTATTCTCATTTCACATTTGTCACTTTTGTATTAATTATTGCCTTTACTCAGCTCAATTATATTTTACTTGATTTTGGCTAGTTTATTGTTTAATAGGGTATTTTTTTATTTCTAACTTCCTATCATCCTATCACCCTATCCGTATCCCTATTCGTATCTTCCTATTTTTTGTATTTCTTACTTATACATTCATGTTTCTTTTCTTTTCATTTAACATACATATTATCTCTATTTTACTTTTTATGGTTTATATATTTTACATCTTATTTATGCCCGATCTGTTTTAGTGCATTCATTTTACATTTTATTTATTAACTACCTCTTGGGGTTACAATGATTGTGGTCATACTTTGGGTTACATTCTGGTTTCTCGTTCCTTCATTCTCTTTTCTCCAATCTATTGGGTTAAGTCATAGTCAGTTTCTTAGTCAATTGTTATTTCGTAGTTGGGTTATCAATCGTAAAGTTATAAGTTTTTTAACATTTCTTCCTACCTTCAGCTTTTTCTTTAATTAATTATTAATGGTATTTTGTGCTATCTTATGTCATGTTACAATATGATAGAAAAAATTGAAGGTTAATTTAAAGTCAAGTTACATATGAAAGAAATAGTGGTATAGGTATATTAGAGAAAAACATTAAAGATTATTATAAGGGCACGTAAAAATATAATATATATAACTTGGGTACACTAATGCACTAACACATTCATTACAATGCTTGTAGTTTCAGTAATATGTGAAGTTTTCAGATAATCTATAAATACAAAGTGTAACTATAATAAGTATGGTGCAGCATTTCAGGGTATTAAAATTCTTAAGAAAACCAAGAACACCATCATATATTGCCAGTTATTTTTACAAATATTTTGATTATACGTTATCTAAGAAAAGTGAAGTGTACATTTAATAGTTGTATCAAGTAAATAAAAAGAATAGATGTCTTGACATTAACAATATAAAACACCATACTGTTTAAAGCACTGTTTTGACGTTATTGTATCTTTTTTTTGCAAATATATTATTTAAGAAACATTTCAGCATTTTGTTAAATTTTTAAGCAACTAAAGTGTTATCGTACATCTAATCAGCTGGGGAAGAGCCTAGGCTGTTCTCATCATATTGAATGGCAGGGTTTTAATCTCGTTAAAACAGTTGCTGATTTTTGCAGGGATTTCATTGCATTTCTTAAACAACCCCTAGACTCGACTGAAGTTAACTGTACACTGCCTGATAATTTTACAGCTGAAGCACTATGTTTGTGTATATTTTATGCAGTACTTTGAAAATATTGAACAGTAGAAGCCCGATATAGCGCGGTCCGATAAACCGCGGATTCAGATATAACGCGGTGAAGAGTATGTCGCCCGTTATTAGCGAAAATTCTTACTTGTAGAGAGTGAGTAAATTATGAATTGTTTATCGTGACTTCCGTAGCCACAACATTGGAATGCGTTGTGTTTATTGTAAACAAAGGCTTGTTGTTGGAAACGGCGTTGTAAACAACAGCCAGAATTGCCAGTTCAAGTGTACCTGTAGACATAAACAATTGCCCGAGCTATTTACGGTCTCTATGTTTCTAAGAATTCATGCCAAGGCAAGCAGCCAACTAAATCCCTTCTCTCCCTCATATTACAGTACAGTATAAGATCATACTCTGATATTATCTTATCAAAGTGTATAGTCTTTGTCATAAATTTGCATAGTGTAGAGTTTTGTGATGTCGCAGAAAAGAAAAGCATATTCTGTGAGTGATAAACTCAAAATAATTGATCGTGTGAAGAACGGAGAGTCAAAGGCAAGTTTATCACGTGAGTGTGGCATCCCAGAAGGAACAATTAGAGGGTGGATGAAGGAAGAAGATAAACTTAAAAGTTTTGTGAACACAGTTGAAAGTGAAGTGGGGTTGCAAAGAAAAAAGACTAAAGTAGGTAAGGATAGTGAACTAGATGAGTGTCTGTACAGGTGGTTTTTAATAAAACGAAGTGAAGGTGTGCCACTGTCAGGACCAGTTACTAGAGCTCAAGCTGTGAAATTCCATAGCGATTTACATGGCAACAGTGACTTTAATGCATCTGATGGGTGGTTTTCGCGATGGAAATCTCGTCATGGTATAAGCCAGATAAGCATTGAAGGGGAAGCACGATCATGTGACAGTGAAGCTGCAGCACTTTTTCCTCAGGCATTAAACAAAGTAATGATCGATAACGATTTAAATGACCATCAAGTGTATAACTGTGATGAAACTGCTCTGTATTTTCGAATGCTTCCTATCAGAACTCTGGATGTGAATAATTCAATAAATAAATCTGGATTAAAAATAAATAAGGATAGAGTTACCCTCCTGTTTGCCACAAATAAATCAGGCAGCCACAAAGTTAAACCTCTCTGTATAGGGAAAAGCCGAAATCCTATATGCTTTCAACATGTTAACATGACGTCATTACCCATCACATATCGTAATACAAAAAATGCTTGGATGACAAGTGATATTTTCAGTAAATGGTTCCATGAAGAATTTGTTTCATCTGTGAGAAGCCACCTGCGGTCACTCAACCTCGAAGAAAAAGCTGTACTGACCCTTGACCACTGTCCAGCACATCCACCTGCTGATATGCTGCAGTAAGAGATGGGAAAATCGGAGTCATGTTCTTGCCGAAAAACACTACAGCACTGATCCAGCCATTAGATCAAGGCATCATAAAAGCATTTAAAGCGCATTACCGCCGTGAACGTCTGAGTGCTATAGTGAATTCTGATGAGGAAATGGAAATTTACCTTAAGTCAATAAACCTGAAAACAGTTGCGTATTCAATAGGTCTTGCATGGGAAAGTATTAGTACGGCTACGATTCAGAATTGCTGGAAGAAATGTTCCTTTGAACAAAACATCGCCGATGGAAATTGCTCTGTTGCCGGATTCACTAATAGTGATGTACAGTCTGCGAGTAGTGCTCTGCATTGCAACTTCACTCTAGATGACTTGAATGACTGGGCAGAAGTTGACAACGGTGAGCCTGTTACAGAATGTATAGGAGGTAAAGATATCATCGATGCAGTCCGAAATACAAATTGCGAAGAAAAAGAAGACGATAATAGTGAAGTGAAGTGAAGTTATAATAGTGAAAGTTAGTGAAGTGATAATACACATAAACAAAGTAATTTCGTGGATGGAGAGGCAAAGTGAATCTAATAATGTTCATCTGCTGCACCTCGCGTTTATAAAACAATACGCGGTAAAGAAACGCTGTGGATTATCCCATCAAACAACAATTACGGACTTTTTTAAGACCAAAAATTAGGCCTACAGTAGGTTGAGTGAGCAATGTATAAATAGTGTATTTTATATTCCATTGGATTAAAATAGATTAAAATACGTATTGGATTAAAATACAGTTTTCTTATTTTTTATTTCTACATTTGGTGACGTAATTTACGTACAGTATATAGTAGTGCATTATGCTGTAGCCTTTTTCCCGGTCCTCCCTCCCCATCATTTGTCACTGTACAGGTCACCTTCCGATATACCGCGGTTACGCCTATAACGCGGGGGAAAGAATGTCACCCAACAACCGCGCTATATCGGGCTTCTACTGTATTTCAGTGTTCTCTTGTAGTGAATATACAAGGTATGTTCAAAACAATACAATTTTTTTTTATAGTACGCCAACCACTATATAGAGCTACTGAACATGCTTAGTAATATTTATAGACAACAAACACCTTTTTTCCCATTCTTTTTTCCCTTTTTTCGGGCTTCTACTGTATTTCAGTGTTCTCTTGTAGTGAATATACAAGGTATGTTCAAAACAATACAATTTTTTTTTATAGTACGCCAACCACTATATAGAGCTACTGAACATGCTTAGTAATATTTATAGACAACAAACACCTTTTTTCCCATTCTGCTATAAAATTTAGTCTTTGGATTACATCTGCTGGAGTGAGCACATGTATAGCAAAACTGAAAGTTAAAAGCATGGAAATGTGCGAAACACTTACGGTCAGAGGGGAAAGGCAATGTGGAGGAAGTCGCTGTAAAATGTGAGAAGAGAATTGTTGTTATCAGTGACGGTGTTGCCAACCTATGAGTATCATTTCTAACAGTAACAAAAACCCGCAACTGTTAAAGTTTGTTTGTAAATGTGTCACCACAAATCTCTATCTGTGTGTGTGTGTGCCTTCAGTCACACAGCTGGCTTTAAAAAAAGAATAAATCAAAATCACGTAAATCAAATAATAATAATAATGTAGTTGTATTTTATACAAATCAAGCAAATGCCCGTCAACACGAACTATATAAAACTAACAGATTTACAATAAGAACAAAAAGAGACGTTTTGGCCATGCCCATGATGGCCTAACATCTGGGGCCACTATTGTGAGTGACTGCGATTCACAATCTCAGTCTCTCGCAGAATTTACTACCTCTTTCTCGCCCTACTGAAGAAGGCTATAGTGGGCATGGCCGAAACGTGTTTTTGTTGTTGTTGTGAATTTGTTGAGTTTTTCTATATATTATGTTGATGGGGTTGCTACCGATAGCAACTATAATTTTAATAATGTTGGACTACGGCCTAACAGCCCAGCACTTGTTTTCCAGTCAAATACCACCCATGAAAGGCCTATGCTCTTTGTTAAACCATTGTTGTCCAAGTTTTCAAGAATTGCCAAGGTTTTCAGGAAGTGGGCATCAGATGCAGGATCTTGTACTCAAATTTTGATTAGAAACCTTTATACGTAACACATCAGTGCAAAATTCGATGCTTATATTTGTTGACTAGAATTCAGAAAGAAATCCACATTGAAATCGGACAGGAAATGAACAAATAGTACTGAAGCTGTAATGTTTTTACTAAATTTGTACAACATTCACACTTCTTGTTTTTCAAGAGCTTTGTCACTAATCCTATGAACTGCTTGTGCAATTGCTTACTTGTGTGGATATACCTCAAAGATATTGCTAATAACAGATGAAGCAAATGGCAATTGTTGTAAAAAATATTGCTACATGGAATTAATAATCACAATGCTCTACATAACAATTGGTATGCTATTCAGAAAGTTCAGTCTTTTCTTTGAACATGACTGAACGAAGAAGTAAATACAGAAATTCAGAAGTTTTATAGAGTAAAGATCCCAGTCCTTTTGTATAACACTTGTCAGAACTCTTCATAGTCCTTCATGATATCTCTTTCAGAAGTGAGAGTTTTTGAGAACAGAAAAGCTGCCCTTAGAATTAACAGGTGATTTAATTTAGGACGAGTTAAATAGGAATAAGTTCTTACAAAAATGTGTTTATTGTTAAAAAGAGGACTAGAGTTAGGAACTGTACAGATGCTTATATAATTAAATAGCACTATTACATTAACGACTCGGAACACTAGGTTTTTTATACTAAGTAAAAGCATAAAGTTTTACCTTACAGCCTAAACCGCTTTTCTCCTTTAAAAGGCTTCTTCAGAGGCTGCCGTTGGTAGCGCTGTCCGTCTTGTTGTGGGCGACGGAATCGAGTTTCGAAAGATCGAAACATGAACATTCTACACGTACACACAAAAGGCCGAAAACTAGACACTCTAGAATAATTGGAAATATACAAACACACAAAAACAAATAAAAACGACATCCTAAACGAACAGACACAATTCAAATCGCATGCATTATTCGAACATATCTTACCCCACACACACAGCATCGATCTTTCGAAACTCGATTCCGTCTCCCACAACAAGATGGACAGTGCTACCAATGGCAGCCTCTGAAGAAGCCTTTTAAAGGAGAAAACCGGTTTAGGCTGTAAGGTAAAACTTTATGCTTTTACTTATAAAAAACCTAGTGTTCCGAGTCGTTAATGTAATAGTGCTATTTAGTTAAGTAACGGACACGTCATGGACAACGAAATCCAAGAGCTTATATAATGTCAATTAGCAAAGGAGAGGAGAGATGATCAACAATTTATTGATAAGATTATTGTACTGCAAGCAGTTCACCACCAAATAATGTTGCTTATGATCAAAATGCATTTTAAAAACCATTGTGTTCTGCTCTCTCTGTACTGAACTGAGAAACAGACATTTGTATGAGATCTTCAAATATTTATTACAAAGTATTTTGTTGTAATTAAGAAGGTAAGTGTAGAAACATAAGTGTTATATAAATGGATAGGTATCTAACATTTAACAAAGTTATGAAACAATAAAGATAACGTCTTACATTACAATATACGAGAGCTATTTTTTTTTTCAACCTCCAGTGAGTTGGCAAACCTGGCACTGTTGTCATAGCAACAATCTGATTGTTGATTAATGCTTTTGAGGCTTTGTTCTAACCTATAACCACTGGTTTTATAGTTATTTTGTCTATGACTGTGGTGACGACAGTTTAATTATGGCAACTACAATTGAAATTGCCTCCAAGTGTGAGATTCGGTCTGTTATTAGATTTCTTCAAGCTGATGGTCATAGTGCTGCAGAAATCATTGAAGGTTGTGTAATGTGTATGGAGAAAATGTGATGAGTGATGGTTCAGTTCGGGAATGGTGTCGAAAATTTAAAGAAGGGTGAATGATGTTCATGGTGAAGGAGGGCAAGGAAGAAAGTCCGTGGCTACTGATGATGATGTTGAAAGGGTACACAGGATGGTCTGTGAGCGCCGTCATTTCACAACTACTGAACTTTCTGCTGATTTTCCTGAAATTTCTAGGTCTGCTCTTTATGATATTCTTACTCAGAAGCTTGGGTATAGGAAACTCTGTGCTCGGTGGGTTTCCAAACAACTCACAGATGTACACAAGACTCGAAGAATGGGTGCATCGTTATCGTTTTAGGAGCATTATGACAAAGAGGGTCAAAAAGTCAAACCAAGTGACTATCATTTGTTCACTGACTTGAAAAAGTGGTTAGGTGAGCAGCGGTTTGACTCCAATGATGAGTTTAAAGTCCAGTGTAGCAGATTGGCTGATTACTCAGGAGCGAAAATTCTACAACATCGGCATAGAAAATTTGCTGCCTTGCTATGATAAGCGTCTCAACAATGGTGGTGACTAAGTAGAAAAGTAATTTACATATATATAAAACTTTTGTATATAATAAAATTATTGATGTCATTCATGTGTCTGTTTATTGGTCTATCGGAGGTTGAAAAACAAATAGACCTCGTAAATAAAGAAATGATGCCAGAAAACTGGCACAAATTTTCTCCCATCTTCTGCAGACACTGATAGCGTAAAACCTTTTTTTTTTTTCTCCCTAGTGAGTACCTGTGTATAAATATTTGCAGCAAATGAAATTCAATCTGCCAACTCATTTTGCCACTAATAACAAAGACTTTTACAGCATAGACACTACAGGTCCTCAGAAACAAACGTTTAAAAATAACACTGCAGGATGTGTAAATACATGGTTTGACACGAATTTTTTTTGGAAGTTAACATAAAAATCAGTTCACTTGTAGAGGCTGTGGAGAGCTTACAAACAGCATACTGAATTGGTTGTATGTTTATACATGTATAGACATTTTTTTTAAGATTCTACATGTTGATTTGTTTTCAACAAAATGGTAAAAGGTATTAAATTAAAAAATTATTAACAAGTATCAGGAAACCGTGTACAACAGTTAGCCCGTCTGTGTGTATAATTCAAACAGCAAATAAAAACTGTAAAATAGAAATTTTTTAAGTTGCTGTGGAATAAATAATGCACTATAAACAACATAACCAATTTTGATATGTTATGAACTTAATAAACATTCAAAAGGTACCTCTTCCTCACTCACTAAGAGGTCGTAACCTGAAAAAAATAGTATACAAATCTGAACTATCCTTCAGTCACCAATCTTTACACTTTACATGAAATGATTTTGAAATCACAAGACGGCTACAGGAAACTGAAATAAAAAACATTAGTACATAACTAATTATCCTAATTTCATTTAATGCGACTAATATGATTCAATGTTATCTATGTAAACTGTGTCATGTCAAACTACATTTCACAGTCACAGTGTACATTTTGCACAGTCCAACTTGTATCATGCTGCTAACAGCTGAGCAAATAATAATCAATTACCGTTGACAGATGTTATAAGAATATTTGTGAAATTGTCATAAAAACAATTTTTAATATAATATTTTATTTTCAACATTGAAAATGTTTATAAGGATGTGTCGCACATTTGAAAATGACCGCTGGTGCGTGATCGAAAATGGGAAGTGGTGAGTTTCCATAGAAACTACTTCTTTGTTGTCAATAACGTAGTACACATATAAAACTTCACTTATAAATGCGACTACATTTAACTTATAATCTGTACATTGGTAAATGAAGAATGAATTCATTGATTGGTGAATAACAAATATATATATATATATATTATAACTTTATCGGCTGCTATGGTTGCGGGTTTATCGTTATTTCAGCCCCAACGTTGCCAGCGTCAATTTATAACCTATCCCGTGACGTCCGTCTTATTCAAGCCCCGCAATGGAAGCCAATTTATAACTTAACTTGTACGTCCGTCTTGTTAAGCCTCTCTGTTGTGAATGCCAATTTATGATGTATCTTATTTCAATATGTGGTATAATAATGTTTAAGTATATCCCAGTTCCTCTCTGTTTAATATAATTGTGTTATGGTGGGTGAAAATTATGTGTATAGTGTGTAATTCGAATTTTTCGCTCAAGCCTATTCTGCGTTGAAGAGAAGAGAATAAATTTTTATTGTATTCTCATTCTCTTTAATACCCAAGCAGTCCGCGAATAGCGCTGTGGTTCCCAGACAACGGAAATTTGTAGGTTAGCCCACCGCGTACGATAATTCTCAGTTACACTCTCTACTTATCTTATATCTTGTTCACACTACACTAAATCTTATATAAATGAGAAGATATCTGAATTCTGAAAGGATTCTTTATTAATATTTCATATTTCTTGTCCAACAAAGTTGTTTCTTTTACGTAGATACAAAAGGCTATATGTTAGAAGTAATCGATTATCGATCGGATTCAAGGTTTTATATTATTTGTAGTTATGATTTTATATTTCTTTAAATACAGGGCATGAAGGTTCTTTCAACTGTTAGTAAAATCAGAAAATGCATAAATAGGAATACAAGGTATTACAATATAGAATTAAGTTTTTATTAAATAATAATTAAAATAATTGTAGTTACCGTCCGCTCGGCCTTGTGACTCGATAAGGCTGTGTACAGATAACCTCTTCGTCTTGTTTGGTCAATAACAGAATGCAGATGAATTTGCTCTCGTCAGTCTTCGCTCCAAGTTGAAATAAAGTTTAATTCTTGGTCCTGGGATGATGCAGAAATACCGCTCCTTTTGTTCACCAATGTCCGAGTTTTGTGGATACGTGCTTCGACGAATTTCGAGTCCAACTACGTTTTTTCTATTGAATTGTGGAAACTGAAGTTCCGATATAATTTGGTGTTTTATTTTCGTTTCTTTTACGTTATAGGATTATATCACTTTATGCAGGTAGTTATTTCTCTGGTTTTGTTAGTTAATTAAGTTAACATTGGTTCATTATATTGAATTTTGCAATCAGAGTTCTTCCTTTATATTTTTCGTTACTTTCATGTATAGGTTTTAGATTGTCCAATTATATAAGACGGTTGAATGACAGTGGATCATACTATTGTGATTTATTATTCATTTTGCTTCCCCATTGTGGTATTTGTATTTAAATTAAATCAAATCTTTTCTGAGCATCTTTTAACTAAACCGTCTTCGTTCATGTAAATGTGTTCAATAATCAGATCAACAAATTCTATCTCTTTCGTCGTCCCTGACAACCATCTTTTCTATTCTTATTGGATATTATATTATACTATAACCATTTCATACAATGTTCTTCCACTCATCAAAATAATCCTTTTCTAAATTTCCATTATATCCTATTATAATTTTACCTATTGCTTGTTAGTAACTTTTATATATTTTGCTGTAGTTTCCTCTTAGTCTACTTATTTTAACAAATATTATTTTTCTGTTACAAAACATTATCTATCAGTATCATTGCACTATGCCATTATAACAATTTATTTAATTTGAGTTTATTTATTTGTTATTATCAATTATTATTAACTTCTCCTAACTCATTAGATTTTATTTAGTATTTGTTACCAATTTCTTTACCTAACCTTTCTGATCTGACTTACCATATAATGTTACTGGTTGTTAGGCCTATCATTATACCTTGATCTACTTCTGAATTTAACTTGTTACTATCTGCAATATTATAGAATCCTTTATCTATTTATGACATGGTTATACTAAACTCTTTTGTATCTCGTTAACAGTTATAGCCTTTTTGGCCAAGTTTACAATTATAATCATCCTACTATCTAAGTACATGTATACAAATAATTAACTCTATAAAGTCTAACAAAAGCTTTATCATGACATATGGATAACACATAAAATGAAATTAATTAGTAATCAATTACTGAGTTTAACAACAGCTCTATAATGGTAAATTGATAACACATAATACTTATTTACCTGGTATTCTATTAACAGAATAACTTCACTTTAACATTCATGTTTCGTATGGTATCCAAGTCACTTTTATATAATAATAAGTGATTACCTGTATGCGGTCCGCCGTGTGACTTCTCAAACTTGGTTACGTTACGCGTTTCAAGGCGTATGCCTCATCATCAGACGTTTAAAAACCAAAAACACACATATCACACAAAACTGCGTTTGTCAAGAAATAAAATTGCAGAAACAAGCATATTATGTGCACGTGATGTAGGGTGCGCGCACCCGTTCAAGTCTTGTCTGCTACTGATTGGAATTCGTTGAGCAGTCTCAAAGCAGTATCATACAGGCGGTTAGATACAAAGTTCAATTGTTCATTCAGAACACAATCACGACTGCTATTGTTATTATATGCATTATAAATTTCCAGCTCCTCCAAGGCATTCATAAAACGGCCCTTGTTGCATATATGCAAAGGCATTAGATTGGGACTTAAAATCTGTATAATTGTGATTGTGTTGGGTCAGATGACGAGTGTAATTAGATTTTATATCATTGTAATTAAGTATCTTTTTTGGTAAATGTTCACGGAAGCGTTTGTAAAAACCTCTTCCGGTCTGACCTATATAGAAGCTGTTACAATCATTGCAAACCAGTTTATAAATGCCTGTTTTTTCTTCAATAGGTAAGGGCAGTTTAGGTCTAAGTATATTAATTAGTTTATTATTGGTTCTAAAAGACATAGTATAACCAATATTGTTCATCACTGAAGATAAAATTTTTGGCATGATGTATGTGTATTTCGCAGATATAAATTTTTTCGGTGTTTTATTAAGTGGACGGGGCTTAAGTTGAATGTTATTATGTTTCTTTAGCAATTTATCAATGATGTGACTACTGTAACCATTGGAAACTGCAATAAATCTTATTGTATTTAGCTCAGCCTGGAAATCATTATTGTCAAGGGGGACTGTCAACAATCTATGGATTAAACTATTATATGCTGCCATTTTTTGAGAATATGGATGGTGGGAATCTGCATGTATTGTATGGCTAGTGGCAGTAGGCTTCCTATAAATATTGAATTTCAATGTGTCCATTCGTCTAGTGAGGGTCAGGTAACTAATATAAACTTCAGTGATAATGAAATGGTGCTCCTTAATAAAGGACTTAATTATAATCTCCCACCAACCGGAAATAACAAACATATTTATGAGCTCGTTGAGGCGGAGGCGGCTATTAAGACTATTCCGAATCCTATTGTACAGAACGAAGCACGCATATTGATAAACAATAAATTCACTGAAACTATCAGATCTAACGATAACCTACCACATAATCTATTCATGCATCCACGATTCTCCCGTGAATACAAAACTTTGAGGCACATCAAAACAAAATTAACTATTAATAATGCCAGTATTATTCAAGCAGATAAAGGGAATACATTAGTAATCATGGATACTGATTCTTATAATGCCAAAGTTCACGAATTTATCTCTAACCATAATATTAGACAATTAAAATCTGATCCTACTGATAAATACACCAAAAACCTCAACCAATGTATTAACAAATGTACGAGTTTGCTCACTGATAATACACGTCGTTATTTGAAGCCAATTAATGCGAAGGCTCCGATATTTACGGGACTCCCCAAAATCCACAAACCACACATACCCATAAGACCGCTGGTTAACTTTACTAAAGCCCCCGGTTTCAAAACATCAATAATTCTTGTAAAATTAATTAAAGACAATTTACAGTTAAAGAATAATCACAGCTTAACAAATAATAATGATTTCATTAATAGGATAAATACTGTTAAATTAAAACCCAATTACAAATTGGTTTCATTTGACATAGTGGATCTATATACAAATATTCCAACTGATGTAACCTTAAAATTATTGAAGGACAATTTACGAATCAACGCTTCCATGAGTACACAGGCTATAGATGAGTTGATTGACTTGCTTAAAGTCATTTTAAATCAAAATTATTTCACATTCAATGGTCTATTCTATAGCCAAGATGATGGTCTAGCTATGGGCTCACCCCTCTCAGGCCTGTTGGCTGACATATACTTAAATTTCTATGAAAATACTCATTTATTAAATAACAACATATACACTAATAAGATAAAATTTTATTCACGTTACGTAGATGACACGTTCATTATTTTTGACGGAACTTTGAGACAAGTTGACTCCTTCAAAAATCTTTTAAACGAAATCAACAATAATATTCAATTTACTTTAGAGACCGAGCATGATAACTCAATTAACTTTCTAGACCTGACCCTCACTAGAAGAATGGACACATTGAAATTCAATATTTATAGGAAGCCTACTGCCACTAGCCATACAATACATGCAGATTCCCACCATCCATATTCTCAAAAAATGGCAACATATAATAGTTTAATCCATAGATTGTTGACAGTCCCCCTTGACAATAATGATTTCCAGGCTGAGCTAAATACAATAAGATTTATTGCAGTTTCCAATGGTTACAGTAGTCACATCATTGATAAATTGCTAAAGAAGCATAATAACATTCAACTTAAGCCCCGTCCACTTAATAAAACACCGAAAAAATTTATATCTGCGAAATACACATACATCATGCCAAAAATTTTATCTTCAGTGATGAACAATATTGGTTATGTTTTAGTGGATGGTTAGTGAGGATCGGTCAATAATACAACTTTTAGTTATTTTTCGTCGACGTTTCGACAATATTTATTGTCATCTTCAGGACCTGTGTATGAAATACAATAGAAATATCAAACATAACGAAACAATTAAATATTTGGGTGAACGTGTTGGTGATGTGAGTGTGTGCGTGCGTATGTATGTATCATTTTTACTAGATGTATGAGATCTCATACTATAATTTGCTCGCTTTCTTAAAGATAATTTGAAGATGTAAACAAACTATCATAAGTCTTCACATAAAAAATGATACATACATACGCACGCACACACTCACATCACCAACACGTTCACCCAAATATTTAATTGTTTCGTTATGTTTGATATTTCTATTGTATTTCATACACAGGTTCTGAAGATGACAATAAATATTGTCGAAACGTCGATAAAAAATAACTAAAAGTTGTATTATTGACCGATCCTCACTAACCATCCACTAAAACATTCACTGATTGACGGTCACTAAAAAATTTAAGGATTTAATATTGGTTATACTATGTCTTTTAGAACCAATAATAAACTAATTAATATACTTAGACCTAAACTGCCCTTACCTATTGAAGAAAAAACAGGTATTTATAAACTGGTTTGCAATGATTGTAACAGCTTCTATATAGGTCAGACCGGAAGAGGTTTTTACAAACGCTTCCGTGAACATTTACCAAAAAAGATACTTAATTACAATGATATAAAATCTAATTACACTCGTCATCTGACCCAACACAATCACAATTATACAGATTTTAAGTCCAATCTAATGCCTTTGCATATATGCAACAAGGGCCGTTTTATGAATGCCTTGGAGGAGCTGGAAATTTATAATGCATATAATAACGATAGCAGTCGTGATTGTGTTCTGAATGAACAATTGAACTTTGTATCTAACCGCCTGTATGATACTGCTTTGAGACTGCTCAACAAATTCCAATCATTTAATGAAGAAATTTGTGTTAGTGGTTGAAATCACAATCAGAATGATCAATATTGCACACCACTATATAAAAATTATTCCGATTAGCGCTTTCAAGCTTCACAGCTCATCGTCAGATCAGGAATAGACAGGAAAATTGTAAAACCCAACCCTTCACCCCTCTCCCCCACCCTGCTCACCCACAACAAACTAAAAATTAATGACCCTTCCCCACCCCCTAAACTCTGTCTCACCATCTGTACAGTTACATATTTTTCTAGTAAATTCCTTGTGTTTCAGTGTGTGTGTGCATCCTTTTAAACTACCCTCTTCCTCTCCACACACGTGGGTCAGTCACACACCCTTATTTTAAAACAACCAATTAGTACTATGAAATATAATTCTTAATCTTATCTATCTGCCCTCTCTCATTTACTTCTTAATCATGTTATAAAATATTTCTTCATTATCAAATTTAATTTTAATATTAATTAAATTGTCTAACCCTTTTTCTCTTTCTTTCAATATTTCTAACTCCTCTCTAAGCTTCCTTTCAACTGTGTAATTTACTACTTTTACAATTTCGTATTCTTCCAAAGGATTAACAAACTTGTGGTTGTCTTCTATGAAATGTCTTGCATATAACGAATTGGTTGTTCTATTACCTTCTCCACGTTTGTGGTCAGACAACCTGCATACGAATTTTCGTCCTGTCTCCCCTAGGTACACTTTGTTGCAGTCTTTACATTTTAATTTATAAATTCCGCTTTTCTGTAATACTGGAATTTTTTCTATATTCTTATTCCTTATCTTATCAAATACAGTTTCACATTTTTTAATAGCTATATCTACTCCATATTTATTAAAACATTTTATAATTTTTCTAGTATGTGAACCTATGTATGTCAATGACCCTGCATAATTCTTTTGTTCTGGTTCTATTTTAGCTTTTTGTATGTTGACCCTTTTCATAACTTTATCCACTATGTTGGTGCTATAATTATTATTCCTTACAATTCCCTTTATCGTTTTTAACTCCCTATCTTTTGATTCGGTCTCTTTTAAACACTTCTGAGCTCTGTAACAAAAGGAATTGATTGCCGCCATTTTATATCTGTATGGGTGGTAAGACTCTCTTGGTATAATTATATCAGAATACGGCTCTTTCCTAAATATCCCAAACTGTAGTTTCTCATTATCTTTAATTTCTATGTTTAAATCTAGGTAATTTATTTGCTTACCTCCTATCTCTTCCTTAAATTGTAAGTTTTTATCCTTATTATTTACCTCCTTTATATCATGCACTTCTTCTATGCACTTTTTGGAATTCCAATCAGTAGCAGACAAGACTTGAACGGGTGCGCACCCTACATCATGTGCACATAATATGCTTGTTTCTGCAATTTTATTTCTTGACAAACGCAGTTTTGTGTGATATGTGTTTTTGGTTTTTAAACGTCTGATGATGAGGCATACGCCTTGAAACGCGTAACGTAACCAAGTTTCAGAAGTCACACGGCGGACCGCATACAGGTAATCACTTATTATTATAACTTCACTTGCTAACACAAAAAATAACATCACTATCATGATAATAATATAACATGATACAATTAATAACAGGTACATTTGAGTAACCTAAGTCATACAACATTTACTCATTCTCATCTACTTTAAAACATCAATTATTATGAAACAGTCTAAATTAGTTTTTACATTCTTTGTCAATGTCTGTTGTTTACACCTTTCACTGAACTTTGAGGTTTACAATTATTAACATTATTAATTTCTTTTCTTTCTACCTTGTATTCTTATTTTATTTAATCAATCATGGGTTGGGTTTCTGACCTTTTACAAGTGTGGATAATTAATAATTTTTTTCTCTATTTTAAATCTTATAAGTTGATTTATGTAACGTCGGGGACCGTATTTTCGTTACGTTACATATGCTTCCCCTCCTAAAGAAGTTTACTTTACCTGAATATAATTTGGGTCAAAATAAACTTATATCTTTTTCATGCCTTGGAATATCCTTCTTATATTCATCGTAAAGTTTTAATGGGCAAGAATAAACTCCTCAATAAGCCTATGGCTAAAAGAAAAACAATTAAGAGCCTGTGTGGGAAAAAGATGGGCAACATTGGTTACGGACAGAACTCTACCCCGAGCAACTAGTGTTGCTCTTTATAGAACTACAACCGGTCATGACTACCTGGCCTCCCACCTGCACTGCATTGGCGTGTTGTCGTCTCCTGAATGTGTTCTCTGTGGATACGCTTCCATGAATGCGGATCACCTAATTACATGTCCAGCCTTGATCTCAGACACGCAAGTCCAAGACGAAGATGGTACGGCAAGGCTCTCACGTCTCTACTTGTCAGCGCGCCGCCTAATGGCCCAACAGCCAAGGGTGGGCGTTGGCTAGTAAGTAAGTAAGTTTTAATGATAATTGAAAGAATTCATAATGTAACACATTGTAAAGTTTTAATGGTAATGTATGGGAATCCTTAATGTAACATTATGGACTCGTATACACCTTTCTCTATTTGATGACAATTCATTAATTATATTAATACTCTTGGTTTGTTTCTTTTAAACATTACTTGTCAATGATTGGTCACAATAATCAGTAAAACTTAGTTTTAATTTTCTCCTATTTCTAGTTACTTCTACAAATGCGTTTCTCCATTGACTTTCTGTCAGCTATCTTCCTTCTGTTTTCTTCCTGCATACTTTTGGAATCTGATGTCAATCTTCGCAGCGGTTTTATTATCCCTTAAATATTCAATTTCCCTAACATGTGAGCTGGTACAGTTCAGAGAGGCACTGTTTGGCTTCATACTCTGCTGGCCATACTACACTTCAATATAATACTGCTGGAATTCATCTACAGTCAGTTATAAAAAAATACAATAATATCTAGTAGTCTCTTTATTTGACTAATAATAAACATCTTGGGGAGTCGTTACGCTGTCGCGTTTTACATTTAATTATACATATATTTCCTTTCTTCTTGATTTCATCTTATTTTCATTAGCTATTTTCAGATAACATTTTAGACAGTCATTATTTGTAACTACCTTTGATCTTCTTTCTTGTGACAGAAATTCTACGTACTATTTCTTCATTTATTATTTTCATTTCCAAGAAATTCTAAATTGTATTAGCATTAATTATCATCATTACTTAGTTTCATCTTAATTATAGTCATTAAATTATCCATTGTTCTTCTTATTTTACCATCTTGTCTGATCACAATACCACTAATTATGTTGCTATATATATATATTTTTTTTCTTATTCCATTTAACATCATACTGGTTATAAACAATTATGTAACCTGTTCTTGAATTCTCTTGGCATGTATCTTAAATCACACTGTTTTTAATTATTTTGTATAAGTTTTTCTTTATATAGTTTTTTAACAATGGGGTTTTATTCTTAAATATTTAAAATAATTTCTTGGTAAACACATAGTAAGACGTTCTTACTTATTTTAGAATTTTTTTTTTTAAATCATATTCAACATAATCTCTTCGTTAACACATAGTAAGACGTTCTTACTTCTTTTAGAATTTTGGGGTTTCTATTAACATATTATTTTTTATTTCTTAAGTTCCTTCTTTCCAAATGGTTGCCTGGTCGGTTTTCAGAAAATCAGTCCCATTTTTCTGGTTGACTATTTCTTGTTGTAACCATGGTCCATTAATTCAGGTACTCCTTTTCCTCGGATTACTGCAGTGTTCATAATAATTTTTGTACTTGTTAAATACCTCTCGTGTATCTGGTACTGTAACTCTGTTGATTCGAAGTCTTCATTTAAGTCACGGTTTTCCGTCATAGTTAGATCCCTTTTAATTAACAGGTATTGTACCTCCTCTAACCTAACATAATCACTTATATATACTACTATTCCACTCTCTTTTACCTCTGGATTACTTACCAAAGGTTTTACTGGTATATTCCGTATTAAAGATATAGCTGATGTTGTCAGATACTCTTCGATCGTTGATATTTTTAAATGATATTTAAATTTATCTAAGTTCTTCTTTATTATTTTATGGTGGTTTACTTTTGCCATTTTTATAAAGTTTTTCCTATAATTCTTAAATTTAATTAACTCCCTTTGTTCATTAATTGGGAGGTTAAATGCACTAATTAATCCACCCTTCCTCATCACCATTTCTTCTTTTGTATTTAATATTTTCTTTCTCCATGTTTTCCTTAATTTCTTGGTCTTCTTTTCCATGGTTTGGATATTCTCTTGGTTTTTTCTATTTTTATATTCAGATAGCAATGCATTTTGGTCTTCTCTAATTTCTATTTCCTTGCTGCTCTCTTCTGTATTTGGACTTACTATAATACCTTCGGAAGTGCTGTCTAGTTTTTTATTCATATTCTCGAAACCTCTGTTCATTGTTTCCCTTAAACTTCTGAAATGTTCAACCAGAAAATCCATTACGTCCTGACGGGTCACTTTCTTTGGTTGTTCTGGCATTTTCTTCTGTTGCTTCACTTTGACTATTTCTATTTCTTGTTGCATATTTGATTGTTCTAAGTTTTTTTGATTTGGCATTCCTTTAAATTCTTCTATTCGATTATGTTCCTTCCTCCAGTTACACATATCTTCTCTGGATAGTTCAAACATCACCCTTATCCATTCCCTTAATTCTGTGTTTTCCGGTTGTCTTATTACTCGTCTCCATTGTTCATATTCTTTCTGAGTATATTGCTCTGTCACCTGTGCGTATACTCCTGTTCTTTCGTTTTTCATTTGTGCTTCATTATTGTCCCATCTTTCCCAATCTTCTTCAGTCATTCTTTCCACATTGTTATCGTCTTTTTCGTGGGCTGTCCCTATAGTCTCTTCTTTATTACACCTGTCGTCTAATTCCCACATTTCATCATAAATGTCTCTCAAAGTCATTTCGTCGTTTGGTGTTCCCATTGCATTCGCACGACTCATCTGTGCTCTTTCATGATCATTGGTATTCTTTTTTATGTATCCCATCTCCTTGCTGAATTTTTTAAATAGCACCGTCATCCATTCCGCATAACTTAATCGTCTCTCTTGTCCTGGCATTTTCGTTTCCTGTTGTATCATAGCTCTTTATTGCATTTCTCTGTCTCTAACAGCTGCCTGCTCGAGTTAAGTAATATTTATAAAATCAAGGTTTTACTTAACTTAAGCCCCACGTTGGGCGCCAATTTATAGCTTTATCGGCTGCTACGGTTGCGGGTTTATCGTTATTTCAGCCCCAACGTTGCCGGCGTCAATTTATAACTGATCAATTACTGAGTTTAACAACAGCTCTATAATCGTAAATTGATAACACATTATGACGTGTCGGCTACGTCATAATCCAGGGAACCTGTGATAATTGACGCTAGCCAATTATACAGGCTGCCTACGTTGTAACAAACTGAAACTCTAAACACAAGACTAACAAAATTTACAATTATTCTAATTATAGGAAACAAGGGGAGGGGATTAACTGATTTATGCACTCACTTTAGTATGTAACAAAGATGACATCCCTTTTATTCACATAGTATACGTAACACATTACAAATAAAGATATTATTTACTCTGAGATTGTAAGGGGGTTTTCTATCTAAAATAAAATGATCATTTATATAATGAGTTTACCTCGGATCCGAGTCTTTCTTTTTCTTGTTAATAATTTTCAAATTTACCATACTTGATTATATGATTACATTATTCCTTAAGTGCCATTTGAAGAATGGTTTTATTTAGTTGAGCAACTTTTGAAGTTACATAACGAAAGTTAAGTTACAACGTATGATTACAAGAATTGGAAGTTACACCAGTTTAAATCTTAGAGCTTATTTATTGTCTTTTGAAAGTCTTTTTCATCTTTAATTACTTATATTTTAAAATATGTATAAATCACGGAAGACGAGCTCCCGCGTCACCTCTTATATTATGGTTAACTGTCCGTGTCTTGGCGATTGATTCTTCCGTACTCTTGTAGTCAAGGATTGTCCTAGGGGTAGTCTGTCCAGTAACGATGAAATGGATGTGATGGTGGCAGCTAACGTGAAGTCGTCAGGATTCTCGGCGATAGAGTAAAGGCAGTATAGGTCGAAGTCGGCACTTTTCACTGTTATTCACATCACCTGTTTAATTGCACCGTCGTGTTGGAGTTTACATATTGTTTGTACATTATGTTGGAATTTCTTTTAACTTGAACAATATTTGACTGGATATTTAAATTACAGGAGATGTCACCTCTTACACACGTTTTTCCTTTTTCTTACATGTTTGTTTCACAAAACTTTACTCACTACATTTTCGTTACTTATGTCTAGCTGTCCACACTTTTAGTGGAAGTTAACACTTAAATTCAAATACACACAAAATAACATTTTGTGAAGAGCCCCAGCGTGGAGCTGTTTACAGTTAGAAAGCCGCATCGTTAATCCCTAGTTGTTACAACAGGAAAGTTGCAAAGACGCGGAGCGACTACTCCGCCATAATATAGTTCCATCTTTTATTTAATACTACAGTCTTACAGTTAGACAAAATAAACAATCGAGATTTTCCTCGTATACTGAAATTATTACACTTATTACTAGTGACTTTAAATTATTAATTCTTTATATTATGGTTTACACGTATTTCTTATTTAATGCCGGCTCGGTATACAAGTTGAATCCGGAATTCACAGGTCATAGCATGATAAGTTTAATAAAGGGTTAACAGTTTTATTCTTTAACTTTTGCTTCCACAATTTTAATTAATTAATACTAGTTAAATTTTCTTATTTAAGTCTCATCACTACCATGAGTTAGTCCAGGGGTAATTGGTTTAATAGTGCGATTTAATGTTTTTTAACTAACTTCCCATTCTTCGATTTCTATTATTAAATTTTTTATTTTTTTTTTACAATTTAAATCGTCACATACTCCGCCGCTTAAAATTGACATGTGGGAAAACATTTATTAAGTGGATTCGAAAGTTAGGTACTAGGGTACACTTTTCGTTACTGTGTAGAGTTTCTCTCCTTCTTCTCCCTTTTTCTTTCATTTATTTACATGAGCTATACACAACTTATTTCTTTGAGTATCAAACAATATATACATATACTTACAAATTACTTCTTAAATTATGTAAAGTTCATACTTAATTACTACACTTTAAAACACACAAACTTCTACTTATTTCTATTACTTAAATCTACTACCGGTTTTTTTCTTTGGGTTTTGGTTACTCTCTACAGAGAGTTACTATCTAGATAACTTCTTACTTAGTGGTCAGGTAGTGGTTAACTGACTACTTATTTCTCTCATCTTTCGCTGAACAGGATCTAAGGTTGATCAGGCCTCATTCCTAATTCTATGATTAGCACTTCACATGGTTACTCAGGTACAAGATAACTTGTCTACCTAGTATTACCTTTTTCTAGTATTATTTTTTTTATACAATTTTATCTGCAAAATATGTGTTCTCCGTACATATTCTTGCGTCGCAGGTTCGTACAGGGCTACTGTAACTGGGGTTAAGTACTTCTGGATTCGGTAAGGACCACACCATCGGTATGATAGTTTAGAGGTGGTCTTATCAATAGCACTACTAGTCGGGTGTGTCTTGTACATTACTAAGTCACCGACTTGGTACCTAACTAAATTAGTATCATTACTTCTCTCGTGATATTTTCGCGATTTTTCTAAGTTCGCTCTTAAATTTGCGCGGGCTTCATTCCAGATTCGTTTAATCTGCTTATCCTTAATTTGCTGAGGTAGTAAGTCATGTATTTTCCATTTTGTGGACAAGGGGTGGTTTGGCTTGTATTTGTATAGTAACTCAAACGGGGTAGACTTATGTCCTTCGTGATAAGCGGAATTGAAGGTGTACTGTATCCAGGATAGGTTCTGGTCCCAAGACGTATGGTCGTTCGCATGGTAGGCAATTAAAGCAGATTTGAGGTTTCGCAGATACCTTTCAGCAATATTGCCTTGCGGACGATACTCCGTAGTGGTAATATGGTCTATACCTAACTTGAAACACATATTCTTAAATTCCTTAGCCTTAAACTGGGGTCCGTTATCTGACACTAGATGTACAGGGGTACCGTAATCTTTAAATAATCTCTCATGTAATATCTTTACAGTGGTCGAAGCTAACGCTCGCCGCATGGGATACATCCAAACAAATTTGGTGAACGAATCTACACATATGAGTAGCATCGTATTACCTGATTTAGATCGAGGGTAGGGACCTGAAAAGTCTAAATAAAGTTTAGAGAATGGGGTAGTAGGGATTTCTAAAATTAATTGGCTTATTTGACTGTTTCTTGCTGGTTTGCTGAGCACGCATAACTTACACTTTTTAACGAAGCTAGCTATTTCGCTGTTCATATTGTTCCAATGATATTCCTTACAAATGCGATGTATTGTTTTATTTATTCCCATATGGGCTCCAATGGTAGATGAATGGAAGTATTCCATCAGCATGGGCTTAATTACATCAGGGGCGATTATCCTTAATTCCTTTCCATTCGCTATTCTGTGGCATAGTATTCTTTTACTTAATATGTATTTCTCTGATTTAATTCCTTCCTCGAGTTGTTCTATAATCGGTTTCAGAAGAGGGTCTTGTTGTTGATATTGAGCGATGTTGGTAAACGCAAGGGGGAATTCGGTAATTACTGTGTTAACAACGGGTGTTTCCAGGGTCTCCTTGCTTTCGAGAGTATTAGTGGGCGACTGGAACATACGGGACAGGGTATCAGCGACTACATTTTGTGTACTTTAATATGTTGTACTCTGAATTTGTAACAGTTTAACATCAATACCCATCTTCCAATACGTCCCAACTGTTTAGGGTGATTCAGTAACCAAGATAATGCTTGCTCAAAAGCAAATACAATGGCTAAACATTCTAATTCATACGCGGAATATTTCTTTTCTTGGTCATTCAAGGTGCGTGAAGCATAACTAATCGGTAGCCTACTGTTTTCTATTTCTTGATAGATTACTGCGCCTAAAGCTACACTTGAACTGTCAGTCTGAACTATGAAAGGTTTCGTAAAATCTGCTAGTTGTAATACTGGGAGTGATATGATGCTTTCTTTTAGTTGTTCGAACGCAGTTTGGTGTTGTGGAGTCCATTCAAATTTCGCTCCCTTCTTTCTTAAGGCATTCAGAGGTGCGGCTAGATGGGGAATATACTTGTGGAAATAGTTTACCATTCCCAAAAATCGGGCTATTCCTTTTGCATCTCGTGGGGGTAAAAATTCTCTGATTGCACGGGTTCGTTCGGGGTCTATGCTTACCTTTCCGTTGGCCTTCACGATGTGACCTAAAAAGAAAATTGTGGGACTGCAAAATTTACCCTTTTGGGATTAACTGTTAATCCTGCTTTTTGTAATTGAGATAACACTTCACGTAGATGTTTAAGATGTTGTTCCATCGATTCGCTATAGATTACGATGTCGTCCAGGTAGTGATACACATATCTAAATTTAATATCATGAAATATTCTCTCTAATAGTCTACTACATATGGAACTTCCTTGTGATATTCCAAAGGGTACTCTAGTAAATTGGTACAGGTTGAAAGGAAAGCAAACGCGGTTAGACGTTTGGATTCCTCTGAAAGGGGTATTTGGTGAAATGCTTGATTTAGATCCATTATCGTAAAGACTTTCGCTCTTGTGAAGTAATGAAAAGCACTGTGGATGTCTGGAAGCGGGATAGATTCAAATTCTATTCGTTTATTTAATTGCCGGTAGTCCACAACTAGTCTATGTTTGTCGTGACCTTTAGGTACTAAAAAAGAGGGTGATGAATACGGAGACGTAGATGGTTCGATGACTCCTTGTTCTAAAAACTTGTTGATATGGTTCCTCATCACTTCCATTTTGGGCGGCGATAACTTGTACGGGGGTAGGCATATTACTTTGTGATCGCTCAGATTGATCTTATATTCTATTAGGTTCGTAAGTCCTAGCTTAGGGGTAAGAACAGTGGAAAACTCTTTTATTAATTTCTGCATTCTCAGCCTATCTCTATTTTCTAGATGAGATAATTCAGACTCATGGTGTACTATGTGTGCAGTCGATGATCTAGTACTTCCTTGTTTGTCAGTTGTACAATCAAAATTATACTTCCGTGTATGGTCGAATCTAAAATAATATTTCTTCGCGTGGATGTCAAGAATTATTCCCGTTTTACTGATGAAGTCAGCTCCCAATATTAAGTCGGGTCCTATATCATAACATACTAACATTTTAAAAAACCACGTTAGATTCTTAATTTTTACTTTAATGGTGATGCTGAGTTTTATCACTATATTTTGTTTATTAGCTGTAGCACATTTTATATTCACAGTTTGACTGCGTTTCACTAGGTTGTGTTCGAATAATTTATCCGCTAACTTTTGACTGATTAAGGTTCTAGTCGATCCAGAATCGATTAATCCGAGTGCGGATGTAACACCTAGGTCAATTTGTATTAAGGGCAATAGACTTCTAGTCCAATCACATTTAGTTATCGCGTTACATTTCTCAATAAACCTTCTAACATAGGGATCTATTTCTCTAGTGTTTCCTTTTCTTTTTCTTTTATTATTGTCATACATTTCTTTGGGTTTACCGGTTCTCAAGTTGATGTGGAAGACACAGGATTTCGGGTCTCCCTGCCTTACATGTTTTTTGGATTAGGGTGTTTACGTTCGTATTACTTGTTGTTACAGTTTCTACTTATGTGTCCATACTTACCACAGTTATAACACGTATTTTTATTACGAGGAGATAACCTTGCTTCCGTTTTAGGTTGCGCGTCAGTTGATTTACCAGGGCTGTGCAAATTGCTCGGTCTATTAAATACTCGCTTTACATACTGGGTTGGCACATTGGGTACTAGGGCTTGCAATTCATTTCTATTCGCCTCGATTGATTTCACCGCATGTCTGTTCTGATCTGAGTACCATACGTTCGACGAGTGAATACTGCATTGTTCGAGATCCGCAAAGGTGTTGGGTCGATTTATTAACGCTAAATGAGATCTTTCTTCTGGAGACAATCCTACTAAAATGGTATCCACCATCTGTCTCTCATTCCAATCTACTTGCAGTAGTCGAGAAGACTCCCTGATGTCTGAGATGTAATGGGCCAATCAATCTCTCATTATTTCCTTGTACTCGTAGTACGGTCTTTCTCTTAAGTTCCTCATAAATTCCGGTGGGAATAAAATATTTTATGATTGTAGTATGCAGTTCTTCTACTGGAAGGGTAGAGCTTAATGATTCTAGCACACGATTCTTTAACAGGGGTTTACATTTCGGTAGGAGGACTTGCAAAATTTGCCAGTCATTTAGCTGCTGTAGATCTTTTATCTGCAGGAGATATTTGATGAAATTCAGTAGTTTAGTAACATTCAAACCATCAGTGTATGGAATTTCAGCTAAGAGTTTTTCTACGGGGTGAGTGATTTTTCCGTAGTGGTCCGCGTTATGATTTACGTGTTGCATAGCTTTGGGAGGACCAGATAATGCATTAGGGGTAGTCAATTCATACATTCCGGTGAGAATTTGGAAACCACTGGGAGGAGGGGTTTCAGATATAGTCTGGGCATTTAAATCTCTATTTGGGTTTCGCTCTCGAGTAGGTTGTATTTTAGATCTGGCGGGCGATTCCTGATCCGCGTTGGGGGGAGGTTGTTCTGACGTAGGAGATTGAACTGGGAAGATGTGTAGTTTCTTCAAGGATTTTTCAATTTCATCCATTCGAAACGAGTCGGATTTTCTTCGTAATTCGTTGATGATAGTAGGTAATTGGCGTAAAGCTTCATCCGCAAAACTTTGGACTTCGGGAGGAATTTCCGTAAGGTTAGGCCAGTTCAACAAATTTTTCATTCGCCAGGTTAAGTGTTCTATCCTTTGAGTTGTCCACAATATTACCGCAGGAGATTTCTCGTCTTGAAGGGTTTGGGACAATAAGGTCAACACACTATACTTGGCATTACAAGTTTCTCTCTCGCTCTCATAATCGAGTCCGCTCAGGTTGCTTAACTGCACGGGTGCATCAAATCCACTTTCGCATATAGACTTGCGCAATTCCGCGACTGTTACATTCGCATGGGGTAGACCACGTAAAAGAGCTTCATAAGACAGTTCGTCCTTTAATAGTAAATCTGGATTAAATAGGGCCATGTTTACCTTATATCTAACACACTAAAATTTACTTTACTACACTACACTTATGACATACAAAATTTAATTCATGGTCAAAATATTTGCATTGGTAGTAAGAGAGTTAATTCTCTTCTCAGAGAAAGAGAGAAATTTCACACAGACGTCATTTTATTGTCAACGATCAGCTGTTACGCTGGAATGTAGGTCAGACTAGTTTTCTTTGTAAACAATGGCATACTTGTTGTATGCGTGAGAAGGGGAGAAATACACTTGGGGTGAGGAACGTTATTGTTCTATACAACAATAGCTTAAGGCTACCTTTATCGACTAGTCTCGGCTGGTTTCAACAAGGGGGTAAGTGCAATATGTACCGATATGCGTTTTAAAACAAGCTACAGCCCGTTATCAAGCTGAGTTTAACTATTATTTGTTTTACGTTCAAATTTAACTTTCTCTAATTTTTTTTTTTTTAGAATTAACTTACAAATTTATTTACACGTAATTAAACTGGTTTAACTTAGGCAATAGTTTATATGACTCACCGTGACAACAGAAATATAAATTACACATTTATGCAGGCATATTCAGGAAACTACAGGTCTTGAATTGTCACAAACAGACATGTTAAAGACTGAACAGTTTGACAAGCACTAAAAATTCATGTAGGTACTTACATTGGTGTAATACAATAATAGTTTGAATTATTTTCGCGTATGTTAAATAAATTATATACAAGTACGAGCGTAATCTCACACACAATTCACAATGGTAAATTTATACTGTCGCTATTTTTCTTTCATGCAACTTAGCCTTTTTGAGTTACATAAAATACATTAACTGAGTGCATAGATCAGCAGAGGGTCGTATTTTTTATATGTGACACTATGTAAACAATTATTTTACAAGAAAGCAGAGTGGCACATTTTATGACGTGTCGGTTACGTCATAATCCAGGGAACATGTGATAATTGACGCTAGCCAATTATACAGGCTGCCTACGTTGTAACAAACTGAAACTCTAAACACAAGACTAACAAAATTTACAATTATTCTAATTATAGGAAACAAGGGGAGGGGTTTAACTGATTTATGCACTCACCTCAGTATGTAACAAAGATGACATCCCTTTTATTCACATAGTATACGTAACACATTACAAATAAAGATATTATTTACTCTGAGATTGTAAGGGGGTTTTCTATCTAAAATAAAATGATCATTTATATAATGAGTTTACCTCGGATCCGAGTCTTTCTTTTTCTTGTTAATAATTTTCAAATTTACCATACTTGATTATATGATTACATTATTCCTTAAGTGCCATTTGAAGAATGGTTTTATTTAGTTGAGCAACTTTTGAAGTTACATAACGAAAGTTAAGTTACAACGTATGATTACAAGAATTGGTGGTTACACCAGTTTAAATCTTAGAGCTTATTTATTGTCTTTTGAAAGTCTTTTTCATCTTTAATTACTTATATTTTAAAATATGTATAACTCACGGAAGACGAGCTCCCGCGTCACCTCTTATATTATGGTTAACTGTCCGTGTCTTGGCGATTGACTCTTCCGTACTCTTGTAGTCGAGGATTACAGTCTGTCTGTAGTCCTAGGGGTAGTCTGTACAGTAACGATGAAATGGATGTGATGGTGGCAGCTAACGTGAAGTCGTCAGGATTCTCGGCGATAGAGTAAAGGCAGTATAGGTCGAAGTCGGCACTTTTCACTGTTATTCACATCACCTGTTTAATTGCACCGTCGTGTTGGAGTTTACATATTGTTTGTACATTATGTTGGAATTTCTTTTAACTTGAACAATATTTGACTGGATATTTAAATTACAGGAGATGTCACCTCTTACACACGTTTTTCCTTTTTCTTACATGTTTGTTTCACAAAACTTTACTCACTACATTTTCGTTACTTATGTCTAGCTGTCCACACTTTTAGTGGAAGTTAACACTTAAATTCAAATACACACAAAATAACATTTTGTGAAGAGCCCCAGTGTGGAGCTGTTTACAGTTAGAAAGCCGCATCGTTAATCCCTAGTTGTTACAACAGGAAAGTTGCAAAGACGCGGAGCGACTACTCCGCCATAATATAGTTCCATCTTTTATTTAATACTACAGTCTTACAGTTAGACAAAATAAACAATCGAGATTTTCCTCGTATACTGAAATTATTACACTTATTACTAGTGACTTTAAATTATTAATTCTTTATATTATGGTTTACACGTATTTCTTATTTAATGCCGGCTCGGTATACAAGTTGAATCCGGAATTCACAGGTCATAGCATGATAAGTTTAATAAAGGGTTAACAGTTTTATTCTTTAACTTTTGCTTCCACAATTTTAATTAATTAATACTAGTTAAATTTTCTTATTTAAGTCTCATCACTACCATGAGTTAGTCTAGGGGTAATTGGTTTAATAGTGCGATTTAATGTTTTTTAACTAACTTCCCATTCTTCGATTTCTATTATTAAATTTTTTTTTTTTTTTTTTTACAATTTAAATCGTCACAACATAATACTTATTTACCTGGTATTCTATTAACAGAATAACTTCACTTGCTAACACAAAAAATAACATCACTATCATGATAATAATATAACAGGTACATTTGAGTAACCTAAGTCATACAACATTTACTCATTCTCATCTACTTTAAAACATCAATTATTATGAAACAGTCTAAATTAGTTTTTACATTCTTTGTCAATGTCTGTTGTTTACACCTTTCACTGAACTTTGAGGTTTACAATTATTAACATTATTAATTTCTTTTCTTTCTACCTTGTATTCTTATTTTATTTAATCAATCATGGGTTGGGTTTCTGACCTTTTACAAGTGTGGATAATTAATAATTTTTTTCTCTATTTTAAATCTTATAAGTTGATTTATGTAACGTCGGGGACCGTATTTTCGTTACGTTACTATATATATATGTATATATATATATATATATATATACATATATATATATTTTTAGATTTATTGAAGCATTTTCAATGCCCTTCTCTGTGCATTGCATTTGTGCAATGCCTGTAAATTTTTTATTATAATGTTGACTATTAAAAGTATGCATAATATGAGGAAAAAAACACTTCTTTAATTTAATAATATATATATAAACTTTCACAAAGATCTTACTATTCGTTGTCACTTTCCCAAACGTTTCGAGGTGATGTATCTCTTCTTCAGTGGGAGTATACTGAATGTCGATTACAGAATAACCGTTACGGAATTAGGTGTGTTGGGTGGTTGATGGTGGGAAGGGATTGGCGCTGAGGTTCGAATTGTGTGTATGGATCAGTGTATCGAATAGTGTATGTGATTTATAATGTAATTGTTCATTTAATATGTTGTTTGGTTGTAGTGTGTGATGTCTGTATATTTCAAATTGTTCAGCTGTGTTTAGTTTTCTACTTTTAGGTAAGTAGTGTAATATTTCCATGTTGTGTTCTATGTTTGTGTAACTGTGGTTTTTGTTATGTAAATGTGTGGCAAATGTGGAATGTATGTAGTTTGTGGTGAGGGCTTTTAAATGTTCAGAAAATCTGGAAGAAAAAGATCTTCCCGTCTGGCCGATGTAGAATTGGTGACAATCATTACAATTTAATTTATAAACCCCTGTTTTGCTGTATGTGTCATTGTCTTTGTTAGTATTATTTATGTGTTTTCTAATGGTGATGTTGGTTCTGTAGGCTACTTTATAATTGTGTTTCCTAAATGTGTTTGCAATTTTGTGTGTATTGGAATTGTAGTATGTAAGTGTTATGTATTTGTTGGGTTGTGTGCTGTTGGTCTGATGTGTTTTACTTTTTGTGTTTAGGATTCGTCTGTGTAGTTTTTAATGTCATTCTGCATACTTTAAGAAATATCCAAACATTAATAAATGCTTGCCATTTTATTATTTATATGTTACAATTTAGTAATCTGTTGTTCTCTGAAACTGCAATCAGTTGGAGCTTCTGGATCTGTCAGTGGTGTTAAAAACTTAGTAGTGACATGTTGAGACATGGTTTAATACTGTATACAAAATGAAAGAGAGAATTACAGAACTCCATGAAAAAATACTTCTTAATTGCACACAAAGACACAAGATATGAAGAAGAACATAGCCAACAGGATAGGCAACACATATAAGAGGGAACTGGTTTAACACACAAGAGAATGTCAGACAGAAAGCTGTGCAGAATAAAATATAGTATGTGCAATAGCAATAAGGTCCAGAAGAATTAAAGATAAATTAACTGCTTATTTCATATAATCTGTAACATATATTTTAAATATACAAATTTACACACAATCTTTCCATTGGAACATAAAAACTTAAATTTTAAATTCTCAAATACAATATTCTACTAATAATGGAACAGTTTTTATCATACATGGTGAACAAATAAAAAATTTTACACGAGAATCTTACACTCTAACATAACTATAAAATGGTCATTACGGAAATATCCAATATTCTTTCTACTTATATAAAATAACATTAAATGCAGTTTGTACTCTTCAATAAAAACGTATACGACTTCTTCTTAATAATATTTACACATTCTTGTATCATATATTTGCACCACACTCGGTAACATTTAATATGTATTAGAGAAATATGTAAATTATAAATTGAGACAAAAATAATTTATAACTTGAGAATGAACAGAAAATGTCTTAACCACCGTGGACAGTAAAACAAATTGTACAATTAATGCTGGTAGAAAGCATTAAACAAATGATTAAATTTTGTACAGGTTTACAAAGATCATATTTATTTATTACCTTTTAAAACTAAAATACCTGACTACGTAAAAAACAGTTTAAAACTGAGTGTTACAAGTTACAAATGTCACTACTAATTTGGCTAATCAGAGGTGGTCTGGAGAAATTATAAAAACTTTCTATATGTCTAGTGTACGAATAAATAAAAGTCCAAAAGTTTCTTACTTATACATTTCTTTCCTATTTTAATTTGAGTACATTACCCTTACTCTAAACTACAGTATAACAGGATCAAACTTATGTAACTATTTAACAATGTTTCATGTAAATTTTACTTAAAGTTATCCATTAAGTACAATGTTAAACACTTAGTTATCCATTAAATATATAGCAAATTATTCCAAAGAGCCTCTTATTTAATTATGTACATGTCTAAAAAAAAGTTATAAAAGAAAGTAGATAATCAGTATACATATCTCCTCTTGTATAACTATTTTGGTAAAACCTACACTTTTTGTACACACAGATTTGAAATTTTATTCACTACAATGTTTACTGAAAGATTATTATTATTTCATAACAATTCATCTTAATAGTACACATAATGATAAACAGGGTTATTAAACGAATCACATCTGATTTCTTATTCTTTATTGTTCAATGATACATTTAACTTTTTTAAATACTGGGTTACAGAAATTAAACAAGGTTTAACATTAACAAGATGACTATTATTTTTTGGACATTTATATAGAATGGACGACAATAGGTTAACAAAGCAGATCTTCAAATATCTGTGGGGGAAGAAGTCAACATCAAGTTGGATTAAAGAAGTCCAAAAGGATTTAAAAAAATAATATAAACGCAGAAGAAGCAATTGAAAGAGAATTTTTTCGGGCAAAAGTGTTAAAAATGGAAGGAGTCCAGGGTAGAGTCAATGTAGACTGAAGACAGGAAGAAGAGACACAGTGAAAAGATGAAAGAATATTGGAGAAAAAGAAAAGAATTGAAATTGGCATGTGGTCCTTAGATGGCTGATAAAAAAATTAATGCACCCCACAATGAGCTGTGTGACTAATATAAAAATTTGGTAATATAATTTTGTTTTCATTAGAGAGAACAAGAATACAAAAATTATTTTGTTCAAAGTTACTAGCTATGACTATACCTCTATTAAAAAAAATCTTTTTTCAGCCCTTTATAGTGAACAAATTTGTTATCTTCGAAAAACTAAATTTACTAACCTTAAGGATAAACAGTTGGCTTTATTTTCTTATTAGCTTCTTAAGTTTCTATTATTTATCATTGCCAACATGCTAGTTGCTTCATATTGGACAAGGCCTTTCAGGATATCTACCACTTTCAAGAAGCGGTGTGTTGTTCGTGAACGAATGGGTAAAAATGAATGACTTTGTCGTTCCCCTGCCCCTCTGACCATTACATTGCCATTTGTCATTTTCAGTGCGCTCAAGACACACATTTTTTCGGTTGTCATGTGTCAAAATTTCATGAACTGTCTGGTAATTTGTTGCACTGTCTTGGAGTTTAACACAAAATTTTATTGCATAACGCTATATTGTGACACAAGACAAAACAAACACTTAGAAAAACTATGGCACAGCCAACGCGTTAAAGTTAAGAAGATGAAAATTTTTACGAATGTAAACAAATGTTACAGCTATCAGCTGTGCATTGTTGGTCTCACAGTGTTGCCACTTCCTGGGGAAAAAATTCAGTCTCATTACTTTTTAGACAAACCTCGTAATCTTTCATCAAGTTGAAAACTTGGAAGTCTTCTCTTATGACTTCATTCTTTATACAATCATGTTTAGAATACCGTTTCTGAGGGCTGTATTTTACTTTCTGTTTCTTAGTTGTCATCTATAATCACACCCATAGGACAGTACAGGGACCAACATAACTTTATAAAACTTTAATTTTTTATCTCGACATACCTTATTTCTAAAAGTACGATTGTCTGGAACTTACCTATCAGTACCATAATTTGTACCTTAGCCAATATCATTTCCCAAATAGTTAAAACAGCTCACCTGTTGTCTAAGTTGATCATTATTTTTATTCTTATTGCTTCCTTGCCTTGAAATGCCATTACCTCTGTTTTTGTAGTGGAGATTTTCATATTGTATTGTTTGCAAATACAATGAAACTTAAAAATGGAGTTTTGCAAACCAGATTCTTTATTTTGAATTACAAGCAAGTCATCAGAAAACAACAACACATTCAAATGATATCTTAATACCAGGGTTCACTAGTTGTTTCCATTTCCTTACTAGATCATCGATATAATTGTTAAAAACTGTAGGCGGCATTCTGCACCCTGCCTAACACCTTGATTGACAGAAATTTGTTGATATATCCTACAACCGTTTTTAATAGCTATTCTTGTTGTTATGTAGGCCCTATATAGTTCTTATAAGTTGTGGGTATCAGTGTTCTTCTAATACTTGCCACAGCAAATTTCTATCTACTCTAATGCCTTTTCAAAGTCAATGAAAGCTACATGCGTTTCTTTGTTGAACTCAATTATTTGTGTAATAATAAAGCACTGCCTGTGCAAGATCTGCCCTTCCTGAAACCATTTTGTTCTTCCAAAATAAGATGCTCAGAAATAGTCTGCAGACGGTTTATGTTTTTTGCATATTGTTATAAATAGTATAGACTAAACATATTTCCCTCGACCAGTCAGCCAATCTTTTGGGGCCTGCTGCCTTTTCCAACACACATTATGGAAATGCTATAATCAAAGCTTAAGCAAGATACCCCCATATTTAAACAATTCTGCATTCAATCCATCCTGTCCTGTTGCTTTTTGATTTTTAGTTCTTCCCAGGGCTTCTTCAAGAGGTTGTCCATTGTTAGTAAGCCTCCCTCATAGGTAACAAAGTTGTTGGCTTCTATATTCATATGGTTTGCTTTCACATCATAATACCAGAGACTTTTATAATGATCTATTCATTTATGTTCAGGAATTGTTTAAATGTCTCACTTTCATTTTTATTCATGCCTTTTAGCATTTTATAGGCTACAAATTGTCTTCCATATACAACATGTTCAATACTCTCCATAAACTGACTCCATGATTCACTGTCTACCTGTTTCACTAAACCCCTAGCTCTACTTCTGTTTTCTCTCTAGTTTAACCTGTATTTAGTTGAAGATACATATGATACGCTCTTTAATCTCTTATTTTTTGCTTTAGCAAATTTATCATTCTATAATCTAAAATCTAAGACCCCTTCTACAGTTGTAGCACCAGTTCTACTTAATGTATCCTTCGACTTTGTCAATTTATTATTTGAGCTCTTCAATAAAGACAGACAGCCAACCTGAGCACTGCTTGTAGTGAACACTGGTTCTGACGTTATTAAACAATGATATCATTTTCTCACTTTGCCGCATTCATAACACTTTTCCATAAACAGAAACAATATCTCAATGAAATTACCATGGCAAACATTTTTTTTCATTTAAAAAATGAATCACAGTCTGCACTTCACAATCAGCATTTTATTTATTTATTTTTTGATTGGCTTGATCATTTTGAAATGAGCTAACAGCACTCAGAAACAACGTAAAAACATCAAACAACACAAAACTGCTATAACAGTGTATTAATATGCATTACAAAGCTAACAATATATGTTACACAGGCACAGTATGGAATCTGGGCACTTACTTTCTGGATAAGTAATTCATAAAATTATCTGAAATTAATTGATGAAGGGCTACCCGCCATTCATCATATTAATACTGCAAGAAGGAAAGTACAATAAAACTTGTACAAAGTGGAAAGCAACAATTATGGATTGGAAAAGTTTCCACATTATATAAAAATCGGAATTTAATCAAGTTCTGCACAGTAAATTGTATTCTGTTTCTGTTCTCTTATATACACGTTTTTTGTAGTATAATTATAGTATTAACAAACGTTTCTACCAATATTTGTTGTAACTTAGATGTCTTTTTTTATAATGTTTATTATAGTACAATATTACTTTAAGTAATATTTATTGTTATATATTCCATGTACTTTTCATCATCACTACATTTTATTCCAAACACTGTACACACAAATTCTTCTTCCATATGTCTAAAACAGAAACTTGTTTCCACTTCTTTATAATTATTCTGCTTTTTTTTGATACAGTCTATGCTGTATGTTAGTTTCAGAACTCTGGGCAAACAGGAATAACAAATTGCATGATGCCATTAATGCATTGAAGGCCTGTATATGTATGTGTTTTTAAGGTCCTAAGTTTCAGTTTCTTCATCTTGTTTATTAGCTTCTTCATTTTTCTCATTATTGAATACTATCAGAAAACCATTGATGATTGAAAATTATAGTAATTAAAACAATCAAATTGTATTATGTTATAGCAAAATTATCATCATCACTATTATTATACTCTTCGGAGTTGTATGAGAGGGTTTTCTGTGCTTTTAGTTGCTTTCTTTACTATGTCTACATTGTTACTTCCCCTCAAACCAGCCTTAACAAAGCTCTTGTTGATAGCATCAATCCTGATCTAAATGTTCCAACAAAAATGTATCTAGTTGCTAGCATTGAGAAACAAAATAACTCAGTCCAAAAATCTGTTGTCAGCATCATCAACAAGGATTGCATTAACAAATGCTATAATATCAATACAAATGAAAGTATACATTAAGATCCATAGACTGTGCAATTCCATTTAAATTTGGGGTAAACCATATATGCTTATAAAACCATATAAACCACATTACAAAGCAAGAAGTTCCATTACCTAAGAAGAGGACCACGACTACCTTTCATTTTCCTCTCTACAGCTTGCTATTTAAGGTATTTCATGACCAGATAGTCTTCCATAATTGAGCTGATCTTCAGGCTTTCTGATTGTTTTGTCATACAACCAGAAAATAACTCATGTCTAGACATCAGAAAACCTTGGTTTCATAGACTTTCTAATTATTAATAATTTCCCATTTTTCTGTCATATTTCTGCACAATAAAATGGTATGATATTTTATTCCCACTATACTTTTCTCTACGAAGTGCAAATGACTTTGATAGAAAAGCATGAAAATAAATTGTGTCTCATCAGCTTGAATACATTCTTCGGCTCATACTCTGATATTAAATTATGCAATTTCTGTTTACATCAGTCATTACAATTCCACTGACTTCTTTTGATTCCTCACATACGTCATTCTAATATTATGCCTGATTTTGAAATTCTCCAACCATCCATGAGATGCCTTAAACTTATTTTTTGTAAAACCTAGAGCTTGACTTTGTAGAATGCAGGAATCGGGAAGTTTTTGGATTAATCATTAACACACTACTTCACATTACCTCATTTATTTCCTCTTATTTTTTCTGTTCCCTTCATTTTACCATTGCCATGCAACAATTATAATTTTATCTTTGTGCTTCAATGCCCCACAAATTTGAGTCTTTATGCACTTAAAATACTTCATAGTGCCAAATCGTAATACTTCACTGTGGGGAGCCAAATCTTACTCATTAGCTTTGATAACTTTCATCTTGACACTACGCAATAATGATGCACAGCTTGCACCTGGAACAAAAAGGTGAAGGTGTGCCTGGACCATAGGGAGGAGATCAAGAGTGTGGAGATAAGAAGGGGTGTGTGTCAGAGATGCTGCATATCATCCATTATGTGTAATCTCTCGAGAGAATGGTTAGCCAAGAAGCCTTGGAAGGAGTTACTGACTTCACGATAGAGAGTCATTAGTACCATCAAATATGTGGATGATCTAGTGATGTTGGGAAACAATGAAGAAACTCATTAAGACAAAATGGACAGACTAGTGGAAACAGGAAGGAACTATGGAATGGAAATTAACTTATGCAAGTCAGAAGTGATTAGAATATCAAGGGATGAAGAAATACTATGAATTGTGTGAAATCAAGAACTAGAAAATGTTGATCAGTTCAAGTATTTAGGAAGTTTGCTGCTTCAAGGAAAGCAGATTATGGATTGCCACATTTAAGGATGTGTTCACTAAGTAGAGATCACTGTTAACCAGCAATTCGAGATTGAATTTGTGGAAGAAGCTGATACAGTGTTATATCTGGAGTATTGCCCTACATTAAGAAAATTGAGAAAGAGATACTTTGAAAGCTTTGAAATATATTAATGGAGAAGAATGGTAAAAGTAAAGTGGTCAGACAAGCTGACAAATAAAGAGGTCCTTAAAAGAGTAAATAAGAAGAGATTAATTCTGAAAATATCATTACTGTCACTGTAAAGCACACTGGATTGGACACATCCTGAGAAGAAACTGCCTGCTGCAAGACGACATTAAGGGACAGTTGGGGAACTCCAGAACTTGGAAGAAAAGGAATCCAGCTGTTGTATGATTTAAAGGAAAAAAGAAATTCTGTGATCTGAAGGTGGAAACCAACCATATAGGTAGATGAAAAACGAAATTACTGGATCAAATCAGGGGACTTGTAGGGCAGAAATGCTTCTCGAATACATGTGATTAGCAACATGATACTTGCTCTCACATATGGTACTTTACTGAAACTGACGAAAATTTATATTTCTCAGCCTTCGTGGTTATGTTTACAGGTATAATTGAATAAACAGATTATTAAAACATAAAATGTTTACACTTTGTAACTATAACAGATATACAGAATGTATAAAAGTCGTTATACTATATTAGCTCTGCTAACACACGTCAAAAATTAGATAGCGCTCTTACATGTGAGGTTTGCTGACAGTCAGCGGTGACTTCACTGACATGTTACCTTAAACAGATTTTGTCACTTTATTACTCAGCATAAAGAAGGGTTTGTACACTTTCTTAAGGTACGACAATATTGATAGAAAATTTAGAACATGTGAAAGTCTAAAAACCGAAATTCAATATAATATAGATGTGTTTCTATTTATTACCTTGTTTCTTGTTTGTTTCTGCATTGAGTGGTTTCTACACGACGCAAAGTAAATGACATAAAACCTATTAACATAAAACATATTATGGATGCATACAATTTTTTCTGTACTAAACTAGTTTCAGTTCTATTCACGTTTCCCTTTGAACAAATTTCAGTTCTTGGATTCTGTTGTTCATGAAATGTCAGAGTATTAATATCTACACACTTTTCTAGCACAGAACGTTAATTTTTTGACCTTTGCTTAAGCTAGCTTTCACTCACTGTGAGTTTTGTCAGAGGCAGCTGCTAGGAGCATTGTCAATTCTATGTGATCCATAATATGTTCAAAAAAGTATATATGATTTACACTTGTAGCTTTAAACTACGTCTGTTCATTCAGAATGTTGTTTCCATATGTTTTTATACATTTCTAGTTGTCCAAGTGTGTAAGTTTTTAATACTTTGCTTTTATGTATAGGATTTCCATATTATTGTTGATGTTTGTGCATGTGTACTCTATTCCAATGTGGTTGTTTGCAAAAGTGGCTTCAATGTTGGAGTATCTTTGTTTGAAGCTGTCTGGCCTATGTAGAATTTATTACACTGTCATCAGTTTAGTTTGTAAACTCCAGGCAAATCAAATTTATATATTTTTTTGCATGTGTTATTTTATTATTTGACAGTACATTCTTTTTTTTATTTGTGACTCTGTATGCAATGTGCAACCTGTTTTTTAAGTTCGTGGGCAATTTTTATAGTGTGGTAGTTAATACGGTTGAGTATATTACAAATTTGTGTTGTTTTCTGTCATATTCAGTTGCACTGGCTAAATATGTAATTAGGTTTATATCTTGATACTCTTTTTGTGCTAATGGATGTTGTTAGATCTGTGTAGCATGGATTTGAAAGCTGACGGGGTGAAACCCTTGAATTTTGGCACGATGTCTCTCTGTGGTATTTACTCAAACTGACTCGAAGCTGTTATACGTCAGTCCATCCACCAATTCTCAGTCTTTACATCAGAGAAGTCTGCTAAGCTAAAAGGAAGACCTAATAGCACACTATCATTGATAGCTAGATCTTTCCGCATGTTGTGGATCCGTTCCCACAATATAGCTTTCTCGGCCCGCCTGTATAGCCTATTGGGCCATGATGTTCAAAAGTTCTGTTTAATTCTCAGGGATCTTGGAACAGTTCCTATGTCATGTCATAAAACCAGAAAGTTGATGCTGAGTTGTGGCATCTGGAGGAAGCGCTGCAGTCCAATGGCTACTCTCCTATGGAAGTGAGGAGAGCTGCCCAACCAAGATCTAGTGGGTTGGAGGAGTCGGCATTGCAGGAGTTTGTCGTCTTGGCTCTCTTGCCCTACATCTGAGGTATGACAGACTACAAGATTGTTGTCAAAATGTGGCGTCCGAATGATCTTCAAGCCGACCAGGAAGATCCAGCAGTTCCTGAGACTGGTGACAGACGCCAGGGATCCGCAGTCGTCCTGCAGGTTGTATTGCATGCCTTGTTCGTATGGCCAGGTATACACTGGCCTTAAGAAGTGTAGCGCCCACACCCACATTGGTGAACACAGTTGTTGCTGCCACTTGCGCCAGTCAGAAACATCGACAGTCACCAAACGCGTTCTTGCCAATGCAGACCATCGTGTCTTCTTCGAGGAGACCAACATCTTGTCCTCAGTGAGGAGTTATTTTGTTCGCCTTCATATGGTGTAGGTCCAGATTTAGAAACATGCCCCGACTGCAATGAACTGACGAGGTGAAAGTCTGTCGTTAAATAGTATTTGGCATACTGTGTTACCTAGCTTATCAGAATAAATATTGCTATTGGTACACTTTCTAATCCTATAATGCAGTGGTGCTTCAGACTGGCTAACATGGGGCATCATATATTATATAGGAAACCCCATTTCCCCGGTAACATTACTTTTACCTCGGTTAGATGTACGTTCGGCTCTCCACCCTTTTGTTGAACACTTTATAAACTTTTTTCTACTAAAAAAAGCCTCCAGAGGGTGGCAGAAACATTTATACAATGACAGAACTAAGCAATCGACCACAGCCAAACAGCCCAGATATAAATTCCTTTACCAAATATCATTTACATTTTTTCCAGGCCTTTATAATAAAAAAGCTAAAACGTTGAAAAAATTAGAAACTTTATGGTTAAATTACATGTTTGAAAAAGTAATATACATATATACTAAAATCTGATAATATGTACACTATTTTCTGATGTGAAACAGTATTTTTTTAACTTTTTTTGCTCAACAAAAGACAGTCACTTCTAACAGTAATGACAACACAAAGCTTATATTGCTCATTACAGGCCTATATTCATAACAATTATAAACATTAATTTAATAATGTAAATATGTAACGACTCCAGACAAAATGTGTAGTAATGTGTAAAACAATATAACATATACATGTATACTTCAACAAGGAAATCTGTTTTTTACCTACAATCAGTTATAACCATTTTTACTATTAATCTTTTTATAGATGGAAGAGAAAGCATAATGTCACCATAAAGATTTCCTTAAATTTTAAACATGCATGTTTAATAATAATTTTGAAATATATTTCAGTAAACATAGTAGGAAAAAATATTATTATGAAATTAAGCAAAAAATAATGTCTAAGAGACTTTTTAAATATGCTCTAAAAATCCTAAATTACTAAAGGCAGTACAAAATGACTTAACATATGCCTATTACCTAAGTCTAGCTTCATTTTTCAATACATAAATTCCTTGGCAAAGTGGAGATTATAACAATTTAAACATACCATAAAACAATTGAACAATGTTTTTGGTAAATTATCTAATGGAATCCATTTAATAGGCAAATACTGAAAACAGTTTACACAAATTTATGCATAAAATATAATATTAAAATTAATTAAATATAAAAATATAATTTATAGATAATCCATAAAAATATTTAATCACGAATTAGTTATTTCAAAAATTTACAGTTATAGTCAAATAACATAGGAATTACAAATTAAGTACAAAATATCACTTGATTTATATACAATCTACATGAAAGTTTACATACATAAGAAGTAAACAGTCTATTAAATTTATTACAAGACTGATGAATAAGCCTACTATTCTCAATGCAGTTCTTTATAGCCTAACTACATATTTTCGGCTATGATGAAGAAAAGAATTACAATAATTTTGATAAATGACTACTAAATACTTCACTGTTTGTAATATCACAGTTTAATTGCACCTTATTTATGAACAAACCTTACTGCATCTTCTTTATTAAATCCTGATCTTATGTATTGCTAATTCGTTACTAATAATATACAGTCAGTATATCATCAATGTCTTCACGACAAATTGGGCATTGATAATTCCGAGAACGCACTTTATGTGAACAGAACCAGCATACACACAAATGGCGGCATGGAAGGAGAATAGTGTTTCTCCTCCTGTCCAAGCATACAACACACAAACTGTCATCACTATAATTTCCTCTCACACTTGAATTTCCTTGACTAAGTGGATTTTGTTGGTAGTTTACACTTCTTCCTGAGCAAATTAACATGCTTCGGTACCAAACATTCATCAATCTCAATGATCTCCAAAAATTAATAATTAACAATTCATGAAGTACACGGCGAACTAATCTAAACAATTTTATGAAAGCTCTTCTAAAATTAATTACAAAGAATCGTGCAATTCTTTTGTGATATTTCCTTATTAAATACATGAAAGCAAAACCGAGAACAATCCCACCAGCTGCTTTCAGGGGTATATCTTCTATAAAATGAATGGTGGTGCCCATGATGTACCAGACACTCCTATATAAGATTTTTACAATGAAGCAAATCTGCCATATAAACTTTCTTGAATAAACCAGTAAAACTCTTGTACAATATACAATTAGGAAAGGAATTAATTCAATACTTGTCCATATTGTCAAACCAATCAGTATAAATGCTTGTTTTATCAACACAATGAAATTACATAAACTTCTGAATCCCCAAATCAAAAGACACAGAAGTGAATTTGCAGTCATAAAAATACTGTTTGCGATAATTCCTAAAAATGATTTTGAATTAGTATAACAAACACCTATTGTTTCAAGTGTACTTGAAATACAGTCATGAAGGTAAACTAATTTATATACTACATCATTAACAAAGTACCCAAAATCTTCGTATAAAATCTGAAAACCCAATGTAAGTTGTTTTACAATTTCTAGCCACCTAGTGACAAATAACATAAAACCACTGACCAGCATGTGACCGGTCCAGTAACTCACTGTAAAACACAGTCTTATTATGTAAAAACTTACGCTAAGTAACCCTGATACTAAATAAATTACTTCGAATATGCCAACCATTTCCGACCAATTTCAAACATCACAAGTACAGGTTTGTTTACTTATAAAGTTTTTGATTGCCTAGTGAATTTTGAGGTTAGGTCACCGCACTAAAAAAATATTTGCATCACTCCAACTTCATCCTTAATTAATTGCTCCTATACTGTCAGTCCTCCAATTTGCATAAATCTAAAAATGAACATTTGATTTAAATTCAAACATTTAATGATACAACTGCTCACACGTGCCCCAGCACGGAGATTTCAAACAATATAACCGACAATTGTTAAAACAAACTATCAATATGAAAATTCCCTCTTTTACGTGCCATAAAAATTCAAGCATTGTGTAAATTAGTAGTTGAACGAGAAGCATTTTAATATTTTGAATTTTAACATATTTTGAAAACTGAAAACATAATTCTTCCTTTTCATAAAGTAATTCGTCTTTATTAGGCACTTACTACAGTCATTTCGACATGAGAACTACAATTTGTAAATTGGTGAACCTGATAAACAAATAGAAAAACCGCGTAAATTGTTGAATGAGTGACAGCCGTAGTATATACTACTATATTTGTATATTTTTATAATGTATGTAGGAAACTTCAGAAGATATTGTGAAATATTATACAGCCAATTCGTTATATAACATGATTATTGTATTAATTTTGAGTTTACAATATTTACAGATAAGGAAACAAAGGTATTTAGGTTATACAGCAAAGATTATTAAGTATTATTCTTCAACACGGTAATTTGTATACATTGAACTCTTAAAACAGCATGTAATATTTTATTACTTCTTTGAGGACAATAGTTACGAAAAAAACAATAATGCAACGAAGGCATTTAGGTTATACTTCAACTCCTATAAGAGGTAATATTCAAGTACCGGTAACCAGTATAGATTCAAAATGTGTAAACAGTCACCAGTTTGTCAGAAGTAATAAACGCCTGATAGATGGGGATATTTCACCTAACACTGCAAAGATGTGTATAAAAAGGAAAATACAATGTTGTGAGAACATAAATTCAAGCATCAGTACAAAATTGCAGTCGGCAAATAGTATGGTTTATCCAATCGATAATAATTTGGAGAGTACCCTGTCAAGAAATTCAGAGATTAAAGAAAACAATCAATCTTTATGTAATCTTTTCTCAATGGACGAAACTTTCTTAGAGGAAATTGATTTTGATACTGTAGAAAGGAGTGTAATGAACAAAGAAAACAAGGTTGGCAAAGATGAGACCATAGTTTTAGAAAATGACTTTAGTGATCCCGGTAGTGATGATGATGATAGAGCATGGGATATGTCAGTATCACTGGACACAGATAAGGCACTTAAGATTAGCAATTCATCAGTAAATAATGAGTCTCCAGGTTATTCAAAATTTGCTCAAGTTCAGAATTCGCCAAAACTCTTGCTACAAGATAGAGTCAGAAAATCTCTTGAAAGTAATGCCCAAAAACCAGTTGAACTTGCTAATGCTGTTCTATCAAAAGAAGGAGCTGAAAATTTAAAAATTAATTCATTCTTTGGTTTGCCAGTAGAATTTAGACGCCTACTTAAGAAGTACAAAGGTATCACAAATCTTTATGGTAAGTAGTGTTACATAGATTTAATCATAAAAATAACAGACAGTAAGTGTTTTGCTTTGTAGTTTATGGATAATTATTGCATAGTCATAAAAAACATTAAAAAACAGTTTTGTAAGTTCTTAGTTTTAATATATGTTTGTTTATAAATATAAATGACATTTTAATATTAATGATTAGAGAAATGTACCAATGTTTAATGTATTTAGCATAATATTCTCTCATTCTATGTTAAATAAATGGAAAAATACACTATCAAATGTATATAAAAAATTTAAGAGGCCTACACATGAAGTGATAGAAACTTTTAAGTTTTTACAATTACACAGGTCATCTTTTTATGTATTTGAAAAGCTTGAAAATCTGGAAAAAATTAACATCATATGACAAGAAATGTATGCATCTTTAGCTCATAGAAGAGCCAGAGAGCTCAGTTAGGCTTCTTTGAAGGTCTTTGAACAGCCTTCATATATTCCACTTGCGAGGATTTTGTGATGAAAATACTTGGGGTTGACAAACTTATTTAAACTTCAAAATCTTAAAATTATAAAACGATTTTATAGGCTAGTCTTTTTTTTTATATCATCTGTTTTGTGTTTTCTAAGCTTGTACAGTTTTCCTTTTGTTGGATTTTTTGGTAAATTCACATTTGTCATACGACCATTGCTTTGTATACAGTAAAACCTCTCTAGTCCGACCCCCGGCTGGTCCAACGCTCCGGTTGGTCCGACTGCGGCTCAGCCACCGACTTGTTGATGACTCACCAGCTTGTTTACATACTTGTCAGTTGTTTTGCTGCCATCTAGTGTCTAGTGCGCAGTGTTGCCAGGACTTCCGAAATTTCGGAAGACCTTCCGATTTTTTAATGTTCCAGAAAATACGAAATTTGGTGTAAATCTTCCGAATTGTTTCCTACTCTTGTTTCAGTGCTATGTCGCAATTCTAGAGCTTTGTTTTTGCGTACGATATGACCTCAAATCTGGTGTTTCATTGCAACCGCAATTATAATTGCTTTCAATAAACGTTTATAAGAGGTCTTGTCAAAAACTATAGTTCCTTCCTCCTGTTACAAACAATAATTATGACCACCCATACACAATGATATAATAAGCATTTTGCAATATCCACGTATTGTACCATACTGTACTGCTATTCAAATAAGAGTGACTAATCGTTATAATTTAGTCTCAAGCTGACAGAATCGCACTACATGACTGCACCTGAATAAACAGATACTGTAATGTCTAGCCTACACCAGGTCATAATAATGTCAAGTCGCCGTGATAAACATGAAAATAAAAGTAGGGTACTTACACTTGGTGGCTAAACTGTGTTGGGTATGAAGAGTGTTGAGATGTTATGTCTACATCTCTGCAGCTAAGTCTAGACAGTCGTCTGCCAAACAAAAGAACATTACGATTTTTTTCACTAATAAAATGTGTTTCTTGTTTTTTATTACACTATTGTTGGACTGTACATATTATCATTTATTGTACATAACCAATCATATAGCCTGGTAGCCTATTGTATAAGTTTTATTTTATTTTAGACTGTCTCATTTAATGAAGTAATAAACATTTTGTATTCTTCTGATAATCCGACCTTTTTTGGGTTCCGACCATACCCCCTGTCCCACAGGTGATGGATTAGCAAGGTTCTACTGTATTGTGAATTCCATATTTTCAAGGTAGCAGAAGAAAGTGCCTACCATAAGAATGCACAAACTAATCTGACAATTTTACTAATATGTACACACTTTTCCGCTATGGAATACTAATGCTTTAGGCCAAAATTTAAAATAATTCTTGCTTTTGCCTAAGCCAGCTTTTGGTCATTGTGATCTTTAACAGAGGTCGCTGCTAGGAGTGCTGTTCATTTCAGTATTGCAGGTAGCATCACAGAAACAATGTTCTAAAAGAACAAGAACAGTTTAAATCATATTATTCTTTGCACATAGCACACACACAAAACACAGGGTTGTTAACCAATTCAAACAACAGTGCTACCCAGGCCCGGCTCCAGGCAGGGGCGAACCGTGCCACCGCCCAGGGCGTCAGATTCCGGGATGTTAAGTTTGGTGGAAAAAATTTATAACTTCTTTTCTGCATCAATTCGCCGTTGGGCTGTACTAACAAAAATCACATTTCTAACCTTACGCTGAAACCTTTATGTGAAACAAGGTGGGAAAGTAGAATAGACGCTGTTACTCCACTTAAGATATCAAATAGAAGAGATCTACAATGCGCTTGTTGATATCAATAAAAACGAAAACACAGACAAATTGGTGGCTCACGAGGCTGGCAGTCTGGCGAGTCATGTACTTGACTTCACATTTCTGTGTTCCATAGTAATATGGTACAACATATTACTCCATATTAATATCGTCAGCAAAACACTGCAAAGTATTGACGTGGATGTAACAAAAGCAGTTAGTTTACTTTAAAATACAAGCATTTATTTCATGTCTGTCAGAAGTGACTTAAAATTTCAAAGCTAAGTTGACGCTAAGGAACTACCCACTAAATTGGACACTGAAAACCCAATAATCAGAGGGTCAGCACAAGTACAAAGGAGAAAGATTAAAAGACAATTTGATTACGAGGGAAAATACGAATTCATTGAAGATCCAGAGTTGCGGTACAAAGTCGATTTTTATTTAAAGGTATACATATTACCATTTGTGCTTTAAGTGAAAGACTCCAACAGATTAGGAGTCATAGTAAACTTTTTGACCTCCTGTATGACGTGTAATGAATAGGGAGGGGGCGGCACTCATAAATACTGCACAGGGTGGCAGAAGCGCTGGGGCTGGCCCTGGTGCTACCTGCAACATCGGGACTGACAACACTGTTAGTGTCTGCCTCTGATGAAGCTTGAAATGAGTGAAAGCTGACTTATGCAAAGGTAATTTTTTTTATATATAATTTAGTGTTCCATTTCAGAAAAGTGTGCAATTATTATTAATACTCAGCACGTCATGAACAATAAAAGGCATGCAAATGTTAAACATATCCCAACCATAAACATCCAGCTACTTCTGAAAGCAGTATCAGTAAGAAACAAATTTTCTTGGATTTTGTTGTCTATGACGTGTCCGTTACTTAATTAAATATAATTAATTCACTACCGACTCGGAACACAAAGGTTTTTATGGGTAAAAAACTTAGTGTTCCAAGTCGGTAGTCAATTAATTATATTTAGTTAAACAAATTTTGTATAATTGGATTTAGATGGCAAAAATCTAGAATTTTATTGATTTATGTCACTATGATAGATAATAATAGATTCAGTATACATCAAGCCAACACAAGCCACAAACTGACTTGATGTGTTATGAAATTTGATGTACAGGTCCACAATCCCGTATCCGAAATTCGAAAAGTTCCGAAAACTGAAAGTTTTTTCGTGGAGTGGAGCGTCAGTCATCTCTCCACAACAAGGCTTTTTTGTTTATTATAAATAAACTGTAATACCATACTGTACCTGTACTATTTATAATATTTACATATCCCACTTAGTATGAATATTTATACATTTCTCTATAGAAATATTAATGTCTTTGATTACGGTTCATTTGAAGACTGTGTATGTTCAAGTTTTACCGAATGTTTTTCTTGGAAATAAAATGTCCTTGAGAATTTATGGTCTATAATTATCCCATTATTTCATTTATCAATATATCACTTTAGTAGTATTTCTAGTCATTATTTAGCCCACTTAGTGTGAGTATTCATACGTTTTTGCTGCAGTATTAATGTTTGATTATGGGGTGCTGGCCTAGACCCCACTGGGGGAGTTACCTTTATTCTGAAATCCAAAATATTCTGAAATCCGAAACACAACTGGCCCCAAGGGTTTCGGATAAGGGATTGTGGACCTGTATTTGATTTCTAGTATTGACTAAGACTTTTGCAAAATTTAGAAAATATACACCTTGTAATTCCTGAGCCTATTGAAATTGTAAAAAAAAAATTAAAATTTTTGCAGTTTTTGAACACATGCCATTATGTTGCTGCTACTGGACTTAGTGATTTCCTTAATAAAGGAAAGGATTGGCCAGTTAAACATAATTTCTCCTGTGTGGATTACTGTGAAAATATAAAAGTCTCCTAATAAGTACACCTAATATCCATTTGAAGAGCAGAAGATATACTTGTACCTCATGAAGTAAACATCCCATGTGCATTATTGTCAACAGTGTTTTAAAATTTGTTTTTTATGGCGTGTGTTACTCTAAATAGAGACATCATTGACTCTGCAGTAGAAGTCATATTTGTCTGCGTTTGCATGATATTTCAAATATTTATGAATTTACAGTAATTTTTGTTATTGTAACTACAAGGAAATATTAAGTGCCAAGTATAAAAAAAAGTTCTGAAGTGTTGAGTGTAATCTGTATAATTTCCAAATGTAACACCCAATGATGATATATAACAGAATGTTCACGTTTGAATAATACATAACAAGCTACCCACTATTGTTGCCACTAGCTGTAAAATAAAAACACGTGTCTCACAAATGACGAAGAACATTACATGAAGATCTTCTTTGTTCCCAGTCATTGTGATGTTACACCAGTAAATTTCTGCAGACTACAAGGCGTGTTTCTTGAATTCCTGTAAACTTCACCTGTCCTGTTCATTCTTTTTCTATTAACCTGAGCTTATTAAAGTGCCTCTATGTCCTTTGTTGAAGTGAAGCTGAGACGACCTATTAACCATGAAATTTTCTGTGCACTTTTAAAATACAATAGTCACATGGCAAGGACAAGAGAGTTTTTTTATATAAAATAACTAACGCATATTGGTATAATTTAAGAGTAATTTTAAATGCGATATTGTATATTAGATGTACACTGTACCATAACTATGATAGAAAATGATGTTTAACAGGATAATTTTACTTACAGAGTGGCAAGGAGAATGTCTTAATTTGTCTGCAGTGTCTGAACGGCGAAATCTGGTTTATGCATTACCAACTAGTGGAGGAAAAACGCTAGTGGCTGAGATACTTATTTTAAAAGAGTTACTATGTAGACAGAAAAATGCTTTATTTATTTTGCCATATGTGTCAATAGTACAGGAAAAAGTAAGTAATACTGTTTTTGTTAAATTTTGTGTAATCAGTAAGTAATATGTTTATACTTCCTGTTATATTTTCATACTTATTATATATATATAGGAATGTTAATTATCGACCGTATTATTATACTGTTAATGATTTCGAGGTTCGGTCATTAATCATGAAAACTGAGTTATATATATACACAGTAGACTCTCAACTATCCGACCTAATGTGGCGGTCGGCCGGGTCGGATAGCAAAAAAGTCGGATACACCGGAGCCGTAGGCATACCAGCCTTTGTAAGGTCAATGACCGCCACCCTATTGCGTTGAATGTACTTGTTGCTATTTGGATGCGTACGTCATATCAGTTTGTCCTTATAAAAATGACGTACAGTAATAAATGAATTAGAAAGAAATGAAATAAGAATTCGCAACTACAGTATCTTTCACAAAACCTTTATTTGAAGGACGAAACAAAATGTGTAGTTAACAATAAGTTGAATGAGTTTTACTATGAGTTTTAATTTATACGAAAGCTTTCAACCAAATTAGTTGTTAATATAAATCAAATTATAATAACCTAAAACTACGTACTGTATAATGAAAGAACAAGTGAAACTTACATTGTCTAAGGTTTGAAAAAGTCTGTAATTGAGACCTGCTTCTTTCCTCGCATTAATTTCCTCGCCGCTATATCCTTCCACTTACGTAAACATATGATGTCTGCTGGTGTTGCTTCTTCTTGCTGGCCAATGTATTCCACTGCCGTCTCGATCGCCTTCAGGCCTTCGGAGTGGGTTATACGATCGGAGGGTTCATCACCTTGTTCCTCTTCAATCGGCTGTTCATTTAATACCATCACTACAATATCTTCGTCTGCAATTTCTTCGATTTCGTCCTTTGCCAACCATTCTGTGATGTCTTCCGATGAAGCTTCCTCACATCGGGGAACTTTTTCTAACAGCGATACAAGCGCAGTGTTATCAGTTGCATTTTCCACATCACATTGCTGTTCTACCTCTTCCCACTTATCGCTGGCTCTGTGATCCAGCAAAATTTTCCACGATCGCACAAGTGTTAAAGATGGAATTTCATCCCATGCCTCGGACACCCATCTGATGAGTCAAGCATGTCTACTGACTGTAGTGCCGTCGCAACTTCTGTATTATCAATTGTCGTGATGATATAGCTTAGTAGCCTACGTCGATATTTCTTTTTCAAAGCTTGGAGCACTCCCTGATCCATTGGCTGACATATAGATGTAACATTTGCAGGCAAGAACAAAGCTTTTATGTCTCCATCTTTTATTTGGTCATTTGCTAGATGTGAAGGAGCGTTATCCAAAACTAGGATTGCTTTCCTTGTTAAATTGTTTTCAGCTAAATGTTTTTCAACTTGTGGCACAAATTCCTGTTCAAACCAATTTTTGAAAATTTCTCCATTCATCCACGCCTTTTTTTGATGGGTATAATGCAGGGGCAAAGAACTTAAATCTTTAAGATTTTTAAAAGCCCTAGGCTTGCGAGATTTTCCAATCAAGGTCAGTCTCAACTTGTGGTTTCCGGTTGCGTTACTACAAGCTAAAACTGTAACGCGGTCCTTGCTCTTCTTGAACCCTGGTGTGGCCTTTTCCTGTTTAGACGCTAGTGTTTTAGATGGCAACATACGGTAATTCAAACCCGTCTCATCACAGTTGTACACTTGTTCTCCGGAAATGCCTTCCTTATCAAGCAGGTCAAAAAAGTGTTTTTTAAAGTCAGGGACAGCGTCCTTATTAGCAGACAATGCTTCACCACTAATCGTCATCTGACGAACACCAAAACGTTTCTTCCAGCGATCAAGCCACCCGTCACTGGCAGTAAACTCACCATCGTCTCCTTCGATCTGTTTTTTAAACTGAATCGCTTTTTCTTGGAGCAAGGGGCCTGAAACCGTCAATCCTTTCCCCCTCACATTTTCATACCACAGATATAAAGCCTCTTCAACTTCCACATGTTTTCCTTTTTGCATAGTTTTTCTAACTTTCACGCCACTGCCACTTGCTTGCTTAGAACACCATTTTTCAATCTCTGCGCGATTTCTTCGCCAATCACCCACAGTAGTTTTTCCAACTCCTAACTCCAGTGCAATTTTGTTTACCGACTCACCAGAATCCATTCTTTTTATTGCTTGCAGTTTTTCTGCCAAAGTTACTACCACTTTCTTTCGTTTGTCACCCATATTTCACTTAAAAATAAAAGCCACCAACAATACTGTATACACACTTTATAACAAATTAACAATCCACGAACGACTGAACCGCACGGACTGACTTCTGGATACAGACTGACTGATGCACCTGTTACACACTCAAGTAGGTTTCCAAAATATTAATTGAAAGTTTGGGCGTGGCTCTATTGGTTTATAGTGTGAGTGATTACGTAACGGCAGCTGGCATTGGCGTGTGCGCCTGTACAATGCGTTGAGATGCACGCTACATTATAAACGTTGAGTTTCAATGTTTTAAATTTGTTTAAGCATTAATATAGTAAACTTTAACATATAACTCCAAATCAATGAGATTTGGTGATGTTATATACACCCCCACCCGTTAAAAAAAAAATGAGTGTAGGATATACAATTATTATTATATTTTTTTTCAATTTAAATTACAATTATCTATTTAAACATACATTGATTATGCTTCACAAATTATACATTGTATTTTCTATCTACTAACATATACACTGATATTACTATTTTCTATCATATGGCTTATTTCTAATTGAATAACATTAATAATATTATTGTGCATAAAATCGTTGTGTAGTAAATGTTTGTAGCATGGTTAGTAGTACTAGGAACGTTTAAGACGGAATGTCTCTGCTAGCGATAGACAACAGTGGCACGCGCGCGGAGGAATTTGCTTGCGTTTGTTTACAGTGAGACCAAAGCATGCGCGACGCTAATTAACTTGACCTACATTCTAACAGCTGAGCGCTATGCATTGTATAACAATTTCCGGCTACCGTGGCTCGCTTCGCTCTTACGCGTGTTTGTTTATTACCGCGCTACTAACGAACTGTCGTTCATACACAACTTATTTACAATTATTATTAATATTATATAATACATTTAATTTATTTTAATAATGATTATTAATATTTACATTATTTTTAACCCTATACATTATATTCAAAAGTCGTATTATTTCGTACCGACGCGCCTTGGAATTTCATCTTACTCATAATATTTTCTTAATGAGCTCGCATGATATTTTCCTACCGTTTTTCTCCGGTCGAGTGTATTTTTCTCGTTCGGTTGTATAACCGAAAAAACTTTGCGGCGACATTTAAGTCTCTCCGTCCAACAGGGTTTGCTTTGAGAAGCACTTTCTCACCTAGCGCAAAGTTTGTCAATTTATGAGTCGTATTAAACCTCTCCACTCGCTTACGCCCTTTCGTAACTATCCTCTCTTTTACAAGTTGCTTTTTACACTGAACCGGCAGAGGTAGATTACAGGTTTTCGGCGTGCGCAAATAATCATGCCAAAATCTCTCTGGTTTTACTCCAGAGTCTAACTCTGCTGGTGTGTATTCAGTGGTGTCATGATAATTTTCACTTATCGCCGTTTCAAAGAATGGTAGGAATTCAGGCCATTTGCTTTGCTCTTTATAGCAATATATCTGGAACATTTTTCCTATTTCCCTATTCACTCTTTCGGCGAGGTTACCCTGTGGTCGTCTTATCGAAGTGAGGATCGCCTTAATGCCATTTTGTTCCAGGGTTGCTGACCAGTGCTTATTCTGGAATTGTTTTCCCTGGTCGCTAAGCACGCTCTTTATCGGTCCATGTTGCGGAATATACTTGTTGAGTATAATGTTCAATACGGATTTTGTGGTGGGTCTGGGGATCGCGTATAGGCTAACTTTCTTTGTAAAGACGTCTACACAAACTACAATACGTTTTAAATTTCTGGTAGCCTTAGGTAGGGGTCCCAGGAAGTCGGTGGCGATCATCTGTCCCTTTCCTTCCGTTATCACATTTGCCATGGGAACGTAAGTGTGCAAATTTGGCGCTTTTGCGGTTTGGCATGGAAGACATGTTTTTAATAACCTCCTCACTCTTCGATACATATTAGCGATAGTAAAATCTTCTTGTAATATTTTTACACATTTTACTGGTGACGCGTGTGCCATTTTTATATGTAATGGTTGTGTTACACACGCAAGCATAGCTGGAGATAATACCACCTTCCATTCGCCCTGTAGCAATTTATACATTATATTATCTTGTATCAGATAATGCGGACTTGGGTGAGCTGCTATCATTTGCTTTTTAGCAAGGAGTCTGGGGTCATTGTCCTGCTCGCGTCCTATGTTTCGTAGCATGTCGGTTGCTTCAGGCGCGACAGTGTACTGCATGTTTAATACCCTCAACTCGTTGTCAGCTGCTTCGTATACCTCTTCTTTTTCTACCGGCGGATATCTGCTTAAGGTGTCGGCTGTGGTATTCTCTGATCCTTTGCAGTATTTAATTGTAAAAGAATACTCTTGAATAGCTAACACCCATCGTGTTAGTCTGGAATTGGCTAGTCGGCATTTCAATATAAAGGATAACGCCTGATTATCTGTGTGGATCTCGAAATGGGTACCATATAGGTAATGTCTGAATTTTCTGAGAGCGTTTATGATGGCGAGTATTTCTTTTTCAGATGTACAATAATGCAACTCAGCGCCTTTGAGCGTTCTATTAGCGTATGCAACAACATGAAGACTTCCTTGCTCGTCTTCCTGGTGCAACACGGCGCCAATAGCATACTCGCTAGCGTCAGTATACATTACATACTTCCTGCCCTGTTGTGGATGGAACAACTGTAGGTTGGTTTCGAATAAACCCTTAACCCTCTCAAACGCATCGTTTTGTTCAGAACCGCATTTCCACTTTATATTTTTGCGTACCAGCTGTAGCAAGGGGACTGTGTATTTGGCGTATTTGCTGGTGAATTTCCTGTAGTATCCCGTGAGTCCTAGGAATGCTCGTAGTGCTTTGAGGTTCTTGGGCACCGGGAACTCCACGATACTCCTGAGCTTCTCTGGGTCCGTGCTGATGCCTGTAGCTGAGATTATGTGTCCCAGGAACTTCATTTGAGACTTAATGAACTCACACTTGTGTAGTTTGAGTTTGATGTTGGCTAGCCTCAGTTTCTGGAAGACGCTCCTCAGATGCTCAAAGTGTTCCTCCAGTGTGCGGGATATCACGAGGATGTCATCTACAAATATCACAGTGTAAGGGTCTACCTCGGGTCCTAGAGCTCTCTCGAGGCATCTTACAATAGCGGCGAGACTCGTGCTAAGGCCGAAAGGTACCACCTTGTGCTGGTAAGAGCACCTTTATTATATACCACCTTTACCACCTTATTATATATCTATATACCACCTTTATTGTTATAGATAAATGCTGTATATTTTCGGTCCTGTTCGCTCAGCGGAACCTGCCAGAAGCTCGCTGTCAGATCTAACTTCGTGAGGTATCTAGCTCCTTCACATTTTATGAAGAGGTCTTCCGCTGTTGGCGCGCAGTCGAATTCCTTTTCTACCAGGTTGTTTAAATTCCGCATGTCCAGGCAGAGTCGTATTTCTCCAGTCTTCTTGCGGACTATGAGCAGTGGGTTGAGGAAGTTGCTATTAGATCTTTCTATAATGTCTTCCTCCAACATCCGCTGTATCTCCTGCTGGACCTCGGCTTGGTACTTTATAGGTACCTGGTAGATTCTTCTTATGAACTTCTCCGGTTCTACGAGGTTGATCTTATGTTCATAAACTGACGTGATTGAATGTTCCTCACTGAAGATATCGCTGAACTCTTCTTGCTGCGATGACAACCTCCGTTCAGTTTGGGAATCTAAGGTCGTTTCCCCCTGTTCACCGTTTTCGTAATTAATTATATATTTTGGCGGCCATGTAATTTTAATTGGGTCACCGTGCTCTTGTATTTGTGTGTGTGTGTTCAATTTGAAGGTGTAATTAATGTTGTTAATGTTACATTTTAACAGGTGTTCGCTAGTGTTAATCTCTGCGCGTATTTGCTGTAATACGTCCACCCCCAATAACACATCGCATATCAAATTTTTTATACCTACTACGCACACCTCAGATTGCACGTTTTGTACCATAATTGTTAGATAATACTGCATGTCAATTTTTTCTTTAGTATCTGTAGCTGTGCGTATATAGAATTGATTTATTGGAAGCGACGGGGCTGTACGAAAATAGTTTTTGTTCGCACGTAGGAATCTTTCACTTACGCCGGAAACAACACTGCCTGTGTCCAATAACACTTGCGTGGGAACACCGTTTACAAAGGCGTGCAATACCAGACACGCCGCGCTCACTGGCCTTTGTTGTGTGGTACCGGATTCCAGCAACGGATCCCTGACGTCCGGTGGGAACACATTATTAACAGGCATATAAATTACATGATCAAAAGTACACTTTTCACACAACATATGGTTCTTATTTCTAACATGCTTACATCTACGTATTTTCGCCGGGTTTATTGCGCGTCCTTCCTGGAGGCGCATTTCGGCAAGTTTTTTGCAGATTGATGGCATTTTGGTTTTTCGATAGGCTCCCTAACGCTTTGTGTTTCGCTGTCTTGCGCGGTCGTATCGCTTTTCGATACATCGACTGTTTGAATTGTTCTGATCGGGGTCCCATCGTTTCCTTTATTTTGCATCTTCTGTCTACGACATTTACTACCTTTTGTCTACGTTAAGACATTTGACTTACCTTTATAGTCAAAGGGTTTATTTGGCGGTTTTGGAGGTGTCTGGGGTGGAGTCGCGCTAGTGCTAGGTCTTTGATCAGGTTGGGTATGGTATTGTACCCGTGTATTTTGACCGTCGTTATTTCGGCGAAAGTCCGGGTTATATCGCCACCCGCCTAAATCAAAAACTGTTTCGCTTTGTGACACTAAAATAAGCAACTCGTCAACCGTGCGTATCCCTTGTGTAAACATGGCTACACGTATGTTATGGTTGAAATGATATGCTAATTTCGTGACGATGTCAATTTCCGCAAACGCTGGTGTCAAATGCTTGGCGCGCTCTACTTGCTGAATGATATAATTTTCGGGCGTTATTCCGTGTTTTCTTTCATAACGTCCGTATTCGAGTTCGTTTCTTAGAAGTCTCTGTGTGTGTGAATTCCAATACCGGCTTTCGAACTTCTGTTTGAATTCCGCGTACGTGGTAATTTTATCACGTACAATATTATACCATTTTTGCGCAGAATCACGCATCGCGTTTACAATCCACTGAATGCGATCTTGATCATCTAACCGCGAGCCTACTCTCGCCATTTCCCTCTCACATGTTAATAAGAATTCTATCGGGTTTTCATTATTTTCCCCCGTGAAATATACTCGATTCTTTTCATCGGTTTGTCCCTGTACTAGGATATTAGGAGCGGATCTCCTACGTACTTCCTGTCGTACTTTTAATAGCTCGTCATTAAGTGTTTGCAATACACTTTCTTTATTCGAATCTATATTAGAATGGGTCTCTACTATCGAAGCATCAAGCCTGTCAACACACCGTTGTGTTTCCGTCATGTCCGCTTGAATTTTTACTTCGAGTGTATCTACTTTTTTCGCAACCTCGGCAGTTTGTTTCTCACACCTACCGATGTGTTCTTTGAATCGGCCCTCCATACGCGTAACTTGTTCAATGAACGATTTCTGCATCGTGGTCTCAAAAACCTTGAACCGTTCGTTTATTTTCGTTTCTACCGTATGAACTTTTCTCCTACTTCCGTGACTTTAGCGTCTAAGTTTTTCACGCTTTCCTCGATTTTTTCGGTCATTTCTTTATTACTTTGTTTTATTTCCGTGACTTTAGCATCTAAGTTTTTATTACTTTGTTTTATTTCGGCATTTATATCCGCGTTACTATGTTCTAATGCTTCGGTTAAACTTGATTTTTGCGCGTCTATTTTAGCCGTTAATTCCGTGATATTGAGTTCAGCTTTGGCTGCACTTTGTTCAAATTTCGCATTCACATTGGCTGTTAATTCTGCGTTTGTTTTCTCGAATTTGGCGTTCATTTCTGCCGCGTTTTGCTCAGCTTTAGCCACGTTTTGTTTAATTTCTTGCAATAATTGTTTAAACATTTTCTCGGTATCCATTTTTACACAATAATTTCAAATACACAGTAATTTCAAACACTTCACTGCTGTACCACTACCAATTCACAAAACTCTCTTTGGGGATTTTAGAGTTGGACGCTAGCTGTTTTACAAGTTAAAACAGCAAACTTTGTTTTAACGTAAAATGAATTGAATTTAAATTTAATATAATTTAAATTTCTCGAGCCCCACGTTCAGGGCATATTTATAACAATATTAAACGTGTTGTTGTGTTGTGTAAATGTGTGAGCACCTACCTGCTGTCCGATCTTGCGGTTTTCTTCCGACTAGGGCGTGTGGATTTTGGATTTGATTTCGCAAGTATGTAAACTCAAGTGTATAACAACAGCACACTAAATTTGTTATTTTAAAAGTGAAGAGTTTTGTGAGGTTGGTAGGCTCCGTAGTACAGCAATAAAAATACAATGTGGGGTAATAAAAACGGGGTTTATTACTCCAATCACACAAAAGAATGAAATGTTTATAAGTTCAAATCTTCTTACAAACTAAACAGTAAATAAATCTTGTATAATGTTTACTGAATGATTAATAATTTTCAGAAATTGAGCTCGTTATTTCAAAGAAGTTATTTTAACTGAGAATTTAATTAATCAATTTAATTTAATTCAATTTAATTTCAATGATTTTAAAAATGATTCTAATGAAATAAAAACTCTAAAGTTACTTGAAAATATGCAAAAATAAACTAGCCGTGACAATCTAGTTCACGCCCCTTTATTTACTAGTGATCTGACTCACGTATACTGCAGTATGAGCAAATTATTTAATTCTTTGTTAAGATTTGTATAGCGCTTTTCTCTTTATTTACTATTAATTCTTAACTAATGCTTATTAATTACTTATACTGGCTATACAGATTATCACACGTGAATAATTCTTATTTAATTAGAGTCTCTGATTTATGGCATCTGAATGATTTATATGACATTGATTTTAATTAAAAACAAAGAAAAATTGAACTGTTGAAAAATGAATAACGTGATTTTGACTTTCCTGGTTCTGAAGAGGTTGTAGAGATGCTCCGGAAGTCCCTCGCTGTCCTTGTCCAATCGGATAGAGATGGTGATCTACTGAGCGTCCTGGGTTTTGGCGGTGAGCTCGGAAATCAGCAACACTCTGCTCTCCTGCTATTGATGAAGTTTTTACGTCTGTAGTTTTCTGCGAGAACTGCTTCAGGTCCCTCGTCGATTCACGTTCCACGTCAGCGTGTGTGTCTCATTACGAGTTGTCGCTCTGCTCGTCAGCTGATTCGCAAGTGGTTTAGACGGCCTCTCTGTCGTATTCTTGAAGTAATGTCTTGTAGTCTTGTAGATCTCTTGTGTGCGTACGCCAGCAGTTAATGTAGTGCACGATACGCTTGTTTGTTGATGTGGAAGAGTATCTTGACTGGACGCTGTAATTACGAGTCGTTACAGTTGATCTGTTTTATGATGATCGTAATTAGGCGTGTTGACCACGTAGAGTCTTCAGATGAGTCTTCACAAAACTATGATTTTGAGACAATTGAAGATGTACGTCTGTTCTTCTTGAATACTGGCAGCCGAGTGTTTGATCAGCCCCAAAACTCCGCGTTCCAATTTCTTCGAATGATTTGATTGGCTGACACACTCTCCCTACTACCCAAAATTTGAATCACCTCACCCGTGAGAACGAAACTACTTTCCCACAGACTGAGAATTTATATTATTATTAATATTCTTAACACAACGGAACTGAATTGTCGTTCAGGATTTCCGGTGGCATTTTATATTGCAATTATCTTGGCTGCAAGCCAAGTTATGCTAATTCTAAAATATACATTTGGTAGATAATTCTTATAGCTATAACATATTAAAAGCTCTTTTATGTAGCTCAATTATTACGGAAGTTATTAACATAAAATTAATTAACTCTGTTATTATTTAATTATATTGCATAAAATTCGCACCCCCTATTATTAATATTTCGGCAAACATTTTGGCTATAATGGATTTCGCCTGAATTTACCGGTTTCCGAAATATTAATAATTGAAAGTTTGGGCGTGGCTCTATTGGTTTATAGTGTGAGTGGTTACGTAACGGCAGCTGGCATTGGCGTGTGCGCCTGTACAATGCGTTGAGATGCACGCTACATTATAAACGTTGAGTTTCAATGTTTTAAATTTGTTTAAGCATTAATATAGTAAACTTTAGCATATAACTCCAAATCAATGAGATTTGGTGATTATATATATATATATATATTGCAACACATCTTTTTATGATTTCTTTCGTTATGGATTATGAGTTTTACATGGACCTGGTTAGGGTATACCATGCCAACACTTACCTGCAGTATATGGTACTTTTCTGCTTTGCCGGCTATTAGGTGTGGGATTTGGGCTTATTAGGTATCAGGTAACGAGTTGGGACGATGTGTTTCCAAAAGAATTATTTTAGGAAGCTGAGTTGTATAAATTGTGAATAAATGAAAACTACCTTTTTAGTCTATCATTCCAATGATTATAATTGTCACCCTCAAGGTGCTTATCTTTAAACAAATCATAATAATAAAAAGAATTTCAAATATTTAACACAATTTACGGCGGGTTCCACCATTTATATTCTTTCTTGGATATTACTTTACCATATTTTCTCTAGTGATATATTGTTATAATGCTTACGTCTAACAATCACATATTAAAATCATATATCTTAGTACATAATTTATAAGTTCCTGAAAATAAGACATACAATACACAGTATATACACAAAACATATAACATGGAAATATACACACATATATGGGCAGTTTCACACTGTCTGCCTGTAATTATAATTCATTTATAAAAAATCATTTTTGTTATATTGAATTTAATTATTTAATAAAATGGAAATACTGAATTGATTTCATTCTATGAAATCCGTAACCCTGTTCTTTATACATGAGAAAATAAAATACGAACTTTTTAAATGAATATAACAAGGGTTATAGTTATCGTTATCTCTATGGTAATTATTCTTTATACAGTGCACAATCTCATGAAAACATTTGCTTAGAGTCTTTCTGCACTCTTATTAACATATTATTATGATAATCACACATTATCTAAATGTTCTGTCTTTTTGAATAAATGTCTCTATATGATATACAGTACAACATTTAAAAGTGTCTTTAGGCTTTAGTCATACCGCCTATATAATTAAATGTTTATCAATTATTTAAAACTGTTCAATTTCGCTTATAGCGGCTTTTCATTTACTTGTTGTGTTTTACAACATTATTATGAACCCTGAACCATATCAGGTCACCTGTTTTGATGATTTCATGTTACACAGATGTACACGGGTCTCAGGCGTCGGCGTTGAGTACAGCTATTCCTCTCGAAACCTCCGTCAGCGTCGCTTAGCGGTGTATGAACAGCTAGGCTAGGCGTCGTTCCTTTATCGTCATGGACACAGCGTCTCTGGCCTCGGGTATAGTCTGATGTCCGTAGTACGTATTTGTAGTCACTCAGGTGTCTGCCGGTCTCATTGAAGCGTCTTCTGCAGCGTATCGTTCCGTGTGTACGACTCAACGAATACTTTATGAATGCGCGAGACAGATGCTCGTTTTTGGCTCACTGTTTATAGGGCAAAGCCACGTGTGCAAATGAGTTTCTATCGGCGAATATCTCGACAATCCTTTATTTATTTAGGAAACAAAGTTGTTTGTTAGACGTGTCTTGAACACAGTTATTAGCTATGTATACACGCGATCTTTTATTAGCACCGCGAAAGGTGTGAAATAGTAAAACGCTTATAGTTCACGACACTCTCACTATCTCGTTATGTGTTTGGTGTCTAAATAAAGCTACATTTCCGCACTATTCACTGGTCAACCTAGTTCTTCTTAATCTTTTGTCATTTTTTTATTATTTAAGTTTTAAAACACTTCTGACATGTGCCGACAAAATTATACATATTTATGCAGGTGGACTGTTATCTGTTTTGTTTGCTATATAAAATCTTATCTATACCCTTCTAAATGTACAATTGTAGCAGATAACGCTTATTATGCGTACTCCAGTTAGAACGATAAACATTGATAACAATGTTTCGTTATAACACTCCCCCACTTGCTTTAAAAAAAATTGTTTGTGCTTTACAGAACAACATATTTTTTTTTTTTTTTTTTTATCTATGTTTAGTACATACACAGTCAGTTATATTACATGTTTATTAGAAAGAATATAAAATCTTTTCTTAAAGTAACAATCACATATGGGTATTATTGGATATAATGACGCAGAGATGACGTATGGTACTTTCCGACGTCCTTTTTCTTCACTGGGTCATATACCATGTAGGTGTGTGGTCCTAGACGACTCCTTAGTTCATATGGGCCACAGAATAATCTGAAGAATTTCTTGGAAGTGTTTAATATACTACTTCCCACAGGATTTGTCTTTATCAATACCTTATCACCAATCTGGAATCTTGTCAATCGGTGAGTTCTATTATACCGGTCTCTCCTTTTACCTGCTTGATGATATAACTGTCGTTCAGCTCTGTTTATTTTTATTTGAATTGGCAAATCTACATTATAATTTTCCGGTTTATTAATCATGTTGTGCCAGAATCTTTTAGGTATTTTATTCTCACTTAATTCTAACGGTGTGTATCCTGTAGCTTCACTATAATTGTGATTCATTGCATCTTCGAAAAATTGTAGATAGTCAGGCCATTTACTCTGTTGATTGTAGCAATATAACCTCATGTACTTGCCTAACTCTCTATTTATTCTTTCAGCTAGATTAGTTTGTGGATGCCTTATGGATGTAAGTATAGGTTTTATACCTTGTCTTGTCAATGCGTCCTTCCATAATTTATTACCAAACTGCTTACCTTGATCTGTCAACACTTTATCCATTTTTCCATACTTTGGTATATACTTCTGGGTGATGACGTTCAGAACAGATTTCATGGTGGGTCTTCGTACAGCATATAACTTTACTAGCTTGGTAAACACATCTACCGTCACAATTATATGGCGGTACCCACGACTTGATCGCGGGAGTGGTCCAAGGAAATCAAGTGCAACTATATCCCCCTTCTTCTTAGTTCTGATACTCCCCATTTCAACGCAAGTGTTTAAATTCGGATGTTTGGCTGTTTGACAATCATGGCATTTCCTAACAATTATTTTAATTTTTCTGAACATATTATTACAGGTGAAGGCTTCTTTCATAGTTAAATAGCACTTCAATGGAGATGCATGAGCTAGACTACGATGACATGGCATAATTAATTGCTGTAACATGTCATGAGATAGCACAACTTTCCAATCATAATTAATAAGCTTAAATAAAATTCCATCTTTCACACAATAATTTATAGGTAACGGATTATTTTTTATATTCTGTAATCGCTGATCTTTATCTTGCTCTCTAGCGAGATTACGTAGTAATTCTTGTACTTCTCTCTCGGGTTTGTATGTTATGTTGCTAAGTACCCTGACATCTTGTGGTTTAGCTTCATGTGTTTCTATACAGACTCCAGAATGTAGTCATTGATTTTCAGTCTTCGATGTGGACGGTTTATTACGTTCATCAGTGTTTCTCGGTGTCTCTTTCTGTTTTTTCTCAACGGTAATCGCATGCGTATTTGCATTCCTATCGGATGTCCATGGTTTCGAAAATCGTTTCGACGAATTCGGCCATCGGTAACCTCCTTTGTAATTACCTCTTTCATTATTTTGCTCCTGCTTCTCATATGTTCGTCCATCTTCATGGCGTCTATCATATGATACATTTTTGTTTTTCGGATATTTTTCCTCGTCTGTACGTCTATCTTCTCTGCCTTTATCTTCTTGGCGATATCTTTGCGAATACCACGTACCTCTATCTTGATTTTGGTTCCGGTTATCTCGCTGAACTCCTCTTGGTGGGTCTCGTTCACGGATTACACCCTCCATCTGTGTTAAAAGTATTAATAGATCTTCAATGGTAGCTATACCCTGAACATGTATAGCTAGTTGGATGTTCCTGCTGAAATGATTAGCAAGCTTAATGACTAATTCTTTTTGTGTTAACGCGGGACGTAAATGTTTACTCCTCTCTACTAACATAATGACGTATTCATCTTCAGACAGCTTACCTGGATTATATTTACCAAATTCCAGTGTATTTCGTATTCTCATTTGTATGTATTCATTCCAATACCTCCGTTCGAATGCTAGTTTAAATTCTTCATACGTTTTTAAATCGTCATTCACCATCGTGAACCAACTGGCTGCTGCATCTTTTAAGTAACGGCTTACAAAGTCTATTTTATCTTTGTCACTGAGAATAGATCCAATACTATCCATTTCTTTCTCACATTTGATACGAAATTCAATGGGATTTTCCCCTCTGGATCCTCTAAAATAGTTAATGGGTCTCTCTTCTCTAGGTACGGTCGAGTATACTAACGCTTGTGTTGGTAGTCTTCTCACTTCTCGTGTAAGTCGGTCTACTTCACCTTTTAACTTGACTTCCAGCTGAGCTACCCTGTTGTCATGGTGTTGGATAGATTTCTTGATGGTGTCGTCTGCTGCGGCGAGACTTTTTGTTTCTTCTTCAATTTTCATGGTCTTCCTGACATTACTCTGCACCAACTCGCTGATGACTTGTATCTTGGTATCTTGTCGATGCGTAATTTTTACGAGTTTCTGGTCCAGTGTGTCGGCCATAGATTTAAAATTTTGTTGTAGTCTTTTTCGCTGCTCTTCGAAATTTTCATTCATCACCACCGCTTGTTGTTTTAGAGACTCTTTAACTTTACCTTCTAAGGTCTCCATTCGTTCCATAATTTCTACCTTACTTTCAGCATTATACGCGTATAGTTTCTGAATTTCTGACGTGCTTGCTTCCAATCTTCTCATAGTTTCAGACGTGCTTGCTTCCAATCTTCTCATAGTTTCAGCACCACTAGTTTTTATTTCTTCAAACCTTTTTACGTTTTCAGCGTTGCTGGCTTCTAATCTTCTCATAGTTTCAGCACCACTAGTTTTTATTTCTTCAAACCTTTTTACGTTTTCAGCGTTGCTGGCTTCCAATCTTCTCATAGTTTCAGCACCACTAGTTTTTATTTCTTCAAACCTTTTTACGTTTTCAGCGTTGCTGGCTTCTAACTTCTTCATTATGTCGGCTAAACTGACCTCTTGTTTATGTGCCATGTTTAATTTTAATTTGGTGAACCGATTTTAAAATATTTATTATTAATTTGTATATTATTAATTATTTGGATTATTATTAAATACTGTATTGGTAGTCATTCATTCATCAACATACAACCATTATCTTGGGCGCCTGTAGTATCAGTTTCTGATAACCACAATATTTATCTAAGCTCCCCTTTGTTTACTCTACTGATAACGCTAACTGTACGTTCTTATCAGCTACATTCAACATATAAATGCACGTTTTATAATAATTACACATCAACTCTAAATATTTGTTCTACGTGAATTTATATTTATTTAACTTCTAACTAATTTTTAATTTTTTTCGTATTATGTTTTTTTTTTATTTATTTAATCGTGCCCCACGTTGGAAGCGACATTTTCTTTTGCAACACATCTTTTTATGATTTCTTTCATTATGGATTATGAGTTTTACATGGACCTGGTTAGGGTATACCATGCCAACACTTACCTGCAGTATATGGTACTTTTCTGCTTTGCCGGCTATTAGGTGTGGGATTTGGGCTTATTAGGTATCAGGTAACGAGTTGGGACGATGTGTTTCCAAAAGAATTATTTTAGGAAGCTGAGTTGTATAAATTGTGAATAAATGAATACTACCTTTTTAGTCTATCATTCCAATGATTATAATTGTCACCCTCAAGGTGCTTATCTTTAAACAAATCATAATAATAAAAAGAATTTCAAATATTTAACACAATTTACGGCGGGTTCCACCATTTATATTCTTTCTTGGATATTACTTTACCATATTTTCTCTAGTGATATATTGTTATAATGCTTACGTCTAACAATCACATATTAAAATCATATATCTTAGTACATAATTTATAAGTTCCTGAAAATAAGACATACAATACACAGTATATACACAAAACATATAACATGGAAATATACACACATATATGGGCAGTTTCACACTGTCTGCCTGTAATTATAATTCATTTATAAAAAATCATTTTTGTTATATTGAATTTAATTATTTAATAAAATGGAAATACTGAATTGATTTCATTCTATGAAATCCGTAACCCTGTTCTTTATACATGAGAAAATAAAATACGAACTTTTTAAATGAATATAACAAGGGTTATAGTTATCGTTATCTCTATGGTAATTATTCTTTATACAGTGCACAATCTCATGAAAACATTTGCTTAGAGTCTTTCTGCACTCTTATTAACATATTATTATGATAATCACACATTATCTAAATGTTCTGTCTTTTTGAATAAATGTCTCTATATGATATACAGTACAACATTTAAAAGTGTCTTTAGGCTTTAGTCATACCGCCTATATAATTAAATGTTTATCAATTATTTAAAACTGTTCAATTTCGCTTATAGCGGCTTTTCATTTACTTGTTGTGTTTTACAACATTATTATGAACCCTGAACCATATCAGGTCACCTGTTTTGATGATTTCATGTTACACAGATGTACACGGGTCTCAGGCGTCGGCGTTGAGTACAGCTATTCCTCTCGAAACCTCCGTCAGCGTCGCTTAGCGGTGTATGAACAGCTAGGCTAGGCGTCGTTCCTTTATCGTCATGGACACAGCGTCTCTGGCCTCGGGTATAGTCTGATGTCCGTAGTACGTATTTGTAGTCACTCAGGTGTCTGCCGGTCTCATTGAAGCGTCTTCTGCAGCGTATCGTTCCGTGTGTACGACTCAACGAATACTTTATGAATGCGCGAGACAGATGCTCGTTTTTGGCTCACTATTTATAGGGCAAAGCCACGTGTGCAAATGAGTTTCTATCGGCGAATATCTCGACAATCCTTTATTTATTTAGGAAACAAAGTTGTTTGTTAGACGTGTCTTGAACACAGTTATTAGCTATGTATACACGCGATCTTTTATTAGCACCGCGAAAGGTGTGAAATAGTAAAACGCTTATAGTTCACGACACTCTCACTATCTCGTTATGTGTTTGGTGTCTAAATAAAGCTACATTTCCGCACTATTCACTGGTCAACCTAGTTCTTCTTAATCTTTTGTCATTTTTTTATTATTTAAGTTTTAAAACACTTCTGACATGTGCCGACAAAATTATACATATTTATGCAGGTGGACTGTTATCTGTTTTGTTTGCTATATAAAATCTTATCTATACCCTTCTAAATGTACAATTGTAGCAGATAACGCTTATTATGCGTACTCCAGTTAGAACGATAAACATTGATAACAATGTTTCGTTATAATATATATATATATATATATATATTGTAACGTTACATAACCCGGTCCCAATAAATTAAATCATGATAACATAAAGGTCAGAAATGGGTAACCTATAACTAGCTCTAAATTAAAGTATATCACTAAACATTATAAACAATTCGAGTGATATACAGTGACAAGTGAGTTATAGTGTACCCATTGAGGTAAAAAGTGAAAGTGAAGGTAACTTATTACAGAATTGTGCTGTAGGTTTGGGAATTATAAAACTATGATAGTAGACTATAATGCTACTAACTGATTCTGTATTTTTATTAATTTATTGTAATATTTATATTGTGTAGACAACCAATTGTAATACCTAAGTTAATGTTATATTTTTTCAAATATTTGTGTTATAATATAAGATAACCCAGGGTTCGTTTTAAAAAACATAAAAAGTTTAAATATCAAAGGATAATAAAAAATTAAAATAATTCTATATGAGGGAAATGGCAACAGGAAGTAGTGCAGTGTAGGAATACTATGAGAGACTAATAAATACTATATAAATTCATTTAGAGATAATATAAATATTAAATACTTATATACCAGGTCATAAGAAAATGAACAGAAACCTCTTATGTACAACAAATTGGTAAAGAAACCGGAATTAAAAAGAATTATTTTTCGGTAAATAAAATATAAATTTATAATAATTACAAACTGCCTGTATAATAAAAATATTTTGGGTTACTAAGAGTGACTAAAATAACAAGTATTGTTAATAATCGAATTGGGAAAATTAAACCTGGCGAGTTGACAAAATGATGCTACTACAATTCTAATAAAATATTCTTTCTGAAACTTTGGAGAAGTGAAAATTAGTACAAAATTAAAAAGCAATATGAACTCTATATAATCATACCTTATTTATCAAAATTAAAGGATTATACTCCATAATAAACTGTGAAAGAAAACCATTCTGATGATTCGGCCTAGTTTCGTGATGTTTCAAGTTGACGATAGAATATGGGCCAGACGGTAATGAAATTACAACTCAAGACGGACCTCACTAGAGAAAAGGCTTCCTTCCAGTAAGAACTATAAGAAGAGAGGTAATATAAACATTTAGTTTAATAGTTGACGAAGAAAACGCATTCCGAATGGTTATATAGAACACAAAAACTAGTCAAAATTAATCACATGTTCTAAAGTAAACAAACGCGCGCTGCTCTCTTACGGAAATTTCTGGAACTACATACTAAACGAAAAAATAAACAAATTTATTTAATATTTTTCAGTATTTGTAAAGCTTAGTAATTATCCATTTCTGATCATCTCATAACAAAAAGAACTTACCCTTAACCCTGGGGAATTATTAAGAATTATATATTAATTGATGTTTTAAAAAATATTATAAAATTTGGTAAACAAAACCATATATGTTTTTTTCTTTAGACAATTCCATGTTTACTCGATGAATTCGATCTTATGTTTTATTTAAAGAAAGATCAATTGTGATACTTGTATTTTGGTGGCAGGAAACAAAAACCAATAATATAATTAATAAATATTATTGAAAAATGATATTGAATAATAAAAATGTGTTATATTTTTTGTAGTGGGTAGTTGTAATTGATTTCAGCACAAAATAGAAGAGATTGATACATTGGGTCATATTTCACCATAGGATAGGCTGGTTGAACTATGTGTGGAAACTCGTCTCACAATTAGCTGATTTAAATCACAGCGAACAATTAGAAAAATTTCCAAAAATCGCCTAAACCGAGTGTAAATAATTGGTACTTACTCTCTCTTCCTCATAAGGCTGAACAACTTCCCTACTTGACCCCAAATCACACACTCTCGATTTCTGCTTAGATTGAGTAACATTACAAAATACTTTATTTTTTAAAACTTCAGTTATTATAATTCATAAGTGGCGACTGCGGAGAGGCGGAAACTTTAATATCTCAAGGCAGTACGTTACAGATTGGCGCTTACAATAGTGGGGCTGAATTAACAATATACCGGTAACTGTAGTACACTAACACCTCTAAGAATACTGCTACATTACAGATTGGCATACACAACATTGGGAGCTTAATTAAATAAGACGAACACCCAATAACCCACATACAAAGTTTTCGCTAAAACCTCTACAAAAACCGCTACGTTACAGATTGGCGCTCAACGTAAAAGGGCTGTAATTAGAAAAGAATTTTGATATTTAATAAAAATATACCAAAAAATCTAATTATCGTCGGCAGTTATGAGAAAACAAGAAATGCATAATACCCGAGGCAAATCGAAGAAGAGGGCAGAAGAAAAGGAGATTGAAGAAGGTGGACAGGAACAAGAAATAGAATTAGTTACGGACAGTGAAATGGACCAACAGACAGGTGATACAGAAGAAACTGAAGTAGTTATGAATACGGAAAAGGAAATAGTGGAAGAGGATGCCCAAGGGGACCAACCAGATAAAGCGGAGGCCAGGAGAGAACCAAATTGGCAAGACATGATGAGATTTATAGCAGAGAAGTTTGATAAAATAGATGAGAATTTTAAGAAACAGGAGGAAAACTCGAAGCAAACCAATGAGGAAAATAAGGAGAATTTTAAGAAACAGGAGGAAAACTTGAAGCAAACCAATGAGGAAAATAAGGAGAATTTTAAGAAACAGGAGGAACAAAATAGACAGACCAATGAGAAAATAGATAGCATTCAGGAAAGTTTAGTCAAACAACTAAACGAAAAATTTGAGACCATTAGTGGAAATATCAGACAAACCATGAATGAACAACACCACAAATTGAAAGAAATTATTAACGGACAAAGGGAAGGGATGAATGCAAAATTTGAAGAGAATAATAAGAATTTAAAACGATTTGAGTGTAAAATGGAGAATGTCAATAAGGAGATATGGGAAACTTTTGGGGAGAAGTTTGAAAATGTTAATACACTTAGCCAAAAAGCAGATACATACAAGGAGGAGACAAATAAGCAAATGGATGAAGGTTTCAAGAGTTTGGAGGAAACATTAGACAGCACTTCCGAAAGTATTATAGTAAGTCCAAACACAGAAGACAGTAGCAAGAAAACAGAAATTAGAGAAGACCAGAATGCATTGCTATCTGAAAATAAAAATAGCCACAACAAAAAGGATGTTCAAACCGTGGAAAAGAAGACCAAGAAAATAATAAAAACATGTAGAAAGAGAATAATAAATACCAAGGAAGAATGGGAGATGATTACAGGTGGATTAATTAATGTATTCAACCTTCCAATTAATGAACAGAGGGAATTAATTAAGTTTAGATCTCAATTAAATATGTCGACGATTGAAGTGTATCAGACAGTATCAGTCATATTTTCAAGACGGAATATATCATTAAACATTTTGGTAAATCATCCAGAGGAAAACGGGAATGGAATGCTATTTAAAATGAGTGAATATGTTATGTTAGAGGAGGTACAATACTTATTAGTTAAAAAAGAACTAACAATGACGGAAAACTGTGACTTCTATGAAGACTTTGTATCAGCTGAGTTACGATGCCAGGTGAAAGAGAGGTATATAACAAATACCAAAATCATTATGAATACCCCAGTAATTCGAGTAAAGGGAGTACCTGAATTAATGGACCATGGTTAAACTAAACAATAACCAACCAGAAAAAGGGGACTGATATTCTGAAAACCGACCCAGCAACCCATTGAAAGAAGAGAATAAAAACCCCAAAATTCTAAAAGCATGTAAGGACATCTTACTCAAGTTATTTTGAAACCGTATAATTTAAAGTGAAGAGACTAAAACCCCAAAATTCTAAAAGCATGTAAGGACATCTTACTCAAGTTATTTTGAAACCATATAATTTAAAATGAAGAGACTAAAACCCCAAAATTCCAAAAAACTAAGGACAACTTACTCAACAATTTATTCAGAAATAATACGATTTTAAGATATGTTGAAACCATGTGATTTAACAAAAAATACGAACAGATTAGTAAATAAGAGTTATAAAGAATTGATTTAAAATGAAATAATAGGAAAAAGTAATATTTTTAATGGTAACAAACAGAAGAAAAATTAAATGAACAAAAACAATTGATGGTAATGTGCTCAGATAAGAAGAATAAAGAATAATTTAATGACTCCAATGAAACTGAAGGAGGATGATAATTAATACAATAATTATAATTTCTCGGAATTGAAGATTATATAAGAAGAAATGATACGGAGAAATATGTCACAAGAAGTAAAGTCAAAAGAATTTTAACATAAGGCCTATCAATAATGTTATATGCTATTAGTTAATGGAAAAGAAGAAGGAATCAAGGAGAAGAAGAAATATATAAATAAATGCAAACAGCTACAGTATGAAGAATCCCAAAAGTGTTTAGTACTAGTCGCTAATTGACTACTACTTATAATTTTTTTATTTTCATGTATTGACCGTAGAAATGTTCCGGCAGTAATTTTTATGAGCAGGGATGATGTTCCCCTGGTCTCAGAAGGTGTAAGGATGGACAGAGGAGTATGGACCCAGAGTGGCCACCCTACTGGTACCACCGCACAAGATAGGGAAAAATGTTAGGGAAATTGAATATTTAAGGGATAATAATTATAAAATAGCTGAAAAGAGTGATATTAGATTCCAGAAGTATAAATGAAGAAAATAGAAGGAAGATAGCAGACCGAAGCTTAATTGATAAAGATAATTTATAGAAGTAAATAGAAATGAGTGTTAAAACAAGTTTAATATGATTAGTGTGTCCAGTCCTTATCAAATAAAATGTGGAAGTACCACTACCCAGAGAAATAAATAATTGATGAATTTGCCTTCAAGAGAGAGTAGAGTAAGAAAACAGCAAGTACCACCAGTATGAATTACCAGTCAGTTTACAACCAGTTTGAAATGAAACACTATTATGAAGGATAAAACCAAGACTATTAAGAGAATTGAAACAACCAACAATTTATTTTAATAAATGAGTAAAACCAAAATAAATTTGTTCTAGTGGGGGGGCTTTATGTAACGTTACATAACCCGGTCCCAATAAATTAAATCATGATAACATAAAGGTCAGAAATGGGTAATCTATAACTAGCTCTAAATTAAAGTATATCACTAAACATTATAAACAATTCGAGTGATATACAGTGACAAGTGAGTTATAGTGTACCCATTGAGGTAAAAAGTGAAAGTGAAGGTAACTTATTACAGAATTGTGCTGTAGGTTTGGGAATTATAAAACTATGATAGTAGACTATAATGCTACTAACTGATTCTGTATTTTTATTAATTTATTGTAATATTTATATTGTGTAGACAACCAATTGTAATACCTAAGTTAATGTTATATTTTTTCAAATATTTGTGTTATAATATAAGATAACCCAGGGTTCGTTTTAAAAAACATAAAAAGTTTAAATATCAAAGGATAATAAAAAATTAAAATAATTCTATATGAGGGAAATGGCAACAGGAAGTAGTGCAGTGTAGGAATACTATGAGAGACTAATAAATACTATATAAATTCATTTAGAGATAATAAAAATATTAAATACTTATATACCAGGTCATAAGAAAATGAACAGAAACCTCTTATGTACAACAAATTGGTAAAGAAACCGGAATTAAAAAGAATTATTTTTCGGTAAATAAAATATAAATTTATAATAATTACAAACTGCCTGTATAATAAAAATATTTTGGGTTACTAAGAGTGACTAAAATAACAAGTATTGTTAATAATCGAATTGGGAAAATTAAACCTGGCGAGTTGACAAAATGATGCTACTACAATTCTAATAAAATATCCTTTCTGAAACTTAGGAGAAGTGAAAATTAGTACAAAATTAAAAAGCAATATGAACTCTATATAATCATACCTTATTTATCAAAATTAAAGGATTATACTCCATAATAAACTGTGAAAGAAAACCATTCTGATGATTCGGCCTAGTTTCGTGATGTTTCAAGTTGACGATAGAATATGGGCCAGACGGTAATGAAATTACAACTCAAGACGGACCTCACTAGAGAAAAGGCTTCCTTCCAGTAAGAACTATAAGAAGAGAGGTAATATAAACATTTAGTTTAATAGTTGACGAAGAAAACGCATTCCGAATGGTTATATAGAACACAAAAACTAGTCAAAATTAATCACATGTTCTAAAGTAAACAAACGCGCGCTGCTCTCTTACGGAAATTTCTGGAACTACATACTAAACGAAAAAGTAAACAAATTTATTTAATATTTTTCAGTATTTGTAAAGCTTAGTAATTATCCATTTCTGATCATCTCATAACAAAAAGAACTTACCCTTAACCCTGGGGAATTATTAAGAATTATATATTAATTGATGTTTTAAAAAATATTATAAAATTTGGTAAACAAAACCATATATGTTTTTTTCTTTAGACAATTCCATGTTTACTCGATGAAGTCGATCTTATGTTTTATTTAAAGAAAGATCAATTGTGATACTTGTATTTTGGTGGCAGGAAACAAAAACCAATAATATAATTAATAAATATTATTGAAAAATGATATTGAATAATAAAAATGTGTTATATTTTTTGTAGTGGGTAGTTGTAATTGATTTCAGCACAAAATAGAAGAGATTGATACATTGGGTCATATTTCACCATAGGATAGGCTGGTTGAACTATGTGTGGAAACTCGTCTCACAATTAGCTGATTTAAATCACAGCGAACAATTAGAAAAATTTCCAAAAATCGCCTAAACCGAGTGTAAATAATTGGTACTTACTCTCTCTTCCTCATAAGGCTGAACAACTTCCCTACTTGACCCCAAATCACACACTCTCGATTTCTGCTTAGATTGAGTAACATTACAAAATACTTTATTTTTTAAAACTTCAGTTATTATAATTCATAAGTGGCGACTGCGGAGAGGCGGAAACTTTAATATCTCAAGGCAGTACGTTACAGATTGGCGCTTACAATAGTGGGGCTGAATTAACAATATACCGGTAACTGTAGTACACTAACACCTCTAAGAATACTGCTACATTACAGATTGGCATACACAACATTGGGAGCTTAATTAAATAAGACGAACACCCAATAAGCCACTTACAAAGTTTTCGCTAAAACCTCTACAAAAACCGCTACGTTACAATATATATATATATATATATATATATATATACTGTATATATTGTAACAAAGACTGTTATTGGGTGTTTAAAAATAGTGTGGTTGAATTTTATAATGGTCACCCGACCTTGTATTCGTATCTTAAATGTGTGTGCGAGCGTTTTTTAACTCGCTCGTTGGGTTCGTGGTATATTATGGGTGTATAATTGATGTTATTAATTATTTAAATAATTAATGTCAATGTTATTTGCGTGTAGCGAGTCGAGTTGTACCTTTTCTTACCATTTATGGGCAAACCGTATCTCTCGGCGTTTGGTTTGAATATTGCCGCCTCACCACCTGATTGGCGCACACCGTCTTTCAGTGTCGACTTCGCTAACTGTGATGTTTGTGGTTTTCACTTCAATAATTTGCTATGTATTATCTTAATTAGTACGAATCAAAGATACAGCGTTGCAGAATAACAATATTTATTAACCCTTCAATAGTTTTCAGTTAGTTAGTAGTACATTATTTTATCTTAGCACCGGCTTTCACAGTTGCTCAGTTGGGATGCTCAGTTTTAAATGTGTCTTGTACACGCTGCTTGGCGGATACCGTTTGTTTATAATAAAATGTTTTACCCAGGGGGTGTTAATAAGTCCTTTTGGCTACAGAAGTATTGGATTACGACTAAAATGCACAAATTTATAATAATTCTTAAAACTAGGTACGCAATATTTTATATTTTAATACATTCAAGTAAGTAACCAACAATGAGATTTAGTCAAAATTTTTGGTTAGGATTTTGTTGATAAGTTATGTTTGTTAATTATTTATTATAGCTCAGTTTAAATAATTATCAATTGATTAAAGTTCAATAATAGTGATATCATAAATACTTTCAGTTCTAATTCAGAATAGTGATCAGTGAAGTGAAACTTGTGATTAGTTATTATGGATTGAAAAATTGGGAATTCGTTTCTTGTGATTAGTTATTATGGATTGAAAAATTGGGAATTCGTTTTTAGTGAGATTATTGTTTATACTCATCAATTCTCGATGGGGCTTCCGCGATGCCGTCTGCTTCTTCCGGATGGATCTGGTCGTCTTCTATTCTTCGGATATTCGTCGATCTCGTTCAGAAGACGGGTTTTCTCATAAAGTTCGGCTTCGTACTCGTTCTGCAATCGTCCGTCTTCTTGGGTTGAAGTAGGTCACTCTGGTCTTCCTTTGGGATGAGTCGTCGGCTATTATTCCAGAAGTCTTCTTGATTTCCACGGATAATTTTGGTTGGTGAAAATTTTAATAATAAATATATTATCAGGCGTTCCCTGGACTGCTATTACTATCTTCTTTTCTTTCAATTTCAGTCAAAATTCACTTATTTAGGGTAAAATTTGAGTTGAGAGCTACATTCATCCGCCCTCGGCGTCGGTCAATAATGGATTAACGAAAATTCAACGGTTTTTTGGCAATAAATTTCGGTTGCTATGGTTACCTAATAAATTATGCTAATTCTCATTGGTCGTTAATTTATGTCATTGTTATATTCTAACGTCTTATTTTAGTTTAAAACTACAAAATATCTTCAAATGAAGATTTCTTTCTTATATTAGTAGCTAGGTTTATTACATGAATACCATTGTTCATAATTTTTTATAAGGATCATTTTGATACCCCTCATGGTTACTTTTGGGTAGATAATCACATTTTTGTTATTTTCCTTATTAATATTTTATATATATTTTATTCAAAATTGGATGTTATTTATACATTTTGGTATCAGGAATACCCACTTAACTTGTTTAAACATTTGGCATATTCTGCTTTGATATTGGGCTATTGTTTGTTCTTTAATTTACAAAATTCATCATTAACAGTTAGGCCGAGAGCCTAGATTTTACTATACTACTATCTAACATTTCTTTGTAACTTCTTACCTTTATATTTGGTACTTTAAAACAATTTTTTAACAGAAACAAGTAATACACATTGGTGTTTCTAACTACACCTCTTATTATAATAATAAACAATTTCTTGACAGGTTCAAGCCTGAAATAAAACTTCTAACTACCCTTTCTATTCCTTACTACTATCTGGTTCAACTGATGATTCATTATATTATACTGGTTTTTTAAACAATAATAACACTCTTATTATACTACTTTTAAACTATACTTTACACAATATGTTCTATTCCCTCATTCATTCACTATAAAACAGTGTCTATTTTTCTTGTTTGCCTTCCATTCCAATGACTTAATTTCTATCTTATCCTATAATTCTTATCAACTATTGCTTAACTTAATCACATTATAATGAGTTCCTCTTACTTGCTAGTACATTGTTTATCACAGGTCTTCCATTTATTCTAATACAGTCTACTAACTAGAATACTTTTTTAAGTTCACACACTACACTTTTTCCTTCACAGAAGGTTTTTGATTTATTCACTTTCACTTATTGTATGCAACATGCTATCACTACATGTCACCACTTTTGTATTAATATACTCCTCCTTCCACTCACTTGATTATTCACTGGGTTATTTATTTATGTTAATATCATCATAGGGTTACTGGTTATAAGTGTTTATTTTATTTTCCCTTCACTAATGATCACTTTTGGTAATTAACTGTGGCCTTTATTTGCCTTAGGGTATTGTTTACTAGTTTTGATTATATTTATCACTATTTATTAGGGTGTGTGTATTATTAATTCCCTAACTTATATTTATGAGTACATTCTTTCATTAATAAAATATACATAACATTACTATCTTTCATTAACATCATTACCCTAGGTACATATCATCTATACTCTAATTACATTAGTGCATTTGTTAACATACATTTTAATGGTCATTATTAGGGATTTACAATGTTCGTTGTCAATTCTTGATTACATTTAGTTCTTGGTTCCTTCTTCCTTGTTCCGTTGTTCTTTTTGTATTTATTCGATCTATTGTGTCAAGTCATTGTCAGTTTATCAGTCATTTGTTATTTGGTTATTGGGTTATTAATCTCTGAGTTTATAAGTTCTTGCCTTTTATTCTTGTCTTCAGCTTCTTTATTTTATAATTAATTATTATTGGATCTTCACTACCTTATGTCATGTTACATAATGCATCGCCACCAAAATTGATTATTTCGAAACAAAGATCATTATGTTTTTTCTGAAATCATCAATATAGTTCATTTCATCAAGTTTTTATTGTTCAGGAATTCATCAATCGCTAATTTTTCTTTCTTCATTTTTATTTAGTCATGGTTCATAATATGGTATTTGGTATTATTTTATTACGAGTGTTATCCCTTGTATGTTCTATTTCCCAAAAATTTTTCTTCTCTCCCATTCATATAAATTGGTACTAGCCAGAGGGCACGTGTGGCTCTATTCCTCTGCTATCCATTTATACACATTTTGAGTTCAGAGGCCTAGCCTATCTGCTCAATAACATAAATAATTGTTGGACGTATCTCAACATAAAATCATCACATAATAATATTCATAATAATTATAATAATAGTCGTCTATTTTCGACTCACATAATATCAATACAATAAAACACTTTTTTGGATTAATTATTCTCTCTTTTATACATCTCATGACCTTTTCATCTCAGTGACTTATTTGGGTTCCTTTTTCTAAGTTTATGGCGATATTTAATAGGCATTTTGCATTGTTTCATCAGCTTACTTCATATGGTAGTGATTTTATTTGTTATCACTTCTAAATTTTATAATTAATTATCATTGGATCTTCACTACCTTATGTCATGTTACAATATATATATGTAGTGCTGGCCACACTGCCTTCCTTGTATGCTGTACGGCTCACATAAGGAAGCCTACCCTGCCTTCGCCTACACTACTTCAGGTGGTACACACAGGAGCCGTTATTATTATTATTATATGTATAATGTATAAAATATTTTTATACCATAATCAATAAAAAAAATCTATAAAGCTGTTAACAGTGAATTTAGTAAGTAATGTAAGAAATTGGTTTCACAAGAAAAGCTAATTATTTCAGAGTTTGTTAGGGGATAACTTCAGAATACTGTATGAAGATAATTCATCCGTACTATTCATTTTCATAAGCAGTAGGTTATAGGAATTAATTTTTTATGACAGTTTGCTTTAAATGTGATGTGAAAATATGTTCAGCAACTTGGACTTTAGTTAGGAACTTATCCTCAGTCCTCTTATGGGGCACATTGCATATTAACATATTATTTATGCAAGATTTCACTTATATATTTTTACTTAGTCACATGCTTGCACACACGTATGCGTGCACACACTTGCTTGTATGTGTGTGTGTATCTCCAAAAGTTAATAAGAAGACTTGTAAGATGTTTGCCAAGACTTGTAAGATGTCTGCAAGGTGCTTTAGTAATTGTTATGGTGCATGCAAACTGGCAAACTGGAGAACCTTTTTCTTTTGCAATACATATTACTATCTTTAGTTTCTATACCTGTCTTAGCACACACCCAACAAACATTCTCAATATGACATTGTCTGTGTGTCTTGCATAGTAAACTATGAATATTAACTGAACAAATTCAAAATGTTGAGAAGTCTTCTGCATCCTCAGCAGGTTAATTGTAGGGGTGAATTTTTGTTTTGCATAAGAAGTATCAGTATCAATTAAAGTTAGCTGGTAAAGGTGAAGAAACCCTCTTCATTCCTATTCCGTATAAATTTTCGCTTCTAATTGCCACTTTTTACTTCAAGCTTCACAATACTTTTTTATCTTTCTACCAGTGCTATATCATTCCAGTTATTTGTCAAATGTTTGAACTTTTCTATATCCCAAAACTTTTGACAGTACCGGATTTTAAGAGCTGTTGTTAAATGTAAGCCTTCTTGTTAATTTACCTACCTGTATTGTTTTGTTTCATGTACTGTTTCGTTTAAGAGTATATATTTTCAGTAATAACTTGTTTGCTTAAATTGATTTTTATAATTTAAGGTAGCTTCAGGAGAGGTTAGAATAGCTTTTATTTCTTATTCATTTTTTTTAGCATGAATAGTACACATATGAAAAGAAGAGATAATAAAGGAAAAGTACCCTACAAAAAATATGTAGCATTAGTTGAAAGTTTAATGGTCTTGACTGTATTAACACTCGGTAAAGATTTACATTAACTACACAATTAACTGAACAGATTTTTGTATACAATATTTTTTTCTATTTATTTTACTGAGACTGGGCGAAACCCATCTATCAATTTACATCTGATAATAAATTGACATGGTGTAGGATGGGCGTTCTATGGCTCACTCCTTTAAAAAACTAATCACTTTCTTCTTGTGATGCCTGTCACTTGACACACTACACTAAATCAAATGTTTTCATTCTATTTAGTCTTCGCACAAGTTCAGTATTGTCGAGAAGTTGCAGGATCTCGACATTCTGGTGTTTATGCAGATGGTATATAATATATTTATGTGACAGATGTCAAGAATTCTCATGAAACACAGTATATCTGGTAGAAATTAGAAAGTGTTGACATTGTAAAAACGTGACTTTTGGTTTCTATAATTAGTTTCCAAACTCATTCCAGACAGTCATCTGTCATTTCTGTTACTACAGTTTTAGTGACTGTCCATAGTACTGTAGTGCGCTAAATAAATATCCAAAAATTTATAGAAAATTGTACTATATAACTTTCAACAAAACTGTGTATACTGAAATTAAGTATAGTGGATGACCTCTTAACCGGTCAGCTCGGGACCGGGGGGTCGGCTGGTTAACAAAGTGGCCAGTTAAACCGAATTTTCTTCCAAACTGAGATTTAACTCTGATTAAAATGTTTTAATACTGTTTACTTATGTGAAAAAGAATAATATTAAATTACAATCTATATATTGTTCAGCAAAATATTAATAAGTTATGAGTAGCTCATACTTATGTGTGTCGTTTTTATAAAGGTCGTTCAGTCATACAGTATAAGTATAGTAACAACAAAATCAAACACTAGTACAGTACTGTATGTACACTAAAGCTTTTTTATTTTACAAACACAAAATTAATCTAATAAAACACTTGGCGAAATAAAATAATAATTACTGCACTTATGACACCGAACAATACTGTATATTTCAGTTACACTTTAAAAAATCGGTGATTGTTTTTGCTTCTTAGTTTTCAATGATTTTTTAAAAGCACACACATCAAGCACATGTGTTCCGTGCCCATTTTTCTACCTCAATAACCACCTATCACTAGCGACAAATTTGACCTGGTTTTTGAGTTTTCTTTGAAAACATAACGTCTTCTCCTTTAATATTGCCCACTAATCGGCATACCTTTTTGGATTTGTCAACTCGTTTGTTGATTTTCTAATTGTGCGCCGGGACTTAAGTACTTTTTGCGATTCAACCTGCATACAGTAATCCTGCAGTGACTTTCTATTTCTGTGCCACCCCTAATTCATTACATATTATTTGTACCGATTCACCTTTGTCTAAATGTTCTAAGGTGTCAAGTTTTTGGTAATACTGACAACTACACATTTCCATTTTGTGTCACTCATCACATATAGCATCAGCAAACTCACAAAATCGCTTATAGTAGTAATAATTGACACACGTCTTCACTTTGATAAATTATCCACTAAACTGACTAAAAGCGTAAAATAAACAAGTGCAAATCATGCAAGTATTGACATGTTGGTGAGCCGCTCGGTACTGTATGAGTCATTGTTTTTCTCACAGCCGGGCACCTGGTTAAACCGAGGCCGGTTAAGAGGGCACACACTGTAATGGTAAATTTAGTTTCTTGAATGTTTCAAAATTTCAGTTGAGACATTACTCATTTTTGGATATAGATTGATCCAATATATGGATAGTGCATATTAGAGGATGACAATATTTGATCAGTTTTTCTTGCAACAACTCCACAAATATTGAGCACCATCAGTGAACCGTGTAAAAGTGTTTCTTGAAATTAGTGTATATTCAGCAAAGTGTTCTAATATGTACCTTTAATAAATTTAAATAGGCAGACAGACTGATAATTATGCTCAATGCTTCCTGAGTGTATCTTTATTCAACAGTCTTGCAGACATGCACATGGTGTAATTAGCAAATCATTGTTAATCAGCGAGAAGTGAAAGTTGTTTGTTTAGTAAATATCGTATTGAAGACGTACATGTACTGTTAATTTTCATGTCTAACAGTTTTTTAAAGCACTGGTCTAATTCACATAACTTTTATTGTAAAAAAAAATAAAAAATAAAACTGACAGTAGAGTATTATTAGACACTATAGACATTTATTTATGAAAAAGAAAAAAGAAACATGCATTCAACATTGTTATCAATGAAACAGTTTTAATAATCTTACAAAATTTCAGACTTGTTTTATAAACACACAGTTGTTTTTCGGTAGTGTTGTTCTGAAAACATTATACGAGGGTGGATTAATGAATAACTAAAATTTTTGTAGTAAACTTTATTGAATCAGTAAAAACAAAAATACAAAGTTAATATATCATTTGCTTATATAAATCTGTGATTTTGAAACATATTTTTCTATTGAATTGGCAATTTGTTAATTCCTATCTCAAAGAAAGAAGAGGGACGTGTTTGCAGCCAGTTGCGCGCAGACTTCTCTACTTCCACATCATTGTCAAATTGCTTTCCCCCAATGCTTTTTTTAACCAGTCCAAACAGATGGGAATCACAGGATGATACATCTGGCTCATAAGGAGGGTATTCAGTAAAATGTTTTCAGCTTACGTGCGTTAATGCACCAGAGTGGGGTCTTGCGTTATCATGGAAAAGAATAACATCTTGTATTGGTTGTCATTTATTGTTGTTGTGATAGGCAGCTTTGTATCTTACAGAAACTTGTAGTAACAGACAGCATTCACTGTTATTTTTTTCATGAAGAAAACCTATCAACAGACCTGCAGAGCCCCCCCCCAAAAAAAAAAAAACATGGTTGCAAACACCTTTCCAACTGACAAGTGTGTTTTGGCCGTGACTGGCACAGCTTCCCCTTTCTCCTGCCACTCTGTACTTGCTTGTTTTGATTTGGGGATATAGTGATGAACCCTTAGTTCATTTTAATTGAGAATCACAAAAAATTCCTCCCCTTCCTCTTTGTTATGAGTCAGGAGTCTTTCACAGACGAAATCCAGACGAATACATTTTTGTTTCTATGTAAGGAGACAAGGAACCTATCTCTCAGACACTTTCCAGTAGTTTAGGTTATCATTGGATTGAGCACTTTTGTTACTTACTCCTACTGCTGAAGATATTTCTGAAATCTTTATATAAATTAATATATAAAACTTTACCTTATTATCCGTCTTGTGACTTTCCTTTTTTAAAAAACACTACGCGTTTCGGAACATTTGTTCCATCATCAGGTGTTATTACTCTTGCGAGGTCGTCGAAACATTAAGATATATCACAAACACATAAAACACTAAACATAAGTTCGAATTCAGTATCTACCGCGCGCGATACGTTTTCGGTGCGCACCTTGACAATACTGAACTAACGCTATCAGTTCACCGCTATCGCTGCTCGCGCATGATGTGTGACGTGTACCTTAGTTGTTCTGAGATTTGCATCGCAGTGTCATACAACGAGTTAGAGTGGAAATTTAACTGATCATTTAATAAATAATCTGGACTGGTTTTAAAAACCTTATATATTTCAAATTCTTCATTAGCATTCATATTCCTACCTTTATTGCATATGTGTATTGGTTTAAAGTTTGTACTAAAATCCGTATAATTATGACTATTGTCAATCAAATGTCGTGCAAAATTGGATTTAGTTTTTCCAAAGTCTTTTTTGGGGAGATGTTCTTTGAATCTCTTTATGAAAGGTCTCCCCATCTGGCCTATATAAAAACAGTTACAGTCATCACATATTATCTTGTATACACCTGTTTTTTCTTCTAAAGGTCTGGCCGTTTTTGGACCAAGTATTTTATATATGTTATTGCTTGTTTGAAAGGCCGTCGCTATATTCATTTTCTTAAAGACATTTGTTAGAATTTTCGGAAGGACATTACCATACTCAGTTGATATGTGTATTGCTCCATCCTTGTTCTTCGGGGGCCTCATTTGTCTGTTTTGTTGTTTCTTGAGTAGTTTATCTATCATTGAACTTTGATATCCGTTAGCTCTGGCTATGTATTTTATTGTATTTAACTCTTTTTGAAAATCAAATGTCTCAAGTGGTATTGTAATTAGCCTATGAATAAAACTGTTATATGCAGACATTTTTTGAGATATAGGGTGGTGGGAGTCTGCGTGTATAGTGATATCTGTTGTGGTTGGTTTTCTATAGATTTGGTATTTGAATCTATTTTTTTTTTTGTTATGACTGTTAAGTCAAGAAAATTCAGCTTATTGTCAGTTTCAGTTTCGAGGGTGAATTGTATGCGTTTATGTATGCTATTCATATAATGTCTCAATGTATCTATCTGTCGTAGTGAACCGTCAAAAATTATAAAAGTATCATCGACATATCACGTGTAAAAGACTATTTTGCTGTGAAGTTTATTTTTATTGGACAGTAAATGTGTATTTTCATAATGATTCAGGTAGATATCTGATAATAAGCCAGAAAGTGGTGAGCCCATGGCGAGGCCCTCCTCTTGAATAAAATAACTATTATTGAACGTGAAATAGTTAACAAAATCAATATTATTTTTTATACTATGATTTGTCTCAAGTGGTATTGTAATTAGCCTATGAATAAAACTGTTATATGCAGCCATTTTTTGAGATATAGGGTGGTGGGAGTCTGCATGTATAATCATAGTATCAAAAATAATATTGATTTTGTTAACAAATTAAAAGACATTAAATTGCAGCCTAATTACAAAATTGCGTCATTTGATATCGTTAACTTATACACAAACATACCTATTCAGGAAACAATAGCCATTTTAAGGGAACTCCTCAACGAAGCAAAATTACTAAGTTCACAAAAAATTAACGAATTAATTGATTTATTAGAAGTTATATTAAAGCAGAACTATTTCATGTTCAATAATAGTTATTTTATTCAAGAGGAGGGCCTCGCCATGGGCTCACCACTTTCTGGCTTATTATCAGATATCTACCTGAATCATTATGAAAATACACATTTACTGTCCAATAAAAATAAACTTCACAGCAAAATAGTCTTTTACACGTGATATGTCGATGATACTTTTATAATTTTTGACGGTTCACTACGACAGATAGATACATTGAGACGTTATATGAATAGCATACATAAACGCATACAATTCACCCTCGAAACTGAAACTGACAATAAGCTGAATTTTCTTGACTTAACAGTCATAACAAAAAAAAAAAAAAATAGATTCAAATACCAAATCTATAGAAAACCAACCACAACAGATATCACTATACACGCAGACTCCCACCACCCTATATCTCAAAAAATGTCTGCATATAACAGTTTTATTCATAGGCTAATTACAATACCACTTGAGACAATTGATTTTCAAAAAGAGTTAAATACAATAAAATACATAGCCAGAGCTAACGGATATCAAAGTTCAATGATAGATAAACTACTCAAGAAACAACAAAACAGACAAATGAGGCCCCCGAAGAACAAGGATGGAGCAATACACATATCAACTGAGTATGGTAATGTCCTTCCGAAAATTCTAACAAATGTCTTTAAGAAAATGAATATAGCGACGGCCTTTCAAACAAGCAATAACATATATAAAATACTTGGTCCAAAAACGGCCAGACCTTTAGAAGAAAAAACAGGTGTATACAAGATAATATGTGATGACTGTAACTGTTTTTATATAGGCCAGATGGGGAGACCTTTCATAAAGAGATTCAAAGAACATCTCCCCAAAAAAGACTTTGGAAAAACTAAATCCAATTTTGCACGACATTTGATTGACAATAGTCATAATTATACGGATTTTAGTACAAACTTTAAACCAATACACATATGCAATAAAGGTAGGAATATGAATGCTAATGAAGAATTTGAAATATATAAGGTTTTTAAAACCAGTCCAGATTATTTATTAAATGATCAGTTAAATTTCCACTCTAACTCGTTGTATGACACTGCGATGCAAATCTCAGAACAACTAAGGTACACGTCACACATCATGCGCGAGCAGCGATAGCGGTGAACTGATAGCGTTAGTTCAGTATTGTCAAGGTGCGCACCGAAAACGTATCGCGCGCGGTAGATACTGAATTCGAACTTATGTTTAGTGTTTTATGTGTTTGTGATATATCTTAATGTTTTGACTGCCTCGCAAGAGTAATAACCCCTGATGAATGAACAAATGTTCCGAAACGCGTAGTGTTTTTTTAAAAAAGGAAAGTCACAAGACGGATAATAAGGTAAAGTTTTATATATTAATTTATTCAAAGTGTGACTTGGATACGACTATCATGGATTTGAAATCTTTATGCTCGGATCTAAATCATGCTGACTGTGTAAGGTCTTGAACAGCATGAATGTTTTCTTGTGTGGTACTTGTAAGTGGTTGTTGTTGGTGGGGTTGATTTTCCACAGATTTCCATCTAATTAAAAATTATTTTGTGCCAATGACATACTTGAGTCTTTGAAAATGAGTTTTGTTCCCTGACTTGTACTTGGAGCCTTCTCAAAATTTCAGCGTGTTTGACACCTTATTTGCTAAGAAATTTGATGATGATGGAATGCACAAGTGACAAACGTACAGGCCGTGAGGCGAGTGATGAAACTGTCTTGGTGGTGTGCAGTGGCAAAGAGAAAGAATGCTCATGCGCGGGACAGCGGCTAGGGGCAACAACCAATCAGTTGGCTTAGGCCTTCGTGCGTGGTGATTGTGTTATTGCCTTTCTGAAACCATTTCAGTGTATTTCCAGTGCTGTGTAGCTGTTGTCTCCAGGAATGTCTGGGCCGTCATCGTCACATCATACAACGTCAGCAAGTAAGTCTGTTGAGAGAAAAGTGATCCACAGCCGGAGCAGGCAGATTATTCACAATGTTTACGATTATATGAAAAAAGAAAATGGCAGCTTAAGTGGAAAAGCTTTACAAACTAAAGTGGCCGCTGCTTGCGGTGTATCTTTGAGTAGTGTTAGAAGAATTATCAATGAGCATAATAAAAAGTCCGGTACATCATCGCCTAAGTTCAGTACTCCAAGAAAAAAGAGGCCTAGAAAAAATTTGAAAACTACATTAGATGATTTTGACTTATCTTTAATCCGCAAGACAATTCATGAATTTCATCTAAGTGAGGGTGAAAGGCCTACTCTCAAAGGAATACTACGTGTATTAAAGGATAAAATAGATTTCAAAGGAAGTGTTTGGTGTGTCCGGAAGGTTGTAAAAAAATTAGGTTTCCGCTGGAAGAAAACAGAATCCAACAGAAAATTACTTGTTGAGAAAAGCGATATCCGAAATTTAAGGTTAAACTACTTGGTGAATGTTGACAGATATAGGAAAGGAAAGAGGCAGATCGTATACATGGACGAAACATATTTCCATCGTACAACAACGACTGAGAAAACCTGGACGGACAGCACAGTTGGCGGGCTAAAGAAATCAGTCAGCAAAGGATCACAAGTAATTGTTTTATACGCAGGAGGCGAAGAGGGATTTGTAGCCAATGGTTTATTAATGTTCAAGTCTGTATTAAAAAAGGGAGACTACCACGGGACATGAACTACGACAACTACGAGAAGTGGATCAAGGAACTACTTATCCCAAACCTGAAGCCTAACAGTGTGTTAGTTATCGATAATGCGCCATATCATAACAAACAGGTCAACCCGGTGCCAACCTCATCGTGGAAGAAACAAGATATGCAAAAATGGCTGACTGACAATGGAATTCCTTACTGTGAAAGTATGCTTAAACCCCAGTTATACTCACTAATTAAACTGAAGAAACCTCAGTTAAAAATTTATAAGATCGATGCAATCTTAGCCCAGCACGGTCATTCTGTAATCAGACTAGAATCCAGTCGAGTTAATATGGGCTACAGTGAAAGACTACATAAAACAAACAGGTTGTGTCTGCAAACCGTCCTCCAGCTTGCAGCCGAGAAATTCGCCCAAATCACTCCAGAAGACTGGAAGAAGCGATGTGAACATGTGAAGAAAATAAATGAGGACTATCTGAACCGTGAACATGTTATCGACCAAGCGACTGGGCGTTTTGTTATATATGTGGATGATAGCAGTGATAGTGACAGTGACAACAGTGACAATGATTCAGTTGCCAGCGAAGAAAATATGAGTGGAATAGAACTAGACTAAAGCCCAATTGACTCGACCGTGTAAGTGTATGACATGACAAACTGTATGTTTTTTGCTTTTTAAATGTTCCGCAATGCTATTAGTAAATTTTAATGTGTAAATATTCTGTGTAAATAATAAACGCTTTTTTTTAATTTTTGTAACACAATTTCTTATTATTACTGCTTCACCTGATATTTTTAACAACTTAATTAGTCGCATACCATTTATTTTATAAAAAACATTTCTTAACCTAATGTTAAGAACAAATATAAGAATTTTATTAAGCATACATTTTCGTAATCTTATGTGAATAATTACAATGAATAAAGTTTCACTTGAACAAGTTTTGCAAAAATGACGTAAATTTTAAGACATACTAATCAGTTCTAAGAAATATTTATGACAAATTCGGTAATAAACATATATTCCCAGTTTATTACCATACAAGGATATGTAAAAAAATTAGTTCAGAAAGTCAAAAGAAAAAAGTTATAAGTTTATACAAAAGGTATCTGCGAAAACGCGGTTTTTTATTAAAGAAATTAAATAAAATCATCACTATCATTCAGTGCTTATACATGAAAATGAATCTTTAGAATGTCTTCTTTCCATACCTTTTAAAGCAGTTTTAATATTTTAAAACTGTATTAAGTACCGGTTGTCCACTTCTGTTATCTTCAATGCCTCTACGGGGCACTAAAAGGACAAACAATAGAACCATCGAAACTCTGTTTGTTGGTGGTGTGTGGGTTAATTTCTAATATTTTTGTATACATTTTTAATAAATTTAGATACTTATAAATAAAGATACATCAAAACACTTGAAGTTTCGAGAAAAGTCCTCTGGATGAAATTAAATCTCCAAATGTTTTTGTAGTATAGGATGTCAGTGGCATCGTACGGGCTGATGTTCGGCGGGTGGCTAGTACAACAATAGCCACCAGCTCCGGGAGGGGAAGCTTCCTCCCCAACCTGCTACCTCCCCTCCTATGCACATAGACAGTTCCATCACTCGCCTCACGGCCTGTACACCTACCTCACTCATTTTGATACCGACAGAAGTGAGATTTGTACCACGAGTCTGTGAGAAGGGCTGATGTCAGACCTCCCCACCGCCGTCATCCTCAAGGTTACCCCATCTCGGTCTATTCACTTCCTCAGCTGTTGGATGTTAACTACTGTTTACATTTCATCCACCCTCATACAATGGACACTATCATTTAAAGTACAACCGTAACTCAACATTATAAATATGTGCAGGTCTACAGTTGGTAAAGGCTTTGAAAATCCTCAGCATTAGCATTAGCTTAGTAAGCAGTTGAGACTGGAAACAGTTTAAACTGAGACACCACCATACCACCATGCTGAGCAGCATGGAACAGAAACTAAGCTAATAGTAGAAAATGAGAAAAGATATGATATGATAACAACATGATGGTAGCTATAACTTCAGTTAACGTGTAAACAGGTACTTCATAATATGAGGAACATTGTCAAATATGAGGCACTACACAAAAGTTCCCAAAATTTGTTTATGAAAAAGCATACATTTACAAAAAGTAACAGTTGACTTAATCTTCTTCAAATTAATCACGTGCTGCATTGATGATTACTTTGATCAGCTAATGCTGGGACCCAGCTTAATTGTAATGCTTGGAAATACTTGTGGAAGTCATTTTCTGTCAGTCTTTTCAACGTGGCCTGCAATGTTTTGAATGCTGTATTAGTTCGTTTCTCCTGGAAGTCTGTTTTCATTTTTAGGAACAAAAAGAAGTAATAGGGAGCTAAGGTGGGTGAGTAAGGGGGTAGAAGTTGTAGTCATGTTTATAGAAGTTAAAAGTGTATGCTGGAGCGATGAATGAACTAACGCGTTGTCATGGTTCAACAGCCATGTTTGGTTGGTTCATAACTCAACATGTTTCTGTTGAACTTGTTCTTAAAGCTGCCTCAAAATTTGCATGAGAATTGCCTATTGATCATTTTTTCATGTGGAATAAATTCTTTGTGGATAATGACTTTAATATCAATAAAGCAAATCAGCATTGACTTCATGTTGGTCTGAACTTGGCGTACTTTTTCAGTCTCATTCAACTTGGTGACATCCATTGAGAGCATTGTTGCTTTTTTTCTGGACCATACTCATATATCCCATGTTTCATTACCAGAAATGATGTGTGAAATGAATTTTGGGTCATTTCCACAAAATTCTTTGAACTCCCTCCACATATGAACTCAAAGTTATTTTTAATCAATCATTAACAGACAGGGTACAAGTTTTGCTGTCATGTGGTATATTCCAAAGTTTTCCAATAAAATTGATTGACAAGTCCCATATGGCAAACCTACAGCTTTACAAATGTCATAATTTTTTGGCTGATGATCTTCATGAATCAAGTGAACTTTGACAAAATTTGTGTTGGCAATGCCAAATGAAGGACACCCAGAATGGTTGTCATCTTCAACGGATATTCTAGAAATTTTAAAACACTTAAACAGGAAACATACCTGTATGTCTTAGGTTTGTTTGTGGCCAATAGCTTCTCAACATTGTTTGTTTCTGCTGCAGCTTCCAATATTTAAAGCCAAATTTAACACAGCCTTTTTGCTCATTCATGTCAGCAATCATAAAATACCAGACTTAATCTCACAAAAACACACAATGTAAATAAATAGACTTTCTACGGCAGTGATCAATACTAGACTGATTGCTTAGTGATACTGTGTTAACTCAGATTAATAAGAGACTTATACCATTTAAATATTTGCTTACCCAGGATAACTCACCTTCCAACCCAAAGTCCGTCGCACGAAAGGCGTAATACAAGAAGGGTTCAAGGTTAACTCAGTAACATATTCAACTCGCATTTATGTAAAACAACTCAAATTTTATTAGACCATTATATTTATGATTTCCTTTTACTACTTTTAATTTTACTTGTTTCACAAATGTTTCTATTCAAACTTTTACTGTCATTTTATTAATTTTCTTTTCAAATCTACACCACAACAAAAGATTTACTCAGACATTATTACTTATATTAATTCTTAATTTAAAGAAAGTTACCCAGTTTGCCCACACGCACACACATACAAATTACCCCCTTTTTATTTAAAATAATAATATATTTGAATGGATACAATTACGTGTGCAGCTTCAGTTCCGCCGACCGCATGGCGCGTCCCCCAGAGTTCTCTAATTCGATGTTCAAAACATTGTGGTTCACTCGTATTAAACTTCGCACTGATTTTACTGTATATATTATTAATTTATACTGCTTTACACGTCTCTGGTACACTTGTTTGGTCGGCCGACCTTAATATGCTCGAGCTAAGATTTTTTATGACCGCGCGGTCTGAAGGTGTTATTTGACTGGGCGCACGTTATACTGTTTGTACGCTTTTTATTAACTGTTTTAACACTTGAATAGATAGGCCGACTAATTATTACGGCTATCTTACACTCCCGAGGCCACTGTTTTACTTTTTCCGGCACTTTATGCTGCTGCTGGCTATCTACTATTCACTCTCTGATGACAGACTGCAGACTGTGATTCACAAAAAGCCTGCTGCTGGGGCAGTTACGCAATACGTCTGTGCAATTGTTTTGGCTAACAATGTGCATTGCTGTACTGGGGGCTCCTCACAGGTGAAGTCTGGCAATTTGAAACGTGATTGAATTGATAATTTGAATTAATATAAAATTAAACTGGGGTAGCTCACACATATGAAGTGAATTGTGCAATTTTAATAAGATCAGAACCAAAATTAATAAAAAATAAAAAAACCTTCTAATTCGCCCCATTACAATACCCCCCCCCCAATGAGAAATCTTCTGTCGAAATAGAAGAAATCTCATTGCTAAAACTCCTAAGAGGACCGGTGAGGAACTGGTGCCAACAACCCCCCATGTGTTCTTATACATCGTGGGTAAACTACCCCCCTGGTTCGGCGACTATGGACGCATCTGAACGAGATCACTGGACTTCTCTGTGCGAGATCCCAACACCGAAAAATCGAACAGACACGCACCACAGCACACCTCACCTTCTAACATGTTTCCCCAAAAAATCCAAATCCCTGGCTTATATCATGCCAGATCCTCAACCGATATGTTCCCCCTTACATGCAAACTGGGTCGCCTTTGGCAAATACTGGGCGCATACATACACCTATAATATTTTCTAAACAAACTCATCATTTAAAATTTAAGTTCAAAATCAGATTGTATCAAAACAAAAAATCTCTTGTCTGAATAGATTAATTCTCTTTGTTATTATTACTGATAAAAGAAAACAACTAAATTGAATATTTAATTAAAACATGGACTGCCTTATTCTAACATTTGATTATACACATATCCTAAACAATATAATCCAATAACACTATTAATATACACAAACAATAATATTACCAGAATTTAAAACATCAATTTGATGGCATGCACAAAAAAAAAAAATTTTTTTTTTTCTCTACTACCCCCCTTTAATCCCTTAACCCCTAATACCCGTTACATATTAATGTGTTCTGCGCTAGGCTTCTTGGCCTTTGCCAGCCTCATCCTAGCCGTAAACCACATCTCCCTCGTGACCTGTAACTGGGTCACCGCCCATCCACACTCACTATTTACCCCCCCTAGACTGTAGCATCTAGTTGCTTTCACAAGGACTGATGCGGAAGGGGTGGACATTTGTTTCTTTTATTCCACCCCCATCCTTGCTTCGGCGTTACAACAAAATTCGGTATTACGCCTACTAGTTTTTATTTATACACCCCTAATGGACTACCACCCCTAACTGGGTGAAAATAGCCCTGTTCCAAAATTCGGTAGATTCCCCCAAAAAAATACCCCCCCTACTAAATCTAACAAACCACCGGGTTAACAAAATAAAACAAACCACAAGCCGGTTATATCAAGTAAAATTTATGATTTGCCATAATTAACTACTTTAACAGTCATGGTCCGGTGAGGTCATGGCCGCACTTAGGTGGGGAATCTACAGTTACAACATAAAATATAAATTGTCATTAATAAAATTTATATGAGCAGTAATATACACCTCTAAGTTTCCCAAACACTATCTCAGCCCAAATATTTCCATCAGGTCAGTTTTAAATGAATATTTTAATCATTATTTACATCAATTAGCATTTGATTTATAATTCCAATTTGAATCCGAATGAAAATAAAGTTAAGTTCATTAGTACAAGTTCATTATTAAAATCATCTTTTCAATTAATTTAATTACCAAATTAATTTAATTTTATTATCTCAAGACTCTAAATTATGGTAATTACCTCATTATTTAAATCTTATTTGTTCGAGACAACTTTATTTATTTAAATAACATTTTACAAAGGGCCAAAAAAAATATCTACATTCCATCACATCTGAGGTTTCTATTATATTTCATAATAGAATCTGCTCATGGCAATGATTCAACAGACTGCAACATTTTGTTATTGTCACCAAGTATGTCTGTAGACATTAGTCACAACATACAACACACCTGTTTACATAAACAGTCGTCTGCCAGACTGGTGTTATAAACACTCTGTCTCAACACTCAAAATTACATCACCCTAATACCTATACTTTTAATTTCTACAAATCTTTTAATGTTAACATATTTGTCAAAGTCTATTTATTACAGTTCAGACCAAATATAATTTTAATTCACCTTTCAGTTATTATTACTTTTTAATTACAGTTTCTATTTAATACCATTATCTCAATTCATTTATTATTGAATCAACATTTTTTCACACCAGTAAACCTTTTATTCTGTCTAATTGGTATTATGAACTTTATACTTACAGTACATTATCCACCTATTGACCTGAACACAAAATACACACACACACACACACACACACACACACACACACACACACACACACACACACAACACACACACACACCAATATCTCCACGTAACCTCTGAAACATTTAACAACAATGTTATTTCATACAAACAATTTAACAGTTATTTATTAATATCAAATCTCATAAAACAATTTAAATCCATTGGAAAATTCAATTATACAACCTTTAAATTAATCAGAGTATTTAAACAGCTCAAATTATTTTAATTAAATCAATTGTTGAAAACACAACATTTTAATTACTTTCACCCATTGCAATAACTACAACTCATTCATTATCTTCTTCCAAATTATTTTTGTTATTTATTTAAGCTGCAAAATATTAATATTATTATTATCATCACAACAATTTCTACTACATACATACATTGTTTATCTAACATTTTATAATACATACAATTAATTTCACTAAACATGTATTCTTCAGCAATAATTATTCAGTTATATCACACTTCAATGTCAAAAATCAGCTAGGTCATTACCATATATTAACATATCTAAACTGTTCCTTCTCCAATTTCTTAATCTAGCCTCCATCGTCAAATAGATATCTAACATATTTGTAGACTAAATCATTTTATCTACCTCGAACTTATTATTATTATTTTCATAAACCATGAACTCTATATCCTTCGTTATACCATTTGTTATGCCATAAAACTTGTCGCTATCAGTTAATTTTGTCCAGTCTCCATTAGTAATTATATTCATTATCAAGTCAGTTATTTTTTCATCATAAAGTAAATTATTATTATTTAAACATGTATCATCAAAATAATCTTCACTCTCTATTTTAACAGGTAAGTACTTTATATCATTTAACATCTCTTTCAACTCATTATAATTTCTCTGCAACTTATATAATTCTGTTTCTTTATCAACACACAATTCTCTATCTAAATCTCTCTCATCATAACACCATATCACATTTTCAACCCCATTCCACACAGAGGGTACTAATTTATACAAAAAAGGGATATAACTCAAATCTTCCATTAAATAGGGTCTCTTGCCCTCCAATAATAACATTTTTGAACACCTTGGTTCATCACAAATAAGGGGAAAATTTACCCTCTGCCCTACACATTCATCTACTCTTTCTTTCCATTCTTTTTCTAATTCATCAACACTAATTACTACTTCGTTACAACATATAACTTTCTCTCTCTCACTCACAATTTCACTATCTACTTTCAACGTATCACTCTCTGATACCACCCTTTCAATCACATTACCACTTTCAATATCATTGTTAACATTTGTTATCTTACTCTCTACTACCACATTTTTAATTATATTCTCATTTTCGACATTATTGTCATCATTTGTTAATTTTTTATTATCATTATTATTCTTACTTTTACTCTGTTCTCCTACTGACTCTACTATTCTCTCAATATCTTGTTTCAATTCGTTACAACTACTTTCGCATTTCATTTTTACCTCATCAATGTCAAATTTAAGTACATCAAATTTACAATTAACTTCAATTAAATTCACTTTTAATTTCAGTCTTAATTTCATTCAATTTGTTATTCTGTACTTCTAATTTACAGTTAAAGTCACTTTTCATTTCATTCAATGTTATGTCGTTACTGTCAAAGTGTTTACTTAATTCGTTAAATTTACTATTCTGTTCCTTGAATTTTTCATCATTACTATCAAATCGTTTACTTAAAAGGTTACATAAGTCATTCATGGACATCTCTTTTTCTTTTGTATTTGTTTTAATTGTCACGGGAGTAGAAATCGCTCCCGGCATACTAATTACAAATTTTTCTACATTACGGTCATCTATTGATAGTGACTCTGTTTGAATACCTGAGTCAGCATTTGTTTGACTCTCTGTTTGACTGTCAGAGAAGCTGACTTCATTATTGTCTGCCATTTTTATATTGTAAATTTACTACTTTTAATTTACATATACTGCTCTTAGACTTATTTCTACAACATCTTATATTTACTCTAACCTTAACTCATTGTCTTGCGTACTTTACGTAATTTTTTCCGTATCGTTATTCAACCTTCAACCATACTTGTATTCGCTTTTAGGTGCCGATTTATAATTATTTTACAAATCGAGTCCCTGTTCGGGCGCCAACTGTGTTAACTCAGATTAATAAGAGACTTATACTATTTAAATATTTGCTTACCCAGGATAACTCACCTTCCAACCCAAAGTCTGTCGCACGAAAGGCGTAATACAAGCAGGGTTCAAGGTTAACTCAGTAACATATTCAACTCGCATTTATGTAAAACAACTCAAATTTTATTAGACCATTATATTTATGATTTCCTTTTACTACTTTTAATTTTACTTGTTTCACAAATGTTTCTATTCATACTTTTACTGTCATTTTATTAATTTTCTTTTCAAATCTACACCACAACAAAAGATTTACTCAGACATTATTACTTATATTAATTCTTAATTTAAAGAAAGTTACCCAGTTTGCCCACACGCACACACATACAAATTACCCCCTTTTTATTTAAAATAATAATATATTTGAATGGATACAATTACGTGTGCAGCTTCAGTTCCGCCGACCGCATGGCGCGTCCCCCAGAGTTCTCTAATTCGATGTTCAAAACATTGTGGTTCACTCGTATTAAACTTCGCACTGATTTTACTGTATATATTATTAATTTATACTGCTTTACACGTCTCTGGTACACTTGTTTGGTCGGCCGACCTTAATATGCTCGAGCTAAGATTTTTTATGACCGCGCGGTCTGAAGGTGTTATTTGACTGGGCGCACGTTATACTGTTTGTACGCTTTTTATTAACTGTTTTAACACTTGAATAGATAGGCCGACTAATTATTACGGCTATCTTACACTCCCGAGGCCACTGTTTTACTTTTTCCGGCACTTTATGCTGCTGCTGGCTATCTACTATTCACTCTCTGATGACAGACTGCAGACTGTGATTCACAAAAAGCCTGCTGCTGGGGCAGTTACGCAATACGTCTGTGCAATTGTTTTGGCTAACAATGTGCATTGCTGTACTGGGGGCTCCTCACAGGTGAAGTCTGGCAATTTGAAACGTGATTGAATTGATAATTTGAATTAATATAAAATTAAACTGGGGTAGCTCACACATATGAAGTGAATTGTGCAATTTTAATAAGATCAGAACCAAAATTAATAGAAAATAAAAAAACCTTCTAATTCGCCCCATTACAATACCCCCCCAATGAGAAATCTTCTGTCGAAATAGAAGAAATCTCATTGCTAAAACTCCTAAGAGGACCGGTGAGGAACTGGTGCCAACAACCCCCCATGTGTTCTTATACATCGTGGGTAAACTACCCCCCTGGTTCGGCGACTATGGACGCATCTGAACGAGATCACTGGACTTCTCTGTGCGAGATCCCAACACCGAAAAATCGAACAGACACGCACCACAGCACACCTCACCTTCTAACATGTTTCCCCAAAAAATCCAAATCCCTGGCTTATATCATGCCAGATCCTCAACCGATATGTTCCCCCTTACATGCAAACTGGGTCGCCTTTGGCAAATACTGGGCGCATACATACACCTATAATATTTTCTAAACAAACTCATCATTTAAAATTTAAGTTCAAAATCAGATTGTATCAAAACAAAAAATCTCTTGTCTGAATAGATTAATTCTCTTTGTTATTATTACTGATAAAAGAAAACAACTAAATTGAATATTTAATTAAAACATGGACTGCCTTATTCTAACATTTGATTATACACATATCCTAAACAATATAATCCAATAACACTATTAATATACACAAACAATAATATTACCAGAATTTAAAACATCAATTTGATGGCATGCACAAAAAAAAAAAATTTTTTTTTTTCTCTACTACCCCCCTTTAATCCCTTAACCCCTAATACCCGTTACATATTAATGTGTTCTGCGCTAGGCTTCTTGGCCTTTGCCAGCCTCATCCTAGCCGTAAACCACATCTCCCTCGTGACCTGTAACTGGGTCACCGCCCATCCACACTCACTATTTACCCCCCCTAGACTGTAGCATCTAGTTGCTTTCACAAGGACTGATGCGGAAGGGGTGGACATTTGTTTCTTTTATTCCACCCCCATCCTTGCTTCGGCGTTACAACAAAATTCGGTATTACGCCTACTAGTTTTTATTTATACACCCCTAATGGACTACCACCCCTAACTGGGTGAAAATAGCCCTGTTCCAAAATTCGGTAGATTCCCCCAAAAAAATACCCCCCCTACTAAATCTAACAAACCACCGGGTTAACAAAATAAAACAAACCACAAGCCGGTTATATCAAGTAAAATTTATGATTTGCCATAATTAACTACTTTAACAGTCATGGTCCGGTGAGGTCATGGCCGCACTTAGGTGGGGAATCTACAGTTACAACATAAAATATAAATTGTCATTAATAAAATTTATATGAGCAGTAATATACACCTCTAAGTTTCCCAAACACTATCTCAGCCCAAATATTTCCATCAGGTCAGTTTTAAATGAATATTTTAATCATTATTTACATCAATTAGCATTTGATTTATAATTCCAATTTGAATCCGAATGAAAATAAAGTTAAGTTCATTAGTACAAGTTCATTATTAAAATCATCTTTTCAATTAATTTAATTACCAAATTAATTTAATTTTATTATCTCAAGACTCTAAATTATGGTAATTACCTCATTATTTAAATCTTATTTGTTCGAGACAACTTTATTTATTTAAATAACATTTTACAAAGGGCCAAAAAAAATATCTACATTCCATCACATCTGAGGTTTCTATTATATTTCATAATAGAATCTGCTCATGGCAATGATTCAACAGACTGCAACATTTTGTTATTGTCACCAAGTATGTCTGTAGACATTAGTCACAACATACAACACACCTGTTTACATAAACAGTCGTCTGCCAGACTGGTGTTATAAACACTCTGTCTCAACACTCAAAATTACATCACCCTAATACCTATACTTTTAATTTCTACAAATCTTTTAATGTTAACATATTTGTCAAAGTCTATTTATTACAGTTCAGACCAAATATAATTTTAATTCACCTTTCAGTTATTATTACTTTTTAATTACAGTTTCTATTTAATACCATTATCTCAATTCATTTATTATTGAATCAACATTTTTTCACACCAGTAAACCTTTTATTCTGTCTAATTGGTATTATGAACTTTATACTTACAGTACATTATCCACCTATTGACCTGAACACAAAATACACACACACACACACACACACACACACACACACACACACACCAATATCTCCACGTAACCTCTGAAACATTTAACAACAATGTTATTTCATACAAACAATTTAACAGTTATTTATTAATATCAAATCTCATAAAACAATTTAAATCCATTGGAAAATTCAATTATACAACCTTTAAATTAATCAGAGTATTTAAACAGCTCAAATTATTTTAATTAAATCAATTGTTGAAAACACAACATTTTAATTACTTTCACCCATTGCAATAACTACAACTCATTCATTATCTTCTTCCAAATTATTTTTGTTATTTATTTAAGCTGCAAAATATTAATATTATTATTATCATCACAACAATTTTTACTACATACATACATTGTTTATCTAACATTTTATAATACATACAATTAATTTCACTAAACATGTATTCTTCAGCAATAATTATTCAGTTATATCACACTTCAGTGTCAAAAATCAGCTAGGTCATTACCATATATTAACATATCTAAACTGTTCCTTCTCCAATTTCTTAATCTAGCCTCCATCGTCAAATAGATATCTAACATATTTGTAGACTAAATCATTTTATCTACCTCGAACTTATTATTATTATTTTCATAAACCATGAACTCTATATCCTTCGTTATACCATTTGTTATGCCATAAAACTTGTCGCTATCAGTTAATTTTGTCCAGTCTCCATTAGTAATTATATTCATTATCAAGTCAGTTATTTTTTCATCATAAAGTAAATTATTATTATTTAAACATGTATCATCAAAATAATCTTCACTCTCTATTTTAACAGGTAAGTACTTTATATCATTTAACATCTCTTTCAACTCATTATAATTTCTCTGCAACTTATATAATTCTGTTTCTTTATCAACACACAATTCTCTATCTAAATCTCTCTCATCATAACACCATATCACATTTTCAACCCCATTCCACACAGAGGGTACTAATTTATACAAAAAAGGGATATAACTCAAATCTTCCATTAAATAGGGTCTCTTGCCCTCCAATAATAACATTTTTGAACACCTTGGTTCATCACAAATAAGGGGAAAATTTACCCTCTGCCCTACACATTCATCTACTCTTTCTTTCCATTCTTTTTCTAATTCATCAACACTAATTACTACTTCGTTACAACATATAACTTTCTCTCTCTCACTCACAATTTCACTATCTACTTTCAACGTATCACTCTCTGATACCACCCTTTCAATCACATTACCACTTTCAATATCATTGTTAACATTTGTTATCTTACTCTCTACTACCACATTTTTAATTATATTCTCATTTTCGACATTATTGTCATCATTTGTTAATTTTTTATTATCATTATTATTCTTACTTTTACTCTGTTCTCCTACTGACTCTACTATTCTCTCAATATCTTGTTTCAATTCGTTACAACTACTTTCGCATTTCATTTTTACCTCATCAATGTCAAATTTAAGTACATCAAATTTACAATTAACTTCAATTAAATTCACTTTTAATTTCAGTCTTAATTTCATTCAATTTGTTATTCTGTACTTCTAATTTACAGTTAAAGTCACTTTTCATTTCATTCAGTGTTATGTCGTTACTGTCAAAATGTTTACTTAATTCGTTAAATTTACTATTCTGTTCCTTGAATTTTTCATCATTACTATCAAATCGTTTACTTAAAAGGTTACATAAGTCATTCATGGACATCTCTTTTTCTTTTGTATTTGTTTTAATTGTCACGGGAGTAGAAATCGCTCCCGGCATACTAATTACAAATTTTTCTACATTACGGTCATCTATTGATAGTGACTCTGTTTGAATACCTGAGTCAGCATTTGTTTGACTCTCTGTTTGACTGTCAGAGAAGCTGACTTCATTATTGTCTGCCATTTTTATATTGTAAATTTACTACTTTTAATTTACATATACTGCTCTTAGACTTATTTCTACAACATCTTATATTTACTCTAACCTTAACTCATTGTCTTGCGTACTTTACGTAATTTTTTCCGTATCGTTATTCAACCTTCAACCATACTTGTATTCGCTTTTAGGTGCCGATTTATAATTATTTTACAAATCGAGTCCCTGTTCGGGCGCCAACTGTGTTAACTCAGATTAATAAGAGACTTATACTATTTAAATATTTGCTTACCCAGGATAACTCACCTTCCAACCCAAAGTCTGTCGCACGAAAGGCGTAATACAAGCAGGGTTCAAGGTTAACTCAGTAACATATTCAACTCGCATTTATGTAAAACAACTCAAATTTTATTAGACCATTATATTTATGATTTCCTTTTACTACTTTTAATTTTACTTGTTTCACAAATGTTTCTATTCATACTTTTACTGTCATTTTATTAATTTTCTTTTCAAATCTACACCACAACAAAAGATTTACTCAGACATTATTACTTATATTAATTCTTAATTTAAAGAAAGTTACCCAGTTTGCCCACATGCACACACATACAAATTACCCCCTTTTTATTTAAAATAATAATATATTTGAATGGATACAATTACGTGTGCAGCTTCAGTTCCGCCGACCGCATGGCGCGTCCCCCAGAGTTCTCTAATTCGATGTTCAAAACATTGTGGTTCACTCGTATTAAACTTCGCACTGATTTTACTGTATATATTATTAATTTATACTGCTTTACACGTCTCTGGTACACTTGTTTGGTCGGCCGACCTTAATATGCTCGAGCTAAGATTTTTTATGACCGCGCGGTCTGAAGGTGTTATTTGACTGGGCGCACGTTATACTGTTTGTACGCTTTTTATTAACTGTTTTAACACTTGAATAGATAGGCCGACTAATTATTACGGCTATCTTACACTCCCGAGGCCACTGTTTTACTTTTTCCGGCACTTTATGCTGCTGCTGGCTATCTACTATTCACTCTCTGATGACAGACAGACTGCAGACTGTGATTCACAAAAAGCCTGCTGCTGGGGCAGTTACGCAATACGTCTGTGCAATTGTTTTGGCTAACAATGTGCATTGCTGTACTGGGGGCTCCTCACAGGTGAAATCTGGCAATTTGAAACGTGATTGAATTGATAATTTGAATTAATATAAAATTAAACTGGGGTAGCTCACATATATGAAGTGAATTGTGCAATTTTAATAAGATCAGAACCAAAATTAATAAAAAATAAAAAACCTTCTAATTCGCCCCATTACAATACTGGTGGAGGCACCTAGCAGCACAATTCTGTACCACACTCCTTTTAAGTGGGATGTTTCTATTTCAGGAATTTTTGGGTAGCATCTTGTACACAACATAAAACCACAAGAAGTGGAGTCAGTTGTGAACTAATAAGCACAAATCATTCCGTACCTGTGACATACACTAGGCCAAGAATGGCAAGAAATCAACAGTCCATAAATCACAAAGAGTCTTCCAAAATATTACCCAAAATAGCTGTGGGGAGACCTTCCAAAATATTACCCAAAATAGCTGTGGGGAGAAGCACAATTCTCGAATGAAAGATTCAGCCCAAGATTATATCATTATGAAAAATGTAATTATTTAATCTTGTCATAATTTTCTTATTATTAACAATGAATTTTTCAGTGGAGGGCTAGTGAGGATCGGTCAAAAATAACACAAATTTTAACTTATTTGTGTCGACGTTTCGACAGTGTTTATTGTCATTATCAGGACAATTGTTGCTGACGCCAAACACACAACACAACGTTAAAATTAAAAGTTAAAAATTTGTGTTATTTTTTACCAATCCTCACTAACCCTCCACTGAAAAATTCATTGATTGACAGTCATTACAAACTTAAGGATTTAATTATTAACAATATATGTCTAGGGTGCTTAGAAATGATTTTCAACGGTATTCAGTTCCCTAAGTACTGGGTTGTATTACTTACATTGAATTGTCAGTATATTACCATACTTATACTTATTTAGCATGGTCATTTTCAGGTACGTTCACTGTCACCATTTGCTGTGGAGCTGGGGTTTGTTGTTGAAGAGTATGCAGGAAGTAAAGGGCAATATCCTCCAAAGAAACGAAGAAGAAAACGTACTGTCTTTGTTGCGACAATAGAAAAAAGCTTGGGTCTTGTTCACAGTCATATAGAACTTAATCGGCTGGATGAGTTAGGGTTAATAGTTGTTGATGAACTGCATCTTATTGGCGAACCAAACAGAGGGGAAAATCTTGAGTCAGTCCTTTCTAAAGTTATATTTTTATCAAGTGAGCTAAGATATTTTAAATTTATGTACTTAACTATTATATTTGTGTAGCTTGTAATTATCACTTAAAAAACATGTAGATTTTACACAAAACCTATTTGACATGATGGAAAATCTGAAGTATTTTATATTATCATGTAGAAAACCTGATGACCTTTAGTAAACCCTTTTAAGAACATATCTAATGTTTAAGAAGTACATGAATTACTTGTAACATATGGTTACAGAAGACACTGCATAAGTCATTTACATACGGTTTTAGTTGTAATTTACGTACGTTTTTGTACTGAAAATGTGTACATGATACACGTATGATTGACAGGCTAAAATACATCATAGATAGTGATAGATTTATGAAATATCTTGTTTAATAACTGTTCTGTTGTTGTACAACTAAGGTATGTCCTTCCAATTTTTCATGTATTGTCACCGGACAAAAGGCTTGCCGCATGACAAATGGCACCAATCGTACACTCTAGTTATTTTGGTGGCCCTAAAAAGGACCTGGTGGCGAGAAAGCTGATGTTGGTCGTGCCGCGCTGAGATGTTCGGCGGCTGTGCCCGCTGTTCGTGGCGTACTACAGTCCTCTTCTTTCGGCATCGGGTGTAGAGTCGGTTGCCGGCCCAGCAAAATCCATTGCTGGCGCAGAACTGGAGGGCGAAGACACAAGAACGCTGGTTCTATTCTTCGCCCGTTCCTTCCAGCTGACTCTGCGCCGATGTTGTCCGAGAGAAGAGAGGAGATGAAGTGCGTCCGATGGCATGGTGATGAAGTGTGCCCAAAATTTTCTGCCGGCCCGGGTTTTATGCACTAACCGGGATCGCTGATTGGCTCGCTCCGAACACGTAGTTGGTCACATCTCGGCGGCTGCTGATCCCAGATTGGCTCACCTCGTATTCTTCAGGTGTCATGCGCCGTGTCGCTGGTACCGGAGAGCAGACATAATGAATCGCTGTTGCCACAGTATATAAGACTTTTGTTATATAGAGTCAAGTATTTGTTATGACGACATTACTATTGCTTTTAAAGTGTTTTTGTCATTTGATATGTTACAACACAAATAAGCCACCCCAATACCAGGGATAAAAAAGATGAATCTGAATATAAAAAAGTAATTCGTATAAAATAAAATGTTTAATATTGTAATGGTACATATGACACTACCTACACCAACGTACCAAAAATAATTTGAAAGCCACTACTATTAAGAATACCTACAAGGTCAAGCATACCGCCATGGATAAAAAAGAGAAAGTATCATAAGTTAAACCAAGTGAATTATAATAAAGAAGGAATTACTAGTAAGTGTACTAATAAAGAAGAAAAAGAAGACTAACAACGAGACGACTTACATACCTTACCCAATAGATCAGTGAGAAGGACACAATGGAAACAAGAAACAAGAAGGATCAGTGAGAAGGACACAACGATGACTATTTCAAGAAAAAAGAAGAAACAGTGGGAAGGAAACCCATAGAAGACAACACGGAGAAGAAACCTATCAAACAATGAGAAGGAAACAAGTGAAAACAACACCTTGTATAAACTAACTAAGAGTGAGAAAGAGATCAGTGAAGAAAAGAAGAAAGATATCCAGACCAGACACAAAAAGGGGAATAAAATGAAATATAATGAACTAACATAAACCTATGAAGGAATAATTATGAAAGAAGAAAGAAGAAATGGAATTAATGACATGATATAAATCCCTAAGCTGTAAGGTAAAGTCATCACTGACCCCAACTCATTTAATGAATACATTCCTTGTCCATGTAAAATAAACTGTAATCAATAAGGACAAATTATTGTACATAAAGAATAACAAAGAAAATGAATAATAATAGGATACGTTCTTAGCTAAATGATGTGTAGACATAAAAAGAGGACTATGTCCAAAATATAAATAACCAGTTGTACAGTGGAATTGATGTTAGAAAAAACCACTAATTATCAGTAATTAAGACAATAAAAAGTAAACAAAAGGTACTCTAATAACTAACAACAAATGTACCAGCATTAAATGAAAGCAAATCAATCAGATATAATGCAGAGATACAAATCCAGCAGCAACCCATTACTGCTTACCTAGTATGCAACGTAACCTAATCTGGGCAACCAGTTTTCACTAAAACTGAAGAAAAACAAAGCCAAAACAATATCAAACCAAAATGTATTATAATGTGAAGTAACTAGATGATATAAGGAACGTTTTATATACAATAGATAATCTAATGAGTAAATATAAAAGCTGTATTAATGTAATTCAATATAACTATATGCTTGTTATAGCAAAGATGCCTGATGCAACCAAATTATGTTGTAAACTTATTATATAAGAGTAGGAACTCAACTGACAACATTGAGTGAGGCAGAATACTATTCAATTGAGTAAATTCAATAACTATAACTACCTAAATAATAATAATAACAAAACTATGTTAACAACTAGCTGCAACTAATCTTAATAACATCTAAGCCAAGATAACAACCAGTATAAATGCAGAATGAACTACTGCACAATGTGAACAATGCTATTAAAACCATTATAAGAGTCATTTAAACAACAATGAAAATAAGATGGAAAGAGTATTAATCATGTAATAATGTAACTCCATGAAGTATGGTAAACATACTTAGCAAACCATAATTAAGGCAATAAACCTATGATTTATTCTTCGTATTGTTTAAATTAGCAGCCATCCTTACTATTTATTTTATGAATTTGCCAACTGCTATAATTTTTTTTATTGTTCGACTAAGCTTTTCGTCATTACTGACATCTTCAGGTCGTTGTTTAAAACCTGAAGATGTCAGTAATGACAAAAAGCTATCGCTAATGGGTATAACAGTGGAATCATAGACAAGCTTATAAGAAAACACTCGGTAAAAATCAATAGTAAAAGCAGATTAACCGGCCCATCTAAAGAAGATACTAAATTTATAGTAACTGAGTACACAAATGTACTACCAGTCATTGTAAAGAATGAGCTGAAAAAACGTAAAATAGCAGTGGCCTTTAAAACCACAAATAACATCAAAAAACGTTTGGGACAAAGAACTCATATCCCGGCTGCAGAGAAAACTGGAGTGTACAAGCTTGAATGCGATGACTGTGACAAATTCTATATAGGACAAACGGGCAGGCCATCAGCCGAACGATTTAAAGAACACCTGCCCAAAAGTGATATCTCGAAAACTAGATCCAGTTACGCTCAGCATTTAATGCTGTATAATCATAAGTACTCAGACTTCCACACAAACTTTAAACTGCTTCATAATTGTAAAAAGGGTGCATACATGAACGCTGTGGAGGAATATGAGATATACAGGGCTTCTAAGTTACAAACGGACCAGCTACTTAATGACAAAGTTTCGTTCCGATCGAATCTGCTGTACAACACGGCCATCGATATCGATGGGTCAGCGGGCAATGATAACGGTCGTATAAGACAAAGTGCAACAGTTGGTCGTTGGCAACGAGACGATGCGCATCGGACTGTGCCGTGACTGTGTCGGTGTTTAATTATGTGTGGTGTTTTTGTGTTTGTGTATTTTAAATAGTTGACGACCCCTTTTGGGTGAATTTGATGTTTTTATAGTATTTTTAAACCTGATGATGAGAATTCATTCTCGAAACGCGTTATTTTAAGAAAAACTAAAGAAGTCACAAGACGGAAGTTAATACAGGTAATTGCCTAATATTAATTCTAAATATTTAGTAACGTGACTTGGAGACAATTAAAACAAAATGAATCTAGAAGCCAGTCAGGCATGTATTGTCTATAAATTTAAAAACATCAAATTAAAATTGATTAAGGCATCGCAGAACATCAAGTATAACAAAAGATGCCTTCACTACAACATCACACCGAAGTACATAAGTTCCAACATCAACAGCAGACATTGTTCCGAAAAAATAAAATCAATCTGTATTAAGGAAGAGCTCAAACGACTTTATATTTTAAAAAGTGGTCTAAATACTAAGCTTTATCTAGCGCACCTGGAAGTTTTAAACGAGTTTCACCCTGCAGTAATAAATGGCATTCTCGACATTGTCAATAGACAGATAAACAAAGTCGTCAGTTCTCTTAAACGTAAACAGTTAAGAAAGTTTCAAAACCTGTATACAAAACAACACAATGACGATAATAATACAGTAGAACATAGCCACGTATTTCATCAGCGGGTTGCAAATTACACCGGAATTAAATTTGAACATAACGAAATGACATTATTGAACAAAGGTTTGATGTATAACATTCCCTCGTTTAATAAGAACTTTATGATCCGTGAAATAATATGCGGGGAAGCTGCCATAAAAACTATTGATAATATTTCGCATCAGGAGGAAACGTGTGCCATCATAAATAACAAAATAAACAAAGTTATTAAGAAGGATACCCACATCGCTAACCTGCAAAATAAGTACAAACGTGACGCGCGTATTGCACGGAATGTTTACGAAAAACTTCGACATGATAACGCTATCGTCACGACAGCTGATAAGGGTAATACAGTAGTTATTATTAACAAAAATATATATACCAATAAGGTACAGGAGTTCATAAAAAACAATAATATTAAAAAGCTACACAAGGATCCCACCAGCGGCTATGTCAAGGAATTAAACAACGCTATAAATAAATGCCCTAATCTCCTCAATGAAAGCACTAGACGTTATTTAAAACCCATAAATTCCAGGGCCCCAGAACTTACGGGTTTACCCAAAATATATAAAGAAGATATGCCAATACGCCCGGTTGTAAATTACACGACTGCTCCTGGTTATAGGACGGCTAAAAGATTAGTAAAAATCATAAAAGAGAACATTGACATAGTAAATAACTACAGCATAAAAAACAGCTACGATCTCATTGAAAAAATTAAAACTATTAAATCAGCACCACATTATAGGTTGGCTTCATTTGACGTAACTAATCTGTACACCAATGTGCCGGTAGATGAGACAATGACAATTCTCAGAAATAGCTTAATTAATACAAATAGGTTAGGTAGAAATGAAATTGATGAACTTATGCAATTGCTAAAAACAATACTCAAACAAAATTATTTCTCTTATGATAATGAGTATTTCATGCAGGAGGATGGTCTGGCAATGGGGTCACCTTTATCGGGGATTTTAGTGGACCTATACTTGAACCACTTTGAGAATACATTTTTAATGTCTAGTCTTAATAAACAGCGAGACAAAATTAAATTTTACGTACGCTACGTTGACGACACTTTTATGATATTCAATGGAACGAGTAGACAAATAGAAAATTTGAAAGGATATATGAACAGCATAAACATGAAAATCCAATTTACCCTAGAAATGGAGAATAATAGCTGCCTGAACTTTCTTGATCTCACTATCAGCAAATATAATGACCGTTTTAGATTCAGAATTTATAGAAAGCTCACCACCACGAATATTACTATTCATGCTGATTCGTACCATCCATATTCCCAAAAAATGGCAGCCTTCAATGCGTTCGTTCATAGAATGCTTGCTATTCCCCTTGAGCAAAAAGACAGAGTGGAAGAGACTAATATAATCAAAAGTATAGCTATCGCTAATGGGTATAACAGTGGAATCATAGACAAGCTTATAAGAAAACACTCGGTAAAAATCAATAGTAAAAGCAGATTAACCAGGCCATCTAAAGGAGATACTAAATTTATAGTAACTGAGTACACAAATGTACTACCAGTCATTGTAAAGAATGAGCTGAAAAAACGTAAAATAGCAGTGGCCTTTAAAACCACAAATAACATCAAAAAACGTTTGGGACAAAGAACTCATATCCCGGCTGAAGAGAAACTGGAGTGTACAAGCTTGAATGCGATGACTGTGACAAATTCTATATAGGACAAACGGGCAGGCCGTCAGCCGAACGTTTTAAAGAACACCTGCCCAAAAGTGATATCTCGAAAACTAGATCCAGTTACGCTCAGCATTTAATGCTGTATAATCATAAGTACTCAGACTTCCACACAAACTTTAAACTGCTTCATAATTGTAAAAAGGGTGCATACATGAACGCTGTGGAGGAATATGAGGTATACAGGGCTTCTAAGTTACAAACGGACCAGCTACTTAATGACAAAGTTTCGTTCCGATCGAATCTGCTGTACAACACGGCCATCAATGTCGATGGGTCAGCGGGCAATGATAACGGTCGTATAAGACAAAGTGCAACAGTTGGTCGTTGGCAATGAGACGATGCACATCGGACTGTGCCGTGACTGTGTCGGTGTTTAATTATGTGTGGTGTTTTTGTGTTTGTGTATTTTAAATAGTTGACGACCCCTTTTGGGTGAATTTGATGTTTTTATAGTATTTTTAAACCTGATGATGAGAATTTATTCTCGAAACGCGTTATTTTAAGAAAAACTAAAGAAGTCACAAGACGGAAGTTAATACAGGTAATTGCCTAATATTAATTCTAAATAAAAAAAATTATAGCAGTTAGCAAATTCATAAAAGAAATAATAAACCTATGAGATAAGGAAAAAGGATGCTATCAGTAGTGACAACAACCAATAAAGTGTACATAGGCCATATTAGAAGGTAATTAAATGTTAATATAAGTATAATATAAGTAATAAACAATATGTATAACCATAGACTTAGGACTTGAACCTATGAAAACAGATATAATGTAATTATTAATGCATAGTTTTAAGGGAAAAGTGAATAGTACGATAAGGATACGTTATCACCATCAAAATATGGGATAAAAAGAATGTATTTAAAATTTTTAATAGCTTAATGGACATTATGTATTTATATCAAGTGCGATTTCAGCAACCCCAAATCTGAACTATATGATGAGGGGATGCAAAATACTCGTCATTAAAAAATAGAAACGATAGGGATAATAAAAATAACGTCAGTGCAGTTATAAATAAGATATTTGACTTATAAAAATAATTGAGAAGTGCTGAGCCCTTGCGCTTGGGTCTGTGAACCACGGATTCATAATCTCAAAACCAGCCTACTGACGCGACTCTAAGCGTCTATTTTAACGAAGCCCGCCGATGTTAGACGAATTAAAAACTATTAACCAATCAGAGCCTATAAAAAATACGATGTGCAGGATTCCAACAGAGGAAGCAGAGACAGTTTTTCACCAGCAACAAGAGCGACTACACGCTCGCCGATCGTCCAGAAAAATGTGCTTTTGACAGCGAACAGCTGTAAACACACTCACTAACCTCAAACTTTGAGTGGAGGTTATGACAACAGAAGAAGACGTGCAGTATATTTTCAAGTGAACTAATACGGAGTATATGCATATAGGAGTGAGTGCAGTGCAGTTATTAAAATTAATTAATTAATTAAAGAATATTAATTAATTACAAAAGTTGTGAAAAAGTGTAAATTCTTCGAACGACCAGTTACACAAGTATCAATACAAATAACAATTATACTATGCTTGTCAAGTAATAAATAAGTAAAAGAACGCTAGTAGCGAATCAAATTAATTTGAATTAATCGATAAATTGCCCGAATTCCAAAAGGAAGGGAACTTAGAAAATTTAGATAAACAATGATAAAATTGAACGATTTCAGTAACGACAATTTTAACTATTTATATGATTCAAATGTATTAGCATAAGAAAAGACAGTGAATGATCAATGAAGGGAAACTGAACCCTGACCATTAGGAAGTTAAGAATGTTTTATATTTTATTTTAATAATTTAACTTAGAGTTACACAAGAGGGTAACCTAAATGTATCAAATGAATTTAATTTACCTGTGTTATGTACATCCAATCTAGGAGATGATTCAGAACCATGACACTGAATTTAAATAATTATTATCACATATTAAATAACTAATGCATCAATGAAAAATAATTAATAAATTTTAAACAAACCAGGTTACATGAACCTGTATTAACCTCAATGACTAACAATGAACAGTTGTTCATATTTTATGTTATTTCAAATTAACCATCAATGATTTTATGTTTTGTCTACTTATTATTACAGTAGTACATTTTATTATATATGTGTATTTTGCAGACTCAAAGAACCTACTACTACTACCACAACAAATTTTATAAAACTTTATAACCTATTTGTTTACTGATGAAAAATATTCGACTAGCCAAATGCAGTCATACCATCCTGAGATTTTTAAATGTTTTAGAGTCCATGTTCTAATTTAATTGTTAAACAAAAGGAAGATAAACTATCTTATTGTATCAAATATTAATTGTTCTCGAGTTGAATAAACAACTATTGTTTTATGAACCTTTAAAAGAGTTGACTTTGATTGCAAACGATAGAAATACAGCTTAGTGAGAAACCCGAGACGGTTGGTACCAGACTTCAAAAGCGGACATTCAAATGGAATGATTTTTACCAACCGCACCATCCAATACATTGCTACACATTATAAATCATAGTAAATATCATGTCTATGTTATGTTTATGTTAGTGTATAGGCAGGACAGTACTGATCCACTCACCACAGCTGATAACAGAAGAGTCAACGGAACTTCCAGAGGATCAAACTCAAGAAAGTGAATTAAAAAACATATTAAACCATATAAACTGAAACAATTAAACGACGATAAAAAGAGTAAGTGAACCGATTTATTCAATACCGGATTCAATAATAGATTGAATTGGGTGGAATAAATCACTAATACAAAACTTAATAATAAAAACGAGCTTTCAACAATAATAATAAAATGAAACAACCAGACCCTATAATAAATATAAAACAGACAATTTCGTCAATTAATAAAATAAAGAAAATAAAATGACGATGACACAACAAACGACGACATGACCTAACCCAAGTGATTGAACAAAATAAAATGAACCAAAAGAAGAAGGGAACAACGAAACCAAACAAGAATGAAACAAATTGAAGGAATTGAATGACTCAATGCAACATAATAAAATAAACCCAAAGGAGAAGGTGGAAAACCAAGATATAAATGAAATACACTGAAAGTGAAGAAGGAGAAAAAAGGAAAAAGAAACAAACCAACGATAAAGGGAAATAAAATGAAATCAAGTGATAAGGCACAACCAAGTAATATAGAATACAAGCAGGAGAAATGGTACACTCAAATGTAATATTGGAAACGAAACCAATAACTAACCTAAGTAAATAATAAATATTATTATCAATTAATTGATAAAGGTAACTGATATGTGATGAAACCCAATTAAATACTATTAGAAATAAAAATACACTAACCCACAAATTAGAGTTAGATGTAATGATGAAATCGATAGAGACATATTGCGTCCTTTTCATGTTAGTTGAAGTCATTTTTTATTTAATTCTCAGGTAAAATAGTCCTTGGCATCAGTTAAATATTATTGTCCCTCGTCTTCTTCTTACTTGTTCATGTTTTTGAATTTAGATTTCTTTTTATACATTTAAAATGAAAATTTAAGTCATTCAATATTTGGCGTCTAATCTTGATGAGCGTCACTTTGAGAGTACTATAAATTAACGGAAAATTTGTAACCAACGGTCTGTTGTCATGGTTACATGTTAATTCTGATTGGTTAATCTTGTCGTATAACCATTGTTATCAAATTTGAATTATTATTCAAAATAGCTGTATAACTTCTGATTGCTTATATTCTTCTGTCTTCCTTCCTGAGTATTTAATATTATCACTACTGTTATTATTTCCTTTCAAAGATTGTTTTGATATCCCATAAGGTTGGGTTCTATAAGATATTAACGTTTGTACAGTTATGTTAATATTTGTTAATTACATTTCTTTTTTAATTTAAGTCCTTATTCTAACATTTTTCTTTTAATATGATTTACAAATTATCCTTGGCGGGCTACTTGCCTTGGATTTGTTAAATTCATTATTGATTTTATACAATTTGCAGTTATTTGTTTTTGGCAGTTAGGCATTTCATAGGCCTTAGCAGCCATTGATTATATTTACTTATTTTATACAGATTATATCTCATTTTACTTTAATGCATTTTGTTTTGTTATTATAATTGGTTGGTTTATTTGTAGATGTGTTTTGGAACTGATTTTATCCTATTTTTATGTTTCTATTATTTTCTACATAACTGATTTTCTAGTGTAATTAGAACTGTATTGTTTCAACTTCTTATTTATCTATTTTGCCCTTGTTAACAATATGGCTATTACTTACTATTAAAACATAACATCTAGGCCTATGGTCTGTACAACTCCTTCAGCCATATCCTATTCATAAATTTAATTAAACAATTTTTTAACAGTTATTAGGTAATGTTTGTTTACAATTCATTTCATTTCTTATTATTTTTTGGGTGATAAACATCATCACTCCTTTTAAACATATTAAATTAATTATCCCTTATAACTTGGCGTGTTTCTTGATTTCATTTTTAATTCCTTATTTCTTACATAATCTCTATCTTCAATCCATGGTAACACCAACTGTTTACCTTTCATGGGATTCTCCCTTTTAAATACTAGTGTATACAATTTAACTTAATTGTATTAATAATAAGATTCTTATTTTAATAATAATGTCACCATCACTATTCAGTGTTTTTACAGGTTATCATCTGTTTACTCCTAATACATTGTTACTTTAACAACATTATTAATTATTAATGTGGTTCACTGTTAATCATTTAGAGTTTGTTTATAGATTATTAAGTGTTTTTTCCTATTAATATGGTTTCTAATTATAATTTTGGGGGTTTTACACTTTCACTTTTGCACTCCTTAAATGTTTGTTTATATTAAGTGTTCATTAGTGGGTAATCCCTATTACTTTTTCTTTGTCACTTAGTTGATTTTATATTCTCACTATCTCTCTCATTACAAATATTATTTACATTATTAATAAGTTTATGTCGTTATAGAGTTGTTTGTTACATCTAACTCTAATTCTTGGGTTAGTGTACTTTTATTTTTTCACATTACTTTATTGGGTTTTATCAAATCATTTACATTTATTTTTCAATCGATAATAATAATTATTCTATATATTGTTTAGTTATTGGTTTCGTTTCTAATATTACTTATGAGTGTACCATTTCTCCTTTTCATATTCTATATTATTTGTCCGTGTTTTCTCATTCGGTTTCACTTTATTTCCTTTATACTTGGTTAGTTTCATGTTCATTTTCCTTCTTCACCTTCATATTATTTTGTTTCATTTTATTTGGTTTTCCCCTTCTCACTTGGTTTTATTTCATTTGGTTGTATGGAATTATCCACTTTCTTCAATTGGTTTCATTCTTGTTTGGTTTCATTGTTCCCTCTCCTTTTTGTTTCTTTTTATTTGGTCAATCACTTGGGTTAGGTCATGTCGTCGTTTTTTGTGTCGTCATTTTATTTTCATTATATTAAACATTTTATTTTATACGAATTACTTTTTTATATTCATGATTCATCTTTTTTATCCCTGGTATTGGGGTGGCTTATTTGTGTTGTAACACAATATATTAAAACATTCACTATTTACAAAAACTAATTAGTACACATTGATTAACTTGATACGTATGTCGTTGTCCAAAGTTTCCCGAGAACTGATCTTGTTACAGAGTGTTCATGTTTACATTCCGTACTATACATTATATCAGCTGATTACTGAATGTTGATTTTCATTTTGCCACAATATTTCAAATGTGATCCGATTTTTGAAGTCTGTCATGATATTCAATAGTTTTTCATGGCCCTCTTCTTTTACATGTTTGTATATTCGGTATTGTTCATATACATTAGATTTTATTTCATCACTGCATGTTTTCAATACGATTAAATGTTGATGTATTGGACCATATTCACAAGACTGTTGTTTTATGTGTTTGGCTACTGTTGAGTTCGGATTTGAGTGCTGAGAATGTTTGGTATGTTCAATATATCTGTGTTTAAATGATCGTGAAGTGAATCCTATGTATTTTTTGTTGCCCCGTACATCACATTCTGTCGAATTAGCAGGCTGACATTGATATTGGTAGACTCCAGCTTTTTCATAAATGCTTTTCTTTTTTGTATTGCTTATTTTCAGATTGTTGTAGATGTCATTGCTTGTTCTGAACGCTAATTGATAGTCGTATTTTGTGAATGTTCTAGCTAATTTTTGAGAGTTGTCGTCAATATAATGTGCAGGTATATAGGTTTTCTTCCTTTTGATTTATATGTTATTTTTTCTGATTTATTTCTTTTTTGTTTTTCAATAATTTTATCAATCGTTTGAGGATGATATCCATTGGTTTGAGCTATTTGCTTTATGATGTGTATCTCTTTTTCATACTGCTTCCTGCATAGAGAATATGTGAGTGCTCGATATACCGTGCTGTTGTATGCAGAAATTTTGTATGAGTAGGAATGGTTGCTCTCTGCGTGAATAGTAATATCTGTTTGAGTATCTTTTCTGTATATAGAGAAATGATGTTTGCTTGCATGGCGTTTTATGGTAAGGTACATTAAATTACAAAACATTAAATTTACAAAAGAAATAGAGAATAAAGGCGAAATAAACTTCGTAGACCTTACCATAAAACGCCATGCAGGTAGCACATTACATTGACGACAACTCTCAAAAATTAGCTAGAATATTTGCAAAATATGACTATCAATTAGCGTTCAGAACAAGCAATGACATCTACAACAATCTGAAAATAAGCAATACAAAAAAGAAAAGCATTTATGAAAAAGCTGGAGTCTACCAATATCAATGTCAGCCTGCTAATTCGACAGAATGTGATGTACGGTGCAACAAAAAATACATAGGATTCACTTCACGATCATTTAAACACAGATATATCGAACATACCAAACATTCTCAGCACTCAAATCCGAACTCAACAGTAGCCAAACACATAAAACAACAGTCTTGTGAATATGGTCCAATACAGCAACATTTAACCGTATTGAAAACATGCAGTGATGAAATAAAATCTAATATATATGAACAATACCTAATATACAAACATGTAAAAGAAGAGGGCCATGAAAATCTATTGAATATCATGACAGACTTCAAAAATCGGATCACATTTGAAATATTGCGGCAAAATGAAAATCAACATTCAGTAATCAGCTGATATAATGTATAGAACGGAATGTAAACATGAATACTCTGTAACAAGATCAGTTCTCGGGAAACTTTGGACAACGACGTACGTATCAAGTTAATCAATGTCTACGAATTCGTTTTTGTAAATAGTGAATGTTTTAATATATTGTGACCGCAAGTGTGCTGTGTATGACCTGACGATGGTCTGTGACTGAAATCGATCATTTTTAATAATGTGAGTACTAAAAAATTGTTTTGCAAATCGTATGTATGGTACCTTTAGGCTATGAACAATGAATACAATACAATAGAATATTGAGATTATAGGTACCGTTAGTAAACAATAAGTGTGTGTATATTATAAATACATCACATTATCATTACCCAAAATTTAGGTTGGTTACTAGTGTCTTCAGTGTATTTGTAGACACACAGTGGGGTTTACACAACCTGCTACATCTCTTTTAGCTTGATTAATTCTTTCATCTATTTTCCTTTCTAACTCTGTCTTCTGCTGGTTTATTAGTTGTGTATTAGATTGTATGCGGTCTTGACAACTTTTAATGGTATTATGTTGTTCTGTATATGGTCATGTAATTGATCAATGCACAATAACTGCTCAGTTCTTGTGTTTTCGATTTGGCTTTTACATAGCTCCATGTGTTCTGTTAACGATTTATAAATTTTGGTGTTTTCTGCTTGGATGACATTTTTAAATTCAGCTTTAAGTTCATCATTATTTTTTAGCAATACATCTTTAAGTTGTTCGTCACGCTTTTTATTTTCGGCATCGTGTTTTTGCATTTCAGCTTTAAGTTCATTATTATTTTTCATTAATTCCTGCAACATACGTGCAATGTCAGCCTGATCTGGCATTTTGTTTTTTTATTGATAAATTTTGTTATTAGTGTTCTTATTTATGCAGTTTATTACAATAACTATTATTAATTTTAGCACTAGCCTTTCGTGAATAATTATAACTAATAATGATACTAATTGTCCTAAATTAACACACACCTAAATACAGTTCTTAATCTAATACATAATTTTTCAATAATTGTATAATTCACTAATTTCGCAGACTATAAATACTGGTAAAATTTTTTCTTTACTGGGCTAACTTATTCAATGCCCCAAGTTGCAGGCGCCATTTTGTGCAAGGTAACAGGTAGTTAGCTGACCAAACTTGTAGAAATTATGCTCAATTAGTGATTTAATACATTTATTTACCTTTTTCAAACATGATGATTGCACTAAATTTTTTTTTTATTTAATACTATGATACTTGTATTGAAAAGTTCAAAATTTTTCTTTGAAAGTTTTTTTTTATTACTTTAAAACAAATTTAGTTCTTAGAATTGCTTGCCTGAATTGATGTCTTCCTGGTTGTCCCGATCGAATATCTCGTTTCCGGTCTCCAACGATCCGTCGTCTGTGTCCTACGCTCCAGCCGCTGCATCCAGGAATCGCTCCGTGTCTTGGTGTCTGCCTCAGCCACCTCGGTCAGCAATCGAAGTTCAGCAACGGTAGCAGAAAATCTCGTACTCCGGGCTTAACCTCCCTGCCGAAACTCGCTGCTCCCTCGACATCTATGGGCCCCAAGGACTGCCTGGAATGGGTGTTGGACTATGCTAGGAACTCTCCGCAAACGCTCTCGACAAGTGCTAAATGAAGACTCCCCTCTCTTCCTAAACTGAAACTGCATCGTTATAAGGTGACGTCACGATGTCGTATATATTGTAGCATGACAGATAATCCACTTAATAAAGATTACAATATGATCATAATTAAATATCAATTACATTAAATAGCCAGAAAAATTCAAAAGAAAATAAATAAATATCAAAGTAAGATACCACCATAAATGGAAAAAGTAAAAATAAAGAACCACAATGCAACAAAAATGTATAAAGAAAAATAAATCCCAAAAAACTAAAATAAAATAAGGATAATACCCAGGTAGGATAGGAGTAGGTAGGGAAGATACCCCGAACAAACCAACGGACATGATAAAACAATATTACCTTGGAGAAACCAAGAAAGACCTATTAAAAAAGAATATAACAAACCCCGAAAGAGATTAAATGTCACCAAAGAAAGTATAACACCCAAAACCTGATATTAATGTAAAATAGTTGTAAACAAAAGTGTTTAGTGTTGTAAGTAGAAGTGCACCCACTAAAGTTATTGTGTAATGGAATAAACAAATCTTCATAATCCCTTATAACTAAGATTTTGGTCTTTGAATATTGTAAAACTCAATTAGAGATAAGATCCAAAAATATAAGTGAACCAGTGCAAGTTATTTCAGTATATTAAATAAACTTCAAGTAGAAGTGTGACTAATACTTCAACTAAGTACATGTGTACCATTAAACAACTTTAATGTCTTCTATGACTACAGAAATAAAATGTTATGAAATGTTCTTATGAAAACATTACTAATGTTTCTAAGAAGATGCCACTTTTTATCAAAAAACCTTCTTTAAAATGTAAAGGATAAAGAGAGCAGGTGGTGAATAAATAAAGTGACAGGGGATAAAAATGTAATACCAAAATAGAAACAGAAAAGACTGCAACCAAAATAAGTTTAAGAAATAAATAAAAAATAAATGGCTTGTTATGTTTATGTTAAAGCCCATGAACTCCAAAATTCAATGTGGTGAATAGAATAAGATTTTGTTATTATTATAAAAATGTTTAGTATGTCTAACAGTGTTAATCCAGACTAAAATGTCTAAGTATGGATACCATACTCCTTTTATAAAATGGTTATTATGTGTTACTAGTAGTAGTTAAAACTAAAATGTCTGACTTTGAAGACCATATTGTTAATTTTAAATATTGTTTATGTATTATGAGTATGAATACGATACTACATGTTCTATTAGGTAATTAAGGAAATTTTAATTAATATTGTATTAAATTAAGAAAGTCAGAAGGGGTATACGAGGTGTGTTCAAAAAAATACCGAACTATTGTGTAGCACGCCCACCTGCCTATAGAGCGAGCTGCACACTTAAATGCTACTAGCGACAGGTTTTGACGCCTGAATGCCGTTTTCTCCGTCTCGTCATGATCACCAGTCTTCGAGCTACACGCGCTGTAGTGGGCATGGCCACACACCATCCGGCGGATTTATAACGAAGTGAGAATGAAGATCTTAACACAACGTGCGTGTATAAAAGTTTGATGCTAACTTCGTAAAATCGTTACAGAGCAACTTCCATTACATTCCAAAGTTGTCGTTACCATTTGCATTGGTTCCTCAGTTGCTGACTGATTTCAAAACGGGTCGCTTTCTGATCAGCGTCAACAAACAGTAAGAATTTTTCAGTGATACGATACATTAAAATTTTTCTATCAAAATTTAACTTTACAAGCTTATATTGTAACGAGAAAAAAGACTCGTGCGTCTCTGTAAAATGTTTACACTTGTTTTTTATGTGTATGAGTGTTAATGTGGTGTGTTCGCCTCACACCGGTTGTTACAATAATGGTTGTCACTACTGAAGTCCGTAGCGTGGTCTAAATTATCAGTACAACCTACCTGTTTTATTCATAGGGGTTGCGAATCCCGGGTGGCGCCAAATTGTTTATATTAAATTTGTTAAATTACAAGTTAATAAGTGTTGTTAGCGTTGATGGCTGGAGCGTTCGAATGATTCCCGCCGCTGTACTGCTTGTCGAATTGTCCACTCGTGAAGAGCGGTAGTTGGTTACTTAATAAAAATTGCTAACACACATATATTCTACAACATCCTACGAAATAAAACAATGGTAATACTCTGTACTGTAATTTTAATACAAATTCAGTCATTAATTAATATGACAAAATGATTATAAATGATTTAATAACAAATTGCTCCGGCTTAGAACATGAAACACACATCTCAAAGTTGGCGAAATTGTTTTGAAACAAATTATTTTGATGCCGTTATGGCCTCTGTTTACATACAATATATTAATCTGTTCAAAATCTGGGGTTCTTTGGGTTATAAAATAAAACATAAAAGTTGGTTACATTAAAAAAGTACACTACCATACCTTATACGTATTTAAAGAGTATAAAGTGTTTTTACAAATTGTTCGGTAGTGTCGTATTATTTGTTACAAAGTTCGCACACTAATGCGAGGTTATATTTTAATTAACAATTGTTTTACGTAAGTTGATTATGCATTAAACCTTTGAAAGAAAATTAATTTTGTTTAATAGTGAAAAATTTTGATTGGTTTGAGAAATATTTAAAGTAATTTGGTTTCTGGGATAAAGGAATTTAGTTGATAATTATCAGTTCAGACAGTGGTGATATGTTGTCGTCTGGGGTGATGGAAATTCTGCAATTTTGGGCTGGTTTAGGCTTCGGGCATCTTCTTCTATCTCGTCTTGGGACTTTCTGCTATTTAATTTCTTTTTATTTGGCTCCAGGACATCGTTTAATGTTATAAGCTCTGCATCTACTCGTCTTTGGTTCTTGTTGTCGACTTCTGAACGTCTTTTTAACTATTTAATGTAAAATTTTAGTCATCACAATCTTGCGTACCGCTTACCCACGCGTCATTTTTTCAAGTCTAATAAATTTAACGGAAAATTAGTATTCAACTATGGTAACAGAAACCCTTTGATTGGTTAAGGCCTCTTTCAAAAGCATTGTTATGGGATTTGAATTTTTATTCAAATTTATTATATATTTTCTGAATGATTTTATTCCTCTATCGTTCCTTTGGGGTTAAAATAATATCACTATTGTCGTTATTTCCTTTCAAAGTTTAAAATGATACCTCATAAGGTCATATTCTATTATACATTAACTTTAGTCTAATTATTTGACATTTGATAAATTAGATACTCTTTTAAATTAAACTTTTATAATAACATTTCTCTTTTAAAATGATTTATACATAATTACTGGCTATTTACTGGTCTTAGATTTGTAAATTTCCTTGTGAATTTGTTACAATTGACATTTGTGTGTGTCTGACAGTTATACGTTTTCATAGCCAAAAGTAGCCATGATGTTATTTTACTTATTTCTTTTAAATTACATTTTAATTCAGCCTGATAGGCTTCACTTTGTTATGATAATTGTTTGTGTTGCGTTTTGATTCTGTTTGTGTTCTGATTACAAGTCAATATAGTTTTCATTATTCATCTTTAAAATATAACAATTTAGGCTTATGGACTGCAAGTCTCAGCCATATCCTATTTATAACATTAAAACAACCGATTCTTTATAAGTTATTAGTTACTGTTGATTTAACATTTATTTCATTCTTTCGCTATTACTTTGAGTGAGAAACATCATCACTTCTTGCAAACTTATTAAAGTTATTTCCCCTTTTAACATGGGATGTTTTTTAATTGTTTACTTAATTTTAATGCAAAATCTTATTTCAATACTACTATCTTCCTCCATTCCATGTTAATACAAACTGTTTTTACCTGGGCTTTCTCTCTGAATAATACTACATCCTTTACTTATCTCTATTTTAAATACTATTTTTAATTATTCTTAATTATATGATTGTTCATAAGCTCACTTACATCATTGATTGGTTTATCAATGATTTATTAAGTGTTTTCTTATCTATTAATTCATTTTTATTACTGATAATATCTTTTTCCATGTATCACTTTCACTTTTAACTAACTGGTGTTTATCACTGATACACTCACTATTTTGGGGTATTTACACTTTCACTATTGCACTTTATTCACTGTTTATATTAAGTGTTACTTAGTGGGTAATCCCTATACTTATTTCTCTTTTATTTCTCACTATTTCCTTATAACATAATACTTATTATTAATGACATTTGGTTATTTACATTTCATTAAATCTAACTTTAATAATGGGGTTAGTGTACTTTTCTTCACTAAGTTACTTTTTAATTGTCTTTTGTTTAAAACAGGTATATAAATTATTTCATTTATAACAATAATATTTGTTTTTATTAGTGGATAATTAGTTGGGGTTTATTTACAGTATTCTATCTTTGAGTATACCCTTTCTCTCTTTTATATGTGGTGTTGGTTACTTCTTAGCTTCACTTTGTCTCCTCTTCAATCTTCCTCTTCTTCTTCTTCATCTTCTTCAACTTTAATTGTCTTCATCTTGATTCGGTTCTCCTCTTCTCGACTGGTTTAATTTCTATTTAGTTGTAGGAATTTGTTCACTTCCTTTTATTCTTCTTTGGTTCTGGTTTCTTACCTTCTTTTGTTAGTTATTACTTGTTTGGTCAATCACCTTTTTCTTTGTGTATGTTTCGTGGTTCCCTTCTTCTTTGTTTTCTGTTGTTGGGTCAATCACCTTTTTCTCTTGTGTATGTTTCGTGGTTCCCTTCTTCTTTTGTTTTCTGTTGTTTGGTCAATCACTTGGGTTGGGTAATATCGTCGTTCGTCGTGTCATAATATTTATATTTTATTTATTTTTAAACATTTTATTTGATATGAAGTATTTTTACATTTATAATTATCTTTTTTATCCCTGGTACTGGGGTGGCTTATTTGTGTTGTAACAATATCTATGCGTATTCTCTCAGAAAGTCTCGGCAACTAAACGATTTACAATTACCACATCACAAGCTCTCTTCCTATGATCTTCGACATCGCTTTGATCTGCAGCGACCATTGATTTGTCTGTCTTTAAAAAATTTTTTTAATAATTGTTCGGCTCATACAGGCCTCCGCGAATGCTCGATTCAACAACCAGAATGTGTCTATAAAGTTTTAACCTAGTGTTGCCGCAAATTTCATACTCACACGTTGTTATTGGAGGTCTTTCTTAATCACTTTGTCACTAATCAGGCGGCCAGCGTGCGCACGTCCCCACTCAATCTGATATAGCTCAAAGACTAATGCTTATAGCGGAACAGAATAAATGGCAGTTTGTTGTCAAAAACTACTGCTAGGCGCGCTTAAAGTCTAAGCGCGTTGTTTGTGCGGGTTGATATGGTATTCAAAAAGTTCGGTCTTTTTTTGAACACACCTCGACACAGTATTATTCAAAAAACGTTCTATGTAAAACCAGAAAATCTAGGCCAAATAGGAAATTCCAACAACATATAATTAGTAAAATAGTTTACCTTTTTCTTGTCCGTCTGGTGGCCTTTTCTCTATATTTCATTCAACGCGTTTCAGGAATATGCCCCATCATCAGGATATCCCTTGTTGAAGTTCGTCGATCGTTAAAATATTAGAAACACTGTACACACACAACAGTGTCGCTGTAGTCGACTATAGCATGTCGTGGTGCGCACCACCGATATCGTGTGTGTCTAAAATCTGGGTATTTTATGTGTTTTTATGTTTATATTATATTTATTGTTATGTGTAGAATTGTGTGTACAGTGTTTTTAATATTTTAACGATCGACGAACTTCAACAAGGGATATCCTGATGATGGGGCATATGTCCTGAAACACGTTGAATGAAATATAGAGAAAAGGCCACCAGACGGACAAGAAAAAGGTAAACTATTTTACTAATTATATACTATAAGTGGCTTGGATACCGAAAAACATGGATCTTTCCAACAACATTATAATTGATTAATTAAGTTAAATAAACCAAGTAAACTGATGGAATTTATATAAGGTAAAACAGTCACCAAATACTATGACTAAAACTATACTTTAAAAGGATAGTGTAAAAAGATATATAAAATTATTGAAAGATTTGCAAATGTAATAACTAAAAATTTCAGAGTGGGGAGTCATAAATTCATGAATTATATTTAAAAGGATAATCAATTGATAAAATTGCAAGAAATTAAGGAAAGATAAACATTTATGTCAATCTGAGAGTTATTATAGTCATAATTATAACATATAAAATGGCTAATATTTGGAGAAGAACAGGAAATAAAATGTTGAGCCTACTTTTCCAAAATGAAAGAAATATAACAATTTTGATAAAAAACTTTGTAAAGATGGATTATTGGGTATCAAATTAAGCAGAAGGAATTAAAGAAACCGATTATGCATTTACTATTTCATGAAATTAATTAACCAAAATATATTCTGTGATATAATGTATTTTTTTTTACATGTATCGGAAGCGATTAAAAATTGAAACAATACTTTTCTAATATTAAATTGGCTAAGATATTTCAGAAAACGAAGGAAGTAAGACAGTTCTTATTTAACATTCGTAGTGTACGGTTGATTAAGCTCTCGCTAAATAACAATATATAGCGGAACCATTAATCGCGTATAAAGGTTGAACCTAGCCTATAGTAATTTTTTGAGAATTTTGACAGAACACTTTTAAACAATAAATTCAGTGAAAATTAACAACTACAAACATTGAAGCAAGTGAATACACAACATAAACTAGTGAATTAACAATTTGAACCACTAACACTAATAATTTCCAAATAACTGAAACGAACTTTACAACACCAGTAACTTAACATTATCACACACATTTTTCTCAAGTGAACAACAGAACAGTGAACGAGAGATGCTCGAATAACCCCAGAAATATTAATCACTACTGCGGAAATGAGGAAGCAGTGAGAAGGCAACTTTATTGAAAGAAAATTCCAGCGACACCATTCTTGTTTTACTGCAGCAGCTACGAAGCGGCCATTTTGACTCCCGTCATGCAAAGTGCACACGACGATTAGTATTCAACAGTTCTTCATTGGTATAAACTTTTCACTTTATAAACGTTATATATTATCAACTAACTTTATAATTTTTAACTATTAAGCTTTTTTATTGTGAATGTTATACTTTCTAGCCTTACCCCTTCTCTGACTATTAACTATAACCGTTAAAAGAACCTTAAAATATTTATATTAAATAACATGTGTATCAGCAATCGATCGCCCTGTGAACGAGTCGAGCATTATATGACAATCGATTTTAAATCGATCTTTTTAAATAATTGTCAATAAAATATAGTAATTTAACAGTTTGGTTTAAAATTTATTTATAAACTTAATAAATAGAGTTTAGTGAACAACAGGACTACAAGGAAGGCGGCCATTACTCAAGTGGAATTAATACATATTAAAAAGAAGAAATATCGCTAATCGATCAGTGAATGAGACAATCCTGTTAACGCTGAATTTAATTCCAGTAAACCATAAGCAATATTATTGACAAAAATAACTCAAAGGAATTTAAAATTTTAAACCTACACCATTACAAGAATTATTTACTAAATTATTAAACATTAAAACAAACTAAAAATTTTTTTTGAATTTTTAACTAACATAATTATTTTTCTTTTGTAAACGAACACAATTTTAATTAGTTTCGTTACAATATATATATATATATATATATATATATATATATATATATATATTATAACGACTCGATCGCTAGCTATCGTCCTGTAAAAGTCACACGTTTGTTCGTCAATTTGTAACGACGAGACCTGTATGCGTGTGTTATGTGTGTTAGCCCCACACGTTATAGTCGTCACTTTGTATTTATCTAAAAGTCATGCTTTTTCTAATTTCTTACGCTGATGATGTCCGTCTCGAACGCACGAATTACCAGTACCGAAATCTTCCCGGGTGTAAACCGTACGTGTCCTTTGATGTTATTATTTATTTCCCGATAGGCGCCAAATTGTTTATGAAAACAATTAACAGTTCAAACTGAGTTGTCGTTCTGTGCGGTGATAACCAATTCGAATTACCCTCGCAAACTGGCGGGCATTCGAATCTCGCTTGTAGTTCGTCGTGTTGCCAACGTCTAAATCTGGCAGACAATTTCACTCATCGCTAAAGTGCACAAACATTCTAATACAATTTATATGAAATAAAGGACGGTTATTACTAATCAGTACTAGTTTATTAACGTTTGAAATAGTTAATAATTAATCATTTAGATACAAAAATATAATATTATAAAATAATGTTGCTCTGGCAATAAACAGACTATATCTCAAGGTTGGCTAAGGTGACAGCAGTTGTTTGAGACCATGATGGCCGCTAATATCCGTTTATTTACACAAGCTATTCTGTCAATGAGTTCTTTGGATTACGAAAAAAAAATTAAATAACAAGATGTTAATAAAGTACACCACCTTACATCAATGGGACTTATATGCTATTAATGTTTTAATACAATTCGTTTTTTGAGTGTTAAAAAGTGTGTGCTAATAATTCATACTTTGTACATAGGTTATTTTATGTTTACATATGAGTTTAATTTTTATTATCAATCAATCCTTGAAAGAAATTTAGTTATCAAGTTCGGAGTGAGAGTTTTTTGTGTTGTGAGACAAGTTCATTAATTTAGTTCGTACATTCCGGTAATTCAGATATACTTAACAAAATCTGGTCGATTTCTGGTGATGAGTCACTGTGGTTATTTAGGTTGGGTTGATACAATCGTTAATCTTCCATCATTTGTACCTTTGATTTCATCTGGCTTCTTTTTCAATTAATTTGGATTTTTTATTTTCTTTTAACTATTAAAATTTGGTTTATTAGCTCTCTTGGTTTAAATAGTTCCTTGTTCGATTTCTTGAATCCACATCTCATTAAATTTAGTAGTATTTAGAACTGTTTTAATTAATAATTGAGTCGAATATGGTTTGGCTTCCGTCTCTCTTGATCATCAATAATGGACTAATGTTTTATAACGGATTTAAATATAATAACGTTCCGTTGTTATGGCAACCACCCATACTCTCATTGGTTGAATACATTTATATCTGTTGTTATAATATTTGAATTTTAGTTCAAAATGAATAAATATTTTCTAATGGCTATTATTCTTCAGTCTTCTTATCAATGTATTAGATATTAACATAACTGTTTCTATTTTCTTTCAAAGATTATTTTGACATCCCACAAAGCTGGGTTTGTTCATGTATTAGCAGTTTTGACAAAATGCTAATATTATATTATTACATATTTTCCTTATTTTATGTTTTTATTCTAATTCTGACATCTTATTATGGTTCACTAGTTGTAATTAATGAGGTACTTGCCCTTAATTTTTTAATACAATAGTTAATTTCTTACAACTTGTTTATTTTGAATTTATACAGTTAGGCATTTTATAGGCCTAAGTAGTAATTGTCTATAACTTCTTATTTTACACAAATTAAAGATTATTTTTTATTTACATATGTTTTGCTTGGTGTCACTTATGACTTATTTACCTTTTGAATTAATTTGGGCTGTTTTACAATAATTGAATGTTCTTATTAATTTACAAAATCATTGCTTGTCTGTTATTCTCTTTTTTTCTTTTTCTGTCTTTACTCTCATGATTAATATTATGTTTGTAAAATTTATCTCCTGACTTATATCTATCGCCATTTCTTACAACTTGTTTATCACTTAATATTACTATGAAACATAACACAAAAATAGGTTTATGGTCTGTTCATTTTTCAGCCATATTCCTTCTTACAAACTCAACTCTTTTAATTAAACAAATAACAATCTTGGTGAATAATATTATAACACCATTTATTCTATCTTGATAATCATCCCTTTGAATATTTTTGTTAACATAGGATGTTTTATTTTCATTGCACTCATAGTACTAGTTTCTTATTATTTAACACTATAACATTAGTTGTCTACAGTGGTGTAGTGCTAAAATTAGCTGTGCCGGAGCTCTTAGCAGGGGCGTATGCAGAAGATAATTCGGGGGGGGGGGGCTAATTTATACCTCCCCGATAAGCGGGGGGGGGCACCCTTCCTTGGAATTTTTTGAAAATCAGGAACAAAATGGTGAATTTTGAGGCTGTCTGAATACAGTTTTTACTGCTACATGTTAAAAGGTTTTCAATGCTATTTTGAGGAAAAATTCAAATTTTTGTGGGTACACGGTACACCCCAGTACTAATACCTTTTATAGTAATAATTGAAACTATCAGATTAATTATTCGTAATATTGAACATTTTTATGTAACACCATTTTTAAATAACATATTAATATTAATACAAATTTACATTTCAGTTTCGGGGATGGGGTGGTGGGTGTCAAAATTAAAAATTTTCAGGTATAAATGAATGGACATTTTATTTATTTAAATTAGGCTAACATAAATTGGTATGAAAAAATAATAATTGTTTATTTTAGCCTATTTAGTGCTTTTAAGTACCACGTTATAAACATCATACAAGGTTATAGAAAAAATAATTTCTTTGAGATACAGAAACATGAAAATTGTGTGACGACATCTAAAGTAGACCCAAAATGCATCACCCTTAACCTTGGTTTCTTCTTTGTTTGGATTTTCTGCTACTCTCGTTTTTGTGTCAGCTGCTGATCGATGGCTCCTCAACCATGTGATGACGTATGGCTCAGGCTCCCATTTTTGCAGAGGTGGACCTTGGAGTTTTATAAACAATAGAGCTGAGACATGGCTTACTGTCAATGTGTTTCTTGATGGTGTGATTATGTTGTTCATGCTGCTGAAACCTCTTTCACAGTCAGCTGAACTGCAGGGTATTATTTTAGTGCAGTTTAGTAGTTCTTGCACTCCATCAGGCACCCGTCTGCTGTTGTCCAAGTAATCCCTGTAGGCAATCACAGTTTTGCTGATGTTCAGCTTAAATCTTTTGCAAAGCCGCTCCACTTGAGTTTGGCCAAACAAAGAAGGAATCTCAGTTGGCCAGTACTCGGGTTCCAATCCTTTAAAGTCATCTAAAAGCTCCTCGTACTCGTACTCGACTTCTTCTTTTTCTAAGCTAGTTGCAAACATTCTGTGTTTTAAGTTATTGATTACGCTAGAAATCAATTGCCTTTGTTGACTCATGGTGTGCTGCATTTATAGAATCAATCACTTGATTCGTAGGAGTTTTGTTTGAAGCGTCAACAATTGTTGAGCAGTTTTGTGTGCCTTTGACTGCTTGTGTTCAACAATTTTTTTCCTTAGTGATTTAAGTTGGTTTGTTCTGTTTGAACCATAACAGCTAACTTGATAAGAGCACCACTCACGAGACAAAGAAACATGTTCTTTTTTAAAGGCCCCCAGATTATTTACCTCAAAACATATTTTACATCCTAATTTACCTTCTTTGGAGTCAGTCCAAGGAAAAGCCGCCTTCTTTCTATCCCACATGTCTTCCGTCCAAATGGCGGGCCACTGAGTTTGACTTTGTTTGTCCTTAGAGGTTCTGGGTTCATCTGTTTTACCATCTTTGAAGGTCTCATTAATATGTACACTATGATGATCGGTGAGTTTATTAGGGGCACACAAAAATGAAGTTATAGTTGTTTGTTTAGGTTTAGCCTCCATGACTTCACAAAACAAAAGTACAGTACATAGTATTAATGACTTAAATTCATCACAAAGATAATAGTTATTAGTTTATTACCGTTATAACTTATAAGGGCTTAATCGCGGCGTTTCTGGAGCAAAGGAGGACGTTACACTCGCTAAAACTATAAGAAACAGTTATTCACTTATTCTGGCGCTCAAATAGCACTTTCAACGTACCAAAACCACGATCAAAAGAGCAGGTTGAGGTTATACACGCACCAGACCGTCCCGATCAGAATCCACTACACACAGCAAAGCAAACGTGTGACTGAGTGTAGACTGCAGACGACAGCCGACGGTCGGGTGGAGGGAGCGGGACTGAGGGGAAAGACAAAGACATAATAGGTCTCTGAGAACATCGTGTCCTATGTACAAGTACCATTACCATTGAGTTTAACTCAAATCATTATGAATTAAAAAAAAATAATCAAGCTAAAACCCAATAAAAACAAAACGTAAGTAGTCATGTTCCATTATCTATAGGTGAAGCGCCATTCCGCCTTCAAAAGCTGTGCCGGAACGCCGCTCCGCCCCGCTCCAGCTCCACTACACCACTGGTTGTCTATCCATCTTTTAAAATCTGTTTTATTACCTTTGTTTCCTTTTTCTTATAATTATGAATTGTTTATTTTCTCACTTCTAACACTTACACTGTTTATCACTGTCACTTCCTATCTATCTCTCACTCTTGGGTTTTTACTTTTTATACACAAAATAGTTAGTCTGTCAACATTTTATGTTTTGGTTTTCTTATCATCATAAGGTTATTAACAACATACATTATCTATTAAGAATGGTTTCATTTACTTATTATGGTTAGTGTACTTTAATTTGGATTATCTTATTTAATGCTCGTTACTAGATATTTATTATTTATTTGTGATTTTTCTCATTAGTTTAGTTTACACTTTCTCATTTTATTGTCTTTATTGGGTCAATCACTTTTCATGGTCATTTGTCTCGACATAGTCATTTTATTTTTTCTTGATTTAATATAGTTAATTCTTTATAGTTCTTCTCTGGTATTGGGGCTGCTTTTGGTGTCGTAACAATATATAAGATTAACATGGTATTTGTTATTTGTGTTGCCTTTTTGTGTCTTCTTGTATGATATGTGATTCATAACCTTAAACCCAAATCTCTGATCCCATATGAAAATCATTCATATGGAGGTAGGGCCATTATTGATGTATATTGTTACAACACAAATAAGCCACCCCAATACCAGGGATGAAAAAGATGATTCTGGATATAAAATAATTAATACTTCATATAAAATAAAATGTTTAATCTAAATAAAATATAAAGACAATGACACGACAAACGACGACATGACCTAACCCAAGTGATTGACCCAACAAAAGGAAACAAAAGAAGAAGGGAACCACAAAAAACAAACAAGAATAAAACCAAAGAAGAAAGTGATTGACCCAAACAAAATGAAGAAGGGAAAAACTGAAACCAAACAAAAATGAAACAAATTAAAGGAGTTGAATGACTCAATGTAACATGTTAAAATGAACCCAAAGGAGAAGGTGGAAACCAAGGTATTAACCAAATACAATGAAAATGAAGAAGCAGGGAAATGGAAAAGAAACAAACCCAAGATGAAGGGAAATAAATAAAAATGAAAACAAATGATAAGACACATCAAGTAATAAAGAATATGAGCAGGAGAAATGATACACTCACCTGTGGAAAAAAGACCAATAATTAACCTATGTAAAAAAGTAAATATTATTATCAATTAAGGGATAAAAAAGTAAATGACAATTGAAAGAAACCCAATTAAACAATGTTAAATATAAAAAAGCAAACTAACCCACAAATTAGAGTTAGATGTAATGTTAAAATATAAAGACATAAAATTGTTAATATTATTAATGATATTTTGTAATGAAAGAGATAGTACGGTAGTGAGATAGTAATTAGAGGGATTACCCATCTAGAAACACTTAAAAACAAAAACATTTGTGAAGTGCAAAATGAAAGTGCAAAAAACCCCAAAGTGTAGTGATAAAGCAAGTACACTAATTAATTATAATAAACTATAAATAATTTAAAAGTGAAGGTGGTGATTAAAAGAGAATAATGTAAAATAAAGAATGTTAACATAGGGAAAAATAGTGAATGATGAAAGCATAAACACTTAATAAATCCAAATGAAACACTAAATGATTAAAAGTGGAGAATATTAGTACTTAAGAATAGTAGTAAGTATAAACAATTAATTAAGGTATAATGAACGCTGAAAAGTGATGAAGACAGTATTTAGTTAAGAATGAATGTTATTGTTAAATTTAAGTGAATGCAATTATAATTAAAAGGGAGAATACCCTGAAATGAAAATCAGATAGTGTTAACATGGAGGGAAAGTAAAGATTGTTTAAAAATTAAGGAGTTAAAAAACCTATCAATAAACACCCATGTTATAAGGGATCGTTATTAAAATAAGTTCATAAAAAGTGATGTTGTTTATCACACAAAAAATGATATAAAATAAGATGAATTGTAAACAAAGATTAGCAAATAATAGTTAAATAATTATTTAAGCAAGTTTATGAATAGGATATGGCTGGAAGAATTATACAGACCATAGGCCCAGATATTGTATTTAATAAGATCAGAAAATAGTAAATAATAGCCACATTGTTATTATTGGCAAAATTAAATAAGTAAAAAAGTTAAGAAATGTAATTAACCAGTATTAAAATAATTGTAAAAACATAAAACCTAAAATAACCCAAACTTGAGGGGTATCAAATTAATCTATGAAAGGAAATTCATACTATAGTGACAATATTTAATGCTTAGGAAGGAAGATAGAGGAATAACAGCAATCAGAAGATATACTATGATTTTGAAAGGAATTCAGATTTTGATAACAATGGATTTAAATCAATCTCAGCTAATCATAATTCATTGGTAACCATAGAAACGGACATTGGTGGCGAAAATTACCGTTGAATATCGTTACTCGTAAAGCGTCATTCTACCAGGACAGAAGCCAAATTTTGGAAGACCGAATTTTAATTAAATAATGTAAAACAGTGAACGAAATTCAAAACCATGACTGAATAAGAAGCAGACGAACCATTGGAGCAGTCATCTAAAGACCAAGGACCATAAAACAGAAAAATAAAAGAAAATTATGACCACATCCTATATGAAAAGGACGCCAGACCTACTCATATAGGTCCCAAGATTAATGAAAATAGAAACTATTGCAGCCCCAATCCTCTTCTGACCCAATGAACGATAACACCAAGTCAACTGATGTGTTAAGTACCATTGAATTACCTTATTTCCAAAAAATAAAATCACTCTAAATTTTACTAAAAGTAATTTGATCTCACTATAAGCCGAATATTCTCTTTCAAAGATTAATTAAGAAAAATAAACACTGAAAATTTGTTAACATAAAATCTAACCTATTGTTTAAATACGAACTTTTGAACCACATTTAACGACACTACAGAACAGATTGTAAACACACACCTTATTATTTATGTACACTTAGAGTAAGGTAAAATACTTTTATTGTATTAATAGGAATTCTTTGCCTTGTATTCAAAAGAATTCACCGATTTTGGAACGAAATTAAATATGATAACTACACGTTCAGCTGCCATGCTGATGTGAATATATCGTTCCTGAATCGATTCGTCATCCTGAGTATAATTGTTTCATGTAATAAGTCTGTGCAAAGTTGTTAATCAATTAATATAATTTAATTGTCAACATTGAAAATATTAATCACCAAACATTAAAATAACTAGTACAGGGAGTAACCGTTGTTATTATTTCATAGGGAGTGCATTATATTACTTGTGTTCGTTTACGAAAACTAGGTTTGACGATCAGCGCTCAAGTTGCCATTTGTACAACTACCTACACGATTCAGAAGGCGGCACGAGCGGGAATTATTTGAACGCCCCAACCGTCATAGCTGAGAACACCATATTAAGATAATAATTGATAAGTTTAATTGTTTTAATAAACAATTTGGCGCCACCCGGGATTAATACACCCCTGTATAAGAACAGGTAAGGTTACTGCTGTGATGTACTGGTAATTACCGCAACGCTACGGACATCGTTAGCGCAAAATAGATGTAACGACCCCAGTGCGAGACGAACGCACTAACACGTATAACAACATATACACGTCAATACATTTTACAGAGATGACTCGAACTCTTCGTTACAGTTTGGCTTCCATCGCGGGGCATTAAAGAAGGCAGAAATAATTCGTTACAGATTGGCGACCAACCGGTGAGGCTTTAAAAGAAGACCAGCAGCAATTATGAGACATTCTTTGGTTACAATCCAAAGACGAAAAAAGATGAAACAAAAAGATATGCTACAACAACAAACGAAAATGCCCAAACAACAGAACCAATTGAGCTATGCAGAGTGGATGACAGGGTTATTTAAAAAGTTCAGTAAGGAGATGGAATACATCGAGAAGAATACCACGGATCACGAACGAGCACAAATGAGTCGTGCGAATGCAGTGTGATCGCCAAACGATAAAATGTCACTGAGAGAGATTTATGATGAAATGTGGAAGCTGGACACCAAGTATAATGAAGAAGAGACTATCGGGACAGCCCACGAAAAACGTGATAACAAGGTGGAAAGAATGACTGAAGAAGATTGGGAAAAATGGTACAATAATGAAACACAAATGAAAAATGAAAGAACGGGAGTATACGCACCGGTGACAGAGGAATTTACACAGGAGGAGTATGAACAATGGAGACAATCAATAAGACAACCAGAAAAACCAATACAAACAGAAAACACAGAATTAAGGGAATGGATAAGGGTTATGTTTGAACTACCCAGAGCAGATATTTGTAATTGGAGGAAGGTACATAATCATTGTAGAAGAGTTCAAGGAAATGCCAAATAATAAAAAAATGAAACAACCAAAAACTCAAATAAAAAAAGAAATAGTCAAGGATGTCAAAGTGAAGCAACAGAAGAAAATGCCAGAACAAACACAGAAAGTGACCCTGCAAGACATAATGGATTTAATGGTTGAACTTAATAGAAAAATGGATGAAGATTTTAAGAAGAGATGGGAAGAAACAAATTATCCAGAAGATCAACTTAATGAAACATTAAATAGTGATTTCAAACCATCGAATGAAACATCAGACACCACTTCGGAAGGTAGTAAGGAGATGGAAATTGTAGAAGAATCAAGTGTATTGTTTCCTGAAAATAAAGGTAACAATAACACCGACAAAATCAAGCGCATAAAAACCAACTGTAGAAGAATAAAGAAGAATCGAATAATTAAGAAGATTAAGGAAACAAAGGAAATAGGAAAAATATACAAAAAGAAACTACTAAAACAAGAGAAGAAGTGGAGATGATGAAGAACGGACTAATTGATGTATTCAATTTACCAATTACTGACCAAAGCAAGTTAATGAAATACAAAGACTGTAGGCGGACCTTAAAAGCAATTATAGAGGGAATTCACAACAGACCAGCGGATGAAAAATTCAGCAAATCTATGCTTAAATGGAAGATGCCAGAAGTAGAAAGGACTGACAACAAAACAGTGTATAACAAATTAAGGAGGTCCCTAAAACACTGGAGCACACCCGAATTGGAAGTTAAAAATAAAAGATCAATAATAACATTAATGAGAGAGGTACAATTAACTTCTCTGATTAATCAACAAAGTAATCAAATGATTGAGGTAGACATTAATACTATGGAACATATGGTATTAGAGGAATTATGGTACGAGATAGAAGATACCTATGTCACCAGGACGGAAATAGTTGTACACACCGAGGTTATCCGAACCACAAGTACAGAGGAAATGATGGACCATGGGTAAATAAAGTGAAGATGAACACAGAGAAATGGTACTGATTTTCAGAGTTATGACCAAGCAAACCAATGGAAGGGAAGGAGTATTAAGTTAATTAAACCAATTAATAATAACCAAAACAAGAATTGACAAGAAACGACTAAGACGTATTAAATGAGAACTAAACCATAATTAATAAATTTAAAAATTATCCAGAATAAATGTTCAAACATCTAACATTTGAAAGAGTAGAGAAGAAAAACAAAAAAGAGTGTAATATACAAGAGAAGGCAATAATAATGAAGGAGAAAAGGAGAAGATCACCTTACAAAAAATATAATTAACAAGGTCCTATCTATATATTAATACGTGAAGAGAAAACTTTGTACCCCTTTTTAAGCATATTGCGCGCATGGAGGAGTGTGAGATTTGGCATAGTTAAAGTTTATATGGAGAAGGAGTGCAGAAAGCTAAAATTTATATATAATATGTGTTACAAATACATTAAATAAAATAAAATAAAACATTCATTTGCACTTGAAAATTCATTTAAACATTTTCAAACAATGGTAATTGTTAAAAATAAAATAATTTTGTTGCCAGGCAACAATAGTCTGTGGAGTGTATGTCAAGGCAAAAAAGCGTTTATTTTATATTTTGTATATTAGATATCTGTGTTTTATATATTAATGTGCAGTTGAAAGTGAAATACAGCTTGCTTAATATACACCTGTTGCAAAAGGAAAATTTTGTAGCAGCAATTTGAATTGACTTACTTTCGCCTAATTATTATTGGTGGTTTCAAAAAAGTGAGTACATTTTATTATTTTTAAATTAAACCCTGTCTAATCTTAGTTTCAGTAATTTCATTACATGTTTTTTTTTTACATTCAGATATTCGCACCTACTTCCATTATGCCTCGACATAGAACATTGACGGGTCGGAGTGAGAGACAAAGAAGAAGGAACAGTTAGAAATATACAAACACACAAAAACAAATAAAAACGACATCCTAAACGAACAGACACAATTCAAATCGCACGCATTATTCGAACACATCTCACCACACACACACAGCATCGATCTTTCGAAAAACTATCCCGTCGCCAACAACAAGACGGACAGCGCTACCTACGGCAGCCTCTGATGAAGCCTTCTAAAGGTGAAAGCCGGTTTAGACTGTAAGGTAAATCTTTACGATTTTACTTATAAAAAACTTACTGTTCCGAGTCGTCAAACAATAGTGATATTTAGTAAAGAAGAAGGAATATATATTCGCATGAAAGTCAAAATGATAATAGACCAAATGCAAATTTAAATAGTGTAAATAGTATAACATTGACGGGTCGGAGTGAGAGACAAAGAAGAAGGAATATATATTCGCGTGAAAGTCAAAATGATAATAGACCAAATGCAAATTTAAATAGTGTAAATAGTATACAAAATGATGAAATTATTTTGAGGGATATATTTAAATGCGCACTGAATGTCATTCCAAGAAATTTTAATACTTTTGATTGTGGATTAATGCATTTACAATGCAGGTTTTGCAATGCAAAACATTTTGAATCTAAGGTCACTTTAGGTGAAAGGACTGCATTCACTTCATGTTGTCATAAGGGTAAAGCAATATTACCGGCCTTAAGTCAAAATGAATACTTTAAATCATTGTATGATGGACTTACTTCAAATGAACCTTCAATAAAAAGAAAGTCAAAAAATTATTTTGAAAACATTCGTAAATACAATTCATCATTTACTATGGTTAGCTCAGAAGCTAAAATTTCGGATACAGTTACGCGTGGAGTGTATCATTTAAAAATACATGATGTTTTTTATCACAGATCGGGTCCAATGACTGCTGGATATGGTCGCTCACCATGTTATGCGCAATTATATTTTTATGATGTTGACATTATCTGTCAATTATAGATTACGTGAACACTATAATCAAACGTGCAATAACAATATAATGTGCGAAATCTCTCTTGAATTGGAACGCATTAATCCTTTCGTTCGGTCATTCATTGCAATGAAAGATCATTGTTAGAGAGTTGAAAATCAAAATAAAGAAATTTGTATGCTCATTAAAGTAAATCGTGATTTAGATCTACGCCGTTATAATGATGCAGTTCAAACTGATGTAGCAGTAATATTTAGTACAGTTGATGGTGAGCCACCCTTTGAACGAAGTATGGTTTCATTTTCAAAAGTTAATGGTACCATTAAAAATATCTCTGTTTTGGATTCATCATTGGACCCTTTAGCGTATCCATTGCTTTTTCCAAATGGTGATACTGGGTGGCATATCAATATTTCTCATAATGTACCAACTACATCTAATTCAAGAGCGCCCAGAAATAAATTAACCATGCTTCAGTATGCAGCCTATCGACTTGCAATTAGAGAAGATTTTAGCATGTTGCACCATTCACAAAAATTATTTCTGCAGTGGATAGTTGATATGTATGTGAGAATAGAGGGCACAAGGTTACATTTCATTCGACAAAATCAAACAAGTCTTAGGTCTGAAGTTTACAACAATTTAACAGATTATTTAGAATTGAACCCCAATGCCAATAATGTTGGCCATAGAGTAATTTTACCATTTTCATTCAATGGATCTCCAAGAAATATGTATCAGAATTATTTAGATGCAATGTCAATTGTGCAACATTTCGGAAAGCCTTCTTTGTTTATAACAATGACTTGCAATCCAAGTTGGCCTGAAATAGTTAGCAATATTGGTGTAGGTGAGTCAGCTAATTTTCGACCTGATATTGTTGTGCGTGTATTCAAGTCCAAACTGAAAGCATTAATTGAGGGCCTTACACTAAAAAAAATCTTCGGTAAAGTTGAAGCACTCATTTATACAATTGAGTTTCAAAAGAGAGGATTGTCTCATGCTCACATTTTACTCTCTTTAAATGAGCAAGATAAAATTGTTAACGCTACCGATATTGATAAAGTTGTATCTGCGGAGATTCCTAACATTCAAACACATCCTACATTACATGAATATGTTGTAAAACACATGATGCATGGTCTATGCGGTGTACTTAATCCAAATTCTGTATGTATGAGAGATGGAAAATGCACAAAAGATTATCCAAAACGATTTAATGAATTTACATGTGAATCATTAAATGGATATCCATTATACAGAAGGCATGATAATGGTATTAATGCTGAAGTTCGCGGTAGTTGCCTCGACAATCGTTATGTTGTACCATACAATCCGTATTTACTTGCCAAATTTAATTGCCATATAAATGTTGAAATATGCACTACAGTTAAAAGTGTTAAATACATGTATAAATACGTGTATAAAGGCTATGACAGTGCATCTGTTGAAATAGGTTCAGAGAGAAATGAACCAGGTCAAGAAATACAAATTGATGAAGTTAAAAATTTTTTAAATGGCCGTTATGTCGGATCAACTGAAGCTGTATGGCGCATCTATGAATTACCAATGCATTTTCAATCACATGTCATCGTTAGACTTGACATTCATTTACCGCGTAGACAGAATGTTTACTTTCGAGAAGGGCAAGAACGTCAAGCAATTGAAAATGCAAGACAAACAAAATTATTAGCATTTTTTGAATTGAATCGATCAGATCCATCAGCGCATGAATATAAGTATGTTGAAATTCCTTTGCATTATGTGTGGGAAGATTCCCAAAAAAAATGGAAGAAGAGAAAGCGTGGAGGTGATAAAATCATTACACGCATATATGTAGTATCACCAAAAGACATCGAACTTTTCCATTTACGATTGCTTTTATTACATGTCTGTGGTCCAAAATCATTTGAGGATGTTAGAACATACAATGGAATTATACACACTTCTTTTGTTGAAGCGTGCCATGCTCGCGGCATTGCTTCAAATGATAATGAATGGCGCGAATGTTTAAATGAAGCAAAAGAATTACATTCACCAAAACAAATACAAAATTTATTTGGTTACATTTGTGCATTAAATGTGCCAGCCAATGCATTGGCGTTATGGAATGAATTTAAAGTATATCTTAGTGAAGATTTTTTGAGAGATTACAACGAAGAAGTATCCTTTAATACAGGTCTATTAGAAATTGAAGATATTTTGAATGTTCATAATTTGTCATGTCAAGAACTTGGTTTACCAGTTCCCACGTATTCGCAGAGAACAGACGAAGCAAATGCTATTGATCCAATAGAACAAGAGTTTCTGTTTTGTGAGCATTATGAAACTGCAAATATTGAACAGCGTAATCTAATTGATCGTGTGATTCGTGAAGTTTTGCACCATGATACTGGATCTAATGTTTTTTGTTTAACCGCTCATGCAGGTTGTAGAAAAACATTCACACAAACAGCAATCATTCACAAATTAAATTCACTTAATCTTAGTTGCATTGCAACAGCGTTCAGTGGCATAGCTTCAACTCTATTACTTGGAGGTAGAACTTTACACAATGTGTTTAAATTGCCTATACCCATTTTGGAAAATTCTGTAGCGAATATTACTGCAAATAGTAGCTATGGACGTTACATAAATTCATCATCATTGATAATTATTGATGAAATTTCTATGTGCCCACTGCAAGTGTTGAAAATCATAGATAGATTATTGCAGGATCTATGCGATGAAAATGATAAACATAAACCATTTGGAGGGAAAACGATACTTCTGTGCGGTGATTTTCGGCAAATCTTACCAGTTGTCCCACATGGATCACATGCAACTTTAATTGAAAATTGTGTCACGAGTTGGCATAAATTTGTTTATTTTCATAAAGTAACGTTTACTCAAAATATGAGAGCCTATCTAAGTGAAATAGAATTTGTCAAATTCTTGAAGAAAATTGGTAATGATGAAGCCCCACAATTCCCTCAGTTTGGTGAAAATATTAGTGAAATACCTCAGCAATTAATAGGAGATGAAAATAATATTATTAATGAGGTGTATGGAAATATTTCCGAAAACATACTCTCAGATAACATATTGAAGTCAGTTATTTTAGCACCTAAAAATGATGATTGTACTTTTATTAATACAGTAGAAGCCCGATATAGCGCGGTCCGATATACCGTGGATTTGGATGTAACGCGGTGAAGAGTATGTCGCCCGTTATTAGCCAAAATTCTTACTTGTAGAGAGTGAGTAAATTATGAATTGTTTATCGTGACTTCTGTAGCCACATTGGAATGCGTTGCGTTTATTGTATACAAAGGCTTGTTGTTGGAAACGGCGTTGTAAACAACAGCCAGAATTGCCAGTTCAAGTGTACCTGTAGACATAAACAATTGCCCTGTATTTACAGTCTCTACGTTTCTAAGAATTCATGCCAAGGCAAGCAGCCAACTAAATCCCTTCTCTCCCTCATACTCTTATATTACAGTATAAGGTCATACTCTGATATTATCTTATCAAAGTGTATAGTCTTTGTCATAAATTCGCATAGTGTAGAGTTTTGTGATGTCGCAGAAAAGAAAAGCATATTCTGTGAGTGATAAACTCAAAATAATTGATCGTGTGAAGAACGGAGAGTCAAAGGCAAGTTTATCACGTGAGTGTGGCATCCCAGAAGGAACAATTAGAGGTTTGATGAAGGAAGAAGATAAACTTAAAAGTTTTGTGAACACAGTTGAAAGTGAAGTGGGGTTGCAAAGAAAAAAGACTAAAGTAGGCAAGGATAGTGAACTAGATGAGTGTCTGTACAGGTGGTTTTTAATAAAACGAAGTGAAGGTGTGCCACTGTCAGGACCAGTTATTAGAGCTCAAGCTGTGAAATTCCATAGTGATTTACATGGCTACAGTGACTTTAATGCATCTGATGGGTGGTTTTCGCGATGGAAATCTCGTCATGGTATAAGCCAGATAAGCATTGAAGGGGAAGCACGATCATGTGACAGTGAAACTGCAGCACTTTTTCCTCAGGCATTAAACAAAGTAATGATCGATAACGATTTAAATGACCATCAAGTGTATAACTGTGATGAAACTGCTGTGTATTTTCGAATGCTTCCTACCAGAACTCTGGATGTGAATAATTCAATAAATAAATCTGGATTAAAAATAAATAAGGATAGAGTTACCCTCCTGTTTGCCACAAATAAATCAGGCAGCCACAAAGTTAAACCTCTCTGTATAGGGAAAAGCTGAAATCCTAGATGCTTTCAACATGTTAACATGATGTCATTACCTATCACATATCGTAATACAAAAAATGCTTGGATGACAAGTGATATTTTCGGTAAATGGTTCCATGAAGAATTTGTTCCATCTGTGATAAGCCACCTGCGGTCACTCAACCTCGAAGAAAAAGCTGTACTGACCCTTGACCACTGTCCAGCACATCCACCTGCTGATATGCTACAGTCAAGAGATGGGAAAATCGGAGTCATGTTCTTGCCGAAAAACACTACAGCACTGATCCAGCCATTAGATCAAGGCATCATAAAAGCATTTAAAGCGCATTACCGCCGTGAACTTCTGAGTGCTATAGTGAATTCTGATGAGGAAATGGAAATTTACCTTAAGTCAATAAACCTGAAAACAGTTGCGTATTCAATAGGTCTTGCATGGGAAAGTATTAGTACGGCTACGATTCAGAATTGCTGGAAGAAATGTTCCTTTGAACAAAATATCGCCGATGGAAATTGCTCTGTTGCCGGATTCACTAATAGTGATGTACAGTCTGCGAGTAGTGCTCTGCATTGCAACTTCACTCTAGATGACGTGAATGACTGGGCAGAAGTTGACAACGGTGAACCTGTTACAGAATGTATAGGAGATAAAGATATCATCGATGCAGTCCGAAATGCAAATTGCGAAGAAAAAGAAGACGATGACGATGATGGAAATGAAAATGGGGTGGAAGTGAAAGAAGTTATTCCAAATGTTAGTGAAGTGATAATACACATAAACAAAGTAATTTCGTGGATGGAGAGGCAAAGTGAATCTAATAATGTTCATCTGCTGCACCTCGCATTTATAAAACAATACGCGGAAAAGAAACGCTGTGGATTATCCCGTCAAACAACAATTACGGACTTTTTTAAGACCAACAATTAGGCCTACAGTAGGTCGAGTGAGCAATGTATAAATAGTGTATTTTATATTCCATTGGATTAAAATACAGTTTTCTTATTTTTTATTTCTACATTTGGTGACGTAATTTACGTACAGTATATAGTAGTGCATTATGCTGTAGCCTTTTTCCCGGTCCTCCCTCCCCATCATTTGTCACTGTACAGGTCACCTTCCGATATACCGCGGTTACGCCTATAACTCGGGGGAAAGTATGTCACCCGACAACCGCGCTATATCGGGCTTCTACTGTACTGATATACTTAATCGAATACCAGGTGAACAGAAAACATATCATAGCTACGATAAAATAATTTGTGATGATGACAATGAAATCAATAACTATCCAGTAGACTTTTTGAATTCTTTGACTATTAGTGGTTTGCCACCACATAAGTTAATATTGAAAGTTAATTGCATCGTTTTACTGATCAGAAACTTAAATACAAAGGAAGCATTAGTCAATGGAACAAGAATGCGCATCAAGTGTATGCATCGTAATGCTATTGATTGCGAAGTTTTAACTGGAACTGCACGCAATAAGAGAATTTTGATTCCACGTATAAATTTAACATATTCCGGTACTGTTTTACCATTTAACTTTCAAAGAACTCAATTTCCAATTATACCTGCATTTGCGATGATACTAAATAAGTCTCAAGGACAAACATTCGAAAAAATTGGAATTTTATTGAGGCAGCCAGTTTTTACACATGGTCAATTGTACGTCGCAGCAAGTAGAGTTCGATCATTCAATGGTTTGAGATTTTATATTTCTGAATATAATGGCCAAGGGCATTTAGCAAATGATGACAGAGTTTTTACAAAAAATATCGTTTACACAGAAGTTCTGAATCATTAAATTCACTTTCAAACTATTTTAAGTTCAATGGACAACATTTATTTTTTTAACCGCCCGGTTTTTTTAATTTAATGAAAAATATATGAAAAAATACGAGGCACATATTTTTTATTTCATTTTTTATTTTGTATTAATTTTTTATTTAAATTTTATATAATTCGAAAAAGATAGGCAAAATAACTGTGTAGCCTTGGCGAAACCTGGTCAGTATGGCAATAAAAAAAACCCAAGGAAATGTCAAAAAATGCGTTATTGCTTTTTAAATATGGCTTAGCCAAGCTAAACCTCATTTTTCCTATCTTTCATATTTTTCAAATAACTCGAAAATTAATGCATAGAAAAAAAAATTAAAAAATTATATAAGCTTTGTAGCAGATAATCTTCAAACTGTTTTCGAATTTTGTACCTTACCAAAAATGAAATGTAATCCACTGGAATTGAAAACAATGTATCTTATACTTCTATGAATGTCAAGTCTCATTTTTATTAGCGTTTATTTGATTCAATAATAACATGAAAAAATTAAAACTGACAATGAATTATATCAAAAAATAAATACGAATACAAGCTGTAATTGTTTTTTTTTTCAACTGTTACTAACATTAAATTTTAAATTTCATAGGTATTGCAGGGAATTAAGGCAAACAACACAAGCTAATGACGTATTTGTACACGCTCGCAGCTGACGTAATAGAACAAAATTCAAAAAAATTATATGCAATGATTATAGAGGTATACTCTTTGACAAAAGAACCTCAATAACGTTCAAACTTAAAAATTTAATGAATTACGGTCGAATTTCGACTACTGGGTGACCACTAGTGTATAATAATATGTATCACCCTATGTCATCACCAAAGACAATGGAAACAATACTTATGAAATAAGTAATATAACCACCAAAAATATAAAAGGAGTTTACAATCAAGCTTCTATAAAAAAGTTCTATGAAGAAAAATAAATTACAATAAATAAAATAAACCAATACCAAAATTCAAAAATTATGTGAGCACAACTTACAACCATATTTCGATGACTTATGAGGCCTAATATAAAGTATTAAAAAAGGAATAAGTTACAAAAATTCCTACAAAGTAAGATCAACTTACTATAAAATAAAGTTGGCATATGAAGTATGATATAAAAAATTAAAATAAGGAATAAGTTACAAAAATTCCTACAATAAAGTAAGAACCACAAACTTACGATAATATTTAAACAAAAAGTACCAAAAAAGGAATAAGTTACAAAAATTCCTATAAAGTAAGAAAAACTAACTTACAAAAAATTGTCAAAAATAATATTTAAAACAAAATAAAATGAACAAAAATAAAATCAAGCAAAAACTGCTAAGATAAATACCTGAATTAAAAATGAATTTAATGTGTTCAAAAGAAAAAAAAAAATCTGAACTGGTACAAGGAAAAAAGAGAAGTTATGTATAAAACAAATATACAAAAAATGGCTAAAGCAGAATATTGCTAAACAACCAAGAAAAAGAAAAAAGATTTCTAAGATAATTAAAATCATCACAAGAAGAAAAGAAAAGCGAACTAACGAAAAGTTAAATATGATGAAATTAACAAATAAATAAATAAAAAACTGTATGTGTCAACTGTATGAGTAGATGACAGTATGTAGCAAAGGTACAGTGGAAGGAAGAATGAGTAAAAGGACAAAGTGATCTAAAAACAAACCACAAAGTGGACAATCCCAAAATATATTATTATTATTAATTTAAGTAACAAGTTGACAAAAAAGGTATTTAAGATTGACTGTTGAAAAAGTCCAGCAATCAAAATAAACTGAGCAGAGATAATGTTCCTCTGGTCTCAGAAAAAATGAGTAGTAATGGAAGAAACCAGCTACTAAAAAGTTATGGAAAAAATTATATAAAAGGGAGAACACACTATGGAAATAAATAAAAACAGATCCAAATAAAATGGAATGAATCGAGTAAGAAGAGAAATAAGAATGGAGAAACAAACAAGAAAGAAAAGGAAAAAATAATATATAACTGATAATTTCATAAAAAACTATACTAGTGTTTTGTCAAAATGATCAATTTTGAAGGAGAGGCATTATGTTACAACACAAATAAGCCACCCCAATACCAGGGATGAAAAAGATGATTCTGGATATAAAATAATACGTCATAAAATAAAATGTTTAATCTAAATAAAATATAAAGACAATGACATGACAAACGACGACATGACCTAACCCAAGTGATTGACCCAACAAAAGGAAACAAAAGAAGAAGGGAACCACAAAAAACAAACAAGAATAAAACCAAAGAAGAAAGTGATTGACCCAAACAAAATGAAGAAGGGAAAAAACTGAAACCAAACAAAAATGAAACAAATTAAAGGAGTTGAATGACTCAATGTAACATGTTAAAATGAACCCAAAGGAGAAGGTGGAAAGCCAAGGTATTAACCGAATAAAATGAAAATGAAGAAGGAGGGAAATGGAAAAGAAACAAACCCAAGATGAAGGGAAATAAATAAAAATGAAAACAAATGATAAGACACAATCAAGTAATAAAGAATATGAGCAGGAGAAATGATACACTCACCTGTGGAAAAAAGACCAATAATTAACCTATGTAAAAAAGTAAATATTATTATCAATTAAGGGATAAAAAAGTAAATGACAATTAAAAGAAACCCAATTAAACAATGTTAAATATAAAAAAGCAAACTAACCCACAAATTAGAGTTAGATGTAATGTTAAAATATATAGACATAAAATTGTTAATATTATTATTGATATTTTGTAATGAAAGAGATAGTACGGTAGTGAGATAGTAATTAGAGGGATTACCCATCTAGAAACACTTAAAAACAAAAACATTTGTGAAGTGCAAAATGAAAGTGCAAAAAACCCCAAAGTGTAGTGATAAAGCAAGTACACTAATTAAATTATAATAAACTATAAATAATTTAAAAGTGAAGGTGGTGATTAAAAGAGAATAATGTAAAATAAAGAAGGTTAACATAGGGAAAAATAGTGAATGATGAAAGCATAAACACTTAATAAATCCAAATGAAACACTAAATGATTAAAAGTGGAGAATATTAGTACTTAAGAATAGTAGTAAGTATAAACAATTAATTAAGGTATAATGAACGCTGAAAAGTGATGAAGACAGTATTTAGTTAAGAAAGAATGTTATTGTTAAATTTGAGTGAATGCAATTATAATTAAAAGGGAGAATACCCTGAAATGAAAATCAGATAGTGTTAACATGGAGGGAAAGTAAAGATTGTTTAAAAATTAAGGAGTTAAAAACCTATCAATAAACACCCATGTTATAAGGGATCGTTATTAAAATAAGTTCATAAAAAGTGATGTTGTTTATCACACAAAAAATGATATAAAATAAGATTAATTGTAAACAAAGATTAACAAATAATAGTTAAATAATTATTTAAGCAAGTTTATGAATAGGATATGGCTGGAAGAATTATACAGACCATAGGCCCAGATATTGTATTTAATAAGATCAGAAAATAGTAAATAATAGCCACATTGTTATTATTGGCAAAATTAAATAAGTAAAAAAGTTAAGAAATGTAATTAACCAGTATTAAAATAATTGTAAAAACATAAAACCTAAAATAACCCAAACTTGAGGGGTATCAAATTAATCTATGAAAGGAAATTCATACTATAGTGACAATATTTAATGCTTAGGAAGGAAGATAGAGGAATAACAGCAATCAGAAGATATACTATGATTTTGAAAGGAATTCAAATTTTGATAACAATGGATTTAAATCAATCACAGCCAATCATAATTCATTGGTAACCATAGAAACGGACGTTGGTGGCGAAAATTACCGTTGAATATCGTTACTCGTAAAGCGTCATTCTACCAGGACAGAAGCCAAATTTTGGAAGACCGAATTTTAATTAAATAATGTAAAACAGTGAACGAAATTCAAAACCATGACTGAATAAGAAGCAGACGAACCATTGGAGCAGTCTTCTAAAGACCAAGGACCATAAAACAGAAAAATAAAAGAAAATTATGACCACATCCTATATGAAAAGGACGCCAGACCTACTTAAGTCCCAAGATTAATGAAAATAGAAACTATTGCAGTCCAATCCTCTTCTGACCCAATGAACGATAACACCAAGTCAACTGATGTGTTAAGTACCATTGAATTACCTTATTTCCAAAAAATAAAATCACTCTAAATTTTACTAAAAGTAATTTGATCTCACTATAAGCCGAATATTCTCTTTCAAAGATTAATTAAGAAAAATAAACACTGAAAATTTGTTAACATAAAATCTAACCTATTGTTTAAATACGAACTTTTGAACCACATTTAACGACACTACAGAACAGATTGTAAACACACACCTTATTATTTATGTACACTTAGAGTAAGGTAAAATACTTTTATTATATTAATAGGAATTCTTTGCCTTGTAATCAAAAGAATTCACCGATTTTGGAACAAAATTAAATATGATAACTACACGTTCAGCTGCCATGCTGATGTGAATATATTGTTCCTGAATCGATTCGTCATCCTGAGTATAATTGTTTCATGTAATAAGTCTGTGCAAAGTTGTTAATCAATTAATATAATTTAATTGTCAACATTGAAAATATTAATCACCAAACATTAAAATAACTAGTACAGGGAGTAACCGTTGTTATTATTTCATAGGAAATGCATTATATTACTTGTGTTCGTTTACGAAAACTAGGTTTGACGATCAGCGCTCAAGTTGCCATTTGTACAACTACCTACACGATTCAGAAGGCGGCACGAGTGGGAATTATTTGAACGCCCCAACCGTCATAGCTGAGAACACCATATTAAGATAATAATTGATAAGTTTAATTGTTTTAATAAACAATTTGGTGCCACCCGGGATTAATACACCCCTGTATAAGAACAGGTAAGGTTACTGCCGTGTTGTACTGGTAATTGCAGCATCGCTACAGACATCGTTAGCGCAAAATAGTTGTAACGACCCCAGTGCGAGATGCACGCACTAACACGTATAACAACATATACACGTCAATACATTTTACAGAGACGACTCGAACTCTTCGTTACAGTTTGGCTTCCATCGCGGGGCTTAAACGAAGACGGATGTCCCCTATTCTAACGTTACAATATATAGAGATCTTCACAGATAATGTTATGAAGATGCTGGTCAAGAATCAGAAGACAAGGTATGATCTTGGCAGGAATGTGACATTTTCGAATGGCTTATGGTGCATTGGATCTGAAGCATGTGAAATACAGACTGTATCAGCAACTTCATGAATGGTAATTCAGTGGTCAACACAACCAAATTGGTGAACTTTTTAAACATTTTTTAGGGTTGTGCTGATGGATGGTCAATAAGTGTTAGCCTCCAGCAACAGTTGGCCATTTTTAAAGTGAGACTGTTATTTAGACTGAATCCGATTCGTGGTCCATTATTACAGATCTGCAAACGCATTTCAATTTTCCTGATTTAACAAAAACATGTGTATTAGCTCTTTTGTATAATCTCAAGTTTATTTTCAAACTGCAGTGCAAAATAAATATGTTAAACAAATGCTACAACTGCTCTATATATGTATAATACCAGCTGAACTACTAGACCATGTAATTTGTTTCACTTTAATTTATACCAATGTACGTATAATATGCTCACATCCACAGTGCCACTAGACTGTATCTCATACTGATGATAAGGTGCCAGGATAATCCTGTTTCTTTACGATACTGCCTCAAAATAAATTTTGAAATATACATTAGTAAGAGAAGAGACTAATGGGTACCATATTAATTAGTTATTTGCCAAATCGGTACATGTTTCACCATTGTTATAGAAATACATTTTTCCGTGAAGGGTTTGTGAGGATCGGTCAAAAATATAACAAAATTTTTAACTTATTTGTGTCGACGTTTTGACAATGTTTATTGTCATCATCAGGACCTGTGTATGAATACAAAAGAAATGTCAAACACAACAGAAAAATTATTTGGGTGAACGTGTTTGTGTATGTGAGTGCACATGTGCATGTGTGTGTACATGTGTATATATCATTGTATATGTGAAGGAGTTGAGACAAATGTTTTCATCTTCAAATGTTTTCTTTAAGACAACGAGAAAATTATAATATCACAGAACTTAATTTATACACTATTACAATTTAAATTACTGTATGTAATGATATTTTTAATTAATAATAGAAGCAATAATCAACAATTATTTTACTACCGGTATATTACTATATAGTTAATTAACAACAAGCAATAATACATATTTTACTATGCTCTATGTAGACTGGTATATGTATAAACGTTTTTTGTGTCAATCTAATATCTAACTGTTGATTATTGCTTTTATTATTAATTAAAAATATCATTACATACAGTTATTTAAATTGTAATAGTGTATAAATTAAGTTCTGTGATATTATAATTTTCTCGTTGTCTTAAAGAAAACATTTTAAGATGAAAACAAACTATCTCAACTCCTTCACATATACAATGATACATACATACGCACGCACACGCGTGTACGCACACACTCACGCACTCTCACATACACAAACACGTTCACCCAAATAATTGTTCTGTTGTGTTTGACATGTCTTTTCTTTTGTATTCATACGCAGGTCCTGATGATGACAATAAACACTGTCGAAACATCGACACAAATAAGTTAAAAATTTGTGTTATATTTTTGACCGATCCTCACAAACCCTTCACTAAAAAATTCATTGATTGACAGTCACTACCAATTTAAGGAGTTATAGAAATAAGTTATTTTTCTGAATGCAAATTAATTCTATTTATAAACTTCATGAATGTGTTTTTTGTTGTAAATTTGATATAATTACAAAGGTGTACTAAAAATGTCTTGCATAATATTAAAAAAAAAACTAATATATCGTGCTACATTACTGGAAAACAAAACTTATTGTAGAATTGCATGTAAATTAAATTGCAGTAAAACTTAAAGATAAATTACATATACAGTAGTCTTGTTTATCCGACCTTCGCTTATCCAACATTCCGTATTATCCAACGTCCCACCGCAAAAAAAAAACGCATTAATCGGCAACAAGAGCTGCAAGTTGCAAGCGTGAGCGTAGTCTATTTTTTGTTGCTCCCGACTCTACCGCAGCTAATTAGTTACCCCGACTGTAGAGTCTACACTATGACTCATGTGTCTTGTCATTCGCCCCACCCTCACTCACTCATTATCACAACTCACTACTCAGCGCAGGTTTATCATCTGTTACATGCGTATGTGTCTGTGTGTGTTAATCTGACAAATATTGTGTTGTTTAAAAGTTGAAATTTACACAAGTATGGCGACAAAAAGAAAGAAAGTTGTATCGATGGAACAAAAACTTGAGGCACTCAAGAGACTGGACAAGGGAGAGACAATGCAGAAGGTAGCTGGCGACTTTGGCGTTGGACGGGTAACAGTAGGAGACTGAAAAAAAAAACGAATTGAAATAGAAAAATGGTGTGTATCAAGAGTACAGAGGGTGCATTAAAAGAAAGAAAAACTATGAAAAAGTTAGTGAAGCTTTGTATGTTTGGTTTACACAGTTCAGGGACAAAGGTGTGTCTATTTCAGGGCCTATTTTACAGCAAAAGGCGTTGCATTTTCATAATGAATTCAATGAAGGGGACGCAGATTTCACAGCAAGTGTCGGTTGGCTCGACCGATGAAAGAAACGCTACGGTATCCGTCAGGTCAGTTAAGTGTTTGTGGTGAAAAACTATCATCGAATTTTGAAGAAATGGAAGCATTCAAGAAAAGATTTCAGGAATTTATTGAAACTGAAAGCCTAACGGGTGATCAGATATTTAACTGTGATGAGTCGGGCCTTAATTACAAAATGTTACCTAGTAAGAGTCTTGCAGCCAGAACTGAAGCAGCAGCCCCTGGCTACAAGCGTTGTAAGGAAAGGCTGACAATTTTAGCATGCAGCAGTGCTACAGCAAACCTCAAAATGGACCTTGGAATGATTGGAAAGTCCAAAAATCCTAGAGCCTTTAAAACAGTTTCAAAAAACGCTCTTCCTGTAAAATACTACAGTCAGAAAAGCGTATGGATGAGCAGTGAAATTTTCAAAGACTGGTTTTTTAAGGAATTCATTCCTTCAACAGAGAAGTTTTTGAAAGAAAATAATTTACCCAGAAAAGCAGTTTTGTTGGTAGATAATGCTCCAACGCACCCTGATGCAGAGGAGCGTCAAGATGGTGACATTAAGGCAATGTTTCTGCCCCCCAATGTAACCGCCATATGCCAACCTACGGATCAGGGCGTTTTGGAAACGATAAAAAGGAACTATCGCAGGAAGCTACTGTCCACAGTGATAGAAGAAATTGAAGAAGGACAAGACATGATTGAAAAATTGAAATGCATCAATGTAAAGGATGTTGCTTATTGGGTTGCAAGGGCCTGGGCTGACGTAAGGGCTCCAACAATTGCCAAATCATGGAAGAAGCTGCTAGGCGATGATGAAAGTATGGAAACGGAAAGCACAGATGAAACCGAAGAAACCATTCTACCTTTAGTGCAACGTATCCCTGGATGTGAGGATGCATCTTTGCAAGAAATCGAAAGTTGGATGAAGGATGATGATCAGTATGTAACTGATGGAGAAATTGTCGCTCTTGTCAACTGCGATGACAATGAAATTGACGATCAAGATCAAGCACCAACTGTTGAGCCTCTCACAATTTCATATAACGACGGAGTTAAGGCTCTAGAAACTGCAATTAAATATATTGAGCAACAAGAAGAAGCTACAGGAATCGACATAATGATGCTGCAAAGATGGCGAGACTTGGCAGCGAAGAAACGGCACTCGTCAGGAAAGCAGACTACGATAAAAAATTTCTTTAAATCATCACAGGACTGAACTTTTTAAGTGTTTTTATTTTCAGACAATTCTGTAACTGTAAGTTCATTTTTCAGTTAATTTTTTCTGTTGTTTTGTTGTAAAACATGATTATTAGGTTCGTAATGTGTAAAATTATAACATAGTTCGACATTTAATAGGCTTTTTTCTTAACACCTCCCTATTATCTGACATTTTCGCTTATCCGACGTTCTGCCGGCCCGTTTATGTCGGATAAGCGAGACTCTACTGTATAATGTTATTGTATTTCTAATGTTAGAAAAACAACGTAACATTTCTTATGGGGGAAAATATTAAACTAGTTTGCATGTAAAGGATACATATTTTATTTACTGGTGTGATAAGTCAGATCTTTAAATAACAATGCAATTAATATATTAATTCAAAAAACCGTTTTTAGTATAGTAATTCAAAATTAAGAACATTCATTCATTTTTAGAAACTGGCTGAGCCCACCTATACTTATCTGAAGTTCTATTAAGAAGATACTAGTATACACAACCATATAGTTTTTAGTGAATTTTCAAGAATTTTTTATGTAATTATTCTTTAACATGGGTTGCAGAGGATATACAAGTAGTAGGAATGAGTGCAACAATTGGAAATCTGTCAGAAATAGCTAAATTCCTACATGCGGATACTTACACACACAACTTTCGGCCTGTTGAGTTAGTGGAGTATGTGAAAATAGAGGATGAATTATTTGAAGTCAACCAAAATGATGCTCAACCACTAAAGTTTCATTCAAACAAAAAATTTCAAGTAAGTACAAATTTAAGAGAGAGAGATTTGTTATTAGTATTGTTGTCGTCGTCGTCTTCTCCTCCTCCTCCTCCTCCTCCTCCTCCTTCTTCTTCTTCTGACACGTCCACAGATTAGATGCTGATTTAGAAAACAATGTCTGCTGGTAATTTTTTTCTATTTATAAGCTTCTTTGTCATTCCCACTGTACATGTAATTTCTTTTTGGAATGCCAGAAAAATATACCACGGATGCTACACAGAAGATAATGAAGCAAGTTTAAGGAAGTCTGTTCGTTCAGTACTATGTAATATTTTCTGTAATGCATTTTCCTGTTTCTCTGACTTGAAATAATTGAAAACATTGTATGAGGTGACATGTGTAATATGTGTGAACATTTCTATGTTGTGTAGTCATAATTTATTATACATACTACTTATATAAACACGAGGGCTATTCGGAAAGTCACCTCCGTTTGCCTATAAATAAAACACGGACGTGGATACATAAATTTTATTATATACCTTAAAACTACACCTTTCCCATATTTTCCTACATAATCAAACCATACCTACCGTATTTTCACTTATCTCCACGATCTATTCTTCATACTTACCTTCCGCTTCCTCAGCACGTTACAAGGTCACCAGCACAATTTGAGGTTAACATATGCAAACCATTTCACTCTTTAAACATACAAATGAGAGTATTTTGAATGTCTTATAACCTCTAAATTTCAAAATTTGCCGCCGCTTCCCAGCCTATTTCCTGTTGTCGAATTTCAGGCCTATTTTATATAAATATTTACATAAAATCCTGGCAGGGATTCGCCAATTGTAACGTAATTAACTCTTTTACCAAACGCATACCCACCTTATTTTCTCTTATCTCCACGATCTATTCTTCGTACTTACCTTCCAGTTCCTCAGCACGTTACAGGGTCGCCAACACAGTTTGAGGTTAACATATGCAAACCATTTCACTCTTTGCATTATATAACACCTGCATAATTTAAACACTTTATTTCCCTCTACTCAGAAGATTCTATAGCTCGATTAGGCGAGATTTGGACGCAGCAAATAGACTAGGTTTCAGTGCAATAATTACATTGAACACGTGGTCATGGTGACATAGTGATTTGTATTTATTCTCATTTAGAAATTCACAAGGGTGTTACCCCTATTTAGCTGGTGATTAACAAATCACCCAACAGGGTACATTCATGATTCTTATTGGAACAAACTACACTTACTTAATACTATAAAGGTGAACCAGTACCTCGCTTTCACGCTCTCACTCACTCTCTTAAAACCCCCCTTAACTTTGAGATCTCATTATTATCTGACGTTAGGATTGTAATACTGGTTACATGGTAATTAACTTTGTTTAGTCGACCTATTTTTGAAAGTACTTAGCTGTAAAAGTTATTCCCAATGTTGCGTCGTCATTTCTCATTCAGTTCACTTTTGTTCCAACACTCACTAAACTGTTCGAAACTGTTGATTAAATTTTCCAATTACATTTATACTTGCTGAGATTTACTTATACTTGTTTTAAATACATTTTCACACTTTTGTAGGCCTACGCTGAATTTTGTCCACGTAGGCGTCCTGACACTGTTACACAGGGTTGAGTTGTTCATAGACTGGCCGAATGGCGATCGGTCAGCGTATACTATATGAGCTGGTCACGTGATTCCTTCCGCTCGCCACTGCCCCTCTCAGCTGATTTCATTGAAGAATCTAGAAGTTTATTAATTTCAGAATTGCGTTTTGTTATTCAAAAACACGTGTTCTCTTCGTGATATTCTCGTGATGTCAGACAGAATACAAAATTCCTTACCTTATAAGGTTTGGTTATTCAGTCTTTGAGACGGTAATGCCTACGTCACACTGGCTGATTCATACCATTCCAATTTCTAAAGTCGTATCTTATTCAGTTTTACATAGATCATATTATTGCACAATATTAAAATGATGCTACCCATTTTGTACCCTCACAATACCCCCTCAATGAGAGGTTTTATGCCAAAGCATAAAAACTCTCATTGACAAAACCTAAGACGATCAGCTCGGATATGGCGCCATGACCCCCCTTATTTTCTTATTAAAATCATGGGTTACTCACACCCCTAGTCCGGTGACTGCAGTCGCACCTGCATGACTTTACTGGACTTACTGCCTTAGGATCCCAACACTATAAAGCCAGGCAGGCACTAGACACCCCTGCCCTGACACGCTGGCCAGCACCGGGTCGCCACCACAGTACCACCAGACTCTGAAACAATCAATAAAACATTACTAAGTGGCCTTTCATTATTCCATATCCTGAACTGATTTGGTTTCTTCTTAGCCATACTGGTTTGCCTTTTTTGAAGTACCGGCTTTTTATCTTATTTATCTACATATACAGATAATATTGTTTTAACATATATGTGTCCTTAACATAACAATACATTTTCTTCCCAACACCTAACATGAACATACTCTTGTAATTTACAATTCCAACTTCAAAATGATTTACTAATTCCAGTCTGAATTCAAGTAAACAACAATTTCATATTACTTTTTCAGGGTGTCTAGCGGTCCTGGAAAACCTGGAAAGCATGGAAAAATCATGAAATTTTTTTCATCATGGAAATATCATGGAATAAATCTGTGAACCTGGAACTTTTAACTTTCATAGAGCGAATAACTTGAAAAATAAGTGCGAAAGAGATGAAAACACTTCTATCTCCTTTGTATACTTATTATGCGCGTGTTATTTGCTGCATGAAATCCCCCTTAACTCTTCGAGTTCCCTCCTCCCAGTATCACATGTATAGTAGCTATAGCTACGTTCCGTTTTTGCTTCGCTTCACAACGCCGCTTACCGAGCGCGAGAGTGGGAAAGGGGAAGGAATCTCAAAAAAACAGCTCCCTTGGTGTTCTCCCTCCCACATGACACACTGTAGTGCGTAATTTCTCTCTCGCTCTCACGGTAAACGGCGCACACCTCCGAGCTGTGCGTTCTTGTGCTTACTATTACTTTTTTAGTGTGGAGGCCTTTATTTGTGATTCATATTAAGAAGTGCGCATGCTCGTAATCAAAAGTATTTTGCTTTTATGAGAAAATAAAACACGCGTTTTTATTTACTCATACTAATTCAGCATATATAAACGTATATTTGTAATCTGAAAAGTTTTTTGACATTATTTAATACTTAGCACCTTTACACGTACAGTGAGCTGTTCATCTATGGGAAACATTTCAATTGGTAAGTAAGGATTTGTTTATTATGATGATTGTGTGAAAAGCTTACCCATAAATAGATTTTGAAGTAAATGTATGTAGCAAACATATTTTAATCCATATTAATCTAGCAGATAATGCTTCAAAACATACGTACCTCAAAAATACTTTTAAGCTACGTACAGACCGGGATACAAAATGTTGCCAACATGTTGATATCGGTGTTGGCAACAAGTATCCCGTCAACACGCAAAAGTTGACGGGATACACGTCAACATCGGGCAGCATCAAAGTTACTAGATTGTACAAGGTTGTCTCATAACGTGTAACATTGTGATTTCATGATTTGACTGTGACGTCACTCGCCGTACAAATACACGGCAGTCATATGAATCTCGTGAATGGCTTAACGGCTTAAATTAAATAAACGCGAAATAAAAGGAAATATCTTTATTTTTACTGTACAGAATAACAATGCTACTTACATCAATATTGTTTTTAAAGAAAATTCTAAAAATAGAGTTTTTCGCATTTGCGAGCGATTATCGAGGTTTGAGTAGCCTAATTGTTTCGTAAAAACCACTGGACGGATCTGTTTCAAAATTTTAGACAGTATACGCACACTCTTTCTGAACATTTTCCTGAGTTTTAGAATTTTCAACATGTTGGCAACATTTTGTATCCCGGTCTGTACTAGGCTTTAGGTTAATATTAAATAAGTCGTGATCTTTGGCATGATCAAATATCCAAATTTTTTTCAAATCAACATAAAAGTGCTTCATTGCTGATTATTTTAATGTTGACTATATTAGGTTTTTAAAAGTATTGGTTTAAAAAATATATGTTTCGAATATTATTGTCCATAGGTATAAGTAGTCAATGATTATTTTTATTTCGGTCGTTAATGAATGCTCGATATACCTTATTTATTATTTGTTACGTATACTTTTTAACAAGACCGCTGTATGCCGGTTGTTACAAAAGATAAAATGTAGATGGAAAATTTTATAAAAATAAAATTTGCAAATAGTAAAAAATTTTGTTTATGTTTATTAATGTATGTTAATAAGAAATAAAGTTGTTTTAGTGGTTTTGTAAAAATTTTGATAATCAGGCAGGTATTTATTGACTATTGAGCACTTCTGGAAGATTTGAACCAAGTCTGGAGTTAAATAGATTAACTCCAGTCAGCAATCGATTGGTGATTTTTCTTGCTGGTCCAATATCTCACTCAAATAAAATATTTTCTTCTTCTTGAAGTCCCTCAGCCTTGATAAATAATCTTAAATTAGCCTGTGAAATAATAACAGATAAAAATAATGGAAATATAAAGATTTATTGAACAATTTAAATAAATAATCGATTTTTTATCGATGGAGAACAATTATCGACTCCGTCTCAGGGAATTATCGATTGTGCATACAGAACAAAATTTATGATATGTATTATATAAAAGACAGGTTCTTTGAGCGATTAAAATTAATAGTCAGAGAAGGGTGACGAGAAAGTATAACATTTACAATTAAAATAAATACAATAATTATTATTCAACAGTATTTAAATAATTCTGATATGTAATATTTATGAAAGTTGTCGTCAAACCATATGCAGACTATGACGTCACTGCTGGATGATGAGGAAGGCAGGCTTGAGTTTCAAGATGGCCGCTGCTAGATATGGCGAGTTCACTGCGATGTCATTGTGTCAAAAAATCACAGCAAATATACCTTCATGAATGTTTGAAATATTCCCGCACTGGTGTAATATGTCTGTTAAGTTATTTGGTGTATTCTGACGAAGTGTTCCGTGTAAATTTGTGTTAATTTGGTTATTTTGTATGTGTTCACTTCTGTGGTTAAGTTTCTCAAGATATGGTTAGGATTTGTAGAGTGAATTAGATTAAATATATTGTTTTACTGTTTTATGTCACTCGTATCATGAAGTTAGGTGTTTGTTTTCACTATTGTCGTGAACGTTTTGGTATATTTAGTTAAAAAAGTGTCTAATTCGTCTAACTCTCGATTCACGTATATTAATGGCTAACTGCTAGTACCATTTTCGATTCGGTTTTAAAGGAACGTTTTTCACACAACTCTTCAGCTTGATATTCAACAAAAGACTAATTAACTTGGTCAAAATTTGGCCCAGTTAATCTTTGAAAAAGTATTGTTAACATATTTCGATTACCCATACACATGATAAAATATTACATTATATATGGAATTTATTTATTTTATTCATCACTTTTATGAATTATGAACCTTATCATTGGTTTAATCATCTCATTCCTTTCAAATTGATATGTTATAGTCCATATCTGTAGACATTTTGTGGAAATTAACAAATTTCTTTACTTTTTTGAAATATAGGCTCAAAATTGGATTTCCGTCTTTATACAAATTTCCTCCATTTCAATTATCATTAATACTATTATAATAAATTTTAATTAGTCATATTCCTCTTCCTTTCCTTAAATACATATAAATTAAACCTTTGAACTGGTTTTTTGTGTTAATCTGTAAATTTGACATTGCTCTTTAAAATTAATTAATTTATATATTTTGAAAATTTACAATGTTTTAAGGTATATTTCTTTATTATCATTTTAACTCATAGGATCATTCCCAGTAGTGGTTAACTGAGTTACCTTATCTAAATCTTGCTAGTTTACAGGATTTATAAGTGAATTATTCTGGTTTATATTGTTTCTGTGAATTCACCAAATGGCCTAGATTTTAGAATTTTATATTTCTGTCTTTCTCAAATAAATTTAATCCTATTTCCTCCTCTGACTTTACATAGTTACTATTACATGAAAATAAAATGGTTTATAACTTATTGTGAGGTGTAGTATTTAATTAACACTACTGTTATTAAAATAAATAAATATGAACATTATTTAGCAATCTGCACAATTGAACATATTGCTGATATGGTTTGAACATATACTTTTAACTATTTTTGAGTTAACATAGCATACCTATTGAAACATTATTAATGGTATGTAGGCTATTATTTAGCAAACATAATTCATTTTAAAACACATAATATAAATCTTATTTTCTAATAACTCTTACAAATACATTTTACTAACACATTGATTTTATGGCTGTGAATAAACAGTCTATTTAAACATTTTAAACTTACGAATACTAAATTAATGCCAGTCCTTTCTGGTCTAAACCATTATTATTTATGATCCCCTACATCAGTAAACATGACCTCCCATACTCTATTTATTAGCATTTTTTACAAATGTCTTGTAAATAAAGAGTTACATTAAAATAATAAAATACTGGAAATCTTCCATTTTATTATTTTATTATGCTGTTTATTATTGGATATTAAAGTTGTTATATAGCATATTGATCAGTCATAGTATCACTAACTTTAAGTTTATTGTATTTCCAAAAAACACTTACACAAATTCACTTTCACTGTTGGTTCTGATATTTTGAGTCTTATTATCTCAGACCAGACCTTTAGTAATCATGGACTGTTAAGACTTGTTTATTTTCTTATCACACAATAGCTTTAGTCGGTTCACTTCTTATAATACTATACAGCACTTTAGTTTTCTAAATAATTACATTTTTATAGGATTTTGGGTATGTTATACTTTCTTTTGAATCGTTTTTGTGGGTTTGGGGTTGATGGTAGTTAATAATAATAATAGGTTTTACAACGGTGTTTCCTTCATACTATTTCTTCCTCTCCTCCTGTCTTCTTGCTTGTCCTTCTTCTTATCTTCTTTCTTGTCTTCATTCTTGTCCTTCTTCTGGTCTTCATTCTTGTCCTTCTTCTAGTCTTCATTCTTCTGGTCTTCTTTCTTGTCCTTCTTTATTCTTGAGTAAACCAAGGTACTTGGTGTTATCTCGACTGATGTTTAGTTTGGAGCATCTAATTTATTCACTGATACTGACCTTGTTCTTCTCTAAAGGTTTCAGGGTATTGTTTTCTTGCTGATCACAAACTTTATTCTTCCCTCTTCTTGTTTTTGGGGTATTTTGGTATTCACCACTCTTAAACTGAGTCTCTTTCTTCTTGATCTGATGTTATTTATTTTGTTTACTGCTCCTAGCTTCCTGGGTAAATTACTGATCTTATAATATGAGTTGCTTTCAATACTTTCTTTGATATTTAAAGAGTGGTTTTTATATAATGTAATGAGGATTTTTATTTTATCGTGGTTCATTCCTTTGATTTCCTTAAATCTCATTCAATATTATTTTAACATATGTGGTGTAATTAAACTTTATGATTTTATATGACTTAATAAGTAGTGGATTTTCTGTCACGCTACAGAATGCCCTTCTCCAGAAGTAATTTTTTCAGACTATACTTGCTTTGTTTGAAACAATTGCTTATGATAATTATTCTAGGTTTGTTATTATTCTGGACTTCCTTCCATTTTAAAAATTTTCTTATTTATATTTAAGTTTATATCATTCTCACTTGATCTCCCTTGATAGTAATAGTCATCTGAGTTCATATTTATTATTTCATTTTCATATTTCTTCTTAGTATTTTCTCCTTGGGATATTTCCTCCCTATTGTTCCCTACTTTGTGAGCTGGTTCAGTTCAGAGAGGCACTGTACGCTACTTTCCTCTGCTGTCCAATACTTCACACATATTTGAGTACAGAGGCAAATCATCTCTGCTCAAAAAACATATTAATAGTGCTGGAATTATCTACAGACAGATTAAAAAATTATTCAGAATAGTACACATTTGTTACTATTAAAAAAAAAAATCTTTGGGATACTTCACTTATTACTTATTATATTTCTCAGAGATTTTAATATTCCTATCTCAGTTGTTCTTCTGACTCGTTAACTGGATGTTTCTTTCATTTGATATTATGGTAGGAAGCTCTTCTATTATTACATTTTTCAACTTTTCTTATCATATAAATCTTTTTGTTATAAATTCTTTATTACCTTCTGGTTTTCTTATTATAATCTGCATTGTTTATTGTAGCATATCTTTATGACATTTTTAGACTGTTTCTTTGTTCTTAAATTTCCACTTGTTCTATTTTCTAGAACTTTTTATAACTGTCATTATCATAATTGACATTTAATTTATAAATCATTTTATATTAATTCGTTTAATTACATAAATCCTTGATATTATTCTCACATTATTCCTGTCATGGTTATTATACTTTTGAATGAATGTTTTTTATTAATTTCATAATGAGGTCATAATTTCTCCTCATACCACTTCAAAGTTTTATTATGTCATAATTCCAAATAAGTTTTTGTACTTTATTATATTCAATCACTCAAATCGTATTAAAGCAATTTTTTTTTTTATTTCCTTTGGCATCATTTTATGGAAAGGTTTTTACTCTTCATATTGAAATTAGACATGATCATACTGTCCAGAATTATTTGTTTTAATTCTAAAGTCTGGTTCCTTTATTCATCCCATTATGATCCTTTATTAACATGGTAATTATATTTTATGCTTACCATAAATATGGTATTAAATCTCTTCTGTTTATCTCACCAAAGTGTTTCATTAATAATTGGTTGGTAAGTTGTATTTACTCTTGGTTTGGAAACTTGATTTATACACAATTCAAAATTCACTCTTTTATATTATTCCATAAAGTTTTCTCCAAATAGTTGTTATGTAAAGTATTACCTTGTTTTTTGGAATTTTGTTTTTTCATAAATTCTCTTGGTATTATTGTCGTAAAGTTTTTCAAATTTTTTGTTAGTAAGGTGATCTTACCCTTGTTTGGAATTTTGATGGTTTAATTCTAACTTCTTCTTATATTATTGCCATAAAAATTTTCTTAAATAACTGGTATGTAAGGTGGGCTTACATGTGTTTTAGAATTTGGCTGGTTTTTAAATTCTAACGTCTTCTTATATTATTGCCATAAAATTTTCTTCAAATAATTTTTATGTAAGGTGGGCTTACATGTGTTTTAGAATTTTGATTATTTTAAATTCTAATTTCTTCTTATATTATTGTCACATAGATTTTTCATAAATAACTGGTATGTAAGGTGGGCTTACATGTGTTTTAGAATTTTGATTATTTTATTCTAATTTCTTCTTATATTATTGCCACATAGATTTTTCATAAATAACTGGTATGTAAGGTGGGCTTACATGTGTTTTAGAATTTTGATTATTTTAAATTCTAATTTCTTCTTATATTATTGCCACATAGATTTTTCATAAATAACTGGTATGTAAGGTGGGCTTACATGTGTTTTAGAATTTTGATTATTTTAAATTCTAATTTCTTCTTGTATTACTGCCACATAGATTTTTCATAAATAACTGGTATGTAAGGTGGGCTTACATGTGTATTAGAATTTTGATTATTTTATTCATAAAATTTCTTCATGGATGCCTGGTTAAAGACACCCTTGACTTTATTTGAATTCATTTCCTTGATTTCGTATGTGTTGTTGTTATTGTCCTTTGAGACAATATAGGGACCAGTGTACAGAAGCAATAATTTTTTTGTTATCCCCTCTAAGGAACTGGGTAATTCCCTATTCTTCAACAACACCTCTCCAATGGTATAATGAATAACCTTACCCATGCTTTTATTGTATTTATTCCGCCGTTTCTCCTGATCTTCGGCCACCTTATTGTGAAATTGAATTCTATCAAATATATATTTATGCTCTCTGGGGAACTCCAAGATATCTTCGATCTCTCTAGGGGGTTGTCTCTCGTACATTGCGGAGTATGGGGTTATTCCTATGGCTGGATGGTATGCCAGGTTGAGGAATTCTTCAGTGGCCTCCAAGTATTCTTGCCACCTCCTCTGCTGATCGTGGCAATACGTTCTTAATAGGCGCCCCACCTCTCGCAAGACTCTTTCGGCCGGGTTACTGCTCGGGTGGTATACTGATGTCTTGTATGTATGAACCCCCATTGACAGCAGTGTATCCCGCCATTTCCTCCCCTTGAATTGCGTTCCGTGGTCGGTTATGATCGATACCGGTTTTCCGACGGTTGGGAAGTACTGGTTGATTAGGATTTCAAGAACTTTATTCGTAGTCGCCCGATTCGCTGGGTATAGCTTCACGAACTTGGTATAATGGTCCATTATGATGACGAGATATTTGTATCGGTGGCGGCCTCCACTGCGGGAAAATGGCCCACAGATATCCAGGAATACCTTCTCAAGTTTCGACTGTGAGGTTATCGGAATCATCTGCCCCTCTCTTTTCTCGTTGTTAGTTTTCACGAGTTGGCAAATGCGACAGTTTCTAATGTACCTCCGTACCTTCCGATTTATGTCTTTGATATGGCAGCTCTCTTCCAGGGCCTTTACCACCTTTAAGGCACCCATATGCCCATATCGAACATGATAATTGAACACTATCTCCTTCTCGATATGGGTCGGAATTATTACCTTCCATTCCTCCTTATATAATGATGGTCTTGAAAACAGGATTCCATTATGTATGGTATAATATTGGGAGATTGTCTCATCCCCTGCTTCCAATCTTGAGATAATAGAGATTAACTTCGGGTCAGCTTGTTGGTGTGTGCTTAGGTGTTCCAAAATTGATTGTAGACCGGTGCTGCTGCTGAGAATATGGTATACCTTCAGAATACTCTCCTTCTCCCCCTCGAACGTCTGTTTGTCAATGTCTACTCTAGACAATACGTCCGCGACGACATTCTTCCTTCCGGGGATATACTCCCACTTAAGGTCGTATTCTTGCAGCAATAGTATCCACCGCGTTAACCTTCCATGGCTTAACTTACATCTCTTAAGGAACGAGATAGATTTATGGTCTGTCCGGACGGTAACGGAATAACCAAGAATATAAGTGCGGAACTTTCCGCACGCGAACACAACACTCAATAATTCCTTTTCTGTAACGTGATAGTTTTTCTCACACTGGTTCAATGCTCTGCTGGCAAAGCAGATCACAAGATGTTCGCCCTCCTCATCCTCTTGATATAAGGTAGTGCCGAGGCTGATGTCACTGGCATCACAATTAAGAAAGAAAGGCTTGTTAAAATCTGGATGGCGGAGTATAATGGGTTCAAGGAATTTTTGTTTTATAAGAGTTAATATATTTTGTTGTTCATTACCCCAGATCCATTTATTTTTAGATGACAGTTGCGGCTGAAATCTGGCAGTCAGTTCGGAGACTTTTCCTGGAACTTGCGGTAATAATTACAGAGTCCCAGGAACGACTGTAACTGCCTTCGATTCTTAGGTGTAGGAAAGTTCTGAATCGCTTCGACTTTTTCAGCCGACGGTGAGATTCCCTTATCATTTAAGACGAAGCCTAAGAATTGTATTTCTTTAGCAATAAAATGAGATTTTGCTAATTTCAGCGTAATATTGTTTGCTGCTAGCTTCTGTAAGACGTGTTCCACACGGTAGCAGTGTTCCTCCCAAGTTTCTGAGGACACTAGCAAGTCATCGACATATACGGTGGTGAATTGTAGTGCTTCTTGGCCAAGTATCTGGTCCATGCAGTGCACAAAGACTGCGACTGAGTTTACCAGTCCGAAGGGCAACCTCTTAAACTGGTAGTTCCGCCCTTCGAATATAAAGGCCAGATACTGGCGACTCTGTGGATGTAATTCCACCTGCCAGTACCCGCACACCGTATCCCAGGTACTGAAGTATTTGGTACCGTGGAACCGTTTTAAGATCTCCTCAATCTCACCGGGCGAAGTCCTGTCATTAATGATCATTTTATTTATTTCGCGCGCATCTAAACACAAACGGACTTGTCCGTTTTTCTTAGGAATAGCCACGATAGGACTTGTATATGGGGAATGGCTACTCTCTATAATGTCACGGTTAATCATTTGCTCTATTTCAGCTCTTACTGCTTGCTTTCGTGATTGCGCAATGGGGTAAGACTTCCGGTTAAAGTCCACTGTGTCTCGGAACTGTAGAGTACACTGGAAGTTTTTCACTTTACCGGGCTCATCAGAAAAGACTGATTTATATTTGTTGTATATGTTTATTAATTTGTTCGCTTGGTTTGTTGTTAAACCTTCGCCAGTTATACCGCTCTGGAAATCCCTGATCTCCTGGATTTTTTGTGACCATAAATCTTCATTGGAGGTGTCGTCTATCCTTTGTTCAATTATAGATGTTGGATGGATGTAATTAATTTTGCGGATTTGCTGGTGGATACTGTCGGGAACGACTTGGTCACTACCCACCAAGTTCGCCGTCCAAGTATGTCCGTTAGAAAACAGCGATAATGTTTCAGTTCTCAGATCAATGATGGCGGAATTCCTCCTAAGCACATCACACCCGACCAGTATATTAAATGGCAGACCGCTCACCACCAAAAATTCCATATCAATCGCTATACCACAGCTCATCACACTGGCGGAGACTTGCCTATGTATTGTTTTATTTTGTCGGCCGGTTGTACCCAACAAAACAATATTATTCAACGGCAACGTTGGTAAAGTTCTCCCGCACTCTTGCTGTATCCTCTCCAGTTCCGTCGTACTTATTATTGACACGTTCGACCCAGTATCGATCATTAACTTGGCTGGGATGCCTTCTACCTTGGCGACGACATGTATTATTTCATTATTGAAGTTATTGGTGGGGTTCCTGTTATCCTCTTCCAATAACTCATGTCTGATGTCCTTTAGGCAGTTGCACCCTATGATTGTGATACGATTGTTATTATTCACATGATTGCACTCATTATTATACCCAGTATTTAGGAGCAGTAACGGGTTCTGGCGATTTATTACTGCCTGTGCCCGTTTAAAGGCTCGGCATCATTGTTCCTTTGAGCCATACTAATTGATGCCTCATTTGGGATGCTCAGAGTGGTTACCTGTCGATCTGTCCTATGGTCTTCCGGTCGTTCGTGGTTCGACCTCCGTTCAGCGTCGTCTAAACTATTGCTCCTACGTGCCGGATAGTACCTTGGTTGGTCCCGTTCTAGGCTCCTCCGCCTTTCTTCATATCCGCGGTAGCTATTTCGTCGATTGTGATCGAATCTCCGCTGTCGTCCATCTGTGGCTCGTATGAAGTTCACTCTAGGGCGAGGAAACCATTATTATTAAAATTACCATTATTGGGACCCGTACGATTAGTATTATTAGGGTAATGACTATTACCATAATTGGGGCTTCTCTGACTATTTGCGTTATTAGGGTAGGGATTGCGGTTACCCTGATAACCATTAGAGGGTCGATTCGGGTTTTGATGGTTTGGACCCGTATTATTATTATCATTGTAACTAGGATTGTTCACATTATTACTATTATTAGAACCGTTATTTTGCGGGTATGCCCGGCCTCCTTGGTACCCAGTATTTATGTTGTTCGTACCCTGGTTATTGTTCTGATACGTCCTTGGTTCGGACCCATCACTTCTTCTACGACTCTGTCGGTAGTAATCTTCATTTTCATAATTTTTGAGGAGTTCTGTCATTGCCTGGATGGTTTTTATTTGGCTGCCCCTCCTCGCACGAATTACCTCTTCATCATAATGATAGGACAACTTATTTATTAGGCACTCCTCCGGTATGGCTGGTTCTAAGTGCTTGGCCATACATACCTTGCCGAGGAAATAAGCTGTCATTGAACTACTGACTTGTGGTTTGTAGTGGCCGTGGCATATATTGTCTCTTATTAAATTTTGCGTGGTCTCTGACCAGTACTTGGCCTTGAATAGGCTCTTGAATTGTTCATAATTGTCGATGTCGCTCCGGTTGGCCATCCACCAATGGTCATTCACCTCCCGAAACGACTTGTCAAGGATTTCCCTATTCTGGACCCATCGGTTCCCTCTGTGTTTTTCGAGGTACTCCTCTATTCGTGCCAAGAACTCCATAGGCTTCCGTTTATATTGCCGGAAATTGAGCCATTCTCTGTTCTCTGACATGGGGAAATTATGATATCCAGATGGTCTGTTCCTTATCATCTCTATCTCCTCCTGGCTCTGACGCACCTGTCCGGTTATGTTCGACATAGCGGCTTCCACGCCGTCGCATCTTTCGGTTACCTGTGTCCGCACTTTATTCACTTCGTCCAAGGCAAATTTCTTGGTCTCCTCCATTTTTGTTTTCTGTTGTTCTTGGACCTGAGTAATCTCCTTAATTATTACTTCCCGGACTTCCAGCACTTCGTTTTCTGTTTGACGACATCTTTCGTCTACTTCTCTGATCTGCTGGTTAACAACCACAACTTCCTGTTCTAACTTCTTGACGATGGATTTCTTCGTCTCAGTTACTTTTTTATTTATCTCCTCCTTGGCCAACTCTATTCTCTCGTCTACCTTATTCATGCTCTCCTGGTTGACTTCCCTTAATTCTTCCCTTAACCTTTGATTATTCTCATCCATTTTCTCCTCCATTTTCAGATTATTTTCCTCCAACTTTTCCCTCAGTTGCTGATTGTCGCTCTCTATTTTCTTACTAGTCTCTTCCATCTTCTCTTCTAAATTTGTATTATTTTCTTCCATTTTCCTTTCCATCTTCCTACTAGTTTCTTCGATCCTCTTATTAGTATTTTCTATCTTACGGCCCAATTCTTCCTTTGTGGATCGGTTGTCTTCCTTCAAATCTTCTAACTTTTCATTTAAGGAGTGGTTGTCTTCCTTCAAATCTTCTAACTTTTCATTTAAGGAGTGGTTGTCTTCCTTCAAATCTTCTAACTTTTCATTTAAGGAGTGGTTGTCTTCCTTCCTTTCCTTACTCGATTCTTCTCTGGTATAATCCAGTTTCTTATTTAAATCCTCCTTTGTGGATTTAATTTCTTCCATTATTTGCCTGAACATTTCCTGTATGTTACTATCCTCTGCTCGTGATGGTTTCTCCTTCTCTGGGACATAGACTTCCCCTGTCTGCGTTGTTACTTCAGGTTGTTCCTCGGGTGGTGTGGGTTGTTTCGGTTCCACCTGGGTTAGTAACACTTCCGGATCCTCCACGGGTGTTGCCTCTTTATCCCCCATGTCAACTTCTTTTTCGGCTTCTGCCGCCCTCTTTTTTGAAGTAGCTCGTCTTTGCATTTTTCTGGTATCTATTAATTAATCGCTGCCAAGCTTATCTTATAAAGCCCTCTAAGTTGGACGCCACTTTGTAACAATACCGCTGTATGCCGGTCGTTACAAAAGATAAAATGTAGATGGAAAATTTTATAAAAATAAAATTTTCAAATAGTAAAAAATTTTGTTTATGTTTATTAATGTATGTAAATAAGAAATAAAGTTGTTTTAGTGGTTTTGTAAAAATTTTGATAATCAGGCAGGTATTTATTGACTATTAAGCACTTCTGGAAGATTTGAACCAAGTCTGGAGTTAAATAGATTAACTCCAGTCAGCAATCGATTGGTGATTTTTCTTGCTGGTCCAATATCTCACTCAAATAAAATATTTTCTTCTTCTTGAAGTCCCTCAGCCTTGATAAATAATCTTAAATTAGCCTGTGAAATAATAACAGATAAAAATAATAGAAATATAAAGATTTATTGAACAATTTAAATAAATAATCGATTTTTTATCGATGGAGAACAATTATCGACTCCGTCTCAGGGAATTATCGATTGTGCATACAGAACAAAATTTATGATATGTATTATATAAAAGACAGGTTCTTTGAGCGATTAAAATTAATAGTCAGAGAAGGGTGACGAGAAAGTATAACATTTACAATTAAAATAAATACAATAATTATTATTCAACAGTATTTAAATAATTCTGATATGTAATATTTATGAAAGTTGTCGTCAAACCATATGCAGACTATGACGTCACTGCTGGATGATGAGGAAGGCAGGCTTGAGTTTCAAGATGGCCGCTGCTAGATATGGCGAGTTCACTGCGATGTCATTGTGTCAAAAAATCACAGCAAATATACCTTCATGAATGTTTGAAATATTCCCGCACTGGTGTAATATGTCTGTTAAGTTATTTGGTGTATTCTGATGAAGTGTTCCGTGTAAATTTGTGTTAATTTGGTTATTTTGTATGTGTTCACTTCTGTGGTTAAGTTTCTCAAGATATGGTTAGGATTTGTAGAGTGAATTAGATTAAATATATTGTTTTACTGTTTTATGTCACTCGTATCATGAAGTTAGGTGTTTGTTTTCACTATTGTCATGAACGTTTTGGTAGATTTAGTTAAAAAAGTGTCTAATTTGTTTAACTCTCGATTCACGTATATTAATGGCTAACTGCTAGTACCATTTTCGATTCGGTTTTAAAGGAACGTTTTTCACACAACTCTTCAGCTTGATATTCAACAAAAGACTAATTAACTTGGTCAAAATTTGGCCCAGTTAATCTTTGAAAAAGTATTGTTAACATATTTCGATTACCCATACACATGATAAAATATTACATTATATATGGAATTTATTTATTTTATTCATCACTTTTATGAATTATGAACCTTATCATTGGTTTAATCATCTCATTCCTTTCAAATTGATATATTATAGTCCATATCTGTAGACATTTTGTGGAAATTAACAAATTTCTTTACTTTTTTGAAATATAGGCTCAAAATTGGATTTCCGTCTTTATACAAATTTCCTCCATTTCAATTATCATTAATACTATTATAATAAATTTTAATTAGTCATATTCCTCTTCCTTTCCTTAAATACATATAAATTAAACCTTTGAACTGGTTTTTTGTGTTAATCTGTAAATTTGACATTGCTCTTTAAAATTAATTAATTTATATATTTTGAAAATTTACAATGTTTTAAGGTATATTTCTTTATTATCATTTTAACTCATAGGATCATTCCCAGTAGTGGTTAACTGAGTTACCTTATCTAAATCTTGCTAGTTTACAGGATTTATAAGTGAATTATTCTGGTTTATATTGTTTCTGTGAATTCACCAAATGGCCTAGATTTTAGAATTTTATATTTCTGTCTTTCTCAAATAAATTTAATCCTATTTCCTCCTCTGACTTTACATAGTTACTATTACATGAAAATAAAATGGTTTATAACTTATTGTGAGGTGTAGTATTTAATTAACACTACTGTTATTAAAATAAATAAATATGAACATTATTTAGCAATCTGCACAATTGAACATATTGCTGATATGGTTTGAACATATACTTTTAACTATTTTTGAGTTAACATAGCATACCTATTGAAACATTATTAATGATATGTAGGCTATTATTTAGCAAACATAATTCATTTTAAACACATAATATAAATCTTATTTTCTAATAACTCTTACAAATACATTTTACTAACACATTGATTTTATGGCTGTGAATAAACAGTCTATTTAAACATTTTAAACTTACGAATACTAAATTAATGCCAGTCCTTTCTGGTCTAAACCATTATTATTTATGATCCCCTACATCAGTAAACATGACCTCCCATACTCTATTTATTAGCATTTTTTACAAATGTCTTGTAAATAAAGAGTTACATTAAAATAATAAAATACTGGGAATCTTCCATTTTATTATTTTATTATGCTGTTTATTATTGGATATTAAAGTTGTTATATAGCATATTGATAAGTCATAGTATCACTAACTTTAAGTTTATTGTATTTCCAAAAAACACTTACACAAATTCACTTTCACTGTTGGTTCTGATATTTTGAGTCTTATTATCTCAGACCAGACCTTTAGTAATCATGGACTGTTAAGACTTGTTTATTTTCTTATCACACAATAGCTTTAGTCGGTTCACTTCTTATAATACTATACAGCACTTTAGTTTTCTAAATAATTACATTTTTATAGGATTTTGGGTATGTTATACTTTCTTTTGAATCGTTTTTGTGGGTTTGGGGTTGATGGTAGTTAATAATAATAATAGTTGGATTTCGTTGTCCATGACGTGTCCGTTACTTAACTAAATATCACTATAATATTGATGACTCGGAACACTAAGTTTTTTATAAGTAAAAACGTAAAGTTTTACCTTACAGCCTAAACCGGCTTTCACCTATAGAAGGCTTCATCAGAGGCTGTCATTAGTAGCGCTGCTCGTCTTGTTGTTGGCGACGAGATACTGTTTCGAAAGATTGAAGCTGTGTGTGTGTGGTGAGATGTGTTCGAATAATGCGTGCGATTTGAATTGTGTCTGTTCGTTTAGGATGTCGTTTTTATTTGTTTTTGTGTGTTTGTATATTTCTAATTGTTCTAGAGTGTCTAGTTTTCGGCCTTTTGTGTGTACGTGTAGTATGTTCATGTTATTGTCGATGTTTTTATATGTGTGGTTTGCTTCAATGAGGTGGTTTGCGAAGGTAGATTCTGTAGTGGTGTGGAGTGCTTTTGTGTGTTCAATGTATCTCTGTTTGAAGCTACGTCCTGTCTGGCCTATGTAGAATTTACTGCAATTTGAACAATTTAGTTTATATACACCGGGTAGATCGAATTTGTTTTGTGCTTTGGGCAAGCGTTTTGATAGTGTGTGTTCTGTTTTGTTAGTAGTTTTGTAAGCGATTCTGTATCCTGCTTTTTTGAATTTGTGGGCAATTTTTTCTGTTTGTTTGTTGATGTATGTTAGTGTTATGAATTTGTTGTTTTCTGTCTTTGTTTGTTGTTTGTTTTGTGTTTTGTGTAGGAGTTTACTGATTATTGTTCTGTCATAACCGTTAGATTCTGCTAGATATTTTATCGTGTTTAGTTCGTCTTTGTAGTCTATTTCATCTAAGGGGATGTTGTTAAGTCTATGTATCATGGTTCTAAAAGCAGCTAGTTTGTGTTGTATTGGGTGATTGGAGGTGTTGTGTATTAGTGTGTCAGTTGTAGTTGGTTTTCTGTATATACTGAATTTGTGCCTGTGTTCTAGTTTTGTGATGGAGAGGTCTAAGAAGTTTATGGTATTGTTGTGTTCGTATTCGGCAGTGAAGGTTATGTTTTTATGTATTTTGTTTATGTGCGTTAGTAACAGTTGTAATTGTTATAAAACTGTGAAGAATGCTATATATGATGAATTTCTTGATGTAAAACTCGCTTTTTTTCATGGGTTTGCAACTATGCTAAAACCGTTTTTAACAGAGTATCAGTCAAATGAGCCTAAAGCTCCTTTTTTATATACCGATTTGATGAATCTGTATGAACAAATTAAAAAAAAAATACTAATGCCTAGTTGCCTGAAAGAACATAAAAATAATCTAGTTGAAATAGATTTAAATGAAAAAAAGAATTTTTTGACTCCCGGAGAGGTTAAACTTGATTATGAGACTAAAGGTGCTTTGAAAAAAATAGATACTACAAAAAATGCTCTTGAAATTCTTAAGTATAAAAAGACATGTATTATTATTTATAAGACTTTCGTAGTAAAGCTTTTGGAGAAATCTCCTTTAAAATACCCTTTAGTCAAAGGTATTTCGTGTTTCGATCCTGCAATTGCTATCGTAAGTGAAGAAGCTGAAGCACGTTTATCGGTTGTATTGGAAGTTTTTGTTGATAACAAGATTGTAGCGGCAACTGTAGCTAATGATATTGAAAGACAATTTCTCGAAATTATAAATATGCTGGCTACCAAAAAAAATTAAAGAATTACCAAAGATATGTAGACATGACGGACAAAGAGATGCCTACCCAAAAATGTAGACTTGATCATTTTTGGGTAAGTATTTTAGATATGTATGATCGAAAGAAATATTCAAAATTACATAACTTTATGAAAACGATTATGATTATTTCTCATGGAAATGCCGCACTTGAAAGAGGCTTCTCAATTAATAAAGAGTGCTTAGCTGAAAATCAGCATGAAAAATCTTTAATTTCGCAACGAATTATATGCAATGCAATTAATCAATCAAATTGTCCGATAGAAAACATGGTGATTAGTAAAAAATTACTAATAGATGTAAGATTGTCATATTCCCGTTATAAAGAAGATTTAGCTAAAAAGAAGGAAGATGACGAAAAAGAAAAAAAAACTAATATTGAAAAAAAAAGGAGGCAGAAAAAATAAGTAAATTGGAAGCAAAGAAAAAAAAACTAATAGAAAATGCAGCAAAAGAAAAAACAGAGATAGAACAAGAGATTTTAAACATAAAAATTTTTAATTATCATAATTAATAAATTTTTGTAACTGTAATACATTTTTGTAATCTTTTGTATTTTATCAGTATAAAATTAATTGCACAGAATAAAAAATTAGTGCCTTGATAATATTTGATTTTGATTATTATATTCCTTCAATCCTCTAGGCCTTTCCTTCTTATACTTTTTTTTTACAACTGTCTACTAAAACTTACTGTTCTTCCGGTATCAAAGGTTAAAGGCCTTTTATTTACCCTGTTAAATATTGAGAATATTTTTAGTCCATGTAAAATTAGTGATATATGAAAAACAAAAAATAAAATTTATATCATGGAAAAATCCTGGAAATATCATGGAATTTTTTTAGAAGCCACTGCTAGACACCCTGTTTTTCATTTAAACATCTCATTTTATCTCTCAATTTCCTCATTAATGCAGATTACTACTGCTATCTTTATACGATACACATGATTAATACAAAAAATCAAAAATTATTCACTATTACAGATACATGGATAATTGGACAAATCTACTCCCGTACTTCGTTATTATCAGTATCATAACAATAATTACCAATTCTATTCTTTTTCTTATTTAATAAGAATTTATTCATTAACAGTTTACCATTCTCCTTCCACATCATTGCTTAATATCGTTAAAATCAAAATAAAATTGTTTCAAATGTATTACCAATGTAATATATCTTTAATGTATCTTTTACATTAATTAAACCATCTCAAATTAGTTTAATTCCATTATAAAAATTTATAATTACATATATGTCAATTATTACTAACAATCAATCCTCATTATCATTAATACACTCAATCAGAATTATTAACATTGGGTACACAAAATACAACATACACACACTGTGTATTTTCAGATACCTTATCATAATAACAACATAACCTAACACATAAGTACATTTAACACCAATACAAATTTATATACAATCTATGTCATATCATGTCATTGTTTACCAAAACGCATTACATAAGTTAGCCAAGTATTTACACCATTAGCTAAAATAATTAAATGTTCATTCACTATATATCTAACCTCCATCATCAAAAATTGATTTGACATTAACATAACACATTTCAGTTTTGTTTACATACATTATATTATCCTTTTGAATATAATACCCATTTAAATCTGTTTTATCCGTTACACCATAGTAATACTCTACAGGATTACTCCACATTACTATATCATAAAACTTGTCAACATTAGGTATGATCAATTCGCCCTTAGTATTTTTCGTCACAATTAAATACGTTTCATTTCATCATCATAGTCCTCATCTACTATACCAATTACATCGCAAGGTAAGTGCTTGTTATCATCAATATTATTTTCATCTACTACTGCTGTACTAATTACTCCACAAGGTAAGTCTTTATTATTAACAATCCTCTCCATTTTTATTCTCTCTACTAACTCCTCATAACCTCTATTTATCTTAAACAAGTCTCTAACTCTCTCTCTCTCTCTCTCTCTCTCTCTCTCTCTCTCTCTCTCTCTCTCTCTCTCTCTCTCTCTCTCTCTCTCTCTCTCTCTCTCTCTCTCTCTCTCTCTCTCTCCCAACCCCATTTCTTTCTCTCATTCCACGCAGAGGGCAATACTACATTATTAAAACCCATCGTGGCTTTACCAGGGAAATCGTAACACATAAAGGGATTATTTACAGACCATTTGTCTCCCAAATAAATTCTCGAGGAACTCACATCCTCTAACAACACTTGTGAAGCCTTTACTTCACATACACCATGGGGAAAATTTGCCCTCTGCCCCCGATACTCACTTAAACTCTCTTCGTACTCTCTCTCAAGCTCATTAACACTTATTATTACCCCCTCACTAACCTCTACTCCCATTATATTCTCATCATCTCTACTATTACTTACCGTATCATTCTTAGATACCCCATTTTCAACTATTTTTTTATTATTATTATTCAAAATTATTTCACCATTATAATCATCACTTATATTAACACCATTACTATTTAACACCTTGTCAACTATTCCTTCATTATTTATATGCTCATTTGCACTTAACTTGTCATCATATGATTATCACTTGTATTCTCTCTATCTTCACTCACCTTGTCATCTATCACCTTCTCTGCACTTAAACTATCACTGTTGTTTGTAAAAGTCTCATCATCATTATTATCTCCACTATCATTATTCAATGTACCACTCTCTATCCCTACGTTTTCAATTACGTCACCATTATTACTTGTGATATTGTGCTTCTTTTACTTACCTTGTCATCTACTATCCGATTATTTTTATTCTCCTTTAGTTGATCTGTCTCTCTACCATTTGCTACCACCACTACACTATCAGCACTATAATCATTATTCAATGTCTTATTCTCTAACACTACCACTTCAACTATTTTCCCTTCCATTTCCTCAATATTTTTCTCCAAACCTTGTCTGTATGCCTCCGTTAGATTCCCCCTTTTGAGCTCTTCCCTTAATTTATCTATAAGTCGTTTCCACCCTTCATTTAGTTTTCTTCACCGCTGCTTTTGTAATTCAGCTATCTCTTGTTTCTGTTTTTCATTTTCTTTTCTTAACTCGTTAGTCCGTTTTTTCAGCTTATTACACCAGTATTCTTTCATTTCTTTGTTCTGCTGCTTCCACTTTTCTTTATACGCAGCAACATATTCATCACTCGCCTTAATCTCAATAGACAAATTGACCTTTTGTTGTCTCTTCATCGTCATGTCATTATTATCATCACTTACCTTCTTGTTTGTTATTTGATCGTCTTTATTCTTGTTTAATTGATCTGTATCTGGTTGACACTTTTCTGTTTGTTCTCTTAACTCATTAGTTCGTTTTCTGTTATCATTAATAGTATCATCACTATGCTTTTTCATTTCAGCGAATATTCCCGTTTCCTGTTCTTCCATTTGTCTAAAATTATCATTCAGTCTACGCCACTCATCATCAGTCATTCTATTCGTAATACTCCTGAATTCGTCCTCCCATGCATCCCATGAGAAACCTATTTCGGTTTCTTGTGCCTCAGCCATGTTAAAAAAATGTTTAATTAAATACTGATTACAATTTAATATTGAGATAAATGAGAGTTTATGTATACTAAACAAAAACGTTTTTGCCCCACGTGTTATTTTGAATGTCTTATAACCTCTAAATTTCAAAATTTGCTCCCGCTTCCCAGCCTATTTCCTGTCGTCCAATTTCAGGCCTATTTTATATAAAATTTATATAAAATCCTGGCAGGGATTCGCCAATTGTAACGTAATTAACTCTTTTACCAAACCCATACCCACCTTATTTTCTCTTATCTCCACGATCTATTCTTCATACTTACCTTCCGCTTCCTCAGCACATTACAGGGTCGCCGCACAGTTTGAGGTTAACATATGCAAACCATTTCACTCTTTGCATTATATAACACCTGCATAATTTAAACACTTTATTTCCCTCTACTCAGAAGATTCTATAGCTCGATTAGGCGAGATTTGGACGCAGCAAATAGACTAGGTTTCAACGCAATAATTACATTGAACACATGGTCATGGTGACATAGTGATTTGTATGTATTCTCATTTAGAAATTCACAAGGGTGTTACCCCTATTTAGCTGGTGATTAACAAATCACCCAACAGGGTACACACATGATTCTTATTGGAACAAACTACACTTACTTAATACTATAAAGGCGAACCAGCACCTCACTTTCATGCTCTCACTCACTCTCTTAAAACCCTCCTTAACTTTGAGATATCATTATTATCTGACGGTAGGATTGTAATACTGGTTAAATGGTAATTTACTGTTGTTTTGGTCGACCTATTTTTGAAAGTACTTAGCTGTAGAAGTTATTCCGAATGTTGCGTCATTCCTCGTGCATTCACTTTTGCTCCAACACTCACTAAACTGTTCGAAACTGTTGATTAAATTTTCCAATTACATTTATACTTTCAGAGATTTACTTATACTTGTTTTAAATACATTTTCACACTTTTGTAGGCCTACACTGAATTTTGTTCGCGTAGGCCTCCTGACAGTATTACACAGCGTTGAGTTGTTCGTAGACTGGCCGAATGGCGATCGGTCAGTGTATACTATATGAGCTGGTCACATGATTCCTTCTGCTCACCGCTGCCACTCTCAGCTGATTCCGTCAAAGAATCTAAAAGTTTATTAATTTCAGAATTATGTTTTGTTATTCAAAAACACGTGTTCTCTTCATGATATTCTCGTGACGTCAGACAGAATACAAAATTCCTTACCTTACAAGGTTTGGTTATTCAGTCTTTGAGATGGTAATGCCTACGTCACACTGGCTGATTCATACCATTCCAATTTCTAAAGTCGTATCTTATTCAGTTTTACATAGATCGTATTATTGCACAATATTAAAATGATGCTACCCATTTTGTATCATCATACGGATGATAAAAAATGTCCCATTTGAACTGACGCAACAGATCTTGTGTTTGCCGAGCGGTGTGAAGGCAAGCGTTCGAGCGTTGTCATGCAAAAACACGACACCAGAAGTCAGCAGACCTCGGTGTTTGTTTTGGATGGCTCTTCTTAGTTTTTTTAAAGTCTCACAATAGACTGCAGAATTGATGGTCGCTCCACGTTCCGTGAACTCCACAAGCAATATTCCTTTCCCATCCCAAAAAACTGTTGCCATAACTGTCCTGACACACAAAGTTTGCCGCACTTTCTTTGGTTTGTTTGGTGAGGCAGTATGACCCCACACCCATTATGGGGTTGTTTTGTCTCGTTTATGTACGACACTCAAGTCTCATCGCCAGTCACAATTTTGCTGACAAATGTTTCTCCTTCCATGTCGTACCGTGTCAGAAAGTCTATGGCAGAGCCCATTCATTGTGTTTTGTGGTTCTCGGAAAGCACTTTCGGTACCCACCGAGCACAGCCAAACGCAGAACGTCCGCTAGCCTAACTTTTCTGTGACTACCTCATACAAAACAGTCCGAGAAATTTGTACGAGTTGTTCAGAAAGTTCAGAAATTGTGAATGGTTTTCATGGACTTTTTCATCAATTTTCACATCACTGACTACTTATGGCTTGTTTCATCCTTTCTTCATCGTGAATGTTTGTTCTTCCACTTTTAAGCAAACAAACTCATTGACGCACAACACCTTTACTCATAACGTTTTGGCTGTATACAGTACACAATTCACGGTGAATGCCTGCCGCTGAAAGGTTTTTTGCCATCAGAAATCTTATCACAGCACGCACTTCGCATGTGGCAGGATTTTCTATTGCAGCGCTTATTTTGAAAGGCTACAATGAGTGAAAGAACGACAGCGCGACCCTCCCACTATACAGCTAGACGCATACTAAGCTACTATACATGTCGGCACAGGTATCATGCCACTTACCCCACTACCTCTCTCCCTACTGGGGAATAGAGGTTACTTTCCGAATAACCCTCGTATTAGTACTTTCATGTATACTTATTAAGTAGATGTTAAGTATAGATTAAATCTATTAATATAATAAGTATAAAAATATAGTATTTGACATCAAGTTATTTATTATGTTTGCTAATTAGAAAATTACATCTCCAAGTACAAGACACATTCCAGGAGTTTATGTCTGGTTTGACCAGTATATAGTTTGTTCAGGTACATTTGTACCACAGAAGTGACTGTATAAGAGAGGTATTAGAAATTGTAGCACTCTTAAAATATATTTGTCTTAGGGTGAACATATTAGACTACACATCAGTAGAACTTTAAGCATTTTAAAATCTTAACATAAACTAGAATACAATGTAATCTAAATGGAATATCTAAGGGCAACAATTTAAAAAATTTATAATGAACTGTCAGGTCAGAAATTGGTATTTAGAAGTTTCAGCAAGTGATGCAAGAGTGTCACTTATATAATATGGATCTTATGTCTCATTAGAAGATGCACACGAAAACATACAGATTTATAGGATCAAAGATAATGCTGTAATGAGTATAGTTAGGTGATATTACGAGGCTCTAGGATATATTTTCTTCTATAATACAACATAATGTTCATAGGATACGTAACACTGTGTATAAATTATTAACTGTGAAGAGTTGGAAAAGAAACATTACAGACAGCAATTACAGATAGTACCAAATAAATAAACAGTTGATTGGTACTATTATGATAGAGATAGTTGCTTATTTAAGAGTTTTAATTTCATCATAAGTTTTTTCTTTAGGCTTTGTTTAGTGTAGTTCATGTACTAAATTTCGTGAATTTGGTTGATTGTTTGAATGTAATACAATTCTTGATACATGCATATGTAATGTGAGGGCAGAATGAAAGAAAGTCATTGACCAGGGTAAAACCCACGCGGGGTTGTAACACCAGGAAAAGGAAAGGAAAGGATGTACATAGTTGTGTGTCTGATATTGGTATTTTATTATTTATTTTTAGTTTTTGAATAGAAACAATAAATTGACTGTTAATTTCAAATTTCTGTACAGTACAGCTCAGAGTTACAACAGTTAGATCCAGACCAGATTGGAGGATTAGTAGCTGAAGTGTTACCTGAAAACTCGTGTCTTGTGTTTTGTCCATCAAGAAAGAACTGTGAAAATGTTGCTTCATTAGTCTGCCAGGCATTAGATAAGTAAGTTTGTAGAATTATATAAATTAGTAATTTTTAGTGAGATTTATTAATTTCTAATAAGTTCAAAAGTTGTTTATATTTTTAAATATTTTGTTTCAGGAGCTTGTTGTCATACAGAGTTGAAGAAAAGAAATCATTGTTACGTGCAATTAAGACAGAAGGCAATGGTTCCATTTGTTCTGTCCTAAACAAAACAATTCCATATGGTGTTGCGTATCACCATTCAGGTAAGGAAACATAATACTGCATTAGATGTCTGTTAGGTGGGAATTTGTAACTTAAAATAAGACAAGGCTGTTTAGTCTTGGTAATTATTTACAAATAAAAATACTATTACAAAAATAACATATAATTATTACATATTTTTAATAAGTATTAAAAATAATTTTATTTATGATAAAAAAAAGGTACTCACATGCTGAGAGACTAAGCTGAATACTTTTAAAATTCTTTTCTTGTACATAGTTCATTATTAATGTTATGTTGTCAGTTTTTATATTTGAAATATGGTAATTTTCTTTATCTGTGAACATTGTAATTTGCATAATACAATATCCAATAGTCGTTTTAATTAATTTTTAGTCAGTTACATGTTATATATTTTACATCTATTATAATTCTTTTCTTCATATTGTATTATTAAATTGTTTCATTTGTGATAAATATTCATTCAGGTGCTGTATCATTTTGATCTGTTTTTTCCTAATAACTGAAAATTATTCTACAAATTGTTTTATACCATGGAATCTTAACAATCGTGTCTGTTACATGTTTCATAATATTGAATTTGCAGGTGACACAATATATATAACCAAAATTTCACAACATTGTGGTTTTTATATTTAGAGTTCATTAGTATTCCATGTCGGAAAAGTGTGTACTTATTATTGAAGTGAGAACTTCATATATGGCACTGTGGTGTCCGGGTCACTTCCATACACCTCATGCTCCTAGAGGTAAACTGATTCAATGTGTAACAAAATAGATGTAATGATAAAGCAGTGTTGCCAGGTCAATCAACAGACTGCAGAATAAATGTTGTGCTTCTCGTGTACAGGAAGTGTTAATCGTTAATTTTTACTGTTCTACATTTGCAGTATATTCATGTGTCAGTAATAGTTCCACATGTTATATGTGCAGGTCTGACAACAGCTGAGAGAACACTGCTCGAAGAAGCATTCCTAGCCAAAACAATAAGCTGTATCTGTTGCACTTCAACACTGGCCGCTGGAGTCAACCTGCCTGCTAAAAGAGTGAGCATATCATTGCTTAACATCCTGGCACATCGTTACAAGATAATTGACAAAATATAAAAGAAATTTTATTCTAATAAATATTTTTACAGTGTGTAGAATTTGCTTAAATTGGCACTCATTTATACCATTTTAAATGATTTCTGTCTCTGCCACACAAGGCCATCATTATCAAGCAGTAGTAATACTTCACTGTTCTGATGTTTATAAAGTCTTCCTTCATATTTAGCTGCAAACTGTTTAATTTTTTAAACCATAGGCAGCAATGATAGACAGTAACCATGGCATTTTCAGGTCATGATGGATATTATTGTTTCTACATACCAGGGTGCATCAATAACACTTTGAAGCACGTTATTTTGTAAAGTTTTGAATTATTGTAGTGTTTGATTTCTTTGTACAACAAGAGTTTATTATACAGTAACAGTGCTCAAGGAGTCTTCCATATTTTCGTGAATTCTATTCCAAGTTCTTCTCATTTCTTCTTAATACCTATAATCACTTCTTAGCACGTACCATATGTTGTTTCTAATTAACCTTTCTTCTAGAGTGTTACCCAGATATTTATCGAATTATTTGCTAATTGATTAGAATTGATAAGTAATCTGCTTTCCTGTTGGCTAGTTGACATGAGTATGCTTTGCCTCATTCAATTTAATATGCCATTTTGTCGTCTGTCTAATGACACTATTAACTGCTAATTGTAGATTGTTTGTTGCTGCTGCTGCATTGATATCCTTAGCTAATAATGCAGTGTCGTCAGCAAATGTAGCTGCTGTCACCCTATCATATTTCAATTGTGGTATGTCTTATGTGTACAAGTATTCAATAGGTCTGTGGTATCAAATGAAATATCTTTTCGATCAGCGTAACACTCACCATACGTTATTCTTAACTGCTGATCTGAGGTGTATGCTTTGAGAATTTCGATTATCTGTAAAGATAAGGTTACTTTCATTATATGATCAGACATTCATGCCACACTTTATCAAAAGCTTGGGCCAGATCCAAGAACATTGTAATGCATAGCTGTGATATATTCTTTTCTTCCAACGATGTAATGGTACATTAAATCCGTTTATGAATTTGGGGGTACATGAAAATATAATTTTATTTTTTATTCAAATGTAATCGAATATGTGAGAAGAAAGGTTTCCCAATATACTACAACGCAGTTCGCCACAACGAGTTGGCATCAAGGTCAAGTGGCTACGTGCCGATTGTCAGCAAGGCAGACCCAACAACGACAGGACACTCCTAAAAACGTCATCAAAATATATGAAAACGTAATAACTGCAACATATCACAATGCCGTCATAGACAGAGAACAATAGATTCGATGACGAATTATCCCTTCCACTCAGGAAGTAGACGCCATGTTCTCGCCCCAGTCGAATCAACATCGTCCGTGCAACAGCACGCTACAAAATCTGCTGGCCAGCAAAAGTATTTTAAAAGTGTAAAAATGTAATCAATCATGCGAACAGTTCAATTAGTAGAAAAAACTAACAATGTAAGCTGTAAATTAGAGTCAGTGACAGTAAAAGGAACCAGTACAGAAATCGGCTGAACACCTGCCTGGATCATGAAGGACGTTTGACTACATCTGCAATCACATCATTTCAGGAAAGTAAACCCGTTCAAAATTATAACCTTCACATATTAATTTGAGCTCAATTAAATAAAAATGTACCATTTTTGGTGTGTTTGTGTGTGTGTGTGTGTGTGTGTGTGTGAGCATGGATGCGTGTACCGGTATACAAATTATAAGAAGTCACAGGCATTGGTTCATGTTACGTGACCCATAACGTAATGAGATAAATATTAACTGGAGTAAGTTTTCTAACTTCATTTGAGAATAATCAGAGAAGCTGAATATAATATTAAGTATGTAATTGAGATTGATGTAAAGTTAATACAGCGGAAATACGTCGCCGCCATTTTGTTATGTATTTGATTAAGACTCCATCTTGTTTTTGTATTTTCAACAATTGAAATATTCAGAGTATTAAAACCTCAAGTCTTTTTAAACTAAATGTTGTCCGAGTCATTATTTTCAAACACCCATGCTGTTTTCTGTGCTCGCTTAATAACGGACCTGGACCCAAATAAAAGAAAAAAGTTATGTTGGCAACAGCGCCACGTGTGTACACAAATGTAAACAGCGTAAGAGTGTATTGAGTTTAAAAGGTAAGTCACTTAAAAAAAAATAATATCTAATAAAGTGAGGGAATATGTTAACAAATGACGACCCGGACAGTGACTTGTGTGTTAGTTAACAAGGACTTTATATAAAATTTTATTTATATAAATAAGCCTGCAAGAGAGACAGAATGGGTATTGAATTAATGTATAACGTAATACGTAAGTAGTTAGGTTATGTTGTGTTTGATTGTATGTACAGTAATAGTAATATTTTAAAAGGAAATATATTTAAAATTTTTAAATGGCAGACAATGATGAAAGTGTCAGCTTAACTGACACGGAAACAGAATCAATGATCATGAGCGGGGTCAATGCGAAATCAACACCTACAGTTAGTAAGGTGTCGTTAGACGATATATTCCAGTTGATGAAAGCTCAAAATGATAACTTAAATGCCAAATTTGATGAAAAATTTAATGAACAAAGTGTAAAGTTTGATGAGAAATTCAATGCACAAAGTGTAAAGTTTGATAATTTTGATGAGAAATTCAATGCACAACGTGTAAAGTTTGATAATTTTGATGAGAAATTCAATGCACAGAGTGTAAAGTTTGATGAAAAGTTTGACAAATTTGCTGAGAAGTTTAATGAAGTGAAAAACGAAATTAAGAGACAAAATTTTAATTTTGATAAACAGATTAACGAAATAAATACACATTATGAAAATATGAAAGAAAAAATAGTAGCATCAGTTAGCGAGGTGTTTGATAGACAAATAAACAGAGTAAATAACATAATTGATAATTTTACAAAGAAGAAAGTAGATGATAATTGTGAGATTAAGATGGGGGTAGAGAATGTGGAGAAACAGATAAATTAAACGTAAATAAAGACGGTCAGATGACATATAATGAGGTAAGTAGGGGTGAGAATTATGACAATATAAGTAAAAATATGGTATTAGAGAATAATGGGGTGAATATTGAGAGTACTGATGAAGTTTTAGAATGTAATAATGGAATGTTAGTGTGTGTTGATGAGTCAGAGAGAAAGTGGAGAGAGAGTATACAGGTAGAGGGGTTGCAGGGGGTAAATTTTTCCCGTGATGTTGTAGGTGGGGGTGAATAAAAGGCTTCACGAGCGTATTTGGAAGACGCATGGTCTGCAAATAGCCGTCCCTGGATTTTTTGTGCACCTGATAGGTGGTGCAATAATAAAGTAGTTGTGTCCCCTGCATATATTGAGAGAGAGAGTGTGATAGGAAGTTACGATGGGAGACATGATGAAAGAGAGTTGTGTGTTAATTGGGAGATGGAGTTATTTAGAGTGAATAGAAATTATAAAGAATTGGTGGAAAGGTTAGGAGTAGAGATGGTGTATAATTATAGTGAAATTTTACCTGATGTTGAAGCGGAGGTAGTAGCAGAAGTAGATGATAATATTGACGAATTATTAACTTACCTGGTGGTGACAGATAAAACTAAAGGTGACAGGACCATACTCAATCGTGACAAGTTATATGAGATAATAATATGGAGTGATCATATTGATTATAATAGTATTGTGGAAAATTATAAAAAATTGAATAATCTGTACATTGATAATCATAATATAAGGTATTCAATAAAAAATGATTTGTATAGACCTAAGATTAGATGGTTATTTGATGATGGTGGATAAGTGTTTTATTGTTTATGAACATTTAATTATGTGAATAGTGTGGTTTTGAAATGGATTGTTTTGGGAACTGATTAATGGTCAATGATAACAAATAATAAGTTGGATTGTATATTTTTGTGTGTTAATATCAAGGTATTTGTGTATTACATTATGTTGTGTATTATATGTATTTTTATGTAAACCATGTAGATAATAGGAGTTGATTGAATAATAGTTATAACATTTTTTTTCAGACTAAATAAAGGTAATGAGAATAATTGTGAAGGTTAAGGTAATTAAAGTAATGTTGTGTTTAAATAATTGATCGAATTAAATAATTGAAGATTAATTAATTAATTAAAATGTATAAAGGAATTTAGATAATGAATTTAAATGATTTTCAGAGATTTAAATTGTATAGTGAACAGTAAATGACTACACATATAATATGTTCAAGCGTTGAGTTATATTATGATTATGAGGTAAGTGATGCATTTTCTAAGGTAATTTTTTCAATGATCATAGTTAATGTAAAAAGGTAAAAGATAGAGTTTGGGTAATAATGAGTATTTAAATAAGGCATTTGAGTCAGTCAAAGTTAACTTTAGTGGGTGTTAGATGAAATAAGAATTTTGAAGAAAGTAATACAGAAACAGGGTAATAATAGGGACACAGTAGCGATAGTGCATATATGTAGAGAAAGTGAGAATAATGTAATTAGAGAGTAAATAGTTGCTGGTGATATTTTGTAGTAAGGGTGAGGTGGTAAGGAGTGATCAACGTGTGTCGTTGGGCAGGGAATTGTGAAGGGTCGAGGAGTGTTTGCCGAGATTATGGGAAGGGCAAAAAGTGATGAATGGAATTGCCAAGGTCGGGAACACACATCCTAGATACAAAGAGGGTATTAGATATTTGATTATAAAAGAGGAGAATGGTATAAGTGGAATTAGTGTTGAAGGGGGTTATTATTGAGAGATTGGTGTCACCCTATGTAATTCTGTTAGTGATTATTAGAAATGAGAAAGGGAGTAAGATTATAGATATAAATGCCAATTCAATAAGTCAAATCATTGTGAATAACTGAGAGTCACCCAAACTAATGAAAGAGGGAAATGTTAAATAAAAAATTCATAGTAGAGATGGAATAGTAAATCAAATTGATGTAACATGAATGTTAATAATAAATTTGAATTTTTATAGAATTAAATGGTACAATAATGAATAATTAAAAGTTTGATATAAAAGAGTTGATGGAAATGATAATAGTAGTGTTTATAAATTTTATACAAATTATTTAAATGTGAATTGTTTGGTTAAATGTAGCAATGATATTATTCATGTATATTATGTTATTATACAAGATAAATGGGTGATTTTGGGGGTTTGTTTGGTGTTAATAGAAATGTAAATCAATTGTGGAAGGTAGAGACAGCAAATGTAGAAAGACATAAGTTTAGATATAGGTAGGCTATTGCAATGGCGGCATGTGCCACTGTAGATAGCGTTATGGGTTGATGAGTAACGCACAAATACGTTACCATCATCGGAGGCCGAAATTGGCGTACATACACTGTACAACTTTAATATAATTTTAAATTATATATGATTTTAACCGTACAGTGTATAAATGATGTTAGAGTGTAAACTTGCTAATGAAGATGATTTCCCCGCCTTTTCGGGCGATTACTGTCTTACCAGCACTAATCGTGGTTTTGGACAACAACCAGCTGTGGGCAGCAATTGTAAAACTGACCATGGTTGGTTGCCCATGAAATTGGTGAAAATTGGAATTAACGGGGGGCCACTTAGGGGAAATCCCCGGAACTATGGAACAGCGGCTATCACCTTGTTCGAGTAGGAACAGTCAAACAGGTGATAGACCCTTAAGGGTATAAATATGTAACAGCAGATATTTTGATATCTGGCAATTTAAAAATGTAAAGCCGAAGCAAGGACAGGAGACGACAAAATTCCTCTATAAATTCAGTCCTTGTGGAAGCAACTGACGCCACAGTCCAGTGGGGGTCATAGTGTGTGTGGTAAGGAGGTTGCTACAGGGGTAGTAACGTTAAATGAATATCAAATATTAAGTATATGGTGTTGATAAAATGGTGTTGAGCGTAAAAAATAATTATGATTTTGCTTTGAAGAAGTATTAGTATCAGGAAATGAGATCAATGAATTTTAAATAGCTAGATTGTTTGCCATAATGAATTTGTGTTTTGGATTCTATATAATAGATATATAGATAAATTGTTGTTGATTCTTTTAAACTTAATGAATTGTTTTACATGTTATTGCCTTAGTGTAAGAGTATATTTTTTTCTTGTGTTGGAAAGAGTTAACATATTATTGACTGGAGTCAAAAATTTGATAAAATATAGGAATGCAAAAGAGAAAGAGACCTCTATCATAATGCTTGTTTCATATCTGTATTAAAGATATTAGGAATTAAGGAAAACCAATGCCTATTAACATAAACCAATGCGGCTAAGGGGAAACAGATCAGTTGGGATATGGCATCATACAAGGCCACTCTTTGATTTTATTTGGGATGTTTCAGAGTTTGGTGATGCTGTGGCGGCGGTCCTGAGCTGGCCAGCGCGTCAGAGCAGGAATGTCAAGTGCCTGACTGGCCTTGCGGTGTTGGGATCTCGCCAGAGAAGTCCAGTAAGGTCATGCAGGTACTGTCACAATCACTGGACCAAGGGTAAGTTATTTGTATTCTTTTTATGTAAAAACTACAGGGGGTTGTGGCGACATATCCGGACTGATCCCTTTAGGAAGTATGAATGAGTCAATGAGAGTATTCATGCTTCAGCATAAAACCTCTCATTGAGGGGTTTTTGTAATGGTACATTATATCCGTATAGGAATTTGGGGGTACATGAAAATATAATTTTATTTTTTATTCAAATGTAATCGAATATGTGAGAAGAAAGGTTTCCCAATATACTACAACGCAGTTCGCCACGACGAGTTGGCGTCAAGGTCAAGTGGCTACGTGCCGATTGTCAGCAAGGCAGACCCAACAACGACAGGACACTCCTAAAAACGTCATCAAAATATATGAAAACGTAATAACTGCAACATATCACAATGCCGTCATAGACAGAGAACAATAGATTCGATGACGAATTATCCCTTCCACTCAGGAAGTAGACGCCATGTTCTCGCCCCAGTCGAATCAACATCGTCCGTGCAACAGCACGCTACAAAATCTGCTGGCCAGCAAAAGTATTTTAAAAGTGTAAAAATGTAATCAATCATGCGAACAGTTCAATTAGTAGAAAAAACTAACAATGTAAGCTGTAAATTGGAGTCAGTGACAGTAAAAGGAACCAGTACAGAAATCGGCTGAACACCTGCCTGGATCATGAAGGACGTTTGACTACATCTGCAATCACACATTTCAGGAAAGTAAACCCGTTCAAAATTATAACCTTCACATATTAATTTGAGCTCAATTAAATAAAAATGTACCGTTTTTGGTGTGTGTGTGTGTGTGTGTGTGTGTGTGTGTGTGTGTGTGTGTGTGTGTGTGTGTGTGTGTGTGTGTGTGTGTGTGTGTGTGTGTGTGTGTGTGTGTGTGTGAGCATGGATGCGTGTACCGGTATACAAATTATAAGAAGTCACGGGCATTGGTTCATGTTACGTGACCCATAACGTAATGAGATAAATATTAACTGGAGTAAGTTTTCTAACTTCATTTGAGAATAATCAGAGAAGCTGAATATAATATTAAGTATGTAATTGAGATTGACGTAAAGTTAATACAGCGGAAATACATCGCCGCCATTTTGTTATGTATTTGATTAAGATTCCATCATGTTTTTGTATTTTCAACAATTGGAATATTCAGAGTATTAAAACCACAAGTCTTTTTAAACTAAATGTTGTCCGAGTCATTATTTTCAAACACCCATGCTGTTTTTCTGTGCTCGCTTAATAACGGACCTGGACCCAAATAAAAGAAAAAAGTTATGTTGGCAACAGCGCCACGTGTGTACACAAATGTAAACAGCGTAAGAGTGTATTGAGTTTAAAAGGTAAGTCACTTAAAAAAAAATAATATCTAATAAAGTGAGGGAATATGTTAACAAATGACGACCCGAACAGTGACTTGTTTGTTAGTTAACAACGATCGCTCAGTTACATCAGTGATGCACTTGTCCATTAGTTTAGTGTTAATTATAAATCAAAATTGGTGGGTTGATAATGGGTTTGAGCATTTAAGGAGCATATGTTTAGCAAAAAGGATGAAGGCTGATGACTTTTCATTTTATGGTTTACCAGGTTTAGGAATAATGAACACAATGGCAGTTTTCCTGATTCTATGGGTTGTATAAATTAAAGAATGACCTAACTGCTTTAAAAGTGGCTGAATATACCAGCATTCTGGTAAGTTCTTAACTAGCTATAAAGTTTTAACATTATTGCCAAAAGTGACTATACTTCTTGAAACATAAGGGCACCATATGCCAACATATTAGTTCATTGCTACACATCATTTTAGCCCCCTTTTATGCATCCAATTTATATCGTATGATAACCAACAATAAAAAATTGTATGGCATGCAGAACAACAGAAACAAGTGGGCTGTTTTATGCACTGTCATATGATAAATTTATTGTTCCGACCTCATAAACATTTCATGGTGTCCTTGGAAATGCATCAGATAAAAAGTTGGACGAGTTGTCTAGATACATGGGCTGTATGGTTCCACTTATGCACTCACACAAGTTTTGTATCATATGCTCTTGAGACATCAGTGCTGCCAACCTTCCTGCCGCATATAGGCAAGGCAGTTGTGCCACGTAATCTGTGGTGTGATTTTCTTAATTTGTTTTGTAAATATGGAAGTCATTAATACAGAAAGGCTCATTGATGAAATCCAAAACAGGAGAGCACTATGGATTCTGCTTATGAAGATTATAAAAACAGAAATTTAAAGAAGCAACAATGCATTGCAGTGTGTTGCTTTCAACCTAAAACGTCAATGATTTGGATGTGAAGCTGCATACTTGCAAATAAGCCTCTCTCACTGTTTCTAATTGTTATTGTGTACTTTTATACATCAACATCATTTATCAGCACAAAACGTACAAACCAGTACAGAGTACAAGAGCTATGACAATTCTTATCTTAGAATTAGCTTAGGCATATAGGAAATTATTTATGAATGATTTGCAATTTTTAGTTTGAAACCAAGTTGTCATCTTCATATTCAGAAAGTATATACTGTAATATGGTTTTCCTTGAGGAGAAAACGACAGGCCTTGCACTAAATCTTGGCTGACTAGAATAGTTTCTTGGAATATAACAACCAATATTCATCAAACAAGGTAAGACATTGTAAAATAATTAAAAATCTTGTCTCTGTAATCTCTTAGTTTTTTGTATAAATTATGAAAAGACAGTTTACATATTGTGCACAGGTAATTGGATGACCTTCCTTCCCATCTTATTTTCCTTCTTCTCTTCAGAATGAACCGGCTTCATAAGTGGCACACAACAGCAATGGACCCATTTTCAGTACTGATGATGGCAGCGTTGAATGAGCTTGTTCACACCACTTCTAATATTTTTACGGAAGTCAAATCGGATGCAAAACTTATCATACGATATAAGTCGGATGCATAAAAAGGGTCTAAAGTGACATGCTTGTTACTTTGTATCAGAAAAAAGTTTAGTTTAAACTTTGAGCAACATATTAAGTTGAAATATTTAGTTAAAGCATTTTTTATCAGTATTAGAAAAAATGGGTGCGGAGAACCATACATGACTTTCATGTTCTAAGATTTATATTTAAAATCATTTTCTTGAATTCGGTTCGATAATTTCTAAAAAAATATCCCCCACCCTCAAACTATTTTCACTATTTACAGATATTTTTGTTATTATGTGGTAGTAGTTTAATATAATGTTATTTTCCAATCACTTTATTTATAAAAATTAGGTCCTTTATTTTTATAAAGAAACTGAACTCTGCAGATAATCATCCCTCCTCCTCAACCAATCCCCACCATTAATGATATTTACACTTTCATAGAGTAATAGTTTTATCATATGTAATTGCTAATGTATTATCTTATCCCAAGGTAATTGCTAAAGCTTATCCCAAAAAGTTCAAATAAAATGTATATTTTTACCAAGTTAAAACAGAAATGGCCAAGCTTGTCAGACTGATGAAAGTGAGTAGCCTTTGAATAGTATAAAATAAAGAATGTTGTACAGCGTAATGTTAAAGTTCAAGAGGAATTTATTAAAGGAGAAAGGAATTAAAATTTAAAGAGTTCATGATGACATTTTGAGGTTACAGCCATTAGTCCCATTATTTTTGGTAGCCAGACTTCATATAATCTGGTCCTCTATTAATACTTTTTAAATTAATTCAAACAGATCCCTATATGAAGCATTGTTAAACTTTTCTCTGATTATTATTTCCTGTTTTGAACAGTAGACTTGCTGTAGTTTCTGCTGGATAGACGAATGTATTTATATGTCCCTCCAAAACAGTTGCAGAACGAGGGTATACCTAATGATTATATCATTATATACCTTATGATTATCTATGTGTAATATTTTACATCTAGACACCTTTATAAATCATATATTAATTTCTGATTAATTATAATTATATCTGATATTAATTTCAGATATTAATTATAAAACATTAGTTTCTTTATATGGTTCTAGGTTATTCTACGTTCACCGTATATAGGAAAGGACTTGATAACTCTAAGCAGGTACAAACAGATGATAGGTCGTGCAGGACGAGCTGGAATGGGCGAAACAGGAGAAGCTTTCTTACTCTGTAAACGAAGTGATACACATAAGGTTAGCTGGTTACTTTTTATTTTACATACAGTAGAACATGAATTATCCAAAGTAATTCTGACTGAGGGTAGTTGGGATATACAAAAATTTTAATATTCAAAGACACAAAAATGTGTAGTACAGTAAAAAAAACCTCTGCTCAACAGTCCGTAAAGGACCAAGGCATACCACACGGCTTTTGTATTTAGTGGGATGGTTGCATGGCTAGTACAATGCGCCGCCAGCCGCTAGTTGCGGTATTCACAGCCAGGAGGTGCTGCTGTTATCTCGGTTGGCTACTCAATTTTGCCTCACGACGCTGAGCGCACGCTGTACTGAACCACCGCCAGGAATTGAACCTGGTACCACGTGCAAATAAATCTCACGTGCTAGCCACTAGACCACCTGGAGACTGTAGTACAGTATAATTTGCATAATAAGTGTCACATATGACAATGTGGGCTAGGCTGCCTGTAGTGTTTAAAATTGTGCACATGTTAGACTTGTAGCTGCGTTATTACATGTATTTCAAGAATGCAGTTTTCCACTGCACAGTACACTACACTTACCATTAAATATTACACTGTATATAAAAAATAAAAATTGTAAGAAAGAGTTGAGTACAATAATGAAACATTTTAGCTATGCATTTGTAGTTCAGACATCATACGCTTTCGAGTAATTTAGGCATGATGAAAAAGTCACTTATATTTGTTAGATCATTTTCAAACATCTTTTTTTTGCTACATTTTTCAACTGTTTTAACAAAGTAAGTTCTGTGTTCAAAACTGAAAATAAGTTCTGTTTTCAAAACTGAAAACGTAATATAGTGATAATCTTTCCAATCTCCAATTATACCAGAGTGTTTCAATTTTTGTCTTCGATTTGTATTGTCATTTTCTGTCTTCATGCTTGAAAATTATTATGTTAAAAATAAAATCAGTCAAGTACTATGTTTTCCTTTTTTGGTAATATGAAGTGATTGTTAAATAATTATCACTTCATATTAAGTAACGTTAAATATTAATTTCATAATTATCATTAAATAATTAACATAAAATTGATTTGATGTGTAAGGAAAGACATTTAGATTGAGTTTCATGTACGATGCTAACAATAATAATTAGATCATATTTGTGAATTTTTCTTTACCACCAATTTTGGATACTTGATGTCTGGATAATTGGCACTCCAGTGTACACACACACACACACACACACACACACACAAACTAACTGTTTTGTGTGATTTTATTTGTAAATACTTCCATAGTAACTTATATTGCAATAAAATCACACACTCACGCTCATGCATATATAATTACATGTAAGGCTATATATAATTATACGAACAGATGTCTGTGTAGAAAGAACTCTATACTTTGTAATTCAAAATGCCATCAGAGATCACCGTATAACAACAAATAAATACATGTGAAAGACCGTGTAACAAACAAACAAAACATATATATATATATATATATATATATATATATATATATATTTGAATCACTTTCTGCTACAGTCCGTTTCTTGATGTATATAATACATTTAATATTTATAAATAAATTTACTTCAAGGAAAAAAAGGTATATCTTGAAGTAAATTTATTTATAAATATTATATATATATATATATATATATATATATTGTAACAATCTACAAAATTCAAAGTTTACAAAATAATAAATTGTGGTTTACCAAAATTAAAAATTTTGGTGTTTTTGTAAAATATTGTTTTTGTATTTAGTATGATTCTTGTAAAAATTTAACTCTTTTATTTCTGTTTCTGTTAATTGTATCACTTTGCGTTTTTTGAATTAACTTCTGAGTTAATTGTGTTATTGCCAGCACTAATCGATAGACGGTTCTTCTTCTTAACTAGGTATTCTCCGTCCACTTTGGTAAAAGCCGCCTTTCGGATAGTCCGTGATCTCAAAATTATTTTATTTTTAATTCTATTTATTAAATTTATAAATAAATAGAAACCAATTTGCAGAAATTTTAGATTTATTAACAATTTGTTAATGTATCGAGTGTTAATCGATTATTCAACAGTAGTATCGACTCGTTCTCAGGGCCGTCGATTAATTTTTACATCTGTATTTTATATTAATTATTAGGTTCTTTGAACGGTTATTTTATATAGTCAGAGAAGGGTAAAGTCAGGAAAGTATAACACTTACATGTAAAAAGCTTAATAATTAAAAATTACAATGTTATTATTTAATATATAATGTTTATTAAAGATTAAATTTCAAACCATTGAAGTCTGGATGATCATATAGGCAAAGCTCGCTTTGAATTGTGGGAGTCAAGATGGCGGCTTCCGTACTGCTCCTGTTTTAATGAAGTCGGCTCGACAAAAATTTCTTCCAATAAATGTTGTCCCTTCAAAGTTTCCTCATCTCCGCCGTTGTGATTATTCCTTCTGGTGTTAGTGGAGTGGTCCTGGTTAAGTGTTTTGTGGTTCACTTCGATAAAATGTGTGTGCTAATGTTTAAATTCACTTCGGTCAATTAGGTCGAAACTCGCACTACTCGTCTCGTTATTAAGAATTATTTGTTTTATCGGTTTAATTTATTATTTCACTCCTTTACTGTTCCGTATTACTTTAGTTTAATTGGGTATTAATTGTGCTCACTGAGTTTAAGGTTTAAGTTCAATTTTTAGAAATTATGATTTTTCACTGTAGACTAGGCTTACAGACCGATCGCCATATTTGTCTGTTATATAGGTTAATATAAGCAAAAATCTCATTCAAGTGTGCTCGACAAGATCCAATAATTAACTGTTCTCATTTCCTTCGTTTCCTGAAAATGTCTTAGCCAATTTAATATTAGCAATACGTTGTTTTAAAAATGTTTGGCTTCCGCTACATGCAGAAAATTTACATTATATTACTGAATATATTTTGCTATTATTTAATTTTATGAAATACTAAATACATAATCTCTTTCTTTAGTTCATTCTGCTTGATTTGATACCAAATAAGATAGTTTTACAAAGTTTTTAATCTAAAATGCTATATTTCTTTCATTTTGAAAAAGTAGGCTTTAAAATTTACTTCCTGTCCTTCCCCAAATGTTTGCCATTTTATATGTTATATTTATGATTGTACTAAATCTCAGATTGACATAATTACACAAGAAATCTCAGATTTCTTGTAATTTTATTAAATGGTTATCTTTTTAATTATTATTCATTAATCTGTGACTCCCCTCTTTGAATTTTCAGTTTTTACATTTGCAATTTTAACAATAATTCTTACTATCTTTTTATAATATCTTTCTTAATTATAGTTACAGTTATATGACTCTGTGACTGATTTACCTTATATAATTTTCATCAGTTTAACTAGTTTACTGGATTTGATTCATCAATTATAATGTAGTTTAGATTTACCATTTGGCCTAGATTTTATCTGGTTTTACATACAAAGTTTTTTAATAATACAGCTTGTTTATACCCTTTGTGACCTTCTATTCTAATACAATGTTAATTAACAATTCCTTACTTTACTACAAGAACATTTGGTAGTGAATTTAAACTATTAATTCATAACAATTATTTGACATTAAAAAAGTGGTATTTAATCTCAGACAATTTAGTCTTGATTAATTCTAGTAACTCATAATAAACATTTTATAATAAAAGAATGGTATCCACACCCAGACATTGCATTCTTGATTAAAACTATTAAACATAATAAACATTTTAGAATATTAGAACATTACTCTCTATTTCCCACATTTAGGTATAGAATTCATTTATTTTAATAGGAACATAACACATCTGTTCCTTCATTTTTAAACCTTTCTTAAAATTACTTGTGTGCAGTCTTATCTGTTTTTATTTTATATTAGGGACATACCCCTTGTAACTTTACTTATTAACTACCTGCTCTCCATTTATCTTACTCATTTCGGTGAATGTTTTTAGATAAAGAGTGGCACTTTCTTAGAAATCTTAGTTCTTGCTTTTCATAATACTATTCTATCAAATAGTATTTATTAAGTTAAATTAAAACCTTAAAGTTGTTTAAAAGTACACATTTATTAAGTTTAAACATTTAATACACCTTCTTGAAGTTTATTTACTATAATATAATAACTTGCACTTGTCCCCTGTTATTTCTTGATACTATCACTAATCAGTTTTATAGTTTTATATTATCAAGATATTTATTTATGGAGGACTCTTAAGATTTGTTTTTATTCATTATAAAATAACTTTTATGGGCGCACTTTTACTTATACCTCTAAACTCTTTTGTTTACATTTATTTTACATTAGTTTCTGTTTTGGGTGTTATACTTTCATTTGTGACATTTAATTTCTTTTGGGGTTTTTGTTTTCTCCTTACTGGGTCTCTTTTGGGTAATTCTGGTAGCCTTCTTCCTACTATCTTGTATCTTCAAAATCATTCCTGTTTATTTGTTATTTCGGTTTGTTCTGGGTTTTGTCTTACTTCATGATTCTCATTCTTGGCTTCTTCACTACAATATTGTTTTATCATGTACGTTGGTTCGTTCTGGGTATCTTCCTTACTTACTCCTATCCTACCTGAGTATTTCCTTACTTTATTTTAGTTTTTTAATTTATTTTTCATTACACATATTTGTTGCATAGTTGCTTTTTCTGTATTTTTACTTCTTCAAGTTATGATTGTATTTTATTGTGATACTTATTTGTTTTCATTTGGATTTTTCTTTGATAGTTATTTTAATTGATATTTATTTATGATCATATTTCATTCATCATTAATGGATAATCTGTCATGCTACAGATTGCTCTCCTCCAGAAGTGATTAGTTCAGACCATACTTTGAGTTTGTCTGAAATAATTGTTTATGATACTTATTATATATTATAATTCTTGACTTCCTTTCCATTTCTATATTTTCTTCTTCATATTTGAGCTTACATATATTTTATTCTTAAATTGATTTTCCTTGATAGTAATAGTCATCTGAGGTTTATTATTATTTATTTTCATTTTTTCTTAACTTGGTGTTTTATCCTTGGGATATTTATTCCCCAACATTCCCTAACACGTGAGCTGGGGCAGTTCAGAGAGGCACTTGTGGCTACATATACTCTGCTGGCCATACTACACTTCTCATTGAGATCAGAGGAAATTCATCTCTGCTCAAAACATAATAATACTGCTGGAATCATCTACAGACAGTCATTAATAAAAATTAGATAAGAATAGTCTATTTACGATTATTAAAAAATATCTTTGGATACCTCACTTCATATTTGCTCAGATTTGTTAATTTTTCTATCTCAGTTATTTTTCTTCTCAGTTATTCTTCTGACTTGTTAGCTCTACTGACATCTTATTTCTTATTATGGTGGTAAGCTCTTTTATTTATATAATTATCACTAGTTATTAAGTATACAGTTTTTTGCGTGAATTCTCTGTTATTCCTTTGTTGTTATCACAATCTGCTTCTGGTCATTGGTAGCATATATTTTATGATATTTTGGTTTTTTCTTAGTTCTCATGAATTGTTCCACTAGCTTCATATTCTTGCAATTATTCTTCTAATTGTCTTTATTATAATTGACATTTATTTTATGATCATAGTTATATTATTGATTTATTTATATATTTTTTTTCTTTAAAAAAAAAAAAATTATTTCGCTCTTGTTTTTTATCCAAATGAATTCTTTAATTATAATATTTATGTGGTCATTGTTTCTCCTTGTATTGCGTAAAGGTTTTATTATTTTTATTCCAACACAAGTTTATTCCCTTTAATTGTATCAGTGGTTCTTACTTCCTTTTCTTTCTCTTCAAAATTATTTCATAAATAGTTTGTTGTAAGTTGCTCTTATTATATTTTATAATTTGTTTGTTTTATTTAACTTCCAAATTCTTTTCTTTAATTCCATAATTAGTTTCATAAATATTTGTTCGTAAGTTGTTCTTACTATCCTTTAGAATTTATTTGTTTTATTTAACTTCCAAATTCTTTTCTTTATTTCCATAATTATTTTCATAAATAATTGTCAGTAAGTTGATCTTACTATATTTTATAATTTGTTTGTTTTATTTAACTTCCAAATTATTTTCTTTAATTCCATAATTAGTTTCATATATAATTGGTAGTAAGTTGATCTTACTGTATATTTTAGAATTTGTTTGTTTTTTAATTCAAAATTCTTTTCTTTATTTCCATAATTATAATCATAAATAATTGTCAGTAAGTTGATCTTACTATATTTTATAATTTGTTTGTTTTATTTAACTTCCAAATTATTTTCTTTAATTCCATAATTAGTTTCATATATAATTGGTAGGAAGTTGATCTTACTGTATATTTTAGAGTTTGTTTGTTTTTATTTATTTAAATTTCTATTCCTCATAATATTTTTTTATGGAAGCCTGGTTATATACGCCTTTGATTCTCTCTGAACCAATCTCCTTTATTTCATACGTATTATTGTTCTTTATTTTGGATACTATATATGGTCCTGTGTACAGTAACAATAACCTTTTCATTATTCCTTCTATCGTGCTGGGTAGTTCACGATTTCTCAGTAGTATTTTCTCTCCAATTTTATAAGTTATTTTACCACTAGCCTTTTGATACTTGTTTTGCCGTTTCTCCTGATCTTCGGCCACTTTGTTGTAAAATTTTACTTTGTCAAACTTATAAACATTATTCATAGGGAACTCTAGGATTTCTTTCTATCTCTCGTGGGGGTGGTTTCTCGTACATGGCGGAGTATGGGGTAATTCCTATGGCTGGATGGTATGCCAAGTTGAGGAATTCCTCTGTGGCTGCTAGATATTCCTGCCATTTTTTCTGTTGATGGTGACAATAGGTTCTTAATATCCTCCCCACTTCTCTTAACACCCTCTCTGCCGGATTACTGCTCGGGTGGTAGACCGATGTTTAGTACGTTCGAACACCCATTGATAATAGGGTATCCCGCCATTTTCTCCCCTTAAACTTGGTTCCATGATCCGTGATGATCGAAAATGGTTTTCCTATGTTTGGGATATACTGTTCTATTATTATTCCCAGAATTTTCCTAGTAGTTGCCCGATTAGCTGGGTATAGCTTAATAAACTTAGTGAAATGGTCCATTACGATTATCAGGTATTTGTATCGGTGTCGACCGCCACTACGGGGAAATGGTCCGCAGATGTCTAAGAATACCTTCTCCAATTTTGCCTGGGATGTTATAGGAATCATAATGCCTTCCTTCTTTTCGTTGTTTGATTTTACCAGTTGGCATATATGACAACATTTGATATACATCCGGACCTTCCGGTTTATGTTTTTTATGTGGCAGCTCTCCTCCAGAGCCTTAATCACCTTTAAGGCGCCCATATGCCCATATCGTATATGGTAATTTATGATTATCTCCTTTTCCATATGGGTTGGAATAACCACCTTCCAAGTCTCCTGCTTTAATGATGTTTTAATGAATAAGATTTCTTTATTTATTTGATAATATTGAGCGACGGTTTCGCCCCCTTCTTCCAATCGAATTGTTATGTTTTTTAATTTCGGGTCTTCCTGTTGGTGGGTGCTAACGTTCGTTAATAATGTGGCTAGATCGGCTCTGGTCCTAATAAGGTGGTAGATTTTGAGTACGCTTTCTTTCTCTCCCTCGAATGTTTGCTCTTCCACGTTAACACGTGATAACACGTCTGCTATGACATTCTTTTTTCCTGGGATGTATTCCCATTGTAGATTGTACTCTTCAATTAAGGGCAAGTATCCACCTTGTCAGTCTGCCGTGATTCAATTTGCATCTTTTTAGGAACGATATTGATTTATGGTCTGTTCGGACGGTAACTGGGTAACCCAGAATGTAGGTGCGGAATTTACCACAAGCGAATACTACACTCAGCAATACCTTTTCAGTTACAGTGTAGTTCTTTTCGCACTGGTTTAAAGATCTACTCGCAAAGCTAATCACTTGATGTTGACACTTCTCATCTTCTTGATACAGCGTCGTTCCTAGGCTGATGTTGCTGTCATCGAAGTTCAAGAAAAAAGGTAGTTTAAAATTTGGGTGGGGAAGTATTATTGTTTCCAGAAATTTATCCTTAATCAGTTGGAAAATCACATCCTGCTCTTGACCCCAGATCCATTTGTTTTTTGATGATAACTGTGGTTGAAACCTTGCGGTTAATTCCAAATATTGTTCCTGGAACTTGCGGTAATAATTACAGAGTCCCAGGAATTACTGTAATTGCTTTCTATTCTTGGGTGCAGGGAATTTCTGGATCGCTTCCACCTTTTCTGTAGATGGTGAGATTCCTCAGTCATCCAAGTTAAAACCCAAGAACTGAACTTCTCTTGCAATGAACTTGGATTTTTCTAATTTAAGCGTGATGTTATTTACAGACAACTTCTCAAGTACGTGTTCCACGCAGTAGCAGTGTTCCTCCCAAGTTTCTGAGGTAATCAGTAGATCATCTACATACACGGTGGTAAACTGAAGTGCTTCCTGTCCAAGTATCTGGTCCATGCAGGTCACAAAGATGGCAACTGAATTCACGAGTCCGAAGGGCAATCTCTTGAATTGGTAATTGCGCCCCTCGAATATGAATGCCAGATACTGACGACTCTGTGGGTGTAACTCCACCTGCCAGTAACCGCATACCGTTTCCCAGGTACTAAAGTATTTGGTACCGTGGAATCGTTTCAAGATTTCTTCTATCTCCCCGGGCGATGTTCTGTCATTGATTATCATTTTGTTTATTTCGCGCGCATCCAAGCAAAGTCGGACTTGGCCGTTTTTCTTAGGAATAGCCACGATAGGGCTGGTGAATGGAGATTGGCTACTCTTTATGATGTCACTGTTAATCATTTTATTTATTTCTGCTCTTACAGCCTCTTTTCGTGAATGCGCAATGGGGTATGATTTTCGGTTAAACTCTACTGTTTCTCTAAATTGAAGTGTACATTGGTAATTTTTTACCTTACCGGGTTCGTCTGAAAATACTGAGCGGTACTTTTCATATATTCTTATTAACTGATTCGCTTGGTGTATGGGTAATTTCTCCCTTGTGATTCCGCCCCGGAAATCCCTTATTTCCCGTATCTTTTGGGACCATAAATCCTCATCCGTGTTATCGTATATTATGGGGTTAACGATGGAGTTATTTTCGATATAGTTTATGTTTCGAATTTGTTGGTGGATACTGCTGGGAAGTACTGTCTCGCTACCTACTAAATCAGCCGTCCAGGTCAGCCCTCTTGCAAACAGCGATACCTTTTCTGTGCGTAAATCGATGATAGCAGAGTTCCTCCTTAGCACATCGCACCCCACCAATATATTAAAGGGCAATCCTGTTGCAATTAAGAATACCATGTTTATAGCTATACCCTTGCTAATCGCGTTTACTGATACTTGCCTTCGGATCGTTTTGTTTTGGCGACCAGTGGCACCTATTAATACAATATTATTTATCGGTAATGTCGGCAATATTTGACCACATCCCTTTTGGATTCTCTCCAATTCAGTTGTGTTAATTATAGATACATTCACACCTGTATCGATCATTAATTGGGCGAAGACTCCTTCCACTTCCGCGTTTATATAAATTATTTTATTGTTTAGACTATTGAGGCGAGTGTCGTCCTCCTCCAATAGTTCGTTTCTAGTATTTTTTAAGTAGTTGCAATTAATGATTGTAATATTATTATAGTTAGTTGCTCTTTGCAACTCTTGTTGATACCCAGGAGATAGGAGCAGTAAAGGGTCATGATAATTCATCACTGTCTCCTCCCGTTTAAATTCTCATTTTCGTCGTTATTAAGGTTAGGACCGACCGATGCGTCAGTCGGGAAACCTTGAGTGGGTTCCTGTCGCTCCGTGCGATGTTCAAATGGTTGTTCTCGGTTTGGGTTCCGTTCTGGGTCATCTAGACTGGTACTTCGTCTAGGCGGATTGTACCTCGGACCATCACGTTCTCTGCTTCTCTGCTGATCCTCATACTCGTGGAAGCTGTTACGCCGCTAATGGGTGTATCTTTGTTGGCTGTTTCCTTCGGCTCGTATGAAATTTACCCTTGGCCGGGAAAACCTGTTGTTATTATTGTTATTGTTTGGTGGGTACCCTCTATTATTATTATAATACCGTTCGGTATTATTATGGTTTGGGTTTCTCTGACTATTAATATTTGAATTCTGGTAATAATTATTGCGATTACCTTGGTAACCGTTATTATTTCTATTTGCATTTTGGTTAGTAGGACCGTTATTATTATTATTATTGTTGGTATTATTATAATTTGAATTGTATCGGTTCCCTTGGTATCCATTGCTGTTATGGTTATTACCGTTGTTTGGGTATTGATTATTTCTGATTTCCGGCCGATCATTCCTCCTTCTGCTTTGCCGATAGTACTCCACATTCTCGTAGTTCTCCAACAGTTCAGTCATAGCCTGTATCGTTTTTATTTGGCTACCCCTCCTTGCTCTTATTACTTCTTCATCGTAATGGTACGATAGCTTGTTTACGAGGCATTCTTCTGGTATGGCCGGTTCCAAATGCTTCGCCAGACATACCTTTCCGAGGAAGTATGCGGTCATAGTGTTACCCATTTGTGTTTTGTATCGGCCATGACAGATGTCGCGTATTAAGTTCTGGGTGGTCTCCGACCAGTACTTCGCCTTGAATAAGTTTTTGAATTGCTGGTAGTCGGCGATCTCACTCCGATTTGCCATCCACCAATTGTCAGTCATCTCCCGGAATGATTCGTCCAACAGTTCTCGGTTATTAATCCATCTGTTGCCCCTATGTTTGGCAATGTATTCCTCGATTCGGGCCAAGAACTCCATCGGCTTCCTTTTATATTGGCGGAAATTCGGCCATTCCCGATTCTCGTTTATGGGGATACCCGTGAAGTTAGTTGGTCGGTTTCTAATTACTTCCATCTCTTTCTGGCTCTGCCGTACTTGGCCGGTGATATTCGTCATAGCCACTTCCATACCGTCACACCTTTCCGCGACTTGGTTCCGTAACTTCCCTAATTCTTCCTGGGTTTCTCTTCTGTTTTCTTCCGCTTTCCTGCGACTGTGCTCTTCGATATTAGTGAATTTGGTGTTTACCACTTCCTTGAATTCCTGTACTTTCCTCTCGGTCTGGTTACATTTTCCGTCAACGTCCATGATCTGTTGTTTTATTACCATGGTTTCTTCTTCTATTTTCTTGTTTGTGTATTCCTTATTATCATTGAGTTCCTTGCTCATTTCTTCTTTTAACAACTCCATCCTTTCATCTAACTTGTCCAAATTTTCCTGGTTAACCTCCCTTAATTCTTCTCTTAATAGTTGGTTATCCTCTCCCAATTCTTCCAACTTCTCCCCCATCTTCTCTTCCATTTTCTTGTTATTTTCCTCCATTTTTTCTTCCATCTTCTTGCTAGTTTCCTCCATCTTCTGATTAGTTTCATCAATTTTCTGACTCAAGGATCGGTTGTCCTCTTTCAGTTCCTTGCTGGTTTCCTGTATTTTCTTATTTGTATTTTCAATTTTATTACCCAATTCTTCCTTTAAAGACTGGTTGTCCTCCTTCAATTCTTCTAATTTCTTACTATTCTCTTCCATCTTGGATTCTATGTTCTTATTTATTCCTTCCATGTTTTTACTTAAGGATTGGTTATCTTCCTTCCTTTCTTTACTCGATTCTTCTTTTGTAGAATCCATTTTCTTACTCATTTCTTCCTTGGTGGATTTGATTTTTTCCATCATCACTCTGAACATCTCTTGTATTGACGTGTTCTCTGTTTGTGAGGGTTTCTTGGGCTGTTCCTCTGGTGGTGCGGGTTGTTTAGGTTCCATTGGGAGTAATAACATTTCCACGTCTTCCACAGGCGTCGCCTCCTTGTCTTCCATATTAATTTCCTTTTCGGCCTCTGCCGCCCTTTTCTTCGATGTTGCACGACGCTGCATTTTGCTTATTCCTCTGACTGGATAACCGCTGCCAAGCTTAAATTATGAATTGGGCAAATTCTAGTGGCCTATCAATCCCTAATTAAAGCCCCTTAGTTGGACGCCAATTTTGTAACAATCTACAAAATTCAAAGTTTACAAAATAATAAATTGTGGTTTACCAAAATTAAAAATTTTGGTGTTTTTGTAAAATATTGTTTTTGTTGTTTTAGTATTTAGTAAATAAATTTTGTAATTGATTCGTGTAAAAATTTAACGCTTTTATTTCTGTTTCTGTTAATTGTATCACTTTGCATTTTTTGAATTAACTTCTGAGTTAATTGTGTTATCGCCAGCACTAATCGATAGACGGTTCTTCTTCTTAACTAGGTATTCTCCTTCCACTTTGGTAAAAGCCGCCTTTCGGATAGTCCGTGATCTCAAAATTATTTTATTTTTAATTCTATTTATTAAATTTATAAATAAATAGAAACCAATTTGCAGAAATTTTAGATTTATTAACAATTTGTATAATGTATCGAGTGTTAATCGATTATTCAACAGTAGTATCGACTCGTTCTCAGGGCCATCGATTAATTTTTACATCTGTATTTTATATTAATTATTAGGTTCTTTGAACGGTTATTTTATATAGTCAGAGAAGGGTAAAGTCAGGAAAGTATAACACTTACATGTAAAAAGCTTAATAATTAAAAATTACAACGTTATTTAATATATAATGTTTATTAAAGATTAAATTTCGAACCATTGAAGTCTGGACGATCGTATAGGCAAAGCTCGCTTTGAATTGTGGGAGTCAAGATGGGTGGCTTCCGTACTGCTCCTGTTTTAATGAAGTCGGCTCGACGAAAATTTCTTCCAATAAATGTTGTCCCTTCAAAGTTTCCTCGTCTCCGCCATTGTGATTATTCCTTCTGGTGTTAGTGGAGTGGTCCTGGTTAAGTGTTTTGTGGTTCACTTCGATAAAATGTCTGTGCTAATGTTTAAATTCACTTCGGTCAATTAGGTCGAAACTCGCACTACTTGTCTCGTTATTAAGAATTATCTGTTTTATCGGTTTAATTTATTATTTCACTCCTTTACTGTTCCGTATTACTTTAGTTTAATTGTGGTATTAATTGTTCTCACTGAGTTTAAGGTTTAAGTTCAATTTTTAGAAATTTATGATTTTGCACTGTAGACTAGGCTTACAGACTGATCGCCATATTTGTCTGTTATATAGGTTAATATAAGCAAAAATCTCGTTCAAGTGTGCTCGACAAGGTCCAATACCGACAAGTATCCCTTGTAACTTTACTTATTAACTACCTGCTCTCCATTTATCTTACTCATTTCAGTGAATGTTTTTAGATAAAGAGTGGCACTTTCTTAGAAATCTTAGTTCTTGCTTTTCATAATACTATTCTATCAAATAGTATTTATTAAGTTAAATTAAAACCTTAAAGTTGTTTAAAAGTACACATTTATTAAGTTTAAACATTTAATACACCTTCTTGAAGTTTATTTACTATAATATAATAACTTGCACTTGTCCCCTGTTATTTCTTGATACTATCACTAATCAGTTTTATAGTTTTATATTATCAAGATATTTATTTATGGAGGACTCTTAAGATTTGTTTTTATTCATTATAAAATAACTTTTATGGGTGCACTTTTACTTATACCTCTAAACTCTTTTGTTTACATTTATTTTACATTAGTTTCTGTTTTGGGTGTTATACTTTCATTTGTGACATTTAATTTCTTTTGGGGTTTTTGTTTTCTCCTTACTGGGTCTCTTTTGGGTAATTCTGGTAGCCTTCTTCCTACTATCTTGTATCTTCAAAATCATTCCTGTTTATTTGTTATTTCGGTTTGTTCTGGGTTTTGTCTTACTTCACGATTCTCATTCTTGGCTTCTTCACTACAATATTGTTTTATCATGTACGTTGGTTCGTTCTGGGTATCTTCCTTACTTACTCCTATCCTACCTGGGTATTTCCTTACTTTGTTTAGTTTTTTAATTTATTTTTCATTACACATATTTGTTGCATAGTTGCTTTTTCTGTATTTTTACTTCTTCAAGTTATGATTGTATTTTATTGTGATACTTATTTGTTTTCATTTGGATTTTTCTTTGATAGTTATTTTAATTGATATTTATTTATGATCATATTTCATTCATCATTAATGGATAATCTGTCATGCTATAATATATATATAAGAAACATATACTAAGTCGCAAGTTATTTAATTTTTGCTGCACTAAAAACATTTAGCCTAGGAAATATCAGTTTATCCTTTCGTTATCACTTTCGACTAGGCTCAACCAGTTTGTCCTATTTAGTAAATGGCGACTATAGGCCAAACTGGTTCAGACTAGTTTTATCAGTTTATCCTGGGAGTTCCGTCTCAATTTTAGGATAAACTAGTTCAGACTAGGCCAGACCAGTTGATCCTATCACGTTTTGGATAAACTAGTTTTGCCGAGGAATAACTAGTTTGTCATGAAATTGGGTTTGGCCAGTAACATATACATTAGCATTTTTATTGAAATATTTAAATATAGTATAGGAGGCCTTACAATATTTTAAGTAAATGCATTGTATAGCACAACTTACAGTATTTCAGTTACATTACAATCATAATCAAAATTTGCATTTTTGTTTGAAAAATGTAATTAATACTTGTTTTACTTGTATATGAACCTGTGTTGTGAATATTCACATTTTCCATACAATTCACATTTAATTCACTTTTCACATTTAAGTATATTTCACAAAATACACATTTAAGTATGAAGTGTCATCAGCAAACATTTCGTCAGAGGAACTATAGTTCCATTTACAGTAAAAATACAGTAAACTGTATTTCAACACCAATCAAACTGTGTAACAAAATTGTTTTTTTTTAATTTAAAAAAATGGTATTATGTTTACGAATAAATGGGATATACATTGAATGAAATATCATGACCTAAGGTATGTTCGGGCTTGGTCACTTGAACCATCTGTACTCAGACGTAGGACTGAAAATGTTAAGAAAATCTCTACTACCAAAATTATAGGCGATATTATCATTTTATATTTCTAAAACTTAAAAATAACACACACACATACACAAGAAGTAACACTGGTTGTAAATGCTTCTGGTTTACCACTAACAGTGGATTTAAATGATCAAAGAAGAAAAGATTAGCCAATGCAAAAAATTAATAACTGCTAATAAATCTTGCTTCTCCTAATAAAAAACTCCATAGTTTTCTGTTTTGGTAGGAGATGTGAAACTGAAAGATATAACAATACTTGAGAAATTATACTAACTTTGTTTTTGTTTTTCTTACTTTTAAAGTAAAATTATTTAAGTAACCTTCAATCCATTAAGATAACCATGTAATGACCTGTAGTACCTTCTTAATACATAATAAGATATATTCATTTGAATGTAAAAATTAACACTAGTGACTTCTTGTATCCTTGTCCCTTTCATCGTTTGCACCATTTTCAAATAATATCTGCCAACACTGAAAGATCTCACCCATTATGAAGTAACTGTCAGTTCTATAATTATCAGTGACAACATCAAATTAGTAGACTTTAATAAACTATATCTGACTAATTACACCTGTCAACTTGTAATTAGAAACAGCAAACTCGAGTGGGTCACAAAATTAATAAAATTTAGTTTAGGAATTGTTCATATATTGTAACGTAACATAGTTGAGGTTCCCCAACGTTACATAAAAAATTGGATGAAATATGGTCAAGGACCATACCCTGACTTAAGGTTGTTCAATAGTTCACATGCTTGAGAAGTACCTCAAGTCAAAAGGAGGCAATAACTAATATTAAATGTAAAAGAGCCAGACCAATGAATGATTGAATGTAATGAAATGTTTGTTTTGTACTGTGACATGTTAAGGTCTACAGAGTATTTATGTTGTATGTAGAATATGCTAAAAATGAAATGATGTTGTTTGATAATAATACTTCATCAATAATTATGTTTATATTTATATTAGATTTGTCTTTATACAACCCAGTATAGTTACCAATGTTAGGCACTGTACTAAGTTTTCAGTATTGTATAAAGTTGAAAAATACTGTTATTTTAATTAATGTTTATAAACTGGATCAGGAGTGTGACCAGTGTTTCAAGTCTAACAAGTAGTTCTGACAATTATATCATAAATTAATAAAGGGTTCCAGAACCAGTTAATTAATATAAAAACAAATAACCACTAGTACATTAAAATTCATGTAATTAACTATATAACCAATAATTAATTGCACAGTAGGTCAGGTAAAAAGAAAATTAAGTTAAAAAAACCAAATAATGTTATAATGGTTGTAAATGAATCTATAGGCCTAAATTCCATATTAGTGAAAGGAAATTAATACCTTTTTAGTTAACCCAGTCCAACGAAACTCTGGTAAAACATTTACTGTTTAGTAAGGAAGGTTAGGAGAGAATTTTAGGTGATTCAATATTAATACAAGCATGGAGTATTTTATTGGAAAGAAGTAGTAATATTCTATAATGCCGGCTCAAGGATATATAGAAAACGTGGTTGTTAAGGCAACTGAATTGCAGAAGTTGTTGATTTTGAATTAATTCGTGCTGATTGTTACAAGCTATTAGGTTGAGATGGACCGATATATTTAAAAAATATGAATAAATCTAAAGGAAATATATATCCAAATTGAAAACCCTTTTTTGTAAAACAATTATACTGTAATGCTAATGAATCATACAAATTAAATAACCATCTAAATTATCAATGAATACAATAAAAAAGAATTGAAAGCCTCTCAACTCATTCACAAAATAATTCCGCTGAATTTGGTATTAAACCAATTCATGCTATAAATCGAAGACCAGTAAAGAATTAAAGCCTGAATTAACGGAATTATTGGAAATACAGAAGACTCGGTTTGACGAAATAACCTTCATTGGCAGCAGAAGCTGAGATCCTAATTCCAGTTCACTGGGACCAAGAATTGTGAAGATCGTAAAAGAAGAATAGAAGCCAGAAGATTTCCTGAGAGTTTACCAGTACACACCACCATCAATTTTATTGAAAATCAGAGCAGTTTCACTGGGTGAAGACGAGATAAGCCGCATTTTGGCCACTATTGACAAACGTTCACCGCCAGACGAAGTTTCGTCGGTTTGGTAAAAAACAACTTATTTTCATTTCACTGTATTTTAAGTAAATAATTTTATTTTGTAAATTGAACAACCTTAATTATGCGTTTTACCTGGCCTTACTAATGGTTCAAAGAACTATACGAACCCTGGGATAAGAATTATTTGTTATTATTTTCAAGTGTATATGTTTTTAGAATTTGAGTAGTTAATAATCGATATATGTCTGGATGATCGATTGGAGCGTATTATTGTTTTTTGAGACAACGTAACCTGTTAATTAATAAAGAAAATAAATAAAGTACATTTATTGTATGAGATAACGTTTAAGTTATTGCAGAGTAAATACTATATGTAGTGGGTGGAATAATTTATAAACAGATTGATACACAAACCCCGGATAACTAACCTATAAGTACGCTTATTTCTAGTAACAGCGCTTCAAGTTTGCAGCTGGTGGGACGGGAGATTGCTGAACTAACTGGTGTTTAATACTAAATTTGAATGAAATTTTCTACCATCGAGTGACTAGGGTTGAAACAAATACCCCTTACATTCAGTAAATACTCCATACATATTGCTAATATTACACAACCACTGAAAACTAAGTTGAGTCTATAGAATAATACAATTATAAATTCAGGAACATAATTATAATTTTGTTGGCTTAATAATCTAGGTTCTGAGGGTTTCACCGGTTACAACCGAAAGGTATATTAATTAATAACATATTAATTAAACCAGGTAACAGCATTTTAATTGTTACGAATTGCCACCTGCAACGTATTACTTGGCGTTTGTTACACAGGAGTCTCTTATAACTAATTACACCCATAGACAAGATTTCTTTACAATTTGACGTTTCCAGCATGCAGCATATACTATAACATACGTCCTCACATAATTAACAAGTAGTTCTTTACAAAATTGACGACTACAACAGTGGAGCTTTAAGGAGAGGTATCTAGTTTCTATTTCAAATTGCCGCCTGCAACGTGGGGCTTAAACGAAAACGAGGACGTCTACTTTAAAGGACAGGAATATAGTTTTATTACAAATTGGCGCTCAACGAGTGGGCTTTAGTTAAGTAAAAAAGCTTATTATTTGTTACTTAACTTGAGCAGGCAACCATTAGAGGCACAGGAATGCAATAAAGAGCTTACGAACGAAATTACGAATAACGAAATTACGTTACGAATAACGAAAATGCCCGAACAAGAAAGACGACTAAGCTACGCGGAATGGATGACGGCGCTATTTAAAACATTCAGCAAGCATATGGAGTATATTAACAAGAACGCCACCAATCACGAAAGAGCACAAATGAGTCGCGCGAATGCAATGGGAACACCAAACGACAAAATGACTTTGAGAGACATTTATGATGAAATGTGGGAGTTAGATGCCAGGTGTAATAAAGAAAAGACTATTGGGACGAATAACGAAAAAGACGATAACAAGGTGGAAAGGATGACTGAAGAAGATTGGGAAAGATGGGTCGATAATGAAGAACAAATGAAAACCGAAAGAACAGGAGTATACGCCCAAGTGACAGAACAATATACTCAGGAAGACTATGAACAATGGAAACGAGAAATAAGACCACCTGAAAACCAAATACAAACAGAAAACAAAGAATTAAGGGAATGGATCAGGGTGATGTTTGAACTATCCCGAGAAGATATGTGTCACTGGAGGAAAGAACACAATCAAATAGATGAATTTATGGGAATGCCAAATCAGAAAAAGCTAGAACAATCCAATGTACAAAAAGAAGTAAAAATAGTCAAAGTGAAGCAACAGAAGCAAATACCAGAACAAAAGAAGGAGGAAAGCTTTGAGGAATGGAGGGACAAGTTTTTTAAAAAATTCGGTAAGGTAATCGAAGAATATGATAGGAAAATGAGTGATAAGGAGCGACAACAACTTGGACAGTGGATAGAACGTTTCAAGAAAATGAATGAAACACTAAAAACCACTTCTGAAGGGAGGAAGGAAACAGAAATTAAAGAAGACCAAAATGCAGAGCCATCTAAAAATAAAAATAGAAAGAACAAAGAGAATATCCAAACCAGGAAAGAGAATATCAAGAAAATCAGGCAAACACGTCAAAGGAAATTAATAAATACACGGGAAGAATTGGAAATGATTAAAAGGGGATTGGTTCAGCTACATAATAGACCAATTGCGGAACCCAGAGAAGTAAGGCAATTAAGAAACTTTAAACGAACCACACTTAAATTCCCAGATGGACTAGAAGGACCAAAAAGGCCAAAACTAACTAAGGAGCATGGAGGAGTTATGGAATTTATGTATGAACCATCAGAACCATTAAGAGACAGAGAAGAATCAGTTCAAAGGACGATGATGAACTTGACTATAAATGACAATTTTATAGTGACAAGAGGCAAGAACTGCACAAGAATGAGATATGTCACCAGGACAGAAATAACTCTATACACTAGAGGAATCCGGACAATCAGTATAGAGGAAATAATGGACCACGGTTAAAAACCGATTCTAAACAGAATATAAAAGAAAGGGGACGGATTTTATGGATACAGGACCAAGCAACCCATTGTAAATAAAACCCAAAATTCTAAATAAACTGTAAGAACAACTTACTCAATAATTATTCAGAAACAGTATAATTTGAAATAAAGAGGATAAATACCCCAAAATTCAAAAAAATGAAGTAAGCTCAACTTACAAACAAGTATCTAAGAAAACAATTTATGAGGTATATAAGAAAGAGAATTTTGAAGATGAAAAAACAACCAAATTCGAAAAATAAGTAAGAACACCTTACTATATAATTCAGGAGAAATTACTTTAAACTAATATGGAAAGAAAAAAAACTAACACTGATTCAACCTAATAAAAATCATCAAAACCAAAAGACGAAATGAGTTTATCTGATGTAATATAATAGTGAGAAATGTAATTTAGAATGTAAAAGGAATAATAATGATTGTGCCAGAAGAATATAACTACATGATGTAATGTATAGTACTAACCAAAATCTCATAACCAGCTGTATTGATCATAAAGGAATATGAGCTAATGAAGATAAGAGAATGAAGAAGCCAAAATGGAACCGTCAAAAGGATCACAAGAAAAAAAACAAATGGTTAAGAATTATCCGTAAAAAACCAATTAATAAATGTCAATAAAATAGCCAAGTATTGGAGAAGAAAAGTGTATAATAGAAGGAAGAATTAATATGAAGAAATAATATGATCTGAGTTAAAGTACAGTGAATAATCCCTAGAGTATGATTATTATTTATTATTTTATTGAAGGTCACATGATGACTACCTTACGAGGTTTATTAATGAAGATTGACTGTAGAATATTCCAGCAATCATTTAACTGGGCAGAGATGATGTTCCTCTGATCCCAGAAAGTATGTAACGGACGACGGTAATTGGTTAGCCGATAGAGCACCACTGATTCGATTCCAGTTATAATGTTAGGGAGGTTTAGGAAAATTAAATATTAGAGGGAAAACTCACAAATAAATATAGAGAATTAAATAAAACCAGATCCAAAATGTATAATTAATAAAGAATGTCACAAGAATGATTATAGAAATAAGGTTTAAACTTGGGAAATAATTGATTTTAAGAAGGAACGAAGAAATGATAATAATATAACGGATAATTCTGATATATAAAAGTACTATAAATAGGAAACCAATTGGCCAGTTCCAAGTTATGCGTTTATTTCTTGCTAAACTTTGTTTATACCAAAATAAACTTATTTCGAAGGGGGGGTGTTATGTAACGTAACATAGTTGAGGTTCCCCAACGTTACATAAAAAATTGGATGAAATATGGTCAAGGACCATACCCTGACTTAAGGTTGTTCAATAGTTCACATGCTTGAGAAGTACCTCAAGTCAAAAGGAGGCAATAACTAATATTAAATGTAAAAGAGCCAGACCAATGAGTGATTGAATGTAATGAAATGTTTGTTTTGTACTGTGACATGTTAAGGTCTACAGAGTATTTATGTTGTATGTAGAGTATGCTAAAAATGAAATGATGTTGTTTGATAATAATACTTCATCAATAATTATGTTTATATTTATATTAGATTTGTCTTTATACAACCCAGTATAGTTACCAATGTTAGGCACTGCACTAAGGTTTCAGTGTTGTATAAAGTTGAAAAATACTGTTATTTTAATTAATGTTTATAAACTGGATCAGGAGTGTGACCAGTGTTTCAAGTCTAACAAGTAGTTCTGACAATTATATCATAAATTAATAAAGGGTTCCAGAACCAGTTAATTAATATAAAAACAAATAACCACTAGTACATTAAAATTCATGTAATTAACTATATAACCAATAATTAATTGCACAGTAGGTCAGGTAAAAAGAAAATTAAGTTAAAAAAACCAAATAATGTTATAATGGTTGTAAATGAATCTATAGGCCTAAATTCCATATTAGTGAAAGGAAATTAATACCTTTTTAGTTAACCCAGTCCAACGAAACTCTGGTAAAACATTTACTGTTTAGTAAGGAAGGTTAGGAGAGAATTTTAGGTGATTCAATATTAATACAAGCATGGAGTATTTTATTGGAAAGAAGTAGTAATATTCTATAATGCCGGCTCAAGGATATATAGAAAACGTGGTTGTTAAGGCAACTGAATTGCAGAAGTTGTTGATTTTGAATTAATTCGTGCTGATTGTTACAAGCTATTAGGTTGAGATGGACCGATATATTTAAAAAATATGAATAAATCTAAAGGAAATATATATCCAAATTGAAAACCCTTTTTTGTAAAACAATTATACTGTAATGCTAATGAATCATACAAATTAAATAACCATCTAAATTATCAATGAATACAATAAAAAAGAATTGAAAGCCTCTCAACTCATTCACAAAATAATTCCGCTGAATTTGGTATTAAACCAATTCATGCTATAAATCGAAGACCAGTAAAGAATTAAAGCCTGAATTAACGGAATTATTGGAAATACAGAAGACTCGGTTTGACGAAATAACCTTCATTGGCAGCAGAAGCTGAGATCCTAATTCCAGTTCACTGGGACCAAGAATTGTGAAGATCGTAAAAGAAGAATAGAAGCCAGAAGATTTCCTGAGAGTTTACCAGTACACACCACCATCAATTTTATTGAAAATCAGAGCAGTTTCACTGGGTGAAGACGAGATAAGCCGCATTTTGGCCACTATTGACAAACGTTCACCGCCAGACGAAGTTTCGTCGGTTTGGTAAAAAACAACTTATTTTCATTTCACTGTATTTTAAGTAAATAATTTTATTTTGTAAATTGAACAACCTTAATTATGCGTTTTACCTGGCCTTACTAATGGTTCAAAGAACTATACGAACCCTGGGATAAGAATTATTTGTTATTATTTTCAAGTGTATATGTTTTTAGAATTTGAGTAGTTAATAATCGATATATGTCTGGATGATCGATTGGAGCGTATTATTGTTTTTTGAGACAACGTAACCTGTTAATTAATAAAGAAAATAAATAAAGTACATTTATTGTATGAGATAACGTTTAAGTTATTGCAGAGTAAATACTATATGTAGTGGGTGGAATAATTTATAAACAGATTGATACACAAACCCCGGATAACTAACCTATAAGTACGCTTATTTCTAGTAACAGCGCTTCAAGTTTGCAGCTGGTGGGACGGGAGATTGCTGAACTAACTGGTGTTTAATACTAAATTTGAATGAAATTTTCTACCATCGAGTGACTAGGGTTGAAACAAATACCCCTTACATTCAGTAAATACTCCATACATATTGCTAATATTACACAACCACTGAAAACTAAGTTGAGTCTATAGAATAATACAATTATAAATTCAGGAACATAATTATAATTTTGTTGGCTTAATAATCTAGGTTCTGAGGGTTTCACCGGTTACAACCGAAAGGTATATTAATTAATAACATATTAATTAAACCAGGTAACAGCATTTTAATTGTTACGAATTGCCACCTGCAACGTATTACTTGGCGTTTGTTACACAGGAGTCTCTTATAACTAATTACACCCATAGACAAGATTTCTTTACAATTTGACGTTTCCAGCATGCAGCATAAACTATAACATACGTCCTCACATAATTAACAAGTAGTTCTTTACTAAATTGGTTTACAACAGTGGGGTTTACGAACGTCCTCATAGGTGATCTTATTAGTTTTATAACAAATTGCCGCCTGCAACGTGGGGCTTAAACGAAAACGAGGACGTCTATATTAGTTTTATTTCAATATATATAACAAATTTTCAAATGTACGTACTTTCACAGGTAGGAGAATTGTTAGCTTCAAAGATGGAATGCTGTCAAAGCCAGATGATCAACAGTAACGGTATTTATGGTCTGGTCCTCAGCGCAGTTGCCTTGTCAGTTACAACCACTAAACAACAAGTTGTTCAACTAGCACAGTGTACTCTCCTTTCAATACAAGCATCTCAGCTTGCAGTAGATTTACTAGCAAAAGTTGATGATGTTCTCAAAGAGCTCATAGCAAGTGGAGCTGTTGTGCAAAAGCAACCAGAAACTCTTCAACTTAGTCGTGTTGGCAAAGCAGCTGTTAAAGGTATTTGTTTATTTTTAAAATTTAAAGAGTTCTACTTAATTTATTATGTTAATGCATTGAGTTGTATAAAAATGTTAAATTAATTATATAATTTGATAATTTTATAACCACATTTTCTATTAGTGTCACAGAAAAACACTTCAATTTTTTGATTTTAGTTACAAAGGATTTATGAACATATCTGAGACATAAAATAATTTTTTATTATTCTACATCAGCTGTTTGATTAAAAAAAAACACTTGAAAAGTTAGTGTACATTAAAAACCCCAAATATCTATGAATTAAATTTAATAACACAATCTAAGATTTGAATTCCTAGACATCAATAAATATAAAATGTAATGCTATAATGCAGTCAATAAAATAATATACTATTAAAATATTTTCACTTCCAACCAATTAAAACCCAAACAAACAAATAAAAACAGAAGTAATATATTTTTAATTATGTTTCAATTTTTAAAAAACTAGACATTGATAACACTCATACAACAAAACTATCAATAACCTATGCAGAGAATCAAGAACCAATATAAATAGCACTAGAGTTAACTGCATGGAAGTAGTACCGTCAAGGTCACTCACTTTCACTGCTTCTCCCTGTCACCTCCACGCCCCTCGCCCAGCGTTGTTGCCAGCTAGTACAGGTGTAGCGTTTTAACAGTGTTACGAAAGCAAATTTCATACATCCACCTTATATTGCTCGTTTCAAATTTATTTATGCGTATCGCGTAAATGAATTTTTTTTATCAGGAATAATTAGTTGTGGGTAACATTACTCAGTTAAATTCTGGGCGCCAGTATTTGAGCTATAAAATTTGTGTGAGTCGGCAACATATTTTTTGTTGTTGCGTAAATATCTACAGAATTTCTATCTTTGCGTTTCTTCTCTTTCTTTGGCTTCTTTTGTTACGATTTGCAGTTCTCTGAATCTACGATTTATACTGCGCTGGATTTTCTTATGTTAGAATCTAAAGCTTTTAGCAATACATGCCCTAACTTTATGAAATACCATTAGGTCAGTTATTTTGTGTTTTCCGTACAGTGAACTTACTTATTTAAAGTTTTACTGTTTTCTTCATGGGTGGTTATCCTACAGACTGACAGTTGTCTGAGAACGCTGAACTTGCCTGCTGTTGTCGCTTTAATTTTTTCATACTCACGGTCTTTTCCCTTTTGTAAATGAATCTGTTTTTGTTCTCTGCACGGTCGTTCCTTAGCCATATGGTTCGGAAGTTCTGTTAGGTATATGTACACATTTGGTATGCAAATTGCGTATACCCTGTCGGCATGTCTTTTCGGTAAATATTGCTGTCTGATATGAATGCCTTTGTCATTTTACATTCCCCTCAAAAATGTGTATGTTTACTGGCCGCGCTACTACCTTTCTTCCGTTGCACAAAGATACATAGGACTGAGCAATTTCTGTAAACAAATTTGTCGCTGTTGTGGCAAAAGCCAATCCCATTTCAGTTACAGTACTGACTATTATTTATAATACTCATAAGGAATTCTATAGTTTATAAAATAAGGAAAATTTTAATTATAAAATTTGTAAGGACAATTCATAAAATATAGAATTATAAATTTAATTTCTATATTTAAAGATTTATAATATATTAATATATGAATAAGGAATTTTAAATTTATTTCATGAGGCATTTGTATTTGTTGTTTATAAAATTATCCTTATTTTCTTAAGACATCCAACTCGTTTCACGTTTATACATATGATTATTTTTATGCTACTTGTGCATGTAACGTCTTATAGTATAGTTCTAATTTTTTTACTTAATTATTAATAAGCAGTGCAGGAAATAAAAATAGAATATTTTTCAGAGTCACGAATAGTGCGGTGTCTCTTCAATAATTAAATGGGGCAAGCTTAAAACACAGGATGCGTATGAAAATTCATTCAAACAAACTATAGCTGACGCATCGCATTGAATGTTATGTATAAGTTACGGAAATTCATTGTTAATTAATTATTAACAATGTATTAATTGTGATGTAATTATTTTTAAGAATTATTGACATTGTATTCTAATGTATGTATTAGAAACTATCTCCCTGTAAAATTTTACTTAAAAAAATACAGTAAAACGCAAGTTAACCTTACATTACACTATCTTACAAAACCAGAACAACTGTGTGATACTCGTAAGATTTTAAAATGTTTTTTACTTTAAATAACATTAAATTTTATCAATAAAATTTCTGCAGTAGGCATCTATGAACCTTCAAAATGTATCGTTGTTTTTTCAGTCTTCTATTGTCATTGATTTTAGAATGTTCAACATTTTAAAGCACAAAAAATGATTTTAATGGAAGCCTTATTGATAACAACAAAGTAAATATTTAATTTAAAAATCACTTTGTTATATTCTTTACATTAAGTAGGCCTACTTACTAGTGTAGCATTTTTCGGAAGAAAGGGAAACTGTTGCTTAGTGGCAACACTGTAAGTAAGCGGTGTGACCTTGACGATACTACTTCCATGCAGTTAACTATAAGCCATGAAATTACTTCACCTTTACCTAACAAGTTAACATGGTTAATGGTGGAGTACAAATTGTTACCTTAAAACATGACTCACAAGTAAATGTTAATTACATCTTGACTTGTATATGGTTAAAGAACATTAAAGAACATTAATAGTTATATTTTAATACATTAATAAAAAAGAAGTGAACCACACACACGCGCGCGTGCGCATGCATGCACTGTTACGACTATTCCGCTTATTGAAATGTAAATTTTATTTTTTTAATTTGATTACAAGACTGAATCTCAGGGCAAGAAGTAATGAGCTTTATTTTAACAAACAATTAAATAATAATAAAACTCATTGGCAATTCTTTAAATTAACATAAAATAATTCCATTGCAATTTAAACTTGTTTACTATAGTATGTAATAGAAATTATTGTTAGTTTCAGTCATGGACACTCCAACTGAGAATGCTCCCCAAGTGCCACTGTAAGAATATTTCAAGGTTGTTGACCCTACACCAACTGTGTACACATTACACATTAAAGTCTTTTTTCCAACCAAATAAAATGTGATTTCTGATTGCACTTTACACTGGATGTAAACAGTATATTTTAAAATTATATTGCTTAATTTGTTTGAAGATGTTTCTCAATTTAAATGACTTCCACATCTTAAGCACTATCTGTTGTGATTATAAATCTTATGTATAGTTATTCTTATTATTCAGTTCAGTGTTCTATTGGATATTTTTACTAATTACCTGGTTTTACCTGGTCTTGTTTTATTAAACCTTAGTTATTTTAAATTCTTTTTAGACTGCCTTCTATTTCTTCAGTTCTTTATTTACTTCACTGTTTTATCTGTTTGGTTATGTTCTGTTTTCTAGTTTTTCTTTAATCTCCTGTCATTAATTACATTTATTTTTCTCTTGATTTAATATTAAATGGTTCTTGTTCAATGTGGTCTTGTTAAAGATTTTTACTAGAATGGACTTCTTTAGTAAATTAGCAAGTCTAATTGTTGAGCAATTTTTTTTTCTTCATGTTTATAAATGGTGTATTCCACAATAATATCAATTTTTGATTCTGTGATGTTATTTGGTCTTCTGTATCTAATACGCCAGTTAATTTAAACAGTTTCTAACATAATTAACATTCATTATGTAATTTAACTATTATAATTTGCTTACAATTTTTTTTTTATACTTACTACTTACTTTCTGTGCTGTATGACCCTTGTAAAGTTTTGGCTTTCCTGATAATGCCTGTCCATTTATTTCTGTCCTGTGCTGTTATTTTCAAGTTTTCTTAGTTCTTCAGGTCTTTTCTTATATTATCTAAAAACCTTGTTTATTGTCTTCGTGGTGTTTTTCCATGGGTCGATTCATGTTTTTTCTTTATGTCTTTCTCATTTTTCTGTTCTTGTAAAACATGACCAATCCACCCTAATTTTCTAGCTCTAATTTCACTTGTTATGAGGACCTGGCCTGTTATTCTTTTAATTTCTGTTTTTCCTATTCACCATCTGTTATCTTCTGTATTGTATACTGCTCCTGTAATTTTTAGGACTTTATTCTTAAAACTCATTACCTTCTATTGTCGCCATCTTTCATGTCTCACTTTCATGTAGTACTACTGGTATTACTAGGCTATGGCAAGAATTAATATGATTGAAATTTGTATAAAAAAAAAGTTTATAATAGATAAATATAATAGTAAATAGAAACCAACCTCGCTTATGCTGATTTGAACTCAGACCGTATAAGAATGTAAAGGTCGAGCAGACCTAGAATGTTAAAATTTTGCTTTAAACTGTTTTCTCAATCCAACATCAAGGTTGTAATCTAGTTTTCTAAAACGAATAATTAAGTAAACGCAGGCAGTTACTAATGTTGATGAGTATTATAAATTCTGGCATTTCTCAGCAGACTTTTGGATGAGAATTAGTTACAAGTGTACATAACAAGGTTTGTATAATACCTAAAACAACTTGATACATCGTGTTACCTTACTTTCCATGCCCTTATAATTATTTCTGTATTTAATAAGTTTTTATTAATTTTGATAATAAATTTTGATCGTCCACAAAATAAACAAGTACTATTATTTTTATAGTAATTTTTTAAAGATTTCCCAAATTAAATAAATATTACAGCATATTTAATTGGTATTTTTCAAACAATAACTTTTATTTGATATAAATTTATAAAGATTTTGATTAACTATTGCTGACCTATGTTGACATTATAAAAATCCAATTTGGCCTAAAAGTGTACTTCACAATAATTGACAGATTTTGATTCGTTTTTCAGTTACTACGTACTGCATTTTTTCTGCATTATTATACACACACATACACACACAGCAATGTTTAGAATAAATGTTAAAAGTGTATAGGGACTGTGTGTTATGTGTAATCAAACAATTTTGTTACAGGAAATTTTGACATGGCTACAGCAAAAGAACTGTATAATGATTTGAAACGAGCACAAGAAAGTCTTGTTTTAGTGTCTCATCTTCATCTTCTTTACCTCTGTACACCATATTCAATGTTGGATCAGGTTAAACCTGTATCAGAAGTACTCTTTAACACGGTTAGTACATATTGGTACACATAAACAGTGTAGTATATGTTTTGAAAGTTTAATTTTAATGTTAATTTTGTGTGTTTATAGTATATGGAACTAGGGCCTAAAGAAGTACAGACAGCCAAAGTTATCGGTGTTAATGACCAGTGCATTGCTCAGTTAATGCGAGGGCGACCAGTTAAGGTAAATATCAAAACTTTTTTCATTACAAAATGAAGTTGTAATAAAAAACAAAACCTTTATTAACATTGTCCTAAGGCATTCACGGCCGGTGTCAGTAGTATACTGCGACAGTACAGATAAGTGCTGTACTGAGCATTGAATATAAAAATTTAAATGTACATAATAAATTGTAAAATAATTAATAATGTATTAGAAATAAGCATGTCAGGGATTGTAAGCTTGGCTCAGACAAAAATATGGACAGGTGTTTCGACCTGAATCGACTTGTACACACACACAGATGTAACTGAAAGTGTGTACAACAGTATTTTGCATGTGTATGTGACGCAGGTCTATGCAGGCGAGTTTGCCACCCCAGTATGAATAATTGTATAATTACTGTTTTTCTGTAATTATTCATAAACTATAAATAAGGAGTAAAATACAAAGACACAATAAAATGTAATAAAATTAACTACATACTGTGTACGAAAACCACGTGAAAGGGACACACGGTACGAGTGTAGTGGCGAAATAACTGTGTACAGATCGCAAGGGTTAAGTTACAATGTCCAAAAGTACAGTGAACATGTGTAGTGAAAATAGTTATAAGATGGGTATAAGAGTATACTGACAGGAGTCTGCAATTCGCAGAAATATAAGAAATAGTGAAATTGACGAGGAGTGGGGGAACAAAACTTAGAGACAATTTCAGACATGTCGATTTCGTACAACTGCAGGTGTTAACCAAGATATGGGTATAAATAGGACACACACGCTACAGTTGTATTTTTTTTTTTTGATCACCCACAGTTGCAGCGGGAGCTTCTGCCTGTTCGCACGGAGTATTTATTTTTTTGTAAATAGTTTCATCCTTCCAGTTACATACAACTATGTAACTGAGTTGTAAATACAATCACTTTTAAATAGTAACAGAATTACACGAGAAGAAAATCCATATAAGATGATCAACTGACTTCTTTTCGTGCTGTTTCGGACGTTCCGGAGAGTGAGAGAGCTGAGAGAGACGTTTCGGAAGTTCCGGAGAGCGAGAGAGCTGACGACTTAGTTCCAGAGAGCGAGACGACTACGCTGGACAAGAGGAATGGTACTGGAGTCTAGAGCGGCTGCGCTGGACAAGAGGAATGTTACTGAAGTCTGGAAGCGATGCTGGACAAGAGGAATTGATGCTGGAGTTCGAGACGAGGACGATTACAGATGGATCGATTGCGATTGAGTATTATTGACAACAATAAGGTGATAAACAACTTATTTATCTCTTAGTCGAACAATTAACTCAAAGACAATTAAAGACATTATTGTTTTATTTTAAAGTTAAGAGCCAATGTTTCTTGTAAATATAGAGTTAAAATGGTAGATGTTATCGAAGTAAGATTAACGTAAACAAGAGCTGAAATTAGTATTGAAATGAAAAGAATGCAAAGCATTTAAGTAAAAAAAATTAGAGTTTTATAAATCAGTACTGAAAAAGAAAGATAAATTCAGTAGCTATTAATATTTTTAATTTCGTTACAATATCTAAGAAAAAAGATATTTAAGCATTGATATTTAGAAGCACACTAATTGACTGAGTAGTCAGGAAATGATATTTTTAATAAAATAATTGTTAGAATAGAATATTTAGTCAGTAAGGATGTATACAGAGTAAGCCTTATGGCATAGTAACAAAGCAATAATGAATGTTTTTAAGTCGAATCAAGTGCCTTGCGCACAATTTCATTATTACTAAATAAATTTGAAATACCGTTACAAGTTACATCGAGTTATTATTACAGAAACACCTGAACCCCAAATACACATACACGCCATTATAGGAATGTTATATAAAGAGTATGAGTTAAATTCATGTATAGATTAATATACACAAAGAAAGGTAATTTGTCACCTTTTGGCGTCCCAAAGAACGTGGGACTCCACAAATTTAATATTGCATTAAATTCGGAAAAATAATTTGTTGTAAATATTTGTCGCTTCCAACGTGGGGAATCTCAAAATTAAATTATATTTAACAATTGTATGTGCATTGTTACAAATATTTGGCGCTCCAAGATCGTGGGGCTATTCAAACACAAATATTTGTATCGTTGTATAAATATTTGGTGCTCCAAAATCATGGGGCTATTCAAACACAAATAGATATGTATTTGTATTATTATAAATTTAACAAATTATACTGTTGCAATACTTCAAGTTATCCGGGCTGTTTGGCCGTGGTCTATGGTTTATTGCCAAACCAAATGTTTCAACAGCTCCAATGGCTGCCATTGTCAGTGGAATTTTAAAGAAATCCTGAACGTAGGGTGTTCACATCAGGCCCACAGTAATGTGGTAAAGGCTGAAGATGTCCCGCCATGCTACCTGTACTTATAAATTCAACAAAGTCCCACGTACAGGTAAAAATGACACCATCAGCCAATCCGAATATTGCACAGGTAGAGACCGCACCATGAGCCAATCACAATAAAGATGGTGTATGATTGGCTCGCACCACGCTATGCCATCAGGTACTGAACAATTGTTTTCCCCGGAGTACTGTGGTGAAGGCTAATAATTTACCGCGATGCTACCTGTGCTAATTGTTTACTAATTGCAACCCCCCCACAGGTAAAAACTGCATCATCGGCCAATCAGAAAAAAGAAAGTGTGTGAGAGGCTCGCATCGCGCCTTGCCATAAAGTACTTAATCCAATGCTTTCGCCCCACCGATTCATAGGGATTGCAGCATGCTTCTGAATCAAGACGGACTCCATGTGAAGACGAGGGAAGTAATCACTCATCGCCAACAAGAGCTTCATCTCATCGAAGAGGATCCGATGGTCGGCATTGGCGAGCGCGTGTTCTGCTACAGCAGACTTCTCTGGCTGTCCCAATCTACAGTAACGGCTATGTTTACCCATGCATGTGCGGACGCTATGCTTCATGGTTCCAATGTACACCTGGCCGCACGAGCAGATAACTCCGTACACTCCGCACGATGACAGTGGGTCTCGGACGTCCTTCGCCGGCCTCAAGAACTGATGGATCTTCCGTGTCGGCTTGAGTATTGGTTTCACGCCGCGCCGACTGAGCAGTCTACCAATGCGGTCTGTCCCCCCATGTGTAAATAAATAAACAAATTTAATAAATATAATCTGCCAGAATTCTTACCTGTCTTGCGATCTTTTCTCGCAGACTTACCTTTCAATCACCATCGTTCATAGGGCCGCCAACATATTTTGTAGATAAATATGTAAACTTTAACGCTCTTTCCCTTAATTAAAAACACTTGGACAATTTTGCTATCTGACCTCCCTTAATTCAGAAAAATCCCCGATTCGTTAGACGAGTTTTTCAGCACAAAGTGTAGGAAATGGTTATGGCAAAATAACTATTCTAACACATATTTTTCTTCTAAACAAATCTCATTTTATTTAAATTCAATGTTCTATTCTCTTTTTATCTGTTACTTTAATAATTCGGAAACATGAAATTATTTAAACAAATTCCCTATAGAATAATCTTTCTTGACCAACCAGTACTTTTATATTTTATTTTTCCCTTGTTCCCCACACACACTCTCTCCCTCTTTACACTTGTTAATACCCCCCGTTTTCTGAGCTCTTTAGACATTTATTAATTTTAATTTTTAAGCAGCTGATTGTATATTGTACCTGCACGTGCTATTCCGCCATCTTTCTTATTTCACTCTCACTTTCATCGGTAAACACTGTTCTAATTCTTCACGTTTACATATTATTTAGATTTCACTGACACTTTTTCTTCCTTATGTTCTTCTTTAGCACTTTTACGTATTTCGGTAGACCTTGGCTACTGTATTCGCATCGGTCTACCGAAATTCCGAGGCTGCGATTAACTTTATGGCTGTACTGTTTGACTAGTGGTGACGAACTGCGTGAACCTCGTACGCTTGGTTGCATAGATGCAAGGCGTCAGGCGTTGGTCAAGCTGCCTGCCAGCGTATGTTGGTTTTATAACGCCTTCTCTTATTGGCTGAAAACCTTCTTGAACATTTCGCTCGGACCTGAAAGCCGTCCGAATTGTCGCCACGAGGTAATTTTTGCGCAGCACGAACACGTGCTTTTTCGTGACTCACATACTTCGTTCTAATCAGTACCTGGCACTGCGCTACAGGCTGTTCACAAAAGTTGTACATTGGATGTTTATAAAGTGTTGCCTAGCATGGTTTGCTACAGATGGTTACAATAAAAATCATGATATTACAACCCTCTTGCTTTGTCCCGTTACACATGGATGTAGGGCAATGCCGCGAAACCGACGGTCTCCCATGACACCACCTCCGACCTGGCAGTTCTTCTCGGCCGGACCTCTCCTCCCCGACGGAATAGCCATTGCCCTGCAGTGCTAGTTTGAGTTGGCGCAGTTCTTCGTTGAGGTACCGGGGCTCGCATATTCTCCTAGCCCGGTCCACCAGGGTCTTCAACACCGGCCTCTTCTGGCTTGGATGGTGGTTCGACTGCTTATGGAGATAGCGGTTAGTGTGCGTTGGTTTTATAGAAACTTTATGTCCGAGGTTGCCATCGGTCCTTCTAAGGACCAAAACGTCCAGAAAAGCCAGCTGATTGTCGGATTCCCTCTCAACGGTGAACTGTATCCATGGGTGAACCTGATTGAGGTGTGCCAGGAACTTGTGGAGCTCTTCCTCTCCATGGCTCCAGATAACAAAGGTGTCTTCAACATACTGGAACCAACACCTCGGCTTCAATGGGAAAGATGAAATTGCCTGCTGCTCGAACCTTTACATATAAAAGTTCGCCACCACAGGACTGAGTAGACTCCCCATGGCCACACCATAAATCATTTCAAAGAATTCCCTGCTGTACTGAAAATATGTCGTTTTTAGAACATGCTGGAAAAGGGCTGTAATGTCTGCCAGAAAAAGGTTCGCTAAGTGGCCAAGGACATCATCCACGGGCACCATGGTGAACAACGAAACCACGTCAAAGCTAACCATTATGTCTCCAGGCCGCAACGATAACCCACCGAGCTTTTCAAGAAAATGGGTTGAATCCTTCTCATACGACTCCGTACCTCCTATATATGGCCGGAGAAGCTCGGTCAGGTGTTTAGCCAGATGGTGTGTTATGTTGGAGACCCTATGGCGCTGACGATCGGTCTGAGCGGGACGTCTGGCTTGTGGATCTTGGGGAGCCCATAAAGCCTAGGTGGAGGGCTTCCGAACACCGGACAGCTGCCTTCACTTCAGGCTCCAAGGAAGACCGCTTAACCAGAAAATCGGTCCTTTTCAGGACCACTGCAGTCGGGTCTCTTCGCAGTTTTTTTATACGTTTCTGGGTCCAGTAGCTCTCCGATCTTCCTTCGGTAGTCCTCGGTGTTCAGTACAACCGTAGCACTCCCCTTATCCGCCAGTAATACGATGATAGATTCATCATGCCTTAACGTCCTTAGTGTCCGCAGCTCAAACATTGGTATGTTGCAACGCGGCAGTTTTGCTCTTGCCAGGATCCTCGAAGCTTCGATCCTGACTTCATCTGCCTGTTCACGCTGCAGCCGCCGCACTCCAGCTTCAACGTTGGCAATGATGTCCTCCACTGGAATCTTCTTAGGAGCCACTGCAAACTTCTCCCCCTCACCAGGACTGCAGTTTCGGTGGTGGTAAGCTGATGGTCCAACAAATTCACCACTGTCCTGTCCGTCTCTGAGCTGTGTCGCTGATGTCCCTGGTTGTTCTCCTTGGGGCTATCTCTCAAGTACTTGTTCTCATGGCACGATCGAACACTCTCGCGAACGGTGTCGAAAGCACTGGAACGTAGGCTATCCATCAGATTGCCACCACAGGAACCTTTTTCCGGCAGACATTACAGCCCTTTCCTGGCATGTTCTAAAAACTACATTTTCAGTACGGCGGGGAATTCTTTGAAATGATTGATGGTGTGGCCATGGGGAGTCCACTCAGTCCTGTGGTGGTGAACTTTTATATGAAAAGGTTCGAGCAGCGGGCAATTTCATCTTTCCCGTTGAAGCCGAGGTGTTGGTTCCGGTATGTTGATGATACCTTTGTTATCTGTAGCCATGGAGAGGAAGAGCTCGGCAAGTTCCTGGCACACCTCAATCAGGTTCACCCAGGGATACAGTTCACCGTTGAGAGGGAGTTCGACAATCAGCTGGCTTTTCTGGACGTTTTGGTCCTTAGAAGGACCGATGGCAGCCTCAGACATAAAGTTTATAGAAAACTGACGCACACTAACCGCTATCTCCATAAGCAGTCGAACCACCATCCAAGCCAGAAGAGGCCGGTGTTGACCCTGGTGGACTGGGCTAGGAGGATATGCGAGCCCTGGTACCTCGACGAGGAACTGCGCCAACTTGAACTAGCACTGCAGGCCAATGGCTATTATGTCGGGGAGGTGAGACGAGTGGTCTGGCCGAGAAGAACAGCCAGGCCAGAGGTGGTGTCATTGGAGACTGTCGATTTCGCGCCATTGCCTTACATCCATGGGGTGACGGACCGCATTGGTAGGCTGCTCAGTCGGCACAGCGTGAAACCAATATTCAAGCCGACACGGAAGATCCACCAGTTCTTGAGGCCGGCGAAGGACGTCCGAGACCCACTGTCATCGTGCGGCCAGGTGTACATTGGAACCACGAAGCGCAGCATCTGCACACGCGTTGATGAACATAGCCGTTACTGTAGATTGGGACAGCCAGAGAAGTCTGCTGTAGCTGAACATGCGCTCGCCTATGCCGATCATCGGATCCCCTTCGATAAGACGAAGCTCTTGTCAGCGGTGAGTGATTACTTCCCTCGTCTTCACATGGAGTCCGTCTTGATTCAGAAGCATGCTGCAATCGCTATGAATCGGCAGCTTGTAGCTAGTGGGGGGGATGGGGCTCAAGGCCCCTGCATGGTAGCAGTGCCCGGAGTGACTCCTCCGATGACTGCATGAATCGTACTCTCTCTCAAGGACTAGGGTATACAAGGTCTGGGGGGTTGGAAGATATGCTCCTTTTCATTTGGGTAGGGGAGAGGATCTCAGCAAGTGAGGTGCTCATCCTTGCCAAAGTCTGGTTGGTCTGTGCCCTGAAGCCAGCGGTGACGCGTCCGAGTCACAGCAGAGAAACCTCCCGGAACATATGAGGACCGGTTGGCCAGTGCTGCTGTCTCCGATGCGGCCCCAGTGTCCACGCAGCGGTGATCTGCACAGGCCTGTTGCGTATCCAGGATGGGCGCCTGATGAAAGAAGGCACGTGCACAACTAACAAGACAGCCCCGCCGAGGCCGCAATCGACCAGGGCAGACCATTCAGGGAAGAGTGAGTTTCAATGTTTTAGTCTATGGTGTGAGAATTGATCGGGTTGAGGTATGTTGCTTTAGGATGTTGACTCCCTCAGAAGAAGGGCCCTATGTAGGAGACTATGGGGGATCTTCCAGCAGAGTGCTGGGGCTCTTAACGATGTGGCATGGGGGACCTTCGTCCCTGGCCAGCTTATGTAGGTGGGGGTGTAGGGAGTCTGCTGCCCGGAAGAAGAGGCCCACAGAAAGTCTGAAGACAAACTCTTCCACCGTTTGAAGACAGATGCCCATCCTGATGGCTCGGTTGCAAACAAACCAGGGCGAGTTGGAAAGGATTCGGACGGAACTGTTCCAGATTATGCTTCGTAGTGGTAGCTAAGAGGGGCCACCATGCTGGGGCAGCGTAGGTGAGTACTGATCGGATTAGTAAGAGATATAGGGTAAGTTTTGTGTGCATGGAGAGGGGACTTCTGCGCAAGATGATGGGAAAGATTTTGGCTGACGCCATGGGCTTGTCGTAGTTTGTTTTGGATGTGGCCTGTGAAGCTTAGTCGACTGTCAATAGACATCCTAAGTATTTCACAGACTTCTTCCAAGCGATAGGTTTCCCATCAAGGGTTAGGGGCTGGCATGCGGTCCACGTACGTGTGATGCAGATCGCTTCGGATTTCTCTGTGTTGATCACCGCGTGCCACTTACGCAGCCAGGGAGGCAGAAGGTCGAGTTGGCGTTGTATCACTTCGCCTGCAAATCCAGGGTTCTGCGAGCTGTAGTGGTACAATGCATCGTCAGCAAAAAGGGAAAGAGTGTTATATATGGGCAAGACGTTCGTGTACACGAGATACAGAACCGGGCCGAGGACTGATCCTTGGGGAACGCCAGCATCTATGGGGCGGTCAGAAGAGACCGCTCCATCTACGCTAATGTAAAAAGTCCGGCCGCAGAGATACGACCAGAACAGTCTCGCAGTAGATGCGGGAAGGGGCGTGTGTGCCAGTTTGTAGAGCAGACCTTCGTGCCAGACACGGTTGAAGGGCTTACTGACGTCCAAGAGGACGGATGCGGTGTGCAGCTTTTTGTTTGCAGCGTCTGAGAACTGGGTAACGACGCGAACTAGCTGTAGGGTGGTTGAATGCTCCTGTGAAACCCATACTGTTCGCATGCGGATGAAACCATCGACCAGCGGTACAACACGAGAATGCAGGGGGCGCTCAAACACCTTCAATAACACGGGCAGTAGTGAGATGGGTCGATAATTTTCTGGAAACGTGAGATTTCCTGGGTTTAGGGATCATGATTACCCTTGCATTTTTCCACAGGTGAGGGAAGTAATTGAGGCGGAGACACGAGTTGAACACGTCCAGGATGTGGTCAGTGACAACTGATGGGGCATTCTTTAGGGCGGTCGCTCCTAATCTGTCCGGGCCACAGGCCCGTTTAGGATTCAGCCGTGTGATAGCATGGACGAGATCGGCTTTTTCGAAGGGGGTGGGGGATCTGTGTCAGGTTGGGGAGATAGTTTTGGAGAAGTCCTCGACGTGGGCCATGTGGTCCGCGTCGAAGACGCCTCTGTGAGGGGTAAAGTGCTCCTCAACGGAGTTTGCAAAGACCTCAGCCTTGCGGTCTGGAGCTCCTGCGTAGTGGCCCTTGCCCAAGTAGGGCGTGTGCTCTGTAGCAGGCCGATTCTCAGCTGTTGTGCTAGCCTACACTAGCGCAGTATACACCGAGGGCGTTTCCACGAATCACCTGGTTGTATACGGTACCTGCCCAGCCCAGCCACAAGAGTATTGTCTGGGAACTTCGCCGCACATGCATAAAATTTGCGTGCAAGCCGCCCAGCATAATCTGGGGAGTCCGAGAGTAGGGCTCACGAATAGAGATGCGGATTCCGTCGCTACTGTGACGGTGTCACAGTTCGGCCCCCGGACACCCGCTGGGCAAAGAGCCGAGGTAGTCAGCATTAGACCAGCTGATAGTGCCCCTATTGCAGTGTGCGGCAGCGATGAGCCCCCCGGCCAGCCACTTGGGCCAGTTGGGAACCCTACAACTCGCGCGAGCAGCCCTGCTCAACCCCCGCAAGATCGTGATCCATCCTTATTAGGGTCACCAGTGACCGCAAGGGCCGGACCTTCTGGCTGCATGGCCATTAGCTGGCCAGGCAGCCCTATTCCCCCACCGGAGTCTGACTCCCCCGACATGGAGACCTCAGCTTCCATCGACTGGGTGGTAGTAGGGCATGGTTGCAAGTCGAGAAGCCGAGGAAATTTCCCTCACTGGCTTCCTTGAGTTTGGCTACGGACTCGGCGGCATTCCAAGCCTCCGCTCAGGTTGCGCCTAGCCGCACCTCCGAAGAAAGGATCCCGCCGATTTTCATCACGAACGTCAAGGATATCATCGGCTTTAGTCGCCGAGTCCGTAAGGTCGTTGCACTAGCAGATAATGCTTCTGTCAAGCTCCAAGCGAGTGAGACTGTACGCGTTACCTGCCGCAGCGCATCTGAACACTTCGGAGTAATCCAGTGGCTGGAACAAGAATCGTTCCAGTTCCACGCTTATACCGTAAACCGCATCAAGCCTGTAGCCTTCGTTCTTCGGGGGATAGACATACAGGCCGATCCGCAGGTCATTCTAGACGAACTGCGCGACGCGGGCTACAAGGTTGTGGCAGCCTCTCAGTTGTATACAACCTATGGCTCACGTCGACCCCTGCCTCTAATCAGACTTCAGGTGGAGAACGGCGAACCCACCCAGGCCCTATTAGAGTTGAAACGGCTGTTCGAGCTCTGCGTCAGCGTAGAGCCCTGCCATCAGACTGGGAAGATTTCCCAATGCCACAGGTGTCAGAGGTACGGCCACAGCAGCTTTGCTTGTCGGAACGCGCCGACCTGCGTCCGATGCGGACTCGGTCACTTAACGCAGGCCTGCACTGTTCCTGGCAAGTACTGCATAAACTGTGGGGGCGCCCGTGCTGCAAATAACAGGCGCTGTCCTATATACAAAGAGCAGCTGGACAAATTAGTAAAGCCGGTCTAGCCTAAGCCTCGTCATGTTGTTCAGCCAGTAACACCGCCCAAAGCCTCTGAGCCTGTGGCACGGAAACCAGCCCCAAGGTCTGCTCCGGTTCCGAAACCACCTAGTGCAGTAAGCCCGAGCAAAACCAAACAGGCCACACCTGAAGTCGCGCCCTCAGAACCGGAACGCGAGACACCCGCGTATGCTAAAGTGTGATGTTATTTTTAATACATTTTTATAATAATAATAAATATATATATTTTTTTATCTCTCTCTTACCTTTAAATTTTCTTTCAGCCCAGAGTTACGTCACACGAATGGTGAAATGCAAGTATGGTTCAAGGCCATTTCAGTAACATACGCAATTCGTTTGTATCACACACTTCAAACTTTATTTTATTTTTGATTTCAAATTATTCAAATTTCTTACTTCTTCTCTCAAAATAAAATATCTCATATATATATTTATAACCAAACATTTCTCTCAATATGATATACTTAATCTACTAATATTTCTAATTAAAGCGAACCCAGCTTTCTCATTCACTCATTCATTCACATCGTTCCAAACCCCAGTGTATACAAAAGATAATGATAGTAAAATTTGTTTTTTATTTGGTAACGTTACGTATGTAGCGTCCTCTTCCCCGACCGCATGGTGCGTCTCCCAAAGTCTTTCGTTTTCTTGATGTTGATAAGTTTATGATCTCGCTTTTAATAGCTTTCGATGTTCACTGTTCAGCACTGGTTACACTGTTATACACATTTTTGAGAATCACATGGATGTTTTGTCGGCCGGCTAAAAAAATGAAGATTTGCCCGGGCAGAAGACTGATAGGTACCACGCGTGGCCTATATTGTGAGTTGACTGGGGAGAGAATTATCAACGCGCCTCCCTCCAAACGTTCGGACAGAGCGGAAATTTCAATGCCTTTTGTTGTTAAAGTTTTCGTCACTGCACACACAGTATGTGCTATTTTGGTGTGTTTGACGTTGACGAAATTTCACTGCCTTTCGTCACGTCACTCAATTGGTTGTAGTTTCAATTACGTTTCCGGCTGCTTCCGAGCACATGGTGAACAAATTTTATAAAAAGCCATGTTGGTCGAGGTGTCTAAGCGTCATTAGTGCGCCCCGCTGGTGGTCGCGCGTTTGTGTGCATCACACAGCACCGAAGTTCTTGGAATTATGCTGCGTTGTCGGACACACACTGCATTCCAACGCCCCGACTACGTTCAAACTTCGCTTCACTGTTCCTTTGTCTGGCTGAGATTGTATTATGTGTTGGGCTTGCAATTGAAATGAAATAAATTTAATAAAATGACAAACCTCCCATTTTGTCCCATTACAATACCACCCCAATAAGATGTTTTTTGTCGAGACAGAAGAACTCTCATTGCTATCCCTAAGAGGATCGGAGAGGATATGGTGCCAACAACCCCCCATTAATTCTTAACGCATCATGGGTAAACTACTCCCCTAGCTCGGCGACTATGGCCGCACCTGAACGAGATTATCTCTATACGAGATCCCAACACCATAACATCGAACAGATACGCACCATAGCACACCTCACCTGTTAACATTCTACTCCCAAAATCAAAACCCTGGCCTCATACCAAGCCAAATCCTCAACCGATATGTTCCCCCTTATCATGCACACTGGGCTGCCTTTAGCAAGTACTGGGCGCGTACACATACTCATAATATCTTCTAAACAAACTCCTTATTTAAAATTCATAAAATATTTATTTTTTAAATTCAAAATTCATTTACGTTCAAAACCAAATTGTTTTATCTCCATTACTTCCTCAAAAAAGCAAAAATAAAAAATCTTTTACATGAATCCATCAACTCTATTAATTCTCTTCAATACTACTAACAATCACAAAAAATTTGAATATCTCATTAAAACATGAACTCACTTATCCTAACATTTTATTATACAGATATACTAAACAATGTAATTCAATAAATTCAATAAAACACTAGTAATACACATAAACAATAATATACTTGAAAATCAAACATCACCTGTATGGCAGGCATAATTTTTTTTTAAATTTTTTTTTACTAACACCTCTTTTATTAATTTTCAGAAAAACAAAAATATTTAATTCAATCAAGAAACAAAATGGCATCAATCAATTACTAGAAACTGGTCTTGTCTCTAACGTCAACCATCAGCTGATCTCTCTGGGGTCAAGTCAACGACCTTGACATACATACGTTACAGAGAGCTACATCATAAAGTACATGAAATATCTTTAAAATTCTTTACCTTCAAACATAGTACAACATAATAAAATAAGACATACAAAATTAACATGGTTATTATTATCTTACAATAAACAATAAAATTTGCATTTAAATTGACCAAAAATTACACATTTTATAGCTTTATATTATTTTCAAATTCTATTAACATCTGTCACTTGTTTCAATTATTTTTATATTTTGACTATGACTTTCTTTCTTTAATATTTTCATTCTCCATTAGTTTGGGTGACTTAATTATTCATAATAACTCACTTCATCAACTTGGCATTTATATATAATCTTACCCCACTTTTGACTCTAATACTCCCTTAACAGCTTTTAACTAGTATGACACCCATCTATCAAAACATCTACCAACCATTCTCTACCTCTAACTTACTGTTCAACTCATTCGCATCATTCTACCCTTATAACAAAAATACTCTCTACCCCTTTGTACTCAGGATGTGTGTTCCCCTCCCTATGCTCATTCCCTTATTTGGTTCCTGGACCCTCCCTAGGTAACCCTTTCCGGCACGCAACGGTTCCCCTCCCGCCACAACGCTTTTCGCTTTTCGTTGAGGACTCCTTATCACACCACCCCCCTTACAAAATTCCACTATCAACTAATTACTCTCCCAATACTTCACTGTCATCTACAAAATATCTCCATTACTTTATTACCTCAATATATCAATCATTACTCTACATACTTTCCCCATAACTACTGTGTCACTATCAATACTCAAATTTTATATTACTTTTAGTCACCATAAGCTTACTTTGTTCAACTCCCCTTTTAATCTTAACTTGGACTGATTTAAATGTCCTACGAAATAATAATCACCCAAAATATAACTTTACCACATTTTACATTTTAACTCTTGAAAACTCAAAACTACCTCAAATACATCTCCTCATTTAAATTAAAATCCTTAACCACATTGAAAATCTATTACTCAAACATTAATTATATTCAATTTTCATTATATTCAAACATTTAATTCCATTGAAAAATTTGTAAATCATTCATAAGTGATATACTACATAGATAACTCCAGCAATCAGCTGATTTTCTTGGCAAGGTGAATGACCTTACTACAGATAAGTTTTAAAATTATATAAAGTGCATATGCTTATAAATTCTTACCCCTAACATACTGCATACAATTACTACAAATACACAAAATTATATAATTATCATATACTTTACATTTAAACATTGAACATTTTGCTTTATTTGAATTGCCTTATGAAATTCATACTTACATTACATCATTCACATACTATCATAGACACACAAATATAAACACCAAACACCAATAACTCCATGTACCTTCTGAAACATTTTAACAACCATGTTATTCCACAAACTAAACACAATTTAACATTTATTTATTTATTAATTATTATCAAATTTAAATCTCATAAAATAATTTAAATTCATCATCACAATTCAATTATATAACTTTGTAAATCAATCAAAATATTTAAACCTCTCAAATTATTTGAATTCCATCAAGTATTGAAAACACAACATTTTAATTACATTACTCCAAAACAAGTACAATTCATTAATTACCAACTCATTATTTATTTTGTCTGATAAAATATTATTAGTATTAAAATCAATTTCTACTACATACACATTGTTTACCTCACATACTTGTTACAATATAAACACAATTAAATTCACTAAAATTTATTTACAAATCTTTGTCATTAATTTTTCTGTTTTCCACACTTCATTTTCTAAATCAGCAAGGTCATAACCACAAATTACAATATTTAAAATGTCCATTTATTTATTTTTTAATCAACCTCCATCATCGTATAAATATCTAACATATTTAGAACATAAATCATTTTTATCACCCTTCCATTTATTATTATTATTATAATGACCATTATCGACATAATATTTGACACCATTATTATCTATTAATTCATAAAACCCGTCTACATTGGTAATTTCAATTCTGTCTCCGTAAGTATTTTTGTTCAATATACAGCAAGTTATTTTATCTTCATATTCATTTACTATATCAATTTCATCAAATAAGCGTTTATCATCTACAACAGCATTATTAAAATAACCATCCATCTCTATTTTACAAGGTAAGTATTTCATATAGTTTGTTTTCTCCCATCCTAATCTCTCTATCAACTCTTTATAACCTCTATTTAACTTAAATACTTGCATCTCACCATCTACACACAAATCTCTCTCTAAAAATCTCTCACCCCACCGCCATATCACATTTTCTCTCTCACTCCATGCAGAGGGTACTGCTACATTAAAACATTTCCTGCTTTCTCCAGGAACAACAAAAAAATCCAAAAAACAATTATTAGTAGAACACTTTTCTACCCAATACCTTCGTGAAAACTTTACTTCACCCCCCACAACACCTCGAAAAAAATTTACCCTCTGCCATCCCTCTACTTGTACACTATCTTCATACTCTCTCTCTATCTGATCAACATCTGTTTCTACCCCTTTGCAACCCATTTCTCTCTCACTCTCAGAATTGTAATTAACCTCATTATCCTCACTCTCTGATACCACATTTTCAATTACATTACCCCTTCCAACATCATTGTTATCACTTGTTACCTTATTACTACAATTATCATTATTACTCACCTTGTTATAATTATCTTATTGGTGAGACGCACCTGACCACGCATCGTCGATTCCGACTACCCAACTACGTGTGCTACCGGGATGACCGATCGGATCCCACAGGAGGGGGCACCGCCGTCGCGGTGAAGGCGAGTCTTCGCCATCACCGCGTTGTCCTGCCTCAGCGACGGAACCTCGAGTGCACCGCGATTGAGCTCCATGGTGCTCTCGGCGGTCTACTCGTGGTTTCCGCATACAAGCCTCCATAAACGGAGCTCCTGTCGAACAATCTGGAGGCCGTCTTTGGCGCACACAGGAGTGTATTCCTGGCGGGCGACCTGAACTGTAAGCACCCTGATTGGGGGAGCCGCTTGGTGAACCCAAACGGGGCCCCTTACGCAGGTACGCTGATGTGGCTCGGGTCACAGTTATGGGCCCTACCGGGCCTACTTACTATCCCCCGAGGTCTAACTCCCGCCTTGACGTACTGGACATTGCCGCGGTCAGGGACGTTTATTGCCCGGTCCACGTCTCCGTCATTTCGGAACTGTCCTCGGACCATTGCCTTATCAGCGTGCATCTAGCTACTCAGCACTCTACCGTCCGCGACGAGCGGCGGGTAATCGAGTGGGAACGCTTTGGCCCGGCGTTCAGTCGCTGCCTACCTGAGCGTATACTACTACCCAGCATGTCGATGAGGCAGTTGCCTTATTCGACACAGCCGTAGTCTCGGCGGTAGACGTGTCCTCCCGGATGAAGCCGGGGCTCATGCCCGACTATCAGCGGATCCTCGAAGAGGTGTCTCAGCTTGCTTGTGAGAGGAATCGCCTCCGGAGACGCTGGCAGAGGACTTGTGACCCAGCCGACAAGGCTGTGTTTAACAGAGCGACCGGCAAGTTGCGTCGTGACATTCTGGCGTTCCGTAGACGCAACTGGTCTAGCTAGCCGTAGCACAGATGGCCCTGCCGAGAACTGTAATGTCTGGCAGATTCCCAGTGCCCTAACGGGAAAGCGTAAACGCGCGCCTCTCCCCCCACTGGAAGAACCTGGCGGTCAACCCCTTGGACGCCCCCTCGAGAAGGCAGAGTTCTTGGCTGACAGTTTCGAGCGACAGTTCGCTCCCAACCCATCCAAGAACCCGGCCTTCACTGAGCGAATCTGCTGCGAGGTAGAGGGGTTTCTATCGGCCGGTATCACAGTCCAGCTGGAGCCCATCTCGCCGGAGGAGGTCTCTGAGAAGATAGTTCAGCTCAAGCCCCGGAAGGCGCCTGGCCCTGACGGAGTCATGAATTCCGCACTCCACCGCCTTCTGGAGCGAGGACTACGGTTACTCTCTGAACTGTTCAATGTCTGTCTCAAGCTGGCCTACTTTCCGGCGAAATGGAAAATAGCTACAGTTATAGTGATACCCTAGCCGGGAAAGAATTCTTCTCGCACGGAAAACCTCAGACCCATCAACCTCTTGTCCACAACGTCCAAGGTTTTTGAGCGTTTGATCCAGTGTAGGATCCGCGACCATCTAGAAAGACTGGACGTGCTGATCCCCGAACAATTCGGCTTTCGTGAGGTGCACTCCTCGACTCATCAGCTGATGAGACTCTTGGAATGCATTACCGAGGCTGGCTGCCAGGGCAAACAGACGACTGCGACCTTCCTAGATGTAGAGAAAGCCTTTGACCGCGTGTGGCACAAGGGTGTCCTTTACACACTAATGGAAGTCCTCCCAGATTGCTACGTTCACTTGATCGGCAGCTTTCTGTGAGACTGTAGCTTCCAAGTGAGAGTAGACCACGTTCTCTCTTCGGAGAGGTGTATGACCGCTGGTGTCCCTCAGGGAAGTGTACTTGGGCCTCTCCTGTTCTCGATGTTTGTCAACGACACGCCCCGAGTTCCTGGAGTAAAATTGTCACTGTTCGCAGACGACACTGCGGCTTTTGCCTTAGAGCCAAATGCAAGTTATGTGGCAATCAAGCTCCAGCGCCAACTCTCGACGCGTATGTCGGGTGGGCCGATGACTGGAGAGTTGCCGTCAACGCTTCCAAGAGTGCCGTGGTAATATTCTTGTGCAGACGTAAGCGGCCTCGGCTGCTTAAAGTAGGCCACGTCGAGGTGCCCTGGACCAATAGCGTCAAGTACCTTGGGCTACATGTGGACTCCCGACTCACCTAGTAAACCCATACGCAATACATCCGTCAACGCGCTTCGGCGCAACTCAGTAGACTCTGGCCCATGCTATCTAATCCAGCAATGACCCCCCAGCTTGGTAAGCTCATCGTCAACTCGTATGTGTTGCCCGTGATTACGTATGCCTGTCCTATTTGGGGATACCTTGCTCGATGTCATAGATCAGCACTCCAGTGCGTTCTCTACCGGGGACTTAAGCTCACATGTAAAGTCCCCCGGAGGTACTCTTCTCGCCTTTTGAGGAGAGGACTCGGTGTCCGCTCTTTTGATGACACCGTGAGACGCCTGGCGCGTAAATTCTATGTTCGATCAGCATGTGTGATCAACAGTTCCCTCATTGCCGGACTTGGTAACTATACACCGCGACCAGGTGAGTCCTGGAAGCGACCCCGTTTACTAGCCCCGGTAGTATTATCCACCATCGAGGGTTGCTTCAACCCCTCCACAAGTAGGAAAATTAATAAAATAAATAACTCAAACTGCCTCAGTGACAGGAGTCCTAACTGAGACTCGGGACACTGTACAACTCGCGCCTCGCATGAGTCACGCAACCCCCAGTTGTGTGGAGATCTTCAGCCTTTACCACAGTACTGTGAGCCTCACATGAACACCTTATGTTCAGGATTTCTTTAAAATTCCACTGACGATGGCAGCCTTTGGAGCTGTTGAAACGTTTGGTTTGGCAATAAACCATAGACCATGGCCAAACAGCCCCGATAACTTGAATTATAACAAAACCTTTATTATCCAAGTGAACTGTATGTTTATTTTTTTAATCAAGAAAGAAACTCATATGTCATGCAAGTTTGTATTCAGCAATATTTCCTTCAGTGTAAATTCACAAATCGTTGACATAAGTCAATAAGTCAAATGTGTTTTGGCAGGTAATCATAACAGCCAACCTCTTTATAGATTCAATAGGCATGACATAATGTCCCTACTATCAACACCATTGTTCTGTAGGGTTTGGGATGTACTGTGTTTGTTCATAGGTTAGTCATGTATCTCATTGATTTGTGTCATTTCTCATATAAATCGCCAGAATATAGTAGCATACGTACAGACCAAACAAATAGTTTTCAAGTATTGAAAAAGTTCACTAATTTTATACACTTTCACTGCTGGCCTTGTTATAAACACTATTAATACTCGAAACCCGGGCATCTTAAGGCTTTTTGAAAATCCTTTATCTCTGGTCAATAACAATGTTCTAAACATTAAAATAATGTACAGAATTTCCACTTTGAAAACTGTATGAAATATATACACACATCAATAATAAATAATTACTGTGACTTAAATGAAACCATGTTTTTTATATTTTGAAAAAGTTCACATATGTTTTATTACAGTTATGAAACTTCAAATTATATAACCAGTAAATAAGAACACCAAACAACGCAGAATGATACTGATTCTTTTATATTGATTATATCAAACTAAAAATATTTCCTGTTGACCAATAGAGTGCACAAATTACAGGTAGTATTCAGAATTACAAGTGTACAAAATGCTTTTTGGCCATATACACCCACCATTGGGTTTTGTATAAGATTGTGTGTTACAGCCTGTGGTAAAAACAAACTTGGCATTGCAAGTGTTAGACAAACATTGCTCTTACAAAAATAAATTTCTTTAACCACTTAAAATGAATATAATTGGGAAACTGTTTGGTTGTTGGGTTTTTGTTTTGTTTTTTTTTTTCTTAAAGCAACATATATTCTTAGTATTTGTTTCATAACTTATCAAAAAGGTACAATAGAACAAACAATAACCTCAGCAGGTCCAAATTCATTTGCCCTACTTCCCTCTTTGTCATCTTACCCAATTCATTGTTAAGTTAAGATTGTATCGTCTTTATGAACGATATTACAGTGAGTTACTACTCTGTGATATATACTGTCAGTTTTTAACTAGTGTTATCTTGATGTCACAATAGTGCAAAGTTATACTCTTATAACATTGAGTAATTTATATTAGTTGTTCTTATATAGTCAGTTCCTGAGAAAGTTCTACATCGCTTTTATCTCAGCCTAATGCTGTATGATTTATGGAACCAACGTTCGGTGTGGGAAGTGGCTACAAAGTATAATGTCACACGTGGTCTGGTTCACAGTTTTCTCTCCAATGCATCTGCATTTGCTTCAAGAGTGGTTCGGTTTTGTGAGGTATGTCAATTACTAACGTATTATTTTAGAACCCTCAATTAATTCAGATTTACTTTTCTTAGGTTCTGTTTGATATAGAAAAACAATCATTTGTGGGTACACTACAAAAATTGTACATGATATGTAACTCTAGGCTAGCTAGGGTACCTAGAAGCCCCAAAATTAAAATACAAAAAAAAATACGAGGGCTGTCCAGAAAGTAACTTACGTTTTAGAATAAGTAATAAAAAAAATGAAAGAAAATTTTTTTATTTAAACACTTGAAAACTACATTCTTAGACTATTTTTCCACGTAGTCTCCATTCAAGTTCAAACACATATCGTAACGATTTACGAGTTTTGAAAGCCCTCATCGTAAAAATCTGCCGCCTACGATTTCAGCCATTAACGCCTGCCTTCAGCTCTTCATCGTCTTCAAAGCGCTGCATTGCCAGCCACTTTTTCATACGCATGAACAGGTGATAATCGCTCGGTGCCAGATCAGGGCTGTATGGGGATGATTGAAAATCTCCCTTCCAAATTTTCCCAGAAGTTCTTGCGTTTGTGCTGCTGTATGCGGTCGGGCGTTGTCGTGGAAGAACAATACCTTGGAGCTCAACTTACCGCGTCGTTTGTTTTGGATTGCTCTCCGCAGCTTTTTTAAGGTTTCACAGTAAACCTCGGAGTTGATTGTGGTACCCCGTTCCATAAACTCTACCAGGAGAACCCATTTTCTGTCCCAAAAAACTGTCACCATCATTTTCCTTGCTGACAAGGTCTGCAAACACTTCCTCGGTTTTTTGGGTGAGCAAGTATGGCCCCATTCCATGGATTGATTTTTTGTTTCACAATTAACGTACCTAACCCAAGTTTCATCCCCCGTTACAATACGGTCCAGTAGAGAATCACCATCCTTGTCATAGGCATCAAGAAATGACAATGCTGATGCCATCCGCTGGTTTTTGTGCATTTCTGTAAGCATTTTCGGGACCCATCGCGCACAAAACTTATGGTAACCAAGCTTTATCGTGACAACTTCATGAAGCAAACTACGTGAAATTTGAAGAAACTCATGTGATAGCTCAGTAATCGTAAAGCGGCGATTTTCACGGATTTTTTTATTGATTTTCTCCACCAGTTTGTCAGTAAGAACACTCGGCCAGACACTTCGCTCATCATCGTGCACATTGGTGCGGGCATTTGCATGTCCATGGCCTTTGGTGCAGCGATGAATGTCCACCGGTCTGCAGTTTTCTGCTTGCAGAAATCGTATTACTGAGCTCACTTCACAGCTCGCATGATTTTCAATCGCAGCACTCATTTTAAAAATTATTAGTAAAGCACAGAAACACAAGACAAACCTATACCGGCCCCAGTTGGATGCGTACTAAGTCACGCCACCCAGTGTCACCAAGATGGCAGCGCTAGCCCCGCCCCATCGCTGCCCACACTGAAACGTAAGTTACTTTCTGGACTGCCCTCGTATTAAAATTGTGCATAAAATTCTTCGTTTTGTTTGGATAATGAAACTTCGCATAAGTGCCTGAATCACCCCAACTTGTTTTAGTCAGTCTGTGCAGACAACTAACAAACACGCCTCATTACAATCCATGGTGTTGCTATGACAACGGTAAGTGACTTGGTAGAGACAGTAACATTTGGCTGAGGCTTTGGTGGGTGAAGAGCTAACAAAAGCCTGAAAACATTGTCAAAAGTCTTAGTGACTACAACAGAGTGGGATTTAGTAAGTCGTATGTTGAAGTATTAGTCAGTATATAAATTAGAATACAGTATTGTGTTGTCACAATATCATCTCACTTCAAAAAGCCTGGAGCGTGAACAAAGTGAACCCTCTTCAGGGGTTGAGCTGGCTCAGGTCTTCAACTCTGCATACATGGCTGGCTCAACTGCTGTTATAATGTTTATCATTGTACCTATGTAAAAATGTGCTTCCAGCTAGGATTTGGTATCTGACTTAGATTGTAAACAATGATATAATATCTGTCTATAATAACAGTGATGATAATTCTCAACAACTTTGACAAAGAAGGCAAGAAAAAAGTTAGAGGTTGCGTGGGAAGGAACTTAAATGGAATATACGAAACAACCAAAGTACCGTGGTGTCACGTTGGATAGAACTTTAACATACAAATTCAATTGTGAGAAAATGAAACAAAAAATATCTGCAAGAAACAATATGCTGAAGAAGCTGTGTGCAAATGCAAATGGGAAACAAACTCCGGAATTTAGAACAGTTGCTCAGCCCCTAAGTTTGCCGTCAGCAGAATATGCAAACAGTGTGGTGCAGATCTAACCTTGCAAAAAAGTAGAATTATAACTTTTAGAATTATAACAAAGCAAATGTAGAGGCTCTTTACAAAGCAGATGGTCTGTGAATGCCTAGTAGTCACAGGAAATAAATTCATTACAGTAAGAAATTTGAGCAAGTTTTTTAATGAGAGATGCCTCCTTTTTGGTGCAGAAGGGACAACTAGGAGACTTAAATCAAGGAAAAACTTTCTTCAATAATGGACAACGAACCCCCCAGAGAATTATCTGCTAAAACAATATCTATCTAAGGGTTTATAGCTGGAGTAGAAAACATGGAAGATTCTCAACCAAATAAGCACTGGTGTAGCTTCCAAGAACTGGTGTGGCTTCCACTAAGTTAAATCTAATTAAATGGTGTCTTGAAGATGTGAACAATAACGAATGTGAGTGCGGGAAGCTTCAAGACACCAAACATCTAATGGTTTACCCAAACAGTCCAGCCACTTACACACTAGAAGACTGATATTAACATCATCTGTTTTTGGCCCAGAAGTTGTAAATTTTCTGGACATGGAAAAGTAAAGTAAGTTGAGAAAGAAAACACTGATAACAAAAAGGAAGAAAGAAAAAAAGGAACCCTAAGAATAGAAAAGGTGGACATCTTTCAAGCAGGCTGCTGGGAGGCATTATGAAACCGAGAGGAGTTGTTACTCAATGAAAACACCTTACTTTACCTCCAGTATGTACAGTGGAACCTCGGTATAACGCCCTTGATGTAACGGTCATTTTTCATGGTCCCGGCAATTCCCCATATAAACAATGTAAAATAAACATTAAATATTACCCCAGTTTCGGTATCCACCCTTGATGTAACGCCCTTTTTGCCAGCGGGCGTAAAGGAATTTTTGGTAGACCAAATCATTTGTTCTAAAGTCCAGGGCCATCGTAAACACTGGTGCAAGGTATGCACTGCAACACAGGCAGCACAATCAGTTGTGGCAAATCACATTATCATATATATTTTATATTTCACATCAAATCATGTATGTTTTTTTACCCACCCAATCTTAACTTTTTAAAGTATCTCAAAACCTTCCTCTTCTACAATCTGTGGAATAAAGCTCAAGGCACTTTTGTTATTCTCTGTACACTGTTTATTTATTGTAATTAAAGAATACTAAATAAATGTTGACAAGTTTTTTCATATTTTCATTCCTAAATTTAGTTCTCAAAGGTTTTACTTTTGTAATATCTACATATTATGGGCATGATGAGATATAAAACGAGCAGGCAAAAGGCTAAAACAAATGTTGAAAGTAGAAGAGAAATAAAGCAAAGATTAATAAGGAAGACCGATTCGAAGATACAAACTTAGATGGTAGAAGGTAGTATATTATTTACTATCAGTGAATAACACATGAAACTGCATTAAACACAATAAAACTAAATTTTTTTTAATTATAAGTGAGGTCTTGTGTTAGGCAACAATAAAAACGAAAGGGCGGCTTCTTCAGTACGCACAAACGTGTTAGCAAAATTAATTGTCTGCCCCCAGAGAGTCCTCTTTCGTTAGGAACATTTAGACTAGTTATACTTTTTGTGGTTCAGATGCCTCTAATCGACGCCATATCTAGAATATTAATATCCACGTTTATTTAACACAATCCTCTACGTGAAGGTAGGCCTAATCTGTTTTTTCAATTCAACATTAATTATTACATTATAATTTATAGTCATTATTAATAAAACTTCGATTTACTTTTACAAGTTTACAAAATATTATTAATGACTTTATTTCAACAGCTGTTTGTGAGCGGTTTGACAGATGCAGTTTGATACATGCGGTAGGCTCAGATATTGCTCTGTGTTGAGTGAAAAACTAATTACTAGCTTTGGAGAGGGAATTGATCCCTTGACATTACCCGTAGATGCGCTGCTGCCTAATTTTATTTAGATTCCTATGGCATACCCCCTTGCAAACCAATGTTTACATGTGTTAGTCTCATCTATACTCAGATTCTATATGTAATAATGCTTTATTTATAAAATTTAAAATGCTCCATCGCAGGGTACAAAACCATGCATCCCGTGGAAATTCACAGTCTGGATGGACAATGAAATTACGGATCCCTTACGACAATCAATTTAGGCTCATGTAATACATGTGGTTCTGCTTTATCGTGTGAAGCTAAGGAATCTTAGAGAAAAAAGTAGGACTTTATACCACAATCTCAGAGATTCGTTCGAAAGTGCAAAGCAACTTTATGAGCAGCAGCTGAAATGCAATTTTTTCTGTGAATGAGAACACGTCGAGAACTGGTGTAGCTATCACAGCAAATAAAATCGTAACGCAGTATTAAGCTGGCAGTGGGAGTTCACTAGTTCTCAAACTACAACTGCTCAACTCTTTAAAATGAATACATACAGAGCAAGTAATTGCGGAGTTTGATGACGCATGTTAAGAAGAATTTTATGCAGTATTGGAAAGAGACAGTAAAAAAAACTGTTAACGCAAAGAGTAACTATACTTACAGACTTAAATAAAAAAATTAAAAGAACGGCTAGGGAATCAGAATTATGGAACGAAATGGATTAAGGTTACGAAATGAATAGGTGAACAATAAGTTTACTTCAGTAAGATGATGAGTTCATGACGTTCCCGTAGTGGTAGCTATCGCAATCAAGTAGACTGCATCTTAATTATCGCTAGGTGGACTCTACGACCTTTCGAAACAACTAAACACTCTACAAGCTCCTCAGAGAAAGATTTTCACAGTAATCGGTTTCTTGCAGCTAAAATAAAACTAAACCTGGAAAGATGTACGTCAAAAGAATATCATGCGAACATGATGGTGTTTAAAAATAGACATGTCATATAAGCAAAATGTGGATATAAGAGTGAAGAGGAAAATTGTCGGTCGGCAATGAACCTATGGGGTATGCAGAGAGCGCCTCGCTAAAAGCAAAGAATATATTATAACAAGAAACCTCTAGAGTAACCACAAACCTGTAATTTCAGTATAAGAGTGTAAAAATAGATAAATAAAGATACGTGTAACACAATACAGACAGAAAACGGGACTACACAATTAAGAGACAAGTATCCTTAAATAAGCAAAGTCTAAATACAGCAATGTAGGTATGACACGAATAAATACATAAATAAAATCTCAAAGGATTAAAAACATATAGAAACAAAATAACAATTATAATGTGTTCAAACTTAAAACATTACAATAACATTTGTAACAAATAAAAGAACATACGATGCCAATATAAAAGAATGGTGGAGAAGCTACTGCATAAAAACCTATTCAAAGATAAATGCATAGAGAGAGAGAATAAGGCAACTTTGCGTTTGACCTGGAAATCAACATTACCATGCAATAATATTAATAACTATATAGAAAAAATATAACAAAAGAAAGCTGCTGGGAAAGACTACATTGTAATAGAAATGATCACGATTTTTGCTGAAATGGAAATGTGAGTGATGTTAACAATTTTGACGCAAACAGGGCAATCCTGAAACTGGCTACATGATTGAAGAAGTTCAGTATATGTCCCAATACATAAAAGTACTTAAAGATCGCTGTGACAGAATAATCTTATTTTTCACCTACTATTAAAGTTTAGTTACAAGAATTCTATAACAATTAAAGTATACCTACTCCAAATACAGCGTGTATTTGGAGTAGGTATACTTTAATACCTAGCAAATACTTTAATACAAAGCTTTATACTTTGCTTAGCGTGAACAAGCAAACGTTTTACCATATTATTGAATACTAGCAAAATTTTAAAAAATGTAGATAGTCCCACATTGTTTTCAAAAATATAATAAAACATATTATTTTAGAGGCCAGAAAATGTGGACAATTCTAGCCAACATAAGGACACTGTAACACATAATCACATTACGTAAACATGCAAGGGTAACAGGAAATCAGTATCGCAATCATAACAACATGAAAGGTAAAGTCGGGGTTAACTCCCTGCTCACGGAATTTTTCATCGTAAAGAAGGGGTATGACAAGGATGCATTCTCAATCTTATACGATTTAAATTCTAGGGTTTAAATAGACACGAGGCACGGATGGATGGGAAGGAGGTATCGCAATGTTAAGTAAGAAGGTTTGCAATCTATAATGTGCTGATGACATAGTACTTCCAGATGCAAGCGAAGAAGAATTTCATTTATCCGCAGAATGAAAAGCCAACAAAGATGTAGTGTGAGAAAATAAAGAAATATAAGACAAAGTAACGACTGTAGACAGATCAGGTAATAAACTACTAATCTACTCCAGACATGTACAACGAATGAGCAGAGATTTCAAAAACACATGTTAGAGTGAAAACACAAGGAAGGAAGAATACCAGGCAGGCCAAGAAGTAGCTGCAGAGAGAGTATAGACTCGGAACTGAAAGGGGCCTTGAGACCACTGCGATAGGTGATTGGACATCAGACAATAATGTAGTCTAATACGTATTTGATTTGTGTGTGTGTGTGTGTGTGCGTGTGTGTTAGGTGGTAGGGGGAGAAGGGAACGTTAAACTGTTTTATGTTATGAATGCTTAATCTTACAAATTGTTATTATTATTATGTTTTTACTATAAAATATTCATATTATTTTAATATGATTTTCCTAAGGAGTACGAGCATGTCAGCCTACCAACATGTTTGGTGGAAACGTATGCAGATTATAATAAATTATCGTATTATACTAGTCACCAACTTGGTAAATTTTGAAAAACAAATTATAATGTGTTATAACCTACAGAGTGGCTGATAATAGTTGATAGGCCGCTAAGAGCAGATATCTAATGAAATTTGACTGCAAACTGTTTAGGTTATGTTTTTATAAGAGTAATCGGTTTAAATCATGTTTATTTTCATTCACTCTTGTAGCTTACTGTTATGTTGTTATTATGTTTTTGATGTTTTTTCATATTAATTGTTGTGCTATACATTATACTTTTGTTAATGTGATTTTAACTTCACCGTACATCTCACGTAAATGATGAGATTGTTGTAATGGACATTTATGCACTTTATGTAGTCCTGTTCATTAAATCTTTAACTGATCTGATAAGGCTACCGTAAAAACAAGGTGTTTTTGTAAATTTGTTTCTTTTATCTAAACTGTTGAATTTTTGTCTCTATCACTTTACTTATCATTTGATTAATAGTAGTTTCCACTTAGTAAAGAAATAAAAATAAACTCCATAACAGATAACACATTTAGGTGTAAATGGTCAAACTGCAGCCTAAGATAAATACACGATCTGATGAAGATAAGAATTTACTAAACTTATTAGAAGGCCATCAATAAAACAAGGTAATAAGAAGAGAAAGCTACAAGTTTATCTGAATTTCTTTGAGACTGTAAAACATTCATGATTGATTTATGGAAGTTTCCATTATTTGCCCAACTTGTACTTTTGCCAGGACCTATCAGCTGCATAGTTGATCTACTAGCAGTGGTTCCCAACCTTTCGGGACCCGCATACCACTTTGGTTTTCCGCATTCTTTTCGAGTACTACCTGATAAGAAAATAAAATAAGATAAGAGGAGATATCTAATGAAATTTTACTGCAAACTGTTTAGGTTGTGTTTTTATAAGGGTAATCGGTTTAAATCATGGTTATTCTCATTTACTCTTGTAGCTTACTGTTATGTTTTGATTATATGTTTCTGATGTTTTTTCACATTATTTGTTGTGCTATTCTAAATTTCATTGCCTGAGTTTTGCAACTGATGTGTCTAACCAATGCTAGTTTGTTTACTCATAATGAAAACTTAAATTAGTATTCCCAAAGGGAGCTAGGCCTATAAATTCTCTTGTTTCTTATTTTCTTTTAAACAGTAATAGTTTAATGAAGTCACAGTGTAAAGTAACTCTGTTAATACTTTTAGTTTCAATTTATTTCTTATAACAAATTATATAGTATAGGTTATGTAATATCTTCAAATAAATACACTGCAAGTAGGTTTATTTTAATAGGTTTATTAATACATTAATAGGTGTATCTAGGTGAAAATAAACCTACTTGCAGTATATTTATTTCAAGATATTAGGTTATGTATAATATATTATTTGAATAATATAGATTATGTATAATTAGTATATAATAACAGGTATTTGTACCTGTTATTTTTTTTGAACGGTGTTTTCATACCTATTATTTTAAAATAACAGTTTAGCCCACCTCAACTCTACACAGCAGCGGCTGACGTGTACTAACCATTTCGGAGTTTGCAATACCACAACTCAGATGAAACTGTGCACAATGTTTGTAGAAAAGACGGACGTGTGTGACGTAGACGCCAGTTTGCAAAATGCATCATCCATTCCCGCCCCAGTCCGCAAGGAAACATCCATTCCCGCCAGAAATGTAATCACGTTTCTTGTTTATCTTGTCTCAGCCAAATAAACATTACTATGCATTTACCATGTTCCAGTGTTCTTTATACTTCATAAACACTTGATAAATTTTATTGTTTCTTACAGAGGCACCCTTAGGGGTGTCCGGCAGGTGTAAGTGTACATAACCTCCTTGGCTCATTCTTTAATAAAAATGAGGAAAGAAATAGAATGGATAAGGAGAGAGAGAGAGTGAGAGTGAGAGAGAGGTACACAGACAGAAGAGAGATGTATACATTTTTTGCCATACTTCATTTAGAAGTCACATGACATAATTTGTATAGAACATCAAGTAAACGCGCGGCTAGCACGTCGCACCCTACATATAATGCGACACAATACGTTACCTTTGTATAGTTCACATAAGCTTCTTTTTGATAACTACTATATTACTTTTTATAACGTTTACTTGCGTACTTTATACTTTATAACAAATGTGTTACATCACGTTATAATCGTTTATTTAAGTACTAAGTAGGCCTGTAATGTGAGCGCTGACGTTGCTTGGTATAAGTCTATGTAGGCATATTGTGCTTTGCGTTAGGTTACTAATTAATGATGGCTACATGTTCATAACAGTTATGTTATATCTTATAATGTGTATTTTATAATCAGTTAAGGAATTTTGTATTCTGTTAAATAATCATATTTAATTACTTTTGTATGCAAATTGTGTGTTAATGCTTGTTAGTTTGTTTGTTTCCTTGTAACACTAAAACAGCTGGACCAGTTTTGATGCACGAGATATGAAGTCTTGATTTTAGAAGTGTCAACAAAGATATAAAATTTTAAAAAACAAAATAGGGGACGCTAGAAACCATATTATGTAAAATTTAGGTAAACCTGTCAGGCCGTGAGTTATTTTTATTAATAAAGAGCCCATTTAAAGATTATTACAACAAATGCGTTGCGTTCAGTAGTGTGCGTTATACTGACTTTCATAAGTATGTAACAATTGTTAGACTGTATCTTTATGTTAATGGCCTTCACGTTAGTAATTCATTGTTTAAATTGCACAAGGTGAATCTATACGCAACAGGTTATACGAATAATTCTTGCTACAGCTTGCATTACGGTACTCAGTACTAATTCATTCTATCGGGTTGACTTCACAGTGGTATTGATAGAATAAGCCAGCACACAAGACACTCATTTTCTTCAGTTACATTATCATCATACTCACTGAATATTGCCTTGTACACCTCCTATAAATACAATAATTGATTCTTCAGGCCGTCCTCTGAAAAATTTATTCCTTTTCCTTCAAACCAATTCATACTTTTCTTCCCTATAAGATGTCATTGGTACTGCTTTACATTGAAACGAGACATTGCTCGTCAATTCATACTTTTCTTCCGTATAAGATGTCGTTGGTACTGCTTTACATTGAAACGAGATATTGCCCATAACAAGAAAAGAATTGTTTTTAAGATATGGTGTCTCTACACTATTTTTGAAATTCTGGATCGTCCGTACCATCACTGTAATTCGCAAAATTTTTCTGGCAAAAGAGAAAATTGTTCGCAAAGAAGCTTTCTTAAATTCATATCCTTCAGTCCTATTAGTACCAATTACAAGTCTAGCTTTTAATGCAGCTTGAGGTGTTTTGATAGTCCTGTCCCTCCACATATTCGTCTAAAAGACTCCCATGTTAAACTTATTATGCAGGCCATTAGGCCGCCATTCATTGAATACTGATGTAGAAATTTCCAGATGTTTTCTACTGTGCCCACTAAGCCATCATTAGTAGTCCAGGAACAAAGATGTAATATACCTATTATGAACATGTAGCCATCATTAATTAGTAACCTAATACGAAGCACAAGTCGGCCTACATAGACTTATACCAAGCAACATCAGCGATCACATTACAGCCCTACTTAGTACTTAAATAAACGATTATAACAGGATGTAACACATTTGTTATAAATTATAAAGTATTATAAAATATAAAGTGCCCTGAGATTGTGTGACAGTTGCGATGAAACAAGACCTTCGCTTTAAACTAAGAAAAAAAAAGGGAAACGAAAAAACTTGAGTTAAATAAGGCTGACATATACTATCTATATTATTCTCTCTATCTACCCCTGTCTCTCTTTTTCTCTTTTGCTCTCTTTCTATCTATCTATTCACCTACTTATCACTTATGTAACAACTTGTATAATTACTCGTATTATAAAGAAACATTTGCGTTGAAGATATTAGGAGTCGCCACATACCTGCGCTGGTTGTAAATCCAGGAAAAGGTTATTTTTTGATACCGTTTTCTGACATGTCTATTGTTATATAGGCTTGTGGTTTCTCCAAAGGTTATAAACGTAAGTGGCTACCAAAAGTGGACTAAAAGACATTTTCGTGCAGAGAATGACGCAAATGATAAGCGAGAAATGTTGTTACTTGCTTCAACAATTGCTTCACTTACTAAAAGTGGCCATAAGGCCTTGTCGTTTTTTTACATGTATGTTTATATCTTTAAATCTATTTAATTTTGTTTAACATTTATTCATCAGTGTTGTGCACATCCGTGTCTTACTGAAATGGAATACAAAAGTGTTAATAATTTTCGATGTTTCGTTAAAAAAAAAGGGTACCAGAAAATGTGTTTGTGACTAAAATATTCTTCCGTTTTCAGTACAATGTGTAAAGTGTGATGGTAATATGTTAACAAACGTAAAAGGACAAAGAAACGTCACTTTCAGATGTGGTAGATGGAATTACAGCGGTACAAAAAACATACATGATGACACTTTTTCGGAATAGCGCGTGTTCCTGCATTATCTGTATTGTGTGTGTTAGTCGCTTGGATTTTGAAATATCAGATTTCAGTCATTTCAAAAGAGATTGACATAAATAGGAAAATTATGCAAAAATTAATAAATGAGTTCAAGAAGATCCTTACTGTCTGGCTGTTGGAGAACAGCTCAAAAATTGGCAGCCCGGGAGATACTGAAATTGATGAAAGTGCGTTCGCTTGAAGGAAGTATAACAGGGGCTGAATAACCAAAACTCGGTAGATATTTGGGAGAATTTGCAGGAGAATTTAGTGGTTCCTAAAGGTGGTGGATAAACACGATGCAAACACACTAAATTATGTAATTTTAAATAATATAGAACCAGGAACCACTATAGTTGCAGATATGTGGTGCGGGTACAACTCGCGAGTACCCATACATACCCAAATGTATGGGTGTATACTTCTGTCTGTGAACCATTCGCGTAATTTTGTATGTCCTTCCAATTCTGCTGTTCACACCCAAACGATCGAGAACTAATAATCCAAAATTAAGCGTGATATGCGGAGAAGAGTCAGCAGAATGTCTATTAGTACACTTCAGGCGTATTTAATTGAATATATTTGGAGAAAAATGTTTTTCTGCAGAAGAATTGTTTAATGAATTTGTAGTGGCTATTCATTATTTTTACACGCAATTTTTAAATTGAATATACAGTAATTTGTGGTCAATATATTTAGCTAAAGTATAAGTAAATTAGAAAAAATCTAAAAAATGAATAAAATTAAAAAAATAGAAATAGATGTAACACATAGATGTCCGACAACTTCTAGTACCCTCAACCCAAAACATTTTAATATTGTGTGTCTCTCTCCCTTTCCCTGCCTGCGTCTTGCATCATCTTGCTGTTATCTCTAATACAAATAGAACTAATATTATAAAAACTTTTATCCTATCTCACAACCCTCTGTCTCCCTCCTCTCCGCCTGTCTCTAACACAAGAAGTAATTATTATTATGTACATTTTTGCACAGCTGATCGCTCTCCTTTCTTTTATCTCTCTTTCTCTTTTCTCCCCCTTTATTATATCTCTTACTAATAAAAATAGAACTCTTATTACAAAAAAAATACGTGCAGTAGCTTTCTGTGTGTGTGTGTGTGTGTGTGTGTGTGTGTGTGTGTGTGTGTGTGTGTGTGTGTGTGTGTGTGTGTGTGTGTGTGTGTGTGTGTGTGTGTGTGTGTGTGTGTGTGTGTGTGTGTGTGTGTGTGTGTGTGTGTGTGTGTCTAGTTACCAATCTCAATCAATCCCAAACAGAACTATAGACTATTAAGATCTACAGAACTTGTTAACTGCAAAACTGATACAAATAAATGTTTTATAGCATTACTTCAAAATACTGTATGTACAATGATGAACATTGACAAAAAATATAACTAATTATATTTTTTATATAACTAGTATAAGTTCATAACGTTTGACATTACATTTATTATTTTTGACTGCCAATATGTATAGGAAATTTCTCTAGTAAATGAGATCAAAGTTACATTATCGCCCGGTGTCAGTGCATGTGAGAAAATATTAACATGCCCGTTAATTACGTTATTTGATCCGACGAGAAGTGGTCAATTTTTACATAAGTTTAATGAAGAAAGTTGTGTTAGTGGTTATAATCACAAACAGAATTATCACTGTTGCACACCACTATAGAAAAATTATTCTGATTAGCGCTTTCAAGCTTCTCAGCTCATCGTCAAATCGGAATCGTCCAATCTGACAATGAGCTGAGAAGCTTGAAAGCGCTAATCGGAATAATTTTTCTATAGTGGTGTGCAACAATAATAATTCTGTTTGTAATTTTTACATAATTCGAAAGGCCAGTACGCTACGTTGGCATGCTTTGTAAAACATAATAATTATATTACCACGGTTAATAGAATTGGATAGTGAAGTTTATTATAAATTGTTTGTATATTTGACAGTACTAATTAAAATTATGATGTAAAGTTGGCGTGTGAACGAAAGAAAATAATAATGGTCATTCGCCTGCAGTTAGTCACTCTTTCATAAAAACAAATGAGCGTCAACGAAAACTGTGCAATACCCGGGGTTGAAAACTGGCAACGTCGCTGGAAGCAAAAACGGCAAAAATTCGAAAAAAGTATACATTTCAGACGCTTAATTGTTGGGAAATTGAAAAGACACCATATTGTCATAATTATGAAAAGATGCCATAATGACAGCGTTTTGAACAAAAAAAAAATTATTTGCTTATTTTAAGAGTATATTGAAATATAAAATGTAAAACACAAATAACATAATCACAAGAACGTAATGTTACAATAAAATTTCAATATCCTCATCGTTTTCGGGTAGATGCCAAAACGTATACATTTTGAAAAGACGCCAAAATGATAGAAAAATGTATATATATTTCAACTTGTCTAAAATTAAATTTTTATTTTAGTCTTTGTCTACTTTCATGGCCTTATAATATTCTACAAATAAATTGAACAATGAATTACTGTCTTAATATTTGATTTTCCTGTTAGCCAGTTTTCATGATTGTGTATATCAGTGATCATTGTTGTTACTATGTGTTTAGGAGTTGGATGAAATGTGGTGTTTCACACAACTCATAGGAGACATGTCCAACCGACTCACACATTGTTGTACTGCTGAACTGCTGCCTCTGATGGAACTACCTGCTGTTAAATTTGTGAGTTCATATTATGAATTGTGTGTGTGTGTGGTGCGCGTGTGCATTTTTCAGAAAATTTGTCACAATGTAGGCTGTATAATGCAAAGGAATATGAATTGTGGAATAGTAAAATAAAACAGAAACTCAGGTATTAGGACATGATAGACCTACAAACAAATTACGGCAACAAAATTTTAGTTATTATAGACAAATCGCTTGAAAAATAATTAAGATATTTAAAAACACAACCTTAGAGTTATAAAATTATTATAATTACATACTAATTATAGAACAAATACAAACTAAATGAGATGATTCATTTCAACTTCTAAAAATACTATTATACTAATAGATAAAAACGTACGTACTGCATATAAATAAAACAGACAAAACAGTTGATTTATTAAACACAAGGGGTACAACAGTTGAAACAATTTAAATTGAAATTCAAGTAGATTATTATTTATAAATACAACCAGTCTCTGTTGGTCTAGAAACAATTCTATGAAACAATCATCAGACTGTATAAAGTACTTAGCACTTATATAATAATTACTTTGTACTTATTGTATAAAAAATGTTGGAAAATTACAAATTACAGTAACAGAATGTACATGTAACAGAATTACAATCAAAGAGCACATGTAGTTTTTTCATCATTTTAATTTATTATACACTTCTAGTATACAGAGTGGAATGTAAAAGGTGTATTCACCATACATATTTGATCCTATGCACCAATATTAGAAAACTAAGTTCCTATAAATATAGGTCAGGAAATCTCCCATCATTTTCTGTCTGGCCACATTTTTTAAGAAAACTATATCTTGGTAAGGGATTGAGATGTCTTAACACTTTGGGTACCGGACGTTTCAGCACAAAACTTCTACAGAGTGGCGGCTGCTGACACAAAATGTTTCTATAGAGTGCCGACCGTTTTTAATGTTTTTCAAAAAATTCTTCTGAAACTATAACATAACCTAGAAAAATGATACATACCTTGTTTTAAATGTTGAACCTTCCACTTCATAATCAAATATAAAATTTCTTCTGAAACTATAACATAACCTAGAAAAATGATACATACCTTGTTTTAAATGTTGAACCTTCCACTTCATAATCAAATATAAAATTTTATTGCTTTATATAAATACTTTCAATGAAACTTTACTTTATTATACATAATTTTTATTTTTTAAAAAGTTGTCAAAACTGTTATAGCGCACTAAAATATTGTAAAATCACTTTAAATTACATATAAATGGTACACTTCACTGTTGAAACACATAACATATATAAGAAAATGTATCACTAATATTAGTTTGTATAATTTTTTGTTTTAATTAAAAACTTTGAAGCATGGGTCTTTACACATAGCAATTCGAAATTTCTTCGTAGTTTCTGTTTGGTTCAGTTGAGCTGCCATCTGCTGGCGATTTCAAGAACTAAGAACACTAACAAACATTACACAACAGCTAAAACGACGTCATTAGAAGTGATCCCATATTTAAAGAAACAAAACTACATCACGTCAAATGACCAAATGACGTGATCGGCATTCTATAGAAGTTTCTTCACCACGTCAAATGATGTGATCGGCACTCTATGAAAGTTTCATCACCACGTCAATTTATGTGATCGGCACTCTAAGTGTTAATACAGTTTAGTTCATGTGTTTAGTCAAGTTCTTTAGTAAATAAAAACAAAAAATACAGCCATATTGTGGAAGTAACCACGCATCCTTCAAATTGTAGTTTGAAAGTCCATTCACAAGGAAGACTGAACTTAACCATTCTCAACAATTACTTGATAAACAATTCAGTTGCTTGATTACTTCTATTACAGCCTTTTCTATGAATTCAAAATAATTTTAATTCTAGTGATTGAAATTACGATTTGTAAATAGTTGTAATAAATTTGTTAAAAGTCGTTAATTTAACTGAAAATCGAGCCTTTATTTTGTTGTAAATTACTGTTACTGAGTTAATTAAAAAAAAATAGTAATAACTTTAAATAAATTTTTCCTATACTGGAGGAATTGAAGTCCAGCAAAAAAAAAAATCAGAATTTTGTAGAAGAATAAAGTAGTCAGAATTTATGGGTAGGCTGTGTTCCGTCATACCTTGGTTATTCATTATCAGATTTAAACAAACAAGAGGGTATTGTCTTCTCAATGAAATGCGTAACATTTTATTTAATAAACCATAATTTGATAAAATTAAAATTTATGGAGCTATTAGTGATAAAAAAATTAAAGTGCCACTATTTTGAAATTTGAGGTCACAAAGTAACTGTATTTTTTATTTATTAAAGAACATTAATATACGCACGCAAGTGTATCAGATTTTATTAAGACATCGCAAATCCTTCTTAGAAAATAAGTTTTTCTTAAAAAACACAAAATGGTAGCCAGATGTAAAACGTGACATTTCTCGACCTATGTTATATATTTCTTATATTGAAGCATAGATTCCAAATGTTGTATAGTGAGGATACCTTTTACGTTACATATTTTGGCTTTGGATGTCAGATCTGCCAGCACTGTTACTCATTTAGCACCACCCAGGGGACACGTACAGCTTAAGGATGCTGCGGACGTGAGTAACTTTGTTCCCCAAATGGAAAACCAATCACCTGTACCACATGAAACTTCAAGAAGTCCAATTGGAAGAAGTTTCAAGAACAGGTGGAGACTAAATCAAGTTCAATTAAAAGAGAAGAAACACCCCATTTAATTCTCAGAAATCTGTGCAACTACATCCAACAGAGTGCAAAGAACAGTATCCCCAGAGGGAAACAGTACAATTACAAACCATTTTGGACGAGTGAACTAGCCCAACAAAAACAGATCAGAGACCAAGCTAGAAAGAAAACCGAAAAAACAAAAACACAGGAAGATTTCAAAATGTGGAGAAGAGAAAGTACCAAAATGAAGCAGCAAGTGGCGAAGGCAAAAAGAGATTCTTGGAGCAAACTCTTAAAAACATTGAATTATAGAACAGATGGAGGAAAGGCACATAAATTTATAAGTAGACTAAACAACAAACATCCAGAAAACCAATCCCAACCATTTAAAATTCAAAACAAGGAGATTACAGATGACAGTAAAATAGCAAATTACTTTAACACCCACTTTTGCAATGCCCATAAACTGTCACACAAACTTAAAAAACAAGAAAAACAAATATCAGGAACAAAAAAACAAATAACAATGATGGACTGAGGTAGATTTTCACCCAAGATTTTACAGAAGAGGAGTTGAAAGAGGCAATCAGTAACACCAAGAAGAGAAAACAACCGGGACCAGACAACATCTTCGCAGAATTTATTCATAATTTGGGACCAAAAGCCCTTACGACATTACTATTGGTATATAATAAACTTTGGAACTCCAGAGATAGCCTGCCTGATGAGTGGAGGAAATCAATAATAGTCCCCATATTAAAACCTGGCAAACTAACAAACATTCTAAGTTCATACAGACCTATAGCATTAACATCTGTACTAGCAAAAATAAAATCCAGGAGAGAATGATCTCAGCCAGACTGTGCTGGTATCTAGAAAACCAAAATCTGCTTACAGAAGAACAAGCAGGCTTCCGTCAAAATCGCTCTACAGCATACCAACTGATAAAACCCTCTCAAGAGATAAAAGCAGCATTTAATCGAAAGGAAAGCGCCCTGGCAGTGTTCGTCGATTTTAGTGGAGCGTACGATTCCGTGTGGAGAACTAGACTCATTGAAAAACTAAAAGATATCAATATAGAGGGAAACATCCTGTCTTGGCTTTCAAGATTTCTGGACCAGAGATGGGCCAGAGTCAAATTCGGTGAATCCTTCTCCAAATACAAACAGACAAAAGTAGGTCTACCCCAAGGAGCAGTACTGAGCACCACACTCTTCAATGTTTTCATAAATGACCTCTCAAAAATTTTAAAAGATAAAAATGTCAAAATGGGAATGTTCGCTGATGACGTAGTCATTTGGACCTCAGCCAAAAACAATCCCAAGCAGCAGAATATATTAGAACAAAGAATGAACGAAACCTTGGATTCCTTGCACAACTGGGCCTCTGAGAACAACATGAAAATTAACATCTCAAAGACTGCTAACCAATTTTTCACGATGCGCCATAAAAATGACAACTTCAATTTGAAGATCAACAACCTAAACCTTCCCAAAAGCGAATGTACAAAATACTTAGGTGTACACATGGATAACAAACTATCTTGGAAGGACCATGTGACAAACATAGCAAATAAAGTCAACCAAAAACTGAGACTTATAAAGCGTCTTGCTGGAGCTACCTGGGGATGTACGCAGGACACTCTGAATACCATATACAAAACCTATATAAAACCAGTCATGACATATGGAAGTGAGATACTTGTAGCAGCCAGCAACTCTAATCTGAAGACATTGGAAACAACACAAAACAATGCCCTACGGCTGATTAGCGGAGGTGTGAAGACCACACCTGCCCTTTCTCTTCAGTTGTACACGAGCCACTTACTGATCACTTCAGAAATAAACCAACAAGCTGCCATCTCTCTGGCCAAAATAAAAGCCTTACCACAAGCAAAATGGGCAAAAAATAGCCAAGACGGGACACATCTGAAGACCCAGACATTACCAGTTAATACTCCCAACAAGTACTTGACACTGCTGGGCATCACAACTGAAATAGAACCTTTTTGCCCAAAAATTAAACTTACAGAATACCAAACAGTCAACACCAATCTCTCTCTGCTGTCTGATATGAAAAAGCAAGATGCACCTTCCACAATCTTGCACCAAATGGCACTAGCAACCATCAATGAAAGATATCCCCAGGATGAGTACCTTAGAATCTATACAGACGGATCGCTCATAGGAAAACATGGAAAGGCTGGCGCAGGAGTACATTGTTAACTGTTCTCCCACTACATTTCAGTGGGAGAAAATAAAACCAGTTTTGACGGAGAAATAAAGGCAAAACATATGGCATTACAACAACTCTTACTCAGACCACTAGCTTTTAAAAAAGCTGTTTTTCTTGTTGACTCCAAGTCTGCAATCCAGTCTATCGCAATAAACCTTCTCAGTAAACAAGGGAAAACAATAATTCTCCAGTGGATCCCCTCACATGTAGGAATAAGTGGGAATGAAACAGCCGACCTGCTAGCTAAAAAGGGTACAACATTGCAAGGGAGAAAAACACTACACAGCACAAGAACAATCAAAAGACTTGTTAAAAACAAAACACAAGAGATGTTCACCAATGAGGCCAGCCTTGCGTCTAGTGGTAAACGGTGGAAAAACATTGGAAACACTTGGGACAAAAACAAAAATATACCCAGAAACCAAGCAGTAGCGAACTTCAGACTCAATACTGGTCACGACTGCCTTGCTGAACACCTCCACCGTATTAAGATCTACAAATCCCACCACTGCACAATTTGTAAGCAGCTGAATACAGTGATGAACAGAGACCATATTCTTGTGTGTTCGGGATTGGATCACTCTTATCAAGAGGCAGGGAATCTACCAAAACTCTATTGGGATGCCAGAAGACAAATGGAATGATTCAATGTCCTGCCATTAGAAAACAACAACCTTTTACGTTACACTCTGTATACCTTATGTGTGGAGGCAAAATATTAAATACACACACTAAATTATAGTATAAATTATTGTAAACACTATGTATAAATGTAAAAGAGAATTTAATTTTATATGTGCATGGCTAACATGAAATTTTACTAACAATTGAAAACACATTAACTTATCTGCTGCTAAAAATGGCAATAATTTGTTTATTATTACTGGTTTAAAAAAAAATATATATAAATTCAGATTCTATCAATTACAAATTATTGATATTTTTTTTGGTGTTTTTGTATTTGTGTTGTAGAAATTAGCTTATATAATTGTTTTCTAACTGATTGTTGTTTACATGCCACAATAATGAAATCCAATCTGAGAACTGTGGCACGTAAGTTGTGGTTCACGACTTGATGATGGCGTAAGTGGTGACTGTACTTATCAGAATTGATTTTATTATTGTGGTCTGTATACTATCAATTGGGACAGTTAAACAAAACAACCATAAACGTTTCAAGACTGGTATTTATCTCTTTTTTAGTATGTTATCAAAATAGTTGTAATGCATTAAATCGTAAGAGTGTTCTTACGAGGGCGGGGTGAAAAGTTCCGGGCCTGAATAAGAAAACTTTTTTTTTTAATTAATTTTCTTTTATTTCTCAACATAATCTTCATTTAGCTCGATACATTTTTCCCAATGATGTTCTGGAGCAGTTATGCCAGACTGATAAATTGATTTGTCAAGATCCTCAAAATAGCCATTTACTTGATTGTTGTCCCCAAATCTTTTTCCTCCGTGGCATTTTTGAGGTTACCAAAGAGATAAAAGTCGCTTGGAGCTAAATCTGTCGAGTATGGTGGGTGACGAAGCAATTCGAACTTTAATTCATTTATTTTAGCCATTGCAACAATTTATGTGTGAGCTGGTGCATTGTCTTGGTGAAACAGCACTGTCTTTTTCGCTAAATGTGGCCGTTTTTTCTTGATTTCTTCATGTAAATGCTGCAGTAAGTTCGCATAATACTCGCCAGTAATTGTTTTTCCTTATCAAGGTAGTCATTGAAGAGTATTCCACGCGCGTCCCAAAAAACAGTTGCCATAACCTTACTAGCAGATGGAATTGTCTTTGCCTTCTTTGGAGTTGGTTCACCTTTAGCAGTCCATTATTTTGACTATTGTTTGGTCTCAGGAGTGCTGTGGTGGACCCAAGTCTCATCAATAGTTATGAATTGATGCAAAAATGCAGTTTGATTGCGCTTAGAGAGTTCCAAACAGTCGGTTGAAACATCCTTTCGATATTGTTTTTGGTAAGGTGTGAGCAAACGTAGCACCAATCTAGCGCACAGCTTTGTCATACTCAAGTGTTCATGTAAGATATTACACATACGTTCCACTGATATGCCAACAGTCTCTGCTATCTCACCACTTTCACTCTACAGTCTGCCAAAATGTTTCTGACATAGTCACTTCAATGGGACGTCCACTATGTGGTTCATCAGTTGTGCTTGTCCGACCCATTTTAAATTCAGCAATCCAGCACTTAACCATTATATTCAATGGAGAAGAGCCCCCTAACGTTGAATCCAGCTCCTTTTTTATATCGGTTGCAGTTAAGCCTTTCAAAAAAAATATTTAATCATGGCACGAATTTCAAATTTGTCCATTGTTAAAACACTGCATGAGGTGCTTACTTCGGTGGACTGTCAAACTAATATTAAACAGCTGATTGACTTGAAGATTCGAAGTTTAGGCTACGAGGTATGCAACCATACAACACGATTGAAATAATGAGCATAGCAGCGCCATCTCTGTGTGAGGCTTGGAACTTTTCACCCCACCTTCGTATATGAAGTTCCAGATTTTTTTGTGCCTATCAGAACACAATTTTCAGAGTTAATAAAAATTGTGTTTAGGAAGGCACATACATAAACAAGGTATCCAAAAAATTAAACTTACGTGAAGTGATAGAAGTTTTTATTTTGGAACCTTGACAGATTTTAAGATTTGTAGTTTCTTATAGTAGCTAGAACTATTGCAAACAATTAAACATTTACTCTTTTCTTTTGTAGGGGAGAGCAAAGCAGTTGTACAATGCTGGATATAAAGATTTAATGCTAGTTGCATCAGAAAATCCAAACATCTTAGCACAGAAGATTGACCATTTGCCTAGGAAAGTGGCACACCAGATAGTTGCTGCAGCAAAAGTAGTGTTCGTTTTGTAATATACTTTCCTTTTTATTACATTTCAATTATTTAATTTTGTTTACTTTATTCGTCCATAGTCCGGACGCCATCTTTACTAGTTACCAACAATGAGATATAAAATTTACTTACCTTCGGGCCAGGTTCGGTTAGGCGAATGGAAATAGCAGAACGGATTATTTTCAGTAAATTACTCTTATATTTTTTGTTTACCAATGACATTCCCCTTTATTTTACTCATAACACTTGTACATTAAATCCTGCTTCGAAAAAATGAAAACATCTACTCGGCCATGAGGCGTAATTTATAAAATCAAGTTAGAAGTAATTATTACCATCAACATTTTACTCTCCCGCCAAAATAAAATATAATAAATCATCAACTTAAATTATATTATATATATATATATATATATATATAATGGATCACAACCCAGCACTTCTTAAATATAGATTCTTTACATTCACACAACCACGCACGCTTTCATGCGGTACATATTTTATATTCCCCTTTTTGAGCTCATTTTAGTAAAACATTTCTTTTAACAAAATTTGTAATGGTTTTGAATTTGTTTATGCCTGACTGAAGAAATTATATGATGCCTCGTTCTATTACTTATCTGGTTACAACAGGTGAGTCCATCTTACTGCGCACTTTCGATCGTTCCTGCTATTTCTTGGTCTCCTGCACTTTGCTGAAATAATGTACTTTTACATCATAACTGTTAATTAATTTGTTGCAATTCCGATCCAATTTTGTTGATACTTTCACATTTTTGTTTGGGTGCACCCGCGATTTCGTTTCAGAACTTTTATTTGTGTCCGGCCGGCACAAGCTGTAATACGTGACTGGAACGAATGTACTGCGTTATTTTCTGAAGTGGTAGGGGGGTCACGTGACCAAGTCTTATTGTCTTCTGAATATGACAAACCAGTTTTCAGGGCGAGGCTAATTACGCACTGCATTCTAAGTGACGTATTTACAGGCTTGGCTGTTATGTAGCTGGTGACTTCATCAGTCAAAGTTCGTTTGGCTAAATATAATTGTTGTTTTTTTGTCTACAATGTTGACCTTGATATGATTTCATGCACTTGTCTGCGTCGTTACAAAACTCTACCATTATTATTTATACTTTTGAATTAACAAAAAAATTTATATTGTTTTCCCCCCAAACCACTATGTGGGTTGAATTGTCCTGTTACAGTTTTTTCTCTTTCAATTATCTTTCTAATTTTTATTAATCCTGAGGGTAATTCTCATCATTTAACCTTTTTTTTATTACTCTATGTACCTACATGAAACATATTTTTATGGCTAAGTGTTGTCATTTGTGAAAGTACATCAATACCTTTTCACGATATTAATTGATGACTCGTTGGGCACTTGGTGAAACATATTAATACAAAGGTTTTGTAAAATATATAAAAACACGTGATAAGATTCAGTATATAAAAACACTTGGTTATAAATTCTAGAAATTAAAAAAGCAATAAAAAATAACAAAAATTTAACAAATGAACAAACTGAGTTCTGTCTATCCCCTTTATTAAAAGCTGTTATTTAGTTTATTTTATTTTATATTTCGCATTCAGTTTATATTTAGTTCGGTTAATTTTATATTTTGTTGTTAATTAACAATACTTTGCACATTTTATTATATTTTTAATTATACTATTTAACCTGTACTCACCATGCGGTTCACATGTAGCTTCCGGTTCGCCACGTGGCTCTATCACCAACATTAGTTATCTTATCTGGGTCCAAGGTATCGTTAAGCGAGAGACAGAAACAGTTGGGATTGTCGAAATAAAGATTCGCACACATGTATATTCAATAGAACTCTAGTTTTAATATTTTTCAAGTATCATGATCAAAGTTACAAAATGCAAAATCAAAATGGAGTCATATACTCAACAAGATGGCGGCTTTGCAGTTCCGCTCCACTAGCTATTGATTACTTCTCATTATTTCTATTTTGTTATGTCATTAGACACAAAACATTTAATATTATGCAGTTGTAATTTAAATTATTCACTCAGTTTCATATGAAATTTTAAAACATAAACCAATGCCTCGGTTTGGTAAATGCCGGCATTCCCTCTTTCTCTCTCTCACACTCTCTCATTACATGCTCTATCAATGGTACATTTTATTCTGTTTATCATAATTTCGAGCTCGATTTTTATAAAAGAATATTACTGTAAATTTTGACTTTCCTGAATTATTGGGAGTGTTGCGGTTCAGACGCTCTCCATGGCAGGCCCGGTGTTCGGCGTACTTAGATGGTCGGTGTACTCTCCAGTTTTGTCTGTCGTCTGTGCACTGAATTTACATTATGCTGATTATTACTTTAATAACACTGTCTACTTGTAGTTACATTTTATTGATGATTCAAAAACACTTTAGCTGGTAAAAATACACCAGCGAAATTTTAGCGTGATAACGCCATGAAGGTATTCTGCAGACTGAGAATGCCATATTTGCATAATTTCCACAGGTGGAATGGATTATCTCGTCATCGTTCTATTGTTTAAAGCGACTTGACGCCATTGTTCTGCGTCACAGTTGTTACATTTTACATTATTTATGACGTTTCAACGTTGTTTTCAACTGGCTTGGTCCCGATATGTGTGTCGGACACCACGTACGCCATGACCTTGAAGTAGAGTTGTACTGCCAAAACTGCGTCATGTGTAATACATTGGGGAAAACTAACCTAACCACTTTTAAATATATATAGAAATACAATAAAATTATTCTCTCTGTACCAATGAATCCTAAGACGGACTTTTGTACCGTCACAAAATCCCCTCAATGAGAGGTTTTGTCGAAACAAAAACTCTCATTGACTCATTCACACTTTCTAAAAGGATCAGCCCAGATATGGCGCCACAACCCCCTGTAGTGTTTACATAAAAAAAAATACAATAACTTACCCTTGATCCAATGATGATGACAGTACCTGCATGACCTTACTGGACTTCTCAGGTGAGATCCTAACACCGCAAGGCCATTTAGGCATTCAACGTTCCTGCTCTGACACGCAGGCCAGCTCAGGACTGCCGTCACAGCATCACCAAACGCTGAAAAATTGAGTACAAAATTTAAAATAGTGGCCTTGTATAATCCCATATCCATAACTGATATGTCTCCCCTTAGCTACATTGGTTTATGTTCAGAGGCATTGGTTTTCTTACCCCTAATTTTCAAATAACAAACAAGATTTAAGACAGAATGCCTTCTCCTTTTACATTACTATCTTTACCAAGACTGGACTCCAGTCAACACTACTTTACTCCTTTTACCACAAGAAAATATATATTTATACTATGATCATAACACGTAAAACAATTTCTTAAGTTTGCAAAAGCAACAACAACCTATCTATCTCTATCATATAAAATTCAAAACCTAACTTTTATCATGGCAAACCAACTAGCTTTTAAAATTTTATCTATCAGCTTTCCTGATTTCAATATTTCTTTACCACAGAATCAGAACTATTTTTGTGTTCAATACCATTATTAACATCATTTATTTATTAACATTTGTTAACGCTGCTACTAATCATTCCTATTACATACCTGGTTTACATAAAAATACACATAATACACAACATATTGTAATACAAAATTACATTTAACATTGACACACAAAAATATATACAATCCAACTTTTTATTCTTTATCATTGACCATTAATCAGTTCATAAACAATCCATTTTTAAAAACGCTGTCCACACAATTAAATGTTCATAACACAATAAAACAATTTATCCACCATCATCAAATAATAATCTTATCTTAGGTTTACATACATTGTTTATTATTGAATATATTATGTTGGTATCATAAATATACAGATTATTCAATTTTTTATAATTTTCCGCAATCTCATATAATTTGTCATGATCGGGTATGGTCCTGTCACCTTTAGTATTGTCTGTCACACTCCGGTAAGTCATATTATCATCTTTTATAACATCATCTACTGTTTCCTCAGTTTCAATGCAAGGTAAAATTTCAATATAATCGTACACCATCTCTACACCTAACCTCTCCACAAATTCTCTATAATTCCTATTCACCTTAAAAATCTCTATCTCTCTCTTTCTCATCACAATATCTCTCTCTCTCAATATATGCAGGGGATACTAACTCATAATTACTGCACCACCTATGAAGTGCACAAAAAATCCAGGGAACTCTATTTGCAGACCTTTTGTCTTCCAAATACTCACGTGAAGCCTTTTCTTCACCCCCGACTACATTACGGGAAAAATTTACCCCCTGCAACCCCTCTACCTGTATATTCTTTCTCCACTTTCTCTGTAACTCATCAACACATACTAACATTCCAACATTATATTCTACTCTCTCTAAAATTTCATTATCACTATCAATATTCGCACCATTATTTTCTAATACCATATTTTTACTTCTATTATCATAATTCTCACCACTACTTACCTTGTCGTCTTTATTTTCATTTAATTTGATTCTCTACCCCATTTTCTACCCCCATTTTACTCTCGTATTAATTCTCGTCTACTTTATTCTTTCGTCTATCAAATTTCTCATTAACTAATGCTACTATTTTCAATTCCGTTTTATCAAAACGTGCATGCATTTCATTTTATTGAACTTCTCATCAAATTGGTTAAATTTTTCATCAAAATTATCAAACCTTACATTTTGCTCATGAAATTTATCATTAAAATTATTTTTGATTTCTCTACTCTCACTTTTCTGTTCGTTAAATTTTTCATCAAATTTAGCATTCTGTATATTAAAAAGTGTTTGCATCATTTTCACTATATCATTCTCTTCAGCCCTTTTAGTCGGGACTGGCGTTGAGTGAACAATTCCTTCACTCATAATTTGTGCTTCGGTTACACTTGTTTGACTTTCATTTACAGTGAGGCTGATATTTTCATTGTCGTTTGCCATTTTAAATAGAGAGAAAAGCAAATTCTATTTCTTTTATTGTTACTTTATATCTCCTTAACCTAATAACAACATAACCTAACACTCGTAATATTATGTTTACGTGTTATGTTATATACCATTATATACCCACTCTGTTTCTGTACTCTGGCTTATTTATATAAAAATAATTTTTTATATAAAGTCCCTGTTCGGGCGCCATTGTTAATTAACAATACTTTGCACATTTTATTATATTTTTAATTATACTATTTAACCTGTACTCACCATGCGGTTCACATGCAGCTTCTGGTTCGCCACGTGGCTCTATCACCAACATTAGTTATCTTATCTGGGTCCAAGGTATCGTTAAGCGAGAGACAGAAACAGTTGGGATTGTCGAAATAAAGATTCGCACACATGTATATTCAATAGAACTCTAGTTTTACTATTTTTCAAGTATCATGATCAAAGTTATATGCAAGCTAAGAATGAAAGGCCATTTCAGAAATATAACACTCATATCAGTACATGCACCAACTGAGGATAAATCAGATGAAGAGAAGGAGGAATTTTATGGAAAATTAACAAGAGTGTATGGAGCAGTCCCAAAATACGACTTAGTTATCATTCTGGGGGACTTTAATGCTAAGATTGGAAAAGAGAATTTTCTGAAGGGCGTTGCTGGGAAATTCTCCCTGCACAGTGAATCCAGTGACAATGGAAGAATGCTTGCAGAGTTCGCTACAGCGTGCGGAATGATCATAAAAAGCACCAGTTTTGATCATAAAAGAATCCACTTAGGGACATGGAGAGACCCTGGGACTGATCTAATGAATCAAATTGATCATGTTCTTGTTAGCAAAAGACATGCAACCTCTGTAGTAGACACTAGAGCAATGAGAGGTCCAAACTGTGATACTGATCACTATCTGGTGAGAGCAGTGGTCAGAGAAAAGCTAGCTATGATCCAAAAAGATAAAGGAAAGAAAAGAATGAAATGGGATGTCGATAAACTTAAAGATGGTCAGTGTTGTGGTCAATACCAACTAATGATAGCTAAAAAACTTGATAAGGAAATCAATAATATTGAAGAAAAGTAGGCAAACATGAAAGAAGCTGTTATAGAGGCGGCTAGAGAGATAGTAGGTGTGAAAAGGAGAAAACAGTCCGAATGGTTTGATGACGAGTGCAGAGAAGCTATACAATGAAAGAATGAATACAGAAGGAAAATGTTGGAGAGAAACACTAGACAGAATAGTGACCGATATAGAGCTAGCAGACGCGAGGCAAACCATTTATGTAAGAAGAAAAAAAGAGAATACATGAAGGAGAAGGTGCGCAAAATAGAGGATTTATCAGAACAGAAGAAAACAAAAAACCTGTATAATGAGGTAAGAAGTATAAACAGAAGTTACCAACCAAAGCTAAATATCTGCAAAGACAAAGATGGAAAACTAATAGCAGAAGACAGGCTGATCCTCAACAGATGGGCTGAATATTTTGAAGAAATATTAAATAAGCCTGACACAATGGAGACTGTAGAAGAGAATGTAAGAATAGGTCCAGAACCATATGTAAAAACTCCCTCAGTTGAGGAAGTGAGAAGAGCAATTAATCAACTAAAGAACGGGAAAGCGCCTGGCGAAGATCAGCTTAGCCCTGAACTGATCAAAAAAGGCGGTGGAGCACTAACTGCACAAATTCATGATATAGTATGTAGTGTATGGGAGGAAGAGACAATGCCAAATGACTGGAGTAATATGCCCAGTTTTTAAAAAAGGAGATAAAACTGTATGCAGCAATTATAGGGGCATAACACTGCTAAGCTGTCTCTATAAGATATTGTCCATGATTCTCCTTGATAGGCTAAATGTATATGCAGAGGAAATCCTAAGTGAACATCAAAGTGGATTTAGAGCCGACCGGAGCACAGTCGATCAAATTTTCGTCATGAGGCAGTCACTCGAAAGATGTTTCGAATATGGTATTGACATCCATATACTGTTTATAGGTTTCAGGCAAGCCTTCGGTAGTGTAAATCGAATAATGTTGCGAATAGCATTGGAAGAATTGGGAGTACCTCAAAAGATTGTGAGACTGGTACTGCTCAGTCTGAACGATTTCAGGGGAAAAGTAGTTCTGGGAAGAAACAAAAGCCGAGATTTTACGGTTGGTACTGGAGTAAAGCAGGGTGATGCATTATCTGCGACCCTCTTTAACTTGGCACTACACTATGCTATAAACAAGATAGACTTCAGAGGACACATCTTCAAAAGGACGAGGCAACTAGGAGCATATGCGGATGATATTGTGCTGGTAGCCAGGAACAAAAATGTATTAAAAGACACCTTTATTGAAATAGAGAGGGAAGTGAGCAGGATTGGTTTGGATGTCAATGAGGCTAAAACAAAATACATGAAAGTGTCTGCGAAGGAAAATAGAGAACTGCTAGACCTTCACACAGGCCATTACTGTTTCCAAGGAGTTACAGAATTTAAGTACCTAGGTGTTATTCTGAATAATGAAAACCGAGTGAGCAGCGAAATAGTAAATAGAATCATAACCGGCAATAGAGCCTACTATGCAAACCAATCATTACTGAAATCAAAGCTTCTAACTCCAAGAACCAAATTGATGTTATATAAAACACTGATCAGACCTGTTGTTACTTATGCATCCGAGACATGGACTCTCGTAAATAAGGATATAAGCGCACTAAGAATTTTTGAAAGAAGAATTTTGAGACAGATATTTGGACCGGTGAAGGAAGGGAATATGTATAGGATCCGAAATAACGGTGAAATAAATGAGTTGATTGGTGGACAAGACCTGGTGAGACACATAAAATCAGCTAGAATTAGATGGCTGGGACACGTATTCCGTATGAATGTTATGAGGATGCCCAAAACTATATTAAGTGGAACGATACTGGGCAAAAGAAGAAGAGGAAGGCCTCGAAGAAGATGGCAGCAGGATGTGGAAGAAGATCTAAGAAAGATGGGCATTAGGAACTGGAGACTGAAGGCAGTGGACAGAGATGAGTGGAGACGGGTCGTAGCGGAGGCCAAGGCTCACCATGGGCTGTAGTGCTGGAGAGTAGTAGTAGTAGTAGTCATGATCAAAGTTACAAAATGCAAAATCAAAATGGAGTCATATACTCAACAAGATGGCGGCTTTGCAGTTCTGCTCCACTAGCTATTGATTACTTCTCATTATTTCTATTTTGTTATGTCATTAGACACAAAACATTTAATATACTGCAGTTGTAATTTAAATTATTCACTCAGTTTCATATGAAATTTTAAAACATAAACCAATGCCTCGGTTTGGTAAATGCCGGCATTCGCTCTTTCTCTCTCTCACACTCTCTCATTACATACTTTATCAATGGTACATTTTATTTTGTTTATCATAATTTTGAGCTCGATTTTTATAAAAGGATATTACTGTAAATTTTGACTTTCCTGAATTATTGGGAGTGTTGCGGTTCAGACGTTCTCCATGGCAGGCTCGGTGTTCGGCGTACTTAGATGGTCGGTGTACTCTCCAGTTTTGTCTGTCCTCTGTGCACTGAATTTACATTATGCTGATTATTACTTTTATAACACTGTCTACTTGTAGTTACATTTTATTGATGATTCAAAAACACTTTAGCTGGTAAAAATACGCCAGGGAAATTTTAGCGTGTTAACGCCATGAAGGTATTCTGCAGACTGAGGACGCCATATTTGCATAATTTCCACAGGTGGAAGGGATTATCTCGTCATCGTTCTATTCTTTAAAGCGACTGACGCCATTGTTCTGCGTCACAGTTTTACATTTTACAATATTTATGATGTTTCAACGTTGTTTTCAACTGGCTTGGTCCCGATATGTGTGTCGGACACCACGTACGTCATGACCTTGAAGTAGAGTTGTACTGGCAAAACTGTGTCATGTGTAATACATTGGGGAAAACTAACCTAACCACTTTTAAATACAGATAACCTAACCACTAGAAATACAATAAAATTATTCTCTCTGTACAAATGAATCCTAAGACGGACTTTTGTACCGTCACATTGTTTTCAGATTATATTTAGTTTAGTTAATTTTATATTTTGCATTTCATGATTGTATTTAATTTTTAAAGACACCTGACCTTCCCTTGTCTCTTCCACACCCCTCTCCATCGTAACATAGGTGTTCCAGATACGCCCTAAACAGATGTCACTACCACCACCACGACCTTTACTCACATCCTGTGTTTAATAATTTCACTCATTTGCCTCTTTGACAATGGCTTAGGTAGCCGAAACAGCTGTTAGAGTTAAATAAAATCTGTGAAACTTACCAAGTGTTTTTATATATTTTACAAAACCTTTGTACAGCAATACCACTTAGTATTTTCTGTACAATTGGTTATTGTAGTTGTGCAATGCTTGCAAGTTATTTAATATTTAATGTTTTAAATTAAATGTTTCTTACACATTGCTGTCAGCTTGATGTTTAGATGACGAATACTTTGTAATTTTGTCTTGATGATGATGTAATTTTGTGTTATGATTTTGCAGTAACATAATTTGCTGATATAATGGTATAGCAGACTTATTTATTATGTAGACTCTGCTTGTTTCAATAGTTATTTATATGTTAGTCTGTTAATCTGGATCCTGCTACCTTGGGGCAATCCAGAATAACTTACAACAAAATTAATTAATATGTCTGCCAAACCGATGAGTTGACTGTTTTTCTGTGTTCTGTGTTGAAGTGTATTCATACTCCTTCTAATATAGTAGTATAGTACAAATATAGTATACAGTACAATAAATGTATATTAATTGTGTACCCATATTGTGTGTGTGTGTGTGTGTGTGTGTGTGTGTGTGTGTGTGTGTGTGTGTGTGTGTGTGTGTGTGTGTGTGTGTGTGTGTGTGTGTGTGTGTGTGTGTGTGTGTGTGTGTGTGTGTGTGTTGAATACTTTACTATTCGATTGACTATGTCTCGCAACCCAGTCTCCATAAAACATGGTTTTTCACATTTCCCTTCACTCATTCATCTTCTTTCATTGCCATACTGCAGTGTCAAATTATACCGGGAATTGTTCATTTAAAAAGCCCACTTAAAGGTATGAAAAATAATTTTTTTTTTGTAAGTTGGTAGCAGTGTACCTAATTGTTACGTAGAGTTGTGGGGCGATCTGTTGACTAGTTTGTGTACAGGTTTTGATTAGGTTAGTTGACCTCAAGTGGGATCTGCTATTTTTAAAATGGATAAAAATATCGAACAAAGAGTTTGCCTCAAATTTTGTGTTGCCAACGAAATTTCTTGTGTTGAATCATTGAAAATGTTGGAGAAGGCCTACGGTGAGTTAGCTTTATCGAAAACACGAGCATACGAGTGGTACAAAGCATTCAAAAAGGCCGAGAAGTGGTTAATGATTTGCCTCGTTCCGGTCGACCTTCAACGTCTTCGACAGACGAAAACTTCGTCAAAGTGAAGGAAATGGTGATGGAAAATCGTCATTCAAGCTTAAGAGAGATTGCTGTGGATCTGGACATGTCTCACGATCCGTTTGCACCATTTTAGTTGACGTTTTGGGCATGTACGCGTCGCGGCACAGCTTGTTCCGAAGGAGCTGAATTTTCTTCAAAAAGATCACCGCAAACAGGTTGCTAAAGACATGCTTGAACAAGCCAATTCAACCCTACATTCATGAAACGCATCATAACGGGTGATGAGACGTGGGTTTATGAGTTTGACATGCAAACCAGCCAACAAGCTTCGGAATGGCGCTTTGATAACGAGCCGAAACCGAAAAAACCTCATCAAACTCACTCCAAAATCAAAGTTCTGTTGACTGTTTTCTTTGACTATCGTGGTATTGTTCACACAGAATTCCTTCCGGAGAGGCAAACAGTCAACAAACAATATTATCTGGGCATTAGAGAGAGAATGTATGCTGGAAAAGGCCAGATTTGTGGAAGAACAATTCTTGGATTTTGCACCATGCTAATGCGCCGTCCCACACATCAACCCTTGTACGCGAATTTTTGACCAAAAACTCAACAAATGTCATCGACCAAGCACCGTATTCACCAGATATGGCCCCGTGTGACTTTTTTTGTTCCCTAAATTCAAATTACCATTTCATGGAAGATATTTTGAGTCAATTGAAGTCATAAAACAAAATTTACAGAAGGAGCTGAAGGCCATACCGGAAAGTGCCTACAAGAAGTGTTTTCGACGACTGGATTATTCGTTGGCATAAGTGTATTGGAGCTTCAAATGGAGCCTATTTTGAAGGTAGCAAAATAAATTTTGATGATTAAATCAATATTTTGTGTTTTATTGAACATTTCCCGGTATTTATTTGACAGAATGTATACACATTGTATCTGTATCCTTTTATTTAGTAAATGGGTACCATCATCTCTTTCTTTACCAAGAGGTCGCCATTTAAAACTTTCTGTGGCCACCTGCCTCCCAGCATCCACCTCAGTTGCCCATATCAAATCTTCCTTTTCTCTGCATTATCTGTGGTTGTGGCTTCAGCCCTATTTCTGTTGCCTCCAGTGCCTGGCTCAATTGACTGTTGAGCGTCTGTGTTTCACTCCATACAGAATACAACCTTCAAATATTGCCCTGTATTTTTTTATTGTTTTCTGTGTTGGTAACTCATGTTGGCAGCATTTTTGCTTGCATAGCAGCTGATTCTCCGTTACTCTCCCACCATTCACAATTACAAAGTGGACTTATCCATGATAAACTGGTTTTTGTGCATATTCCTTTGAAACTTTCAATTTTGCTATACCTATAAGAACGGAAGATTCTACTTACTACATTCAATATTCCGATGGTTATTCAATGATTTAACTAAGCAGCACTTACTGTAAAAATCACTGCGGTGTAAATTGTTGTTAGTATTCTGCTCCCTCGTAGCCTGTCTCAACTGCTATGACTACTACAAATGTGCACGTATAAGTCCAAAATGCTTATGTGAGTTCTATGAGATATATATATATATATATATATATATATATATATATATATAGGTAAATTTAGTACAGTGTATGCTAATACAAGTATTTTCTTTTTTCCAGTTAATGTTGATAGCGAAAGCAGAAAGTTTACAAGAAGAGGCAGAAGATGTATTACAAGGGTTGTTGTGAATAAGTAAACATTTGTCTACTAGGTACACTGTAAAGTGTTACAGCATCATTTAATTAACTATGCTCAGCAAAGAAGAATATATTACAACTGTTGTAAACGAACAAAATAAGTGGAGGTGTAGTCAGATAATATTTAGCTACAGCTACAAGTATAAAAAATATTAATATGATAGAACTTTTTATTTGAAAATTATAAGTTTTGTAATTATTTTTATTTATTTAGAAGTACTCTTTCCTTATTTTGTGTACAATGGAAAATACTGAATTTGATAAATTTATTTTTAACACAAGTTATAAAAGATATTAAATTATTAGTACTATTAAAGATATAGTTATTAGTACTATTATTATACATGTTTTAGAGCAGTTTTGTGAATAAGTAAATTTTAAACCTTTTTATTTTGTAATAAGAGATAATTTTTATGAGAAGTATGTATACGATGTGTTTGTAAAATTGGTACATTTTTATTTAATATAAATAGTTTATATCTTGTTAAGAGTGTTCTTTAAAATTAATATTACCGTAAAATACCCTATTGCTGTTATACAAGGCCCGTTCAGGAAGTAAGGTTTGATAGGCTATAAAAGAAATATTGTTACACTTAATTTTATATTGAACTTAAACATGTAGTCACTGTCATTGTGAAATCATTTTCAAGCGTGTGGAATAACCATCTTTTAGCCCCTATCCAAAGAAGTTTATCACCAGTTTTCAAACCACTCTTCTGCCAACTTTTGACCTTGTCATCCATTCATGACCCTTTGTGAAGACAACTGTAAGAATGAATTTCTCAAGTATTACACAATTTTAGTGATGGCAACGTTGGAAATGTTGTACATCTCTTGACAATTTCGTTACAACGTATATATGAGTACATAAGTTGTACACATTCTGTGAAATCTGTAAGAAAGACACCTCTGAATGTTTTTGTTTTGGTGATAAGCTGTACTTACATTTCATTTCATTGCTGTTATGTTTCTGATAAAACCTATCAAATCCAGTAATTATAATCTCCAGTGACAATGTGAGAATTCCATCTTTCGTTGTATGTTACTGATTCAAAAAATATTTTTCCGGTCCCATTCTTTGGTTTTTGTGAGTGTCTTTGGGCATTTTTTGAAGCCATCTTCGGCAAGTTTTGTAGTAAAGAAGCTTTCCCATTGTTATTTCATAAGGAACTGGTCATCAAGTTTGAGGAAAAACTTCGCTCAGTTTATATATTGAACCTTATATTTCTTGAAGTTTCTCACTGACATATTGCATGACTAAAGCAGTGACAATTGAGGGAGAGCTGCTGTTGCGTTCATAGTGAATGTTTGAATGGAGTACTCAACTCCCAGTGCCTACTTAACTAAGCACCCAATTTGCCAATGAATTTATATTCCACTTAGTATGTACTAGAATGGATCACTGGGAGTTTCACACTTGACAGGATTTTATGTGTGAGACCACTAACTGTTAATAAGCATACCATCACTGAATGTATGAAATGACAATCTCACACCAGTGTTTATTAGGCTCCCAGAAAATTGAACTAATGTACGGTACTTTTCATATGCAAAACTTGTGTATGAGTGGGCCTTATTCACCACTGTATGCATGTAACATTTTTAATGAGAGCAAAGAAAACCTTTTTGTTAGCAAAACACTGTTACAGTTGTTTGACTGTTAATCAGAGAAGACTATAATGGATGCAGTTATTTTATATGGGCCATTAAAAAACTATTAATTTTAGTTCTCTAAATAGTATTGATCAATCATGTGATACATAGCCTACAAATTTTTTTATCTTGAATATTGCACATAGTTTGTGCAGGCTATATAAAAATTGTAAATTGTTAAATTACATAGACAATACTTGCAAAGCCTTATTATCTTTACACATAAGACAGTATAAATACATCTGTCACATTTAGTCGGTTAATCATCTTCTTCTCTCTTCAAGCATTAGGCTTTTAGCCTGTTGTGCCCCTTGGACATGGTACAACATATGTTCCACCACCGCCAGAGAGAAATCAACTATCTAGTAACCACATGCAGTGGCAAGCTGCACGATGGAGAGGGAGTTGTGTGTGTGTGCGCGCGCGCACTCAAGTGTATAGTAAGTATACCTTTGTTACTTATCTAGCCTGTGTATGGCTGATAAGACTGCTGTATTTGTCCCCAGCAGTATAGCATGAGCAGCCAGGTGAAGATATGGCTTTGACTCGTCCCATGACTGCAGTAAAGTTGTTGAGGGTGAGAGGAGAAGGTTACCATATGGTGAAAGAAGGAAAGGAGGAAAATCATTGTGAAGGCTAAAACCCACCTTGGGGTTTGAAGGAAATTAAACAAGTATGACTGTCGTACAGCCATTCATCAAATTCACAAACTTTGCAAACAATGACATTCGTTAGCCACTACTGTTTTTTTTTTTAATTAACGACTCTTATCATTCAACAGAAACTGATCCTCATTGGTAGCTAACACATTCAGAAGTAGGACAGAATGATAACAAAGGTAAAGTTTAAATTAATTACGCTAGGCTTCAAATTTAGTGTAAACTAATTTAATAAGATTTTTGTCATATTTTAAATTTAATGTAAATTCTATGTCATAAAAAGCATAATTACTTTTTTCAATAGTTACAGTATATCGTATTCAAAGATATAATGTTTAGGATACTGAAAGTATGGTACCTAAGTGGCAGTAATCTAATAAAAAAATGTTTCATGTACACAGCCATAGTTTATTTAAAATACACAAAAACAAAATTTTTTAATTAAAGCAAAAGAAAAATGGAATACAATTTATTCAGCTCATATCTACTTTGGTACACTCATTAATTATAACTATTTTATGTTGAGTTTATAAAACAAATTGTTAGATTAAAAGTTTGAATTTACAGATCTTTTCAAATTCAGTAGATAGAAATACTGAATTAAGCGACTTTTATTTTTTCAATTTTTTTTTAGTTTTTCAATACATTAATCTGAAATAAACTAAAGTATTTGCTAAGCATAGAAATTCTTAGCCTAAAAATCACATCTGTGCTTATAGGTTTACTTAATTGCTATATTTATACTTGTATGCCATACTACCTAAGACATAATATAGATACATCACTTATTGGGGTAACAAAATGTTGGCAGTAACCCAGAAAATCATGCTGCTTGTACGTTAAATAAGACTTATTTAGTAATACCAAAGTAAATCTGTTCCAAATATTCTAAATAATATAAAATGACAATATGTCTTTATTAGCTCTTTAAAAATGGCATTACTTAAAAAATAAGCTTGCTTTACAAACAGAAATTTAATTGTAAGTATAGCAGAAAGAGTCCAAATAACTGATGTGACCAATTTCTCTTAAATGGATATTTTAATTTTTTTCCAATAAAATCTTTGTTTATTTGTCAGTAAACTGTAATGTTTTTTCTTTGTATAAATGCAATCTTTGTGTGTTCTATTAACCAAGGTTGTTAAACTTGTAATAAATAATTTATACAACATTTGCTTTTGCAAACTCTGTAGTATGTTAATTTGAAATAAATTAATTTAGGTAAAATTTTTAGGTCTCTTTGTTGAATTTTCACAATCATCAACTATAAATACAAAAGTCAATATATAGATCGTTTCAGCGTTTACTGGATTGCTTTTCAATAATATAACAGCCAGACTCGTGCTCACATGGTTTTATCAGCTGAAAAAGTCACATGTATATTTAATGCTAGCCACACTGTCTTAATTGGACGTGCATGGCTAAAATAATTTAGTCAGATCTACGTTTACCTTAATTCCTGTCGAGGTAAAAAGATTACTTTTAACTAACCGAATATGAGTAATTGGTATAGAGCAATTTTGTCCATATATTCATTACCACGCTTTTGAAAAACATGTGGTTGCAAAGCCACAGTTTGAATATACACCATATAATATACGTCACATAAATAATATCAGTTATAAAGCTTAGAACAGAAAACAGCATTCACATTTATTTTGTTAATTGCCAAGCAGAATCGTCTAAATAATAAGCAGGGTCTTCTAAATAATAACTCCACATACAAAACCAGTTTGGTAAAGATATATGATAATTTTTGATAAGCCTAAACTGATAATTGTTTATGCCTGAATGTTTGCTCGACTTCTGGTTCAGATCCAGTTTACATTATGGATACCTTTTATAAAACAGTTATAGTTTATTTCAATTTTGTGGTTTCAGTTTTAGAGCTATGGATTCTGCAATGCATCTTAAAAAATGTGTTTAGAAATACACTAAAAGTACAATCAACAGACCTTAAATATGAACATATTGTATTGTAACCTGCTTTAAAATCTGGTTTAAGCTAACTCACTTATAAAATTAAATACACTGGTTTCAAAATAAAGATTTATATGATATTATGGATACTATTAAAGAAATCACATATATGTACCTTCTACGACACAATCTCTGCTAATGTCGGAGCATATACTTCTTAAGTGCTGCTGCCTGATGTTAGGTACTACAAATAGTTAATAATATTCTGTATACTTAATAGATAATAAACTATGTTCTCAGTGGATTGTCATAAAAGTGTACAAACAGCTGTTTGAATGGAGTATTAAAAGTACTGTATAGCATTTTCTTGATGATAAGGCATAATAGGTTTGTATTATAGTGGTTTATTGTTTCTTATTGCTTTGGAAATTTGATTTTAACTGCTTATTACAAAGAGGGACTGAAAATTCAGGACATACAATTTAAAGTTAATAAATTTAATTGTCATTTATCTTCCTTAAATTCACACAAAGTAATTTATTTAAGGGTCTTAGTAGACAAGCAGCTATGGTGATTGTTTTTTAGCCTCCAGCTTGACAGCCTGTGGAAATGAATACCTGTAAAACGACCTGGGATAAAAATGGGCAGGTGAAGAATAATGCTGGCCACATTACCTTCCGTTCGTGTTAAACGTTACACGGCTTACTTAGGCAATGTATCCTGCCTCTCCTAAATTACTTTGGTAGTACAAAAAGAGGTCATTGTTATATAATTTAATTATTACAAAATTATTAATATTTAACTTTATATTTTATTTTAATTGTAATAAATTATTCTAGTTTTGTTACAAATACAAAACAGCTTAAAGCATCCTTTAGATATGACGTTTTATTTTATAAGGATCATGGCTGCCTAATTCATAAGTATTTTTAACTGCATGGGGACATTTTAAATATATTCTTTGTATATACATTGTATATAGCAGATCACATTACTGATAATTTTATGAAGTATGTAAGTAAAATAGCGTATGTCAAATAGTTTTAATAACATCTAACATATAATAAAAAAGTTTCTACTGATAAAACTTTTACTACTACAGAACGATTGTGTGTGGCATGGTAGGTATCAACAACCAAAATTTACAAAACATTTTTGTACCAAAGTAACAAAATAAAAGTTAAAAAAATTAACGAATATCCCATTCAGTTTGTTAATTTGCCAAATGAAATGCAAAATAAAACTTGATTGAGAAAAAGTGATATATACATGATGAACTTGTATAATACTGGACGGACCGATATTTGGATTTAATGAGAACTGTTTCCAGTCAGTTTGTCAAATACTTCATGTCATTTTTTAAACTATCTGGACATCGTGATTTAATGCTGAAATCACAATTGCTGGAGATGTAATTAGTATTTTTAAGTTTTCAATAAATTGTAATTTATGGTATAAATCTTGAACTTTGTGTAATCTATTACATTGCCACTCTGTGTGCATGTATGTGTATGTGTTATTAAACCATGCACACACTGATATTTCAATATTTAATAGAACCGTGTACAATATATGTAGTAACATTCTGACTGAATCAGTTGCTCAAAAGTAGTATAGTTTGTTCAGTTTCAAAAGTAATACAGAGTGCAATAAGCTAATCAGAATATTTTATATTGTAATTACTATAGTTAGATTAACATTCATTATATCCTGAAATTTGCTTTTTTATTTTAAAGCGAGATTAATATGCTACAGCCATTTTCAAGTTGATTAGTTCATTATAATCTATTAAATAATCTAGTTTTTAAAGTTACTCATGACATCAAAAATTATTGTAATGTTCTTTGGCTTTCATTTAATATTTTACAATTAATAAAGTGTTAATCACAATTACTATCTCATAAACATAGGCAAGTTGTACTCATCTTGTTTTCTTATCTAAGAAAAAAATGTTAACGTTTATGAAAAAAATGCTTACATAGATAAACACCTATACATTTAGCCAATAACCAACACTTGTGATAGGTAACGGAAACTACTTGTTGGAAAGATCTGAGATAACCTATGCAAACCAACAGAGTTATGGAACAACTTAACTCAAGCATCTAAAAAGAGCTTGTTTAACAAATACTGACATAAAAGTGATTCGCATTTGTTTTACTAGTATAGAAAACACTGTTCACCAGTCACGATGTATAAATAACTTACATTTTCCATACCAAAATAAGTCTGACATCTATATAAAAGTCAGATACCTGGGCTACAGTGTGTCTTTTAATGCATGCAGTTGTGAATAAGTTGCGTAAGTTCAACCTTATGTGTGGGACCATTAGGCGAACCCATAAGTCAGCAAGTAAAGGGACACGCCTAAAATTCTACAAGGTGATGGCTCTTCCCACACTTCTTTATGGGTCTGAGAATTGGACTTTAATGAAAGGCCAGGCCAGTTGCATCCAAGCGGCTGAAATGAGATTTCTCAGGCATGTGGCAGGGTATACTCTCCATGATCATAGAAGAAACACAGATACAGCAGGAAACTGAATATTATGAGTATACTCAACAGGATCATCCAGTATCGGTTGAATTGGTGGGAACATCTCTGCCGAATGGATGACTGCTGCATCCCCAAACAACTCTGGAACTATAAGCCGAGGGGACGAAGAGGTGTGGGATGTCCGAGGAAACGCTGGAGTGACCACCTCTAACCTTTGCCTATTTGAGACCGGAACAAACCATCCTTGGTTTAATCCGTGAAGATGAGGATGATGATGATGATGATGATCTACATAAAAGTGTGTGCATATAAAAGAATGTGTAAGACCTTATTCATTCCAGTTTTGACATATTAACAAACCCTTAATAAAGTAGCAACAGATCTACTTGACACATTTGAAATAAAAATTCTGAGCAAAATTATAGGGGCAATTTGTGAAGATGGAATATGGCACTAGAGAAAAAAAACAGAACTGTATTCAGCTTATGAAGATCTTAACCTTACCTCCTTCATCAGGATACAGAGCTTGAGGTGGTTGGACCATGTCCTGAGAGTGGAAGACTTCGGGGCAGCAAAAAACTTTACAAGGGCATACCAAGTGGGATGCAACAGAGAGGAAGACCTAAGGGCCAGTGTGTTGGCCGGTCTTGGCTATTTAAAGTTTAGTATCGCCCATGCTCAGGATCAGGAGGTGGTGGAACATGTTCAACAGTGGTGGAACTGGTCAACAGGCTAAGAGGTGTGCACACATGCATAGCTGAACAATACTCTGCGTAATTTCTCTATGCTGAATAATAGCTGCATAGAGAAATAATTACTCTGTTCATATTAAACCAATGTGATATAATATCACTTAAAAGATATATATATATATATATATATATTTTAACAACAGGTGGCAGTTGTTTTGATGCACATCAGAATTAATGCAGGTGCAGTCAGAATACACATTTTGACTGCAAATCATTTAGAAAAAGTTAATGTACTTAACACTCTTTCAGAATATCACAATTGAAAATTAGCTAACGTTTTGCTGACAGCCAAAGCATTGGTCGTACTGTTGCAGTGATATGTTTCACTATACTTCAGTACAATTTTCTCTGTCAAAACTACATGTGGCTTATAATTTCAGTTTGTCATGTCTAATGACATAGTTTTCCATTGCTCAGCCACTAGAATTTGATTAAAAGCCCAATCTCAGTTTGTTGGTGACGATATTTATTTTATACTTGAAATAAACAACTAGAAAAATGGCTGCAATTTTGTTCGAGGTAGTGCCACGCTGATTTCTGTAGTTACAGGGATATTAAGAAAATTCAAGTTTCTTACAATGAATTAACTGAAATTTTGCATTTAGGCACAACTTGGTAGTCTGAAAATTTTTGTTTTACTGCTCAATGTCCAGTATTTTATGGGGTTACATTTTTCTAATTCTTGTAGTTTTTATTAAAAACCGTTACTGTCTGTATACACTAAGTTGGCGTCTGGGCCGGTTGTGAATGCCAGGGGATTACCCGGGCCAGCCGCCAGGTAGTCGCCGGCCCAGATGCCAACTTAGTGTATACAGATAATAAGTGTAAAAAGTGAAGTATCGCGTATCTAATTAAAGTTAAGCAGTGAAGATGTAGAATGGCAGGAAAATTCCTCATGAAAAAATGCTATTGCACAACACGTACAGTGGAGAAAGTTAATAAAAACATTCATGGGACATAAATTTAAATCAGTAACAAAATTAATCAACCAACTGGAGGCTTCCATGGGACAGTTTTGACATAAATGTTACAATCAGCTGTCATTCATTACAAAGCTTCTAATTAGATCTCCCCTCTGTCACTGAGAATGAGACATTTTAAACATCGAATGACAGGAAAATAGGGCAAAATTATAAAAGAATAATTCCACAGCCCAAAAAGAAATTGTATAAAAAGAAAAACACGCATGGTATTAGAGAATTCAGAATCCAGAGGAGGGACTAATCAGGAATATTAAGAAAATTGCAATTAACTTTACAACAAAAATATATTTCCACTTATTTTGTTTTGAGAACAATATTTTTTATTTATCTGATTGTGCCTAAACCAGAATTTCTGTTAGAAATAGGTATTGCTAATTGTTATTATACTGGGTATTATTTTCATATTTAAATACTATTTTTATAGGAGACAACCAAAAAGTACCTTTTAACCACTTACAGATGTATATTCAGGTACATTATGGATTCGTTTGTTGCTATTAATATTATCATACAGTTACAGTAGCTATGTATAATGCAAACACATACATCTATATATATAAACATGGATCAATGCACAATAATATTTAAACACAAAATACATAAGTTAGTTAATGGTACAAAAACAAAAATATATAATATAAATACATTCTACTTTTTGTATACAAATTACATACTATATATATATAAAAATTGTATATAAAATAATTTACACTACATTGAGAAAATAATATATTTATACAGTAGGCAGTGAAGTGGCTTATTACATGATGTTTGCTAATGCCTTCACAATTGCAGGCCCTTGGTTGTCGGTAGCTGGCAGTGGTACATATAATACACTGAGCTTTAAAGCATTTAGCTTTGGTAACTTCTTTATAAAATCTGCATTTTTATCAAATGGAACAAATTTTTTTCAAGTTCACATGTTACAATTTTCTAAAATATTGTATATGGGATGAATATTCAATTTTGCATAAATCTATTAATATCTAAAAAAGTATATGTAAGTCAGTGTGTGTGTGTATGTGTGTGTGATGCATATATATGAAAGAGATTTGTTCTTTTTTTTATTCACCTACAGTCGTTGTTCGGTGGGTTTTTAGAAATTAGCCTGCAAACTATGGCACAAATATATTCACATAACTTTATCAATATGGCCACCGTCAACTCAAGCCAATACTAAACAGTGAACACAGTTTAGCAGTGAAGAGTGAACACAATTCATAAATAATACTGATATTTAACACCATTATTATTAATATTAATAATATACTCTAAATTACAGAATACATTGTCGCTTTTCAAGTGCTTTCAGCCCAGTACTACTGCCTTTACAAAACAGGCACTGTCAAGTATTTCATTAGTCACCAAATAACTACAAAAGAAACTGCAACTAAACCCAGCTTCAATTATCGTTATATAGTAAAGTTTAAATACAAGTTTTCCCTTTTCACTGTGGCATATTACGATACTTCTGTATCTGGCTAAGTGTAAAATGTGTTTGTACTCTTCTGCACACATATACACAATTTTTGTCTAATAAAAGTCAATAATATTTACACGCATGTTTCGTAGCATTCACTCTATAAACATCCTAAAATAATTTACTTAGTATAAATACAGTGGTTGTCAAAGGCTTTCACAAGTCCTTGCCAACTTAAGTCAGGATTATAAACCATTTTGTAGACACATTTGGCACTAACAAAAATAATAAACAGCCTATGCATTTACATGGTCTGCAACTCCAAAATAATTGAACACTATCAAGCTTTCTTCGATCATCAGCTTTCGATATCATGTCTGGTGTTCAGCCTAAGGGGTTGAGATCTATGTTGAACTGCATGGTGGGTATGGCCAGCGGCCTTATGTGGAAACACTAATTGTTTCACGTAGTTCTATGGTGGCAATATGTCTAGCTTGAGACCGTATTCTGGGCTGCATGTTCCACAGTAGCCCCCACATTTTCCCATTACTTTACGATTTTCCTAAAAACAAAAAAACTACTGTTAAAAGTTTGAATAGAGATACTAGTTTGGAAGAATAATTGAAAGGAATTCCCTTAAAATAAATACAATAACTTTAATTTAAATTAATTTCATGATTACATTGATCTAAATAATACATAAATTAATAAATAGACCACGTGTTGATTAATTAAACAAGGTTTATATGAATCATTAGTCCATGATGAGGGCTGTCTATGCAAGTACCAAGTGCTGGAAAACCTCAACTAGATGTCCAGAATGCTGCTCATTAGTCACTGACGTTCAACCATTTTTAAACTGATCTGCCCACTTATAAAACTTTCTGTAGCTCATACAGCCTTTTCCGTATTCTTTAGTCATACAACAGTAAATTTTAGACAGTTTTTCACATTCAGAAACCAAAAAACAGATCACTGCACATTGTTCAACTAATTCCGAAACTTCAAGAGGACTCACCATTGTTAAACGAGAATGTGAGGTTATAAACAAAACAATTCTAACCAAATTGTTGATCCGAACTCATCACAGGGATGGTAACTTACAGTTGTGAAAATATCGTACTTCCGTCTTCCAACCGTTTTTTCTCTACACCTATTTCTCTCTTTAATTATTGAATGACCCTTGCAGTACCTGTGATATATGAATTTGGACAATGCCAAATTCACAGTGTGTTTGGGGCCTTGTAAAATAACAGCGCAATGTGGAGGTTTAATTTTGGCCACTTTGTTTTCAATAATGTCAAATTATGTTGCAAGTATTTAGATGTTTCTAATAATAAACATAATGGTACTTTGTTTCTACTATATTTACATAATAGTGATACAATTTTTGAGAATGGAAACATCGCGTATGTAAGACCATGATAGCGAGCATTTAACCACTAAAACACAGATATACTGAAAGTACAGAAAGAAAACTGGGGACATGGTAGTCCAGTGGAATAGTACTTGGCTGTCAACCTACACATCCTGGCTTCAATTACCAATTAGCGTTATCAGAATAAAATGCATTTGTTGGCCCCTTCCCCACAGCTTGACTTAGACTGTCGAAATGCGAGTTTGTAGTAAGATCCTGTGATATAACGGGGAGATGAAAAGCATAGTGTGTTATTATCAAACACATTATCTTCCTTGTACACCTATCTTGCTAGACTGTCCTAACCTTTGTGGTTATTATTATTAATGGAAAAGTAAATTGTAAGTTGTGTGAGTTGATGTATTAGGGAGATTAGCATAAATTCATAAAACACAAATGCTATGATATTATATTCATAGAACACAAAATCTATAACAATGATATGAACATGCGGGAGAAATGAGTGGCATCAATTTATTAATTAAAAACATAGAAATGGATGCTGCATTGTGTTAAAGAAAAAAACAATTTAAACTAGTACAATCACAATCTTTTTATTAACTTACAGCAATCTCTTTACATAAAGGCTAATAAAAGTTCTGAGGCTTTCACGGCCGGCGTCAATGTTAGAATGGACCACAACAGCTTTAGACCACGGCCTTACAGCTCGGCAAGCCATTCTAACTTATGTGTAAAATGTTTGATTATAGAATTATATTAGTTGTCTTGTTTGTTCATCATCTTCTTTCACAGCACTTCACTTTATATAATATTTAAACTTTCTCATGTGAAAACTTACTTGTCTTTTTCGTCGAACGCGTTTCGGTGTCGTATTCGCCTTTGTCAGCTTAGAACAGACTCAGTTCTAACGGAGTCTGTTCTAAGCTGACGAAGGCGAATACGACGCCGAAACGCGTTTGACGAAAAAGACAAGTAAATTTTTACATGAGAAAGTTTAAATATTATATAAAATTATATTAGCTTTTTCTACAGATATGTAAAGATTTGCTGTTTTTTTTTTTCAGTAGTAAATTTTTGAAAAATGTAAACATTTAGAAAAAGAAACATGTATTCTGTTGGTTGTTACTCAGAATGCTTACACAGTAAATTGATATGTTGAAACAGCTGATGTCTGGATAGTCTACACTGAAGTAACAGTTGTTTTAAATATGTTGAACCATATAAATAAAAAATGTACAACAGTAGGCCTACTAAATAGGGTGCCCTCAAAAGCTGCCTTCGCTAGATTTCTATTCAAGAATTTTTACCTTTCTCTGCATTTTCTGCTGAGAAAGTACAGAGCACTTAAACTAAAGATAAATTGACTTGAAAATAAAAATTACAAATTTTTATGAAGTGAGCAAAATATTGTTGTAGTTCATCCTAGAAACATTCCTTTCAAGCTTCATTACGTCTTCACATTTTGTTACTTTACTAAATATAATTATTTCACTACGACTCAGAACACAAAACTTTTTATGGGTAAAAACGTAAAAGCTTTACCTTACAACCTGGACTACCAGCGCCAACCTCAGAAGAAGCTTTTTAAAAGTGAAAACCGGTTCAGGTTGTAATGTAAAGCTTTTACGTTTTTACCCATAACAAGTTTTGTGTTCCGAGTCGTAGTGAAATAATTATATTTAGTTAAGAAACGGACATGTCATGGACAATGAAATCCAAGAATTTGTTACTTTACTTAATTTATGGTGAACAGTAAGCACATACTTACTTCAAGTTTATTAACTTCCAGTGAAGAATATGGACCATGACTTCTCCATACAGTTTTCATAGACACTCTTAAACCAGTTCCTGTCAGATTTATACTGAAACGTCCTTGAGGGCACCTTGCTCTGCTGTAACAGTCTCCAGCTTCTCCAAATGGTACACGTGCCCCTTTCACTTGCCGTGAAAATGTCCAGTCACTGCCTGTAAATCGTTATATGTTTCAAATGAAACTGAAATATTATATGAAACAGATATAAACCAAATGCTGTATATTATAAACAGAAGTATAGAGATTATTGTTGAGTTTATTTGAGTGAAATAGATACGTTGATGACATTCTAATACTATACAGGGGAAACAAGACAATGTGAACAGTTACTAACGCACATAAACAAAATACATAAAAACATAACCTTTACTGCCGAATACGAACACAACAATACCATAAACTTCTTAGACCTCTCCATCACAAAACTTGAACACAGGCACAAATTCAGTATATAAAGCAAACCGACTACACTGACACACTAATACACAACTCCTCCAATCCAGGGGTGCCCATCCCCCCCAAGGATGATGGCGCACTCCCCCCCCCAAACCCAACCACCTTCCCCCTATAACAATCTAACCAGGAGTTTCACTTACAAGCATACTCTTCCAGGGGTCCGGGGGCCCTCCCCCAGAAAATTGTTGAAAAATAACTCCTCTAAATAGTTTTTAATGCTCCTCAGGCCCTTAAATCTTAAGAAAACACAGTGCTCATTTTTAGGAACAAATTTTAAAATTTAGCTAAAAATAGCATATATATATATATGTATATATATAAAAGCTGAACAATTATTTTGTGTGAAAACTTCTTAAAAAAAACTTTTAATTATTGTGTACATGTAAATTGTTTAGGTTTTCAGTTTATAATCATAAAATTATATTTTCTTATTCCAATAGCAGGTTTCAAAAGAGGCCTTCAATAAATTAGAAAAGTAAATATTATACTGAACTGCTACAAGCACACACCTGAATCCTGGATCTTTCAACCAGGCTGTCTATTACAGGCACCTGCAATAACTAATTTTATATCTTAACCTATCTATGAATTGAGAAAACAATAGGATGTAAGTGTAAATAAACGAATAAACCAAACATTTAAAATTAAGCTTTACCTTTAATGAAGATAGATCAGTTTATATTATAGTATTTTATTTTGTAAAGCACTAAGACTTAGAATGGTAGGCCAAAAAGAATTTTTATAACAAATAATAAATTTACCATATTACACTAATAATGTATAGTACTTGCACTGGCTACTGGCATGATATGGCAAGATCATTCTTCTGCCCCCTATCCTTCATAGCCTTTGTAGAGCAGTAGTTTTTTTCTGTTTTCACTTGATAGAGCAAACTTGTCTATGATATCACTGTTGGGAACTGATTTTAAGATGTCTTTTTCGGATGAAAGGACCAGCATGTCAGAGAGCCAGATATCTCCCATACTGCTTCTCAGTCTATTTTTAACAAGCTTTAGTTTGCTCATGATTCTCTCAGCTGAGCAGCTTGTTGCTGGCAGAGCCAGAATTATCTGATAGAGCATTGTTAAAATATGGAAAGCCAGAGATGTTTAATAAACACCTATAGGGTCTGATAAAACCTTTCTTGATCCATTGATCCAGATATCATTGTTTGCCGTTGGCCATCTTAGAGTTCTTACTAAGGCCATTAGATTTTTCTTCAGAAGAATCTTGTGTGTCACCTTCTTCTTTGCTTTGACTTAGACTCTCGTCATTTACATCATTTGAACTTAGCACATCTGCTAGATCAATGTTTGCATAACTTACTTTATATAACTGGCTAAAGACATTAACCTCTTCACAAAGTTCTTCAGCATCTAGTCCATAATATTCACACAAGTCACTGACAAGAATTGGGTTTAGGGTACAGTCCATGTTTTCACCACTTTTTAGTAACTTTTCATGGGAAAAATATGTCATTTGTTGTACAATATTTAGAGAGCTTTCAGGAAAGCGATCCTGTAGCTGTAAATTCAGGGAGTCAAGTAGTTTAAAGAAGACTTCTGTTTGCATTTTTGCCATTGGATCTGTAGGGGTTTCATCGATGGCAAGTTCGTCCTTGAACCTTTTCCTTTTGCGTATTCTCCTGTTTAAAGTTTGCTGGAGATTATGTTCAACTGCAAAGCGATTGATGCGATCCATCATTTTGCTCCATCCTTTGTCGTTTCTTAAGGTTTCCAATTTTGAAATGGTATCAGAAACCACAGTTGGAACAATCCCATAGTCAATGTTTTTAGACTGTAAACAAACAGTCACTGGCGAAAGAACTTTGAAAAGTTCTGAAGCAATGTGCATGGTTGCAACAGTGTCATAATCGGATACTGCTTTTAGAAGTCCTTTTGCTGATGTTCTTGAATCTGTTTCAGATTGAGTGTCGTCAGATATGTCTTCTAAAGCTTCTCTTAGCACATCATAGCAAGATATAACTGTGCTAACAGCATCACTTTTGCTGGACCATCTAGTCGTGTTGACTCTTTTCAGACACTTTCTTCTAGCCTGACAGTGACGTGGGCCTTTTTGTAACTTCTCAACGAAAGTGTGGTGTCTTTTGTGGCCAGACATGAATACATAAAGCTCTTGAAGAATTGAGAACATGTCCCTTATTTGAGGACACATTTCCATTGACTTCTCAACAACCAAGGCAAACCTATGGGAACAACACCAAATATAGAAAGCTTTGGGGCATTCTCTGAGGACAAATGATTTAACTCCATTATATCGACCACGCATGTTTCCTGCACCATCCATACTCTGACCAACCATACCACTCTTATTAATTCCAATTACCTGTAGAGTATTCAACAGCTCAGATGACAAGTATTCACCAGTTGTGTCTCCGCTGGTAAACACCTTAACAAGCCGCTCTTCTGCTTTCACGTTCTCTTTGATTTCTCCATATCCATCTCTGTGCTCAACATATCGAACTAGCACGGTTGTACATTCCTTCTTACTGACATCTTGTGTGGAGTCAAGAATTATGGAGTACGTATTGGTTACATTAACTCGTTCCACGATTTTTGAAACAATTCCATTCATGACATTTATTAAATCAAATATGTTCCTGTAACTCAGCAAATTAGAACCAAGTTTGGTTTTTTTCTCTTTTGATTTCTCAAGCTTCTCCAAATAAACTCTTGCGTCCGGATTATACTTAGCAAGCAATCTAAATAAGTTTACAAGTTTTCCATTCAGAGAGTCTTTATTTCTAAAAGCCAACATCTCCTTCGTTAGATAACGGCAGCAGTCTATAATAACTGATAGAACTTCACGGTGGTGACTTACCAATTTGTAGCTTTGCTCGGTCAAATCTTTGTCAATTCTTCTTTTGGATATCCATTGCAGTCTTGCGATTTGAGAAGATACATGGTTTTTTGATTTCTCATGGAGTTCAACGTCTCGGTCTCCCCTGTGGTCCGTCCAACCCCTATATACTGTTCTTTCTGATGGCAAAGCAAAGATCAAACAGTGCAAGCAAAATACAGCATCACTATGTTTACTGTAAGCAAGCCATTTCCTTTCTTTTGTAGTTCCATTAGGCAAAAGAGTTTTTTTTTACTTTCGGATTGAATTTCCTACCAAAGGTAGTAGGAAAATTGATCATATTTAAATTTTGGGACTCCAATTTTAGAGCTTCATTAATTAGTTCTGCAGAAAGTTTTTTGTTAGCATAAAAACCTGGATCTGTCGAATCACTTGAGAAAGATGAAGTTTCCATTAAAAGAATAGGTTCAGACATGTTGTCTTCTTTGTTTTGATCAATGAGACGTTCTTCTGGTGGTATTGGCACCAGCAGGTCAGGTTCATTGGACGGCGTGGTCAGTTCCATTTCTTCTGTATCGGGACAAAGCATTACAAACGTAAATTCAGTACGGACTCTTCTTTTGTTGTCAAAAGTTAGCTTGACTTCCACGTTGCGGTCTTGACCAGTGCTTGAATTTGAAACTTTTTTTTTTTAATTTATTGAAACTGGTCTAAAAGACCAACCATCAATTTACATTTAATGTGTTATAATTTTAAGTTACTTATACAGTCGCCCACTGGTGTACTATATATTACTTTCTAGATTTCTAACACATTGTAACGTGTCAAAAATATGGGGTATTTTATTTTATTTCAGTTTTCGGGGTTTCATAAAAAGTATTGTGCAAGTTTTAATCCCATTGTGACAGACCACGTGTTGACTGAAACAGTTTTAGAACAAAGGCAAGACGCAATATTACATTGCGAAAGCAACTGAGGTATGCAGCAAGCCCTCAGTTCCAAGAACTCTGTTTCTGTGTGACAGCGCACGCACGCGTCAAGTGAGTATACGCTCGGACTGACGCGGTCAGGAAACGCCAAGATGGTGAAAAAATATATTTTCTGTTTCGTCTCCTTGACTGAGATGAAGGAAACGCAAATTAAGGACCACCTCTTTAGTGACGTCAGGCCAGCAGTGCCTAAATATCGTCGGCACACACTACCGAAACAACCACTATGTAGTATGCGCCTGGCCAATAAACTGCAACAAATCAACTATGAACGTCGACGAGATCCAGTGGCAGTGGACATAAACTTCCTCCCGCTCGCAAGAGACGCTTCCCGAGTCCTTCGCTGATCGTGTCGGCCAACACAGCGCCAAGTGCGCTCTACTAAATTTTTATCAGTTTTTTTTTTATTATCTCAAAAGTGAAATAACAGTGAAACCCATGTGACCGCGGTCGAAATAAAAAGTGGAGAACACATCTATCGATTTTTCAGACACTAACAATAAATGTGTAATAATGATCAATCAAGAACCACGTTGTCGGCGGGGGAATATTCCAGAATGATAAGGGTTTTATAATTTTCTGTGTGTTTGTGAGAATGTAAATTGCAGGCTGGGCTGTTTGTGTTTGTGTAATGTACAAGGTAAGCTATAGCACGTAAGTAAATACTGTAAAATTACCGATTACTAGGAAGCTGTATTCCAGTCAAAAAATACACTAAAAGATAATAGGTTTTGTAGACAGACAGAAATGAGTAATGAATAATTTGAACAGAGTATATTCAATGCATAATAAAGATTAAATAATTCTCTTCAAAATTGTGTCGAGCTAGTTATTTCGATAACCTATGAAACACATGTTTGTATCTAGCGTTCGTACGAAAGAATCCTGGACCCAGATAAACGAAACTTTGAAGATAGGTGGAAGTTATATTTATGTATTATATATATTTTAAACTGTATTTAACGCCACAATGGCTTCCGGAACAGGGACAGTTTTTATTAATTAAAAAATTAAGTAAAGACCGTACCTACAAAAAAGATACAAACATGTTTTTGAGGTTAGCGGAATAAAACAAAAGTGCGTTATTCACGCAAAATCGGTTATACAGTACATTAGATATTGATTGCAGTATATTTATGCACAAGTACCAAGTATAGAATAAGAAATGGCAGATAACAGTGAAGTCAGCTTCTCTGACAGAGAGACCGAGAGTAAAATAAATGCTGACTCTGGTATTCAAACAGAATTAACGTCAATAAATGAGTATAATGTAGAAGTATCTGTACTTAGTACACCGGGAGCGATATCAACTCGGACCGTAACAAGTAAAGCAAAAGAGTTGTCACTGGACGATCTATTTAATTTCATGAGAACCATGTCTAGTGATATTAACATAAAATTTTACGTGCAGAATGACAAGTTTGATGCAATTGACAAAAAATTTGAGAGTCGTTTTAACTCTAGTGACGAAAAATTCGATAAAATAGACTGTCGTTTTGACGTTCAGAATAGTAATTTTAATATAAAGTTCGAACAACTGAATAGTCAGTTGCAGCAGAGTATTAGCGTAAAATTTGATGGTTTAATAAATGGTATACAAGAAAAGAATAAATGTCTAGAAAATGCTAATGAAATAAAAAATAGTTTGAATAAAGTAGAACAGAGTACGAGTAATACAAATGAAAGTTGTAATGGCAATGTTGTATTAGACAAAGAGTTAACCAATAATAATGATAATGTCGAAAATAATGAATGCAATACTGAGAATAGTAGTGTATTTGAAGAGTTGGTATCAGAAAGTGATATGGTGAAAATAAATAGTGAGAATACTGATGAGTTTGTGGAATGTGATATTGAAATGTTAATGTGTGTGTATGAGTTAGAGAGAGAGAGGAAAAATAGTATAGTGGTAGAGTGGGGACAGAGGGTAAATTTTCCCCTTATTATTTATGATGATGATTTAATGTGTTCACAAGTATGGTTTAAGAAGGGCAAGAGACCCGTGTTAGTAGAAGATTGGAGTTGTTTATATTTGTTATATAATTTTGTACCCTCTGTCTGGAGTAATTTTGAGAGTGTGATATGGTGTTATAATGAGAGAGATTTAAAGAGAGAATTGTATGCTGAGAGAGAAACAGAATTATATGAATTGAATAGAGAGTATGATGAATGGAAAGAAAGTTTAGAAGTATATTTGAATAATAATGATTTAAATGATAAGACAAAAGGAAATAACCCGATAATGAATATAGTTACTGATGGAGACTTAACAGAGGTACCTAACGTTGACATGTTTTATGATTATTTTGGTAAAATGAATGAATTTGGTTTTTTTGGTTACGACACACAAGGTAACCATTTGTTTGTCAATAAAACTGAACAGTGTTGTATAAAACAAAGGGTAATCTTTGACGATGGTGGGTAGACTATAAAACAATAAAAGACAATTATAAACATTTTGTTTTGTAGTTTTGACCTGGCAGATTTGGACATTGAAGTGCGAAAAAATGGAACAGTTAATAATAAGAGTTTGTAAATAAAAATGTAGTAAATTTATTTGTGTGCATTGTAGAATGTTGAATAAATAATGTGTGTACATAAGATGATTGTTGTAATAATAATATTAAAATATTTGCAAGTTAAATAAATAACCGAATTAATTTTGAAAACAGTAATTAGAGAAGTGTAATTGTTTTGATGGTAATGAAATTTGTATTGTTAATAATTAAATTAATTAAAATAATCTGAGGTGTTTTAAATATTTTGATTGACTATTTTAATGTTGTATAATTAACTTTTAATGGATTTAAATTATTTTACGAGATTTGGAAATTTGGTAATAGATGGCTAAATTGGTTGATTTAAACTAACATTTGTGTTAAATGTTTCAGAGGTGAGGTGAAAGTATTGGGGTGTATGGTGAATATGTTTTGTGTATGTCAATATAAATGGACTGTGAGTATGGAAATTTTATAGTACGAATAATGTATAATAAAAGATGTTTACAGGTGTAACTCAGATGGAAAAATTTTAATTCAATAATGAGATGATGTGAAATATTTGTGTTGAATAAAAATGATAATTAAAGATTTAACAATAACTGAAAGATGATATATAATAATTATTAATAATAAATTTTGAGAATTTCAAGGTTATGAATGAGTTAAATGATTAATGATGGAGGAAGGTTTCATATTGTAATATTGTATATAAAATTTTTTAATTACTTAGTTATTAAGGTGCTATTGCGGGGGTGGCCTGTGCCCTCGTAGATAGTGAAATGGGTTGGAGGTAACAGAGAGTGTTACCTCCATCGGAGGCGAAAATGTGCGACACACCTTTTTCGTGCAAATTCAATTTGTACACTGATAGACGTTCGTGTCGCACATATTAATAACGAAGTAGAACAGGCATGGAAATGCAAGTTAGATTTCCCCGACTTTTCGGGCGATTACTGTCTTACCAGCACTAATCGTGGATTTGGCTAGCGGTTAGCTATGGTCATACCAAGTCCCTTGACCATAGCTGACTTGAAATTGGTATATAGTAGAAATTAAATGGGGGGTGAAATTTAGGGGAAATCCAGGTACTATGGAACAGCGGCTGCCACTCTGTTCGAGTAGGAACAGCAAGGCCAGGTGGTAGACCCATTTAAGGGCGTTTAAATATAACCAAAGATATGTTGATATCAAAAATGTTAAAATATAACTGCCGAAGCAAAGACACGGAGATGTCAAATTACTCCAAAATATGCAGTCTTTGTGGAAGCGAAAAGGCACTACAGTCTTACATAATTTGCAATAGCGTGTGTGGATGGGAGGTGGCTCAGATGAGCCACAAATTTAAATTCATAACATAAAAAACTGCTAACTCTAAATTTTGCTCTAATAAAAATGTTTGTATTCCACTCAAATAACCATTGGGGATGGCAATTTTGTAGTAGGGGGTAGTGTAATGTGGGAGTCCGCAACAACACAGTGGTTGGGATGGGATGGGACCGATTTAGTGGGAAGGGGTCGCCTCAGGTAGAATCCAGGGACCAGATAATGGGAAATGAGCTTTTGGGGGGGGGGGAAACACGTATCCCAAGTACAAAGGGTTAGAGATTATTTTTTTATATATAGAGAGAGAAGGTGGCGATTTGAGTTTAATGATAAGTTGGGGTTAGAGAGTGTTTGATAGATATTTTGCTAGAGATGGGTGTCACGTGAGTTACAGTTGTTAATGGTTAGAGTCAGAGGGAGAAAGATTATATATGTATACAGATCAAGTAGTAAATTAAATGAGATAAATATTTAAATCACCCACAGTAATGGAGAATAAGATTGTCAAATAAAGAAAGAGATTTATAAGAAAAATATAAAATATTTTTAATTGAAACCAGTGACAAAATTTTGATAGCATTTGGAAATGTAAAGTTAGAAAGTTGTAAAGTTTATTTGAATAATTTAAATGTCAATTTGAGCATTATTTATAATAATATTTTGTTATTTTAAATGTTTTATTTTATTATGTTTTGTGTTTCAAGTTAGATTGTTACAGATGTTAAATGTATTTACAGATAGAACTTGTACATAACGTATGTGGGTCAAGGTTTTTGAACTTGACCTAGTTTTGATCAGCTGATAGGAGGTCATATACTAGGCATGTCTAGCATGGAAGTTAATTCAACTTTGGGTTTGGATCAATTTATACAAATTGTAAATAATTTCAATATGAAAAGAGGAATATTTTAAGAAAGTTAAAATTTTGGAATTTAAGATTTTTTTTTTGGAAATGTTGAATTAAAATTTTCTTTGAAAAAAAAAAAATAATAATAATTTGCGCCTGCCAGCTAATGGATATTTTAAACTTTGATTATTTTATTGTTTGTGTACTAACCATGTTTATTATTATTGAATTATTTTGCTGAATTGTATTGTTAGACTCTAGGTAATCCATGTTAGGTTAAGGATGGTCTTAATTGTAAGAAATGTTTGAATTGATTTATTTTAAATAACAGAAAAAACCAATGAAGAGAACAATTTAAAATATATACAAAATTTATGATTTGATTTTAAATGGAAACAACCAGTGAGTGGTATTTTAACGAATTTTTAAAGAAGTTTTCAATTTTCAATATGTAATGTGAGTGTGTGTGAGCCCAGTATCTGCTAAAGGCAGCCCAGCTTGCATATAAGGGGAAACATATCGGTGGAGGATCTGGCATAATCTAAGCCAGGGATTGAGGATTTTTGGGGTAGCATGATAGAAGGCGAGGTGCGCCGTGGTGCGCGTCTGTTCGATTTTTCGGTGTTGGGATCTCCTATAGGGAAGTCCAGTGATCTCGTTCAGATGCGCCCATAGTCGCTAAGCCAGGGGGGTCGTGTACCCATGAAGTATAAGAACAAGAGGGGGTTGTTGGCACCAGTTCCTCACCGGTCCTCTTAGGGGTTTTATCAATGAGATTTCTTCTGTTTTGGGACAGCAGACTTCTCATTGAGGGGGTATTGTAACATGTCAAAAATATGGGGTATTTTATTTTATTTCAGTTTTCGGGGTTTCATAAAAAGTATTGTGCAAGTTTTAATCCCATTGTGACAGACCACGTGTTGACTGAAACAGTTTTAGAACAAAGGCAAGACGCAATATTACGTTGCGAAAGCAATTGAGGTATGCAGCAAGCCCTCAGTTCCAAGAACTCTGTTTCTGTGTGACAGCACACGCACACGTCAAGTGAGTATACGCTCGGACTGACGCGGTCAGGAAACGCCAAGATGGTGAAAAAATATATTTTCTGTTTCGTCTCCTTGACTGAGATGAAGGAAACGCAAATTAAGGACCACCTCTTTAGTGACGTCAGGCCAGCAGTGCCTAAATATCGTCGGCACACACTACCGAAACAACCACTATGTAGTATGCGCCTGGCCAATAAACTGCAACAAATCAACTATGAACGTCGACGAGATCCGGTGGCAGTGGACATAAACTTCCTCCCGCTCGCAAGAGACGCTTCCCGAGTCCTTCGCTGATCGTGTCGGCCGACACAGCGCCAAGTGCGCTCTACTAAATTTTTATCAGTTTTTTTTTATTATCTCAAAAGTGAAATAACAGTGAAACCCATGTGACCGCGGTCAAAATAAAAAGTGGAGAACACATCTATCGATTTTTCGGACACTAACAATAAATTTGTAATAATGATCAATCAAGAACCACGTTGCCGGTGGGGGAATATTCCAGAATGATAAGGGTTTTATAATTTTCTGTGTGTTTGTGAGAATGTAAATTGCAGGCTGGGCTGTTTGTGTTTGCGTAATGTACAAGGTAAGCTATAGCACGTAAGTAAATACTGTAAAATTACCGATTACTAGGAAGCTGTATTCCAGTCAAAAAATACACTAAAAGATAATAGGTTTTGTAGACAGACAGAAATGAGTAATGAATAATTTGAACAGAGTATATTCAATGCATAATAAAGCTTAAATAATTCTCTTCAAAATTGTGTCGAGCTAGTTATTTCGATAACCTATGAAACACATGTTTGTATCTAGCGTTCGTACGAAAGAATCCTGGACCCAGATAAACGAAACTTTGAAGATAGGTGGAAGTTATATTTATGTATTATATATATTTTAAACTGTATTTAACGCCACAACACTGCACTACACTAATTAAAAAGTTTTAGTTCTCTTCAGCGTTCTCACTGTATTGGCGTAATTTGAAACAGATATTGCAGAAGTTTTAATGTCTTCTGCCTCAGTTACCGGCAATCTATAAAGAGAAAAACACCCCTGCTATAAACTTTTGTACTATAATGTTCTAGTGATATTGTACAGAAGTGGTTAAAATGAAAAATGGTTGTGGTTTTAGATAAGTAAAATCTCTATAAATTTTTAACAAAAGAAATCCTAGTTAATTAGGAGGTTGTAACTTTAAAGTAATTGTTTTTATAGTTTTTATTTTTGAGTCTGAATATTTCTGTTGAGTTGGCATTCCTGCTTTGTGCTACACTTTTATATTACAACACCATTTATAGTCTACTTTTATTGAAGTTTTGCCAATAGTATGTTCGTAAATGTTCATATGTACGTTTATAATAATAACTGTTCAAATAAATTCTCGTTTATACTTATACTGGCTTAATTCGCTAATTAAAAGAATTATAGTTTTAAAAATGTATTAAACAATTAGCTGAGCTTTAGATCAATCCCGAATATAATCGTTATGTCATCTTGGATGACATATAAAAATAATTTTTTTTATAGTAAATTCAAGGGCAAATTAGTAAATTTTTTGTAAATCCGTAAATCGTGTCGCCCACCCCTCGGTCATTAATTTTCATAAATGTGATTAATAAACATTATTTTTACGCGAATTCATAAAAATAATGACTTTTTTCATTGTTTATAATAAAAAAATATTAAAAACACTTTATAATAAATTATTTTGCAATAATATTAATTAAAAGTTAATTAAAAAATTAAATATTAGATCTAAATATTAATTATTTTAGATTTTTATATAGATATTCAAATAACACGCTGGGCGAAATGACCGGCTCCCTGTATGTCAGTTCACGCGTATAATTATAGAGAAAATTCATTCGCGAAGAATTCCGCGAAAAACTCGACTCTCCGCTTGACCTCTGCTGCCTACCTCACTCCACGTGGCCTGCCCCTGTACCTTTGTACTACGTTTCGCCTAGCCTCACCCCGCTACATAATTGGTCGTGGCGCATCGGAATACGCGAAGCACATTCGCGGGCGAAAGGGCACCTGGGCGAAATTACCGGCTACCTTAATTAAATAGCCTAAGCCTTCTAAACTTGCGCGTAACTAACAATCTAAGAGTATTACATTACAGAGGATTATTTTAAACACGAGGATTGTTGTTAAACAAGAACTGAAAACAAATACCCTGTTTAGTAATACCAAGTACCATAAAACAAAGAAAAGAAAAAGAAAAATTGCAATGGATGTTTCATTCCCAAAATCGTAATGAGCAATATAAATCTCCCATTTTTTCTAATATACCGTGAAGAAATGAGTAAATACTATAAACTTGCCGTTTATTGTTTGCAAACTTTCTTTAGGACTTTTTAATGGCGCAATAGGTTTGCAAAAACGAATAACTAAGATAAAGTAATTTCTTAATTATTAAAATATTGCACTATTATTTACCTTTCTTCGGTTGATGGTTTCGTAGCAGTTGATGATCCAAATTCTTTACTCAACGTAGGGTGTCCACTTGGCTCAATGTAGGGGGTCCAAGGGCCATCACCTTCTTTTATTTCTGTTATTTTATATTTGATGTCAATATTGTTTTTGACCTTATATGAATGTTTTTTCTTACAGTGCTCCAACCACTTGTCGTTTCTGTGCACCGTATTGCACATGAGGTCTAAGCATTTATATTTAAACGCTTTTTTTAATTTTCGAGGCATTGTTCTAATTGTTTTGAACAAAGTTTAAAAGTATAGGCCTCTCAATATTACCAAACAAAACAAAAAAAACTCGCCACAACTCAACGATCACTCACTACGTGTTAGCGCACTGACTGATCTGTGATGATGTGCAGTGCACGACTGTTACAAGGCACAAGACGAGGCGTTTGGTGATTGAGGGGAAGGGGCTAGCGGGAGCGGGGCCTTGACGACGCGTCGGTCAAGAGGGGAGGGGGTTGGTTACAGGTTACAGAGAGACCAGAGACACAGACAAGAGCTAAACATAGAAACTTTTGTCTGGCTGAATGATCACACTAAAAGCTTCTATACTAAGACAAAGACTAGACTATACCGATATTACTTTTCATTAGGTCTATCGTCTATCATCAAACACTTACGAAAGGTATGAGAGTTACTGCGAACTAGTATAACTTTGTGATTACTGGATACTAACCGATTTTTTCCATGTCAATACTAAAATGTCAATGGCGCAACTTGCGCCATCTGTCCCCCACATGGGCGGCCCTGCTCCAATCACCCAATACAACACAAACTAGCTGCCTTCAGAACCATGATACATAGACTTAACAACATCCCCCTAGATGAAAAAGACTACAAAGACGAACTAAACACGATAAAATATCTAGCAGAATCTAACGGATACGACAGAACAATAGTCAATAAACTCCTACACAAAAAAAAACAACAGACAAAGACAGAAAACAACAAATTCATAACACTAACATATATCAACAAACAAACTGTAAAAATAGCCCACAAATTCAAAAAAAGCAGGATACAGAATCGCTTACAAAACTACTAACAAAACAGAACACACACTATCAAAACACACACACAAAGCACAAAACAAATTCGATCTACCTGGTGTTTACAAACTAAATTGCAACAAATTCTACACAGGCCAGACAGGACGTAGCTTCAAACAAAGATACATTGAACACACAAAGGCACTCCACTCCACTACAGAATCCACCTTTGCAAACCACCTCACTGAAGCAAACCACACATACAAAAACATCGACAATAACATGAACATTCTACACTACACACAAAAGGCCAAAAACTAGACACTCTAGAACAATTGGAAATATACAGACACACGAAAACAAATAAAAATGACATCCTAAATGAACAGACACAATTCAAATCGCACGCATTATTTGAACATATCTCACCCCACACACACAACATCAATCTTTTGAAAATCGATTCCGTCGCCCACAACAGGACGGACAGCGCTACCAGCAGCAACCTCTGAAGAAGCTTTTTAAAAGTGAAAACCGGTTCAGGTTGTAAGGTAAAACTTTGTTTTTACTCATAAAAAACTTTGTGTTCCGAGTCGTTAGTGAAATAGTTGTATTTAGTGAAATAAAACCCTTGCTTATTAGCCAGAAAATATCAAGTGCGTATTGCATAAAAGACCAAAATACACAAAATTCATGTCTTATTTAGATCTTTATGTATTCTGCCACTGATGATACATATGTGGAAATTTTTCTGTAACAGAACAGTAACAACTTTACACATGTCAGAAACTGCTCTTTTGAAGGAATGAAGTCACTTAACAAAAATGTAGTTTTCCATCTTTCCTTTCTTTTCATGCAGTTCATACTTCACACAGGATTAATCTAACATTAATTTACTTAAAAGAAAAATATATATCTGCTTTGTAAATAAGACAGAATCTTCATTTAATAAAAAATTTTAGTTTTGTCTTTGAAGACTGTTGTTTTGTGTTTATTGTATTTTATAGATAACAAAATACTCAGGTCATTAGATGGGGTTCGTAAGTACCCTGAAAAGTTCGACTCGAATAAAAAAACCGTAATATTTTGTCATTTTACTGTCCCATCATGGTAGGTCTAAATATTGTTTATCATTCACAAGAATAAGCTAAAGCTAGAATAAGTAACCTGCGAAACAACTGAAATTTTAATTCATGCAACTTGTTCCTTGCAATGAACTGCAGATTTGTGAGCTGTTACATTATCGTGACAAGCAACCCTGCATTCTCCTGTTACAGTTTTGTCTTTTTTCAAATAGCCATTGAATATTATGCCATGAATCCCACTCAAGATTGACCATTAGCCCTATCTCTTTCTCAGTTTTCTGTAGAATGTGGAAACCCACTTAGCTGGAAAGACAAGTCATGCCAAGATGACTCACATCAAACTTTGATCCAGTCAGTCTTCTGTTGTTGACAGGGCATTTGTATAATTGTGTACTAGTCCTGAGTCCTGTTCCTGAACTTCCTCAAAGTTGCTGCAGCACCTATCTTGTAGCAGCTTTTTCATATGTAAATGTTCATATACAATTTTAAACACAGTGCCTGTAAATCTATACCTATACAAGCTTAGCTAGAAAAATACCATTTATTGGATTTTTTCAGTAACCTCGGACTTATGTCATTTGAACATCCACTATGTTATTCACCAAAAACCCTTTTACAAACATATTCAAACTCAGGAACTAATTTGACTCCAGATATCGAAGTTATGGAGTCACAAAACATTATCTTCTTTAATAACGAGCTCATAACTTTTCCCATTGTTCATAAGCAGGCAAAAGAGCTTTGTTTAAAAGAGTATCATGGTCTAATCAAAGAAATTTTTATAGGAATCAGGAATATAACTTGTCAATAATAACAATAGTTTGATATTTGTGTCACTCTTTCGTATTTAGGTGAAGTACTTTACTTAATAAACAACCCTCCCACATAAAGAATACTTTTATTATTATTGTTAATAGTAGTAGTAGTAGTAGTAATAGAGACTAGGTACTTACTTAATACTCGCAGTGAAGAAATGTTGAAGCGCACTTTTGAAAACACCGTCAGGCCTGCCTTACTTTCTGGTGCGTTTACACATTGGCATGGATCTCTCCTTTGTCCACCAAATGGACAAGTGTTTGGATCAAGTAATCTGAAAGTTATAAGTTTGCCCATATTACACAGTTGTTATTACATAAAAGTACTAACATGAAATTATTATGCCCTCAATTAAATACTTCTAAAAAATTGACATCATTAACAGTGACATTTTTAACATCATTAAAAATCATCAATATTCAATAATGGAAATTTTCTCTTGAAGCATTCTTTTATAAATAATTACTTCAATAATGTTGGCCTAATACTATTTAAATTCCAAACATGATTTTAGTCAATTTTCAAGCAGACATTACAAGTTAATTTCAAAATCAATAAATTTTTATCAGTTTCTAAATAGATGACTCATTTAAATAATCATTTGAAAAATGTAGTTATAAATACACATAAAAATAGCAAAGTAATATCTGTATGTATACCTATTGTCATAAAATTCAGCATAGTTTTCTCTTTCTCCAGCAGGTAATGTTAAGTACTCAACTGGTCGAGTGGTATTCATTCCATGGCAATAAATAGATAGATTGCGACCTGCCACAGTTAGCGTGTATTCTTTATCTATATGTGCTCCTGTTTTCTGTTGAATTTCATGGCATGAAGTAAATCCACCTGAAAATAATATGAAAAAAATATTTTCATAAAAGAAATAAACATTTTAAGCAACATTACTCTGTTCTATCTCATTCACAGAAAACGTCAAGGGTATATACAAACTATTATTTACAATGTTCAATGTTGTTACGTTTGGGGAGGGTGGAGTCAATACTGATGTTAGAAGTCTTCAAGAGTTATTATGATGGTACTGTTGCTGCACTGTAGAGTAAAACCAGCATTTTTGAGAAATCCCATAGTGTCAAATTGACCTTATCCTTATAAATAAGGATTTATAAGTCAAAAGACAAGATCTGTTGTGTGGTTTTGAGTTATGCAGTACACCATAATTGATTGGTAAACATGTATATATTGGGAAGAGTGTGCAATTTTGGTGGGACTAGGGTTAATGAAGTCCTAGTCTGTAATCGGAAGGAAGAAGATCCAGTCAAAATAACTCTTGGAAATAATGTTCTCCAGGCAGTTAAACAATATAACTATCTAGGAAGTAAAATCACAAGTGATGGACATAGCAGTAAGGAAATTATAACCAGAATTAACCAGGCTAAAATTGCTTTCAACAAACAAAAACACCTCTTCACTTCAAACATTATCAGCCTAAAAATAAGGAAGAATCTAGTAAAGACATACGTGTGGAGTGTTGGCCTATACGGGAGTGAATATTGGACAACTGGAGAAAGTGACAAGAAAAGACTCCAAGCATTTGATACCTGGTGCTACAGTAGAATATTCAAGATAAGCTGGAGGGAGAAGATAACAAATGAGGAACTCTTTAGAAGAGCTCACGAAGAGAAGAGCTTTCTGCCAAATTTAAAAGGCAGAAGAGCTAAGTTTATAGAGCATATACTACGACACAATGGGTTGGTTAAGAGGATAATAGAAGGAACAATTGAAGGGAAGAATCACAGAGGTCGACCCTATTTAGACTACATGAAACAGCTTATGGTCGATATAAACTGCACATCATATTGTGAGTTGAAAAGAAAAGCATGAAGAATGGTGAGCTGCTGCCAACCAGCCTATGGGCTGCTAACCCAGAAGAGAGGGTTAATGAACAGATGACAGATGACATTATCATCTTATCCCAAATAGTGGCTGGCATTCAACACAATATGAAATCTTGAATCTTATTGTGAAATGTGGAATCTGAAAATAAATCAAAATTAATGGTGTTGGAATTATTATTATTTGCTGGGCTGTTATGCCGTGGTCTACTGCTTGTGTGCAGGAAAGACATTTTGGCCCCACCATCGGAGGCCATCTTCAGTGTCATAAACAACTGGTACAGTGTCCGCCAATTCACCCCAGTGCTACAGTAGAGACTATGCATTTTCTCTGAGAAGGCCCACTTACATAAACTTTCCAAACCACCATGATCTAAACTGGAAAGCAGCATCAAATGCTTCATGCCAAATCTTATTAAATAGGAAGCTTTCTCCTCTTCAATTCATAGTGGCGGAATCATGTTTGAAGATCTTGATGGACTCAATATGCAGCTGAGAGTAGTAGGCACTCACCGAGGGACAAGATCTTGGTCTCCTTGAAAAGAACGTGATGAACAATGGTGGAAAGTGCATGCTCGGCTACCGCAGACTACTCTGGCTGGCTGGCCTCAAGCGACAACAGCAGCTGTGTTCACCAATACTGGTGCAGTTGCTGATGCATTGGTCCAGCAACAACAATGTTGTTGATGCAGCATCTGTACCTGCATTGGTGAACACAGCTGCTGTTGTTGCTTGATGCAGCCGGAGAGGCCTGTGGTAGCCGAGCATGCACTCTCCAGTGCTGATCATTGAGTTCCCTTTGAGAAGACCAATATCTCTGATAGTGGGGCTAATACAAGCAGTAGACAACGGCCTAACAGCCAGGCAAATAATAATGTCAACATTGTTGACACTGGGCATGAAACCCCAAGGAATTCAAAATTAATGGTGTTTAGGGGTAGACTAGGTTAGTAATTGGCCAGTTATATTTCAAACAAAAGGCGAGAACAAAAAACTTGGCCATTGATTTGTTTTATAGTAGTTTAATGACCAAGGAAAAAGTTCCTCTGTGCATCAAGATTACTTGATTTAATACTATTGTAAAAGAAATTTTATGTTATGTTGAATAAATGTGGTTTTGTAGAGTGATCAAACTGAGTCAGCTCAGAAAAAATTAATCAAAAAATTATTTTGACTGCCAAATAATGCACCCGATTATATCATTTATTTAGAAATGTAGTTTGAAATATACTTTGACACATTAAAATTTAACATTCATTATATCTCAAAAATTTTAGTTTTGTCAGCAGAACAGCTTCCATTTATTTTGACAAAAAATATTATAAATTAGAACACGTACTGTGCCAGAGGTGGAGATTCTGGGACATAAACATGGGATTAAGGTAGATTTTAATGCTGACAGGGGGAGGGATAGCCACAACTACTGAGTGTTCTTTAGGGTAGTGTTCTGAGTGGTGAAGGGTAGCTGGAGAGCTGAGTATGAAGGGAGGACGCATTTACACTCTGTAACTAGTAGTATCTCATCCTTGATCTTGGCAATAGTGGCATGTTCTATAATAATAATAATTATATTAGCTTTATATCATGAGCAAAACCAGGGCTGAATTATACACCGTGGTTAGAGTGAACGAATTATTTACACTCTTTATGTAACCTGGAAGAGAATGAGACTGTTTTTCACTTTGTTGCCAAATGAACTGGCAGATACTTTCAACTGGCAGAAAGCACTGGTTCAGAAAAGGAATGTTACACAGAATACAGTTTGAAAATTATTTATGTACAATGAATTGGCAAATTCTGGAGAACTCTATGCAAGCAGCTTGGAGGGAAAGATGGGAACTGATTCAAGTATTTAATATTTAATTAGATAATTATATAGATTTGGGACTTTTCAAAACTGTAAGGAAGAAACAGGAGCTAGCTTTTGTCTTTTTACAAACGATACAAATCTGGCTATTGGGTATGTGGGAGGCCTTCCTAGTAAAAGTACTCAGCCTGAGCACAAACTTGCAATTGTAATTAGTTACCTTTTAACTTTTATAAGTTTTAAATTTAATAATATAAATCATATTCATTTATAATTAATTATTTTTAAAACTTAATAATACTTTCTAGAACATTGCTCAGAAAGTGCACAAGGGAAATTGGATCGTATGTATGTATATGTCAATTGCTGTACATTCAAGAACCCTTTCTGGGAGTGATTTATCAATGAAAAAATTAGTATATGCAAACAGTATTCATTTATTTGATTATAGAAATATATTAGTACTTTTATTATTAAAGTAAAGCAAAGTGTAAGCATGTAGTTTAAGTACACCAATGATCTTGTAAATGATTTTTTCATTTCCTATCTTAAATTATTATAGTTTTTTCCAGCAGGAATGTCAAAATAGGTCAATCTAACAAATGGTCTTTCGACCATTATTTAGAGACTTCTATTCTTTAAATTTGTAAAAATTTTGTTTGAAATTAATAAAAAGTGAAAGTATAATAACAATTATAAGTATAATACTACTGACTCGGAACACTAAGTTTTTAATCGGTAAAAGTATAAAATTTTACCATATAGCCTGAACCAGTTTTCACTTATTATAAGCTTCGTCAGAGGGTCCCACTAGGAGCGCTGTCCATCATGTTCTTTGTGACAGCGGCGTCGTTTAAAAGATCGATGTTGTGTGTGTGGTGTGATATGTTCGAATAAAACGTGTCATTTGAATTGTGTCTGGACGGTAGCGCGATGATTTTATTTTTCTAGGTTCGCTAATCTGATTTATATATCGCATCAACATTCGCGTGATTGTACCTTGTACAGTGCGTATCAAACGCTCGCGGCGGTCATACCGAGCCGAGCTCAGCTTTCGGTGTCATTGTCGACATTAAATGTAGGCTTTAGGCCTTATTATTTTCTATTATGGCCGACTAGGCCCTCTTCATGAGTAACTAAATTTATATTAATTCAATATGCAGCATTAGCCAGCCTACTTCAATTTTTACAGCTGTAATGTAATCAGTCAATATTAAAACTATTCGTATACAGTCCACTTCTTTTTATTTCTTAATGTAATTTCAATTCATTCTACACATCATCTTCAATCACCATGGAAGACCAGCCAACAGAATATTTAATTCAAGAAACATAATTTTCGCCCACTTGGGCCCAACTAATTAATTCTTCCTGTCCACACTTGTGGAACATTACTTTCATTCATCAGTTTCGGTCCACTCGGACCGGGACCATCCATTTTTTGGTCCACCGTGCCTGGATTCCAATCAGCATTTTGGTCCTCACGGTGCGCATCATCCATTTTTTGGTCACTCCGGACCTGGATTTCCATTTAACATCTTTTACATCTTTTTCTGGCCATCACGGGCGGATTAGCACGTCAGCTAATGTGACCGTGGCGTGATTTGCGTCGCCATTTCGCTCGTCATCTTCGGGCAACGTAATAGCAAGTTCCTGCCGGCTGCAGTGCCTCAAAGTGGTCATCTTTGCCAGCTGTTCACCATCATCACCAAGGAGCCGACGCTGCGGGAAGTCGCCAACCAGGTACCACCAGCAACAGTAAAAAGGTGCGTAAAAAAATGTCTGATGAAGGCCTCAAGGTGCTGACCAGAAAGAGAGGCGGATTAAAGTCCGCGATAGTGCGGATACAATCCGCGGTAAATTCTTTTGATATTAATTTAACTACAAAACATTTTCTGACTGTAAGATTAGAAAGTCTTAAGAGCTTAGCCTCGAAGTACGACGAAGTACAGTCTGAGATAGAGCTTATCAGTAAAGACGCGAGCACTGCTCAGGCAGACCGAGTCGAGGTTGAGGAAACGATATACTCAACTGAGGCAAACATTTTACAACTCCTTGACGCTTTTAATACTCAGACTGTGCCTCCTGTACTATCGACGCCTGTGCATTTAAAGCCGATAAGTTTGCCCTGCTTCTCAGGCAACATACTTGAGTGGCAACATTTCTATTCAATTTTCAATGATCTAGTGCATTCAAGATCAGATTTAACGCCAGTAGAGAAACTGCATTACTTGCATTCATCGGTGAAGTGTGAACCATTAGACTTAATTAAATCATTACCAATTTGTCAAGAAAATTATGTAATAGCGTTGAACTTGCTGTCCGAGAGGTACAATAATCCATTTATATTAGCCAAATATTATGTACAGAACCTACTTCAGGTTAAGTCCACAATAAAGGACTCAGTTCAAAGCTTGGCGGAGTTTACGAATACTATAACGTCTTCCGTTAATTCACTGGCGGCAATGAAGCTGTCCGTAAACCTATTTGAGTTTATTACCATACAGTTACTCTCCACCAAACTTGACCCTATTACTTTAAAACGTTGGAAGGAGTCCATAGACCCTGACAACTTGCCCAGTTTTCAAGACTTTACGCATTTTTTGAATTTGCGCCGACAACTTTTAGAAAATACAATGCCAATTGAATCCGGACAGCAATTCAACAAACCTAGTGTAAAACCAAACAATAAATTTGAGAAATGTAGCTTAAGAAATACTGCTGGCAGCAGTACCTTTAAGAGTTATCACGCAGCGGCAAGGCATTATTCATGTGTGTGCTGTAAATCTGACCACCCGCTTTACATGTGTAATAATTTTCGCATATTAAGTGCCGCTGAGCGGGGGCAATTGGTTGCAAATCATAAATGTTGTATTAACTGCCTTAGAGCAGGTCATTTGATAACAAATTGTAAAAGTAAACAGGTTTGTAAAATTTGTTCAAAGGGTCACCACACCTTGCTGCACGCTAATTACGTGCCGAAATCAGCAGCTGCCAGCAGTAACTATTGCTCATTCAAATTACAGTGTAAAAACAATGTACTTTTATCCACTGCGGTTGTATATGTCATTGATCAGGCTGGCAATAGGCATAAGGCTCGGGCACTTCTTGACGCCGGGTCCCAGATCAATTTTTGTACGAAATCATTTGCGAAAAGGTTGCACCTTAAACTAACCCGATCTAATATTCCAATTACAGGAATAAGCAACACAGCGTGTTGCGCTACTGACATTGTTTCTGTGCGTATTATGTCTCGCTATCAGAGACATAGTTTCGAGGCCAAATGTGCCGTCCTATCTAACTTAACTCATAATCTGCCTTCAATCTCGTTTGACATCAACCGGTTCCACATTCCAAATAAAATTTTTCTCGCCGACCCAGATTTTAATATATCTTCACAGATCGACATACTATTGGGGGCACAATTTTATCTGGGTTTAATATTAGCTAATAAGTACACGCGCGGACCCAACTTCCCTATCATTCAGGAGACAAAACTGGGTTACATTTTGGCCGGCAATCTGCCCAAACACTGCCACACCCAGGGTCCTGCTGTTTCGTTCTTGGCAAGGAACAATGACAGCCAAATCCTGCAATCTCTCGAGAGATTTTGGGAGGCAGAAACGATCCCCGGCGATACCCCTAATAGCGAGTCGGCTTGCGAAGAGCATTTTGTGCGCTCAACTCAGCGCAACCCCGAGGGTAGATTTATAGTGTCGCTCCCATTCAAATCTGATAAGCCCCACTTGGGGGAATCTTACACAAGTGCCGAATCAAGATTTTTAAGCTTGGAGCGTCGATTCAGGCGCGATCCCAAGCTCGCTCGCGACTACGCAGACCTTACCAAAGAATGTAAGGATCTTGGGCACATGACACTCATCGATCATGGCGCTATCAATTTAGTAGCGTCACACACTTACTACATATACTTATGTGTATACTTATACATACTCATATACTTAATCTGGCTTTGTAAGCTTGGTTGGGATGAACCGATTTCCGGTCAGTCACTTTCGGATTGGCATTCTTTGTGTAACAAATTAAGTCTGATTGGTAAAATAGTGGTCCCGCGATCTATTCGTTGCAGCCGTGAGGCGGTTACAGTTCAGTTGCATGGTTTTTCGGATGCGTCCGAGAGAGGGTTCGGCTGTTGTGTGTATATTCGAGTTATTTATCAAGATGCTACTGCTTCCTGTCGTCTCTTGTGTTCAAAATCTCGCGTGGCTCCCCTACGCCAAGTGTCATTACCTCGCATCGAGCTCTGCGCTTGTTTGTTATTGTCGCGACTCGTATCTAAAATTATTCCTGCTCTTCATTCGTTTATTGATGATGTACATTTGTATTCCGATTCTATGGTGGCTCTTTACTGGATTCATGCGCAGTCTACGCGTTGGAAAACATACGTCGCTAATCGGGTTGCTGAAATTCAGCGTCGCACGCAAACTTATATCTGGCATCACATTGATTCGCGACGCAATCCTGCTGATATTATATCTAGGGGGTGTTTCCCGGACGTTTTGCGCGATTGCTCGCTTTGGTGGCACGGTCCTGGCTGTCTGTCTCAATCGTCAGAGTCTAATCCTTTCCCATCTTTCGTACCGGCCACTCCATCATCTTCGGAAGTCACCGCGGAAGAGAAAACTACACATAACCGTTCGCTAATGTCTACCCTGGCTGTTGACTTATCGTTGGACTTTTCCTCGTTACACCGGCTGACACGTGTATACGCTTACTGTTTTCGTTTCATCAGAAATGTTAGACACTCATCTGCGGACAAACTTTCGGGCGATCTGACCCCTGCAGAAATTCATCAGTCTCTCAATTTCTTCATAAAACAATCTCAATCGATCCACTTCCCAGGCGAAATTAGTTGTCTTCGGAACGGATCTTCTGTTTCCATCAGAAGCAAGTTGGCTTCTCTCGACCCGTTTCTTGACGACTCTGGAGTGATACGCGTGGGCGGACGATTGCAGCATTCCCAGTTACCTTACGATTCGAAACATCCTATCGTACTACCCCCTTCGGCGCATGTCACACGCCTTATCATCGAACGCGAACACATTCGCTTACTTCACGCTGGTGCTCAGCTCGTGCATCATTCTCTGCATCAGCGTTGGTGGATTGTTAATGCCCGGCTAGTCATCCGTTCCATTATTCGTAAGTGTCTCAAGTGTATCCGGTTCAGCGCCACACAGCAGGTCCAGAGGCTTGGCATTTTGCCATCCCCTAGAGTCACTCCTTCAAGGCCGTTTCTATTTTGCGCGGTTGATTATGGTGGTCCCTTCATGATTCGTCATGGCGGGCAGAAGTCTAGAACTCTTACTAAGGCGTACGTGTCTCTGTTTGTTTGCTTGGCAACTAGGGCCATTCACCTGGAATTGGTGTCCGACCTTACTGCCAGCGCATTTATAGCTGCTTTACGTCGTTTTATGGCACGTCGGGGTATACCCAGTCAGCTGTACTCCGACAACGGTACGAAATTCAGGAAGGCCCGCACCATCTTACATGACATTTACAACTTTTGGCACAATAAGGATGCCATCACCTCGATTAAGTCATTCACATCCTCTCAGGGGTATCATGGTCATTTATTCCGCCCTCCTCACCTCATTTCGGTGGCCTTTGGGAGAGCGGCATCAAGAGTTTGAAATTTCATCTGCGGCGCGTGGTAGGCAAATCTATATTAAACTTCGAAGAGTTCACGACCGTTTTATCTCAGATAGAGGCATGTCTGAACTCTCGACCTTTATTTGCTATTTCCTCGGATGTTAACGACCCGGTGCCACTTACACCGGGCCATTTTTTGATTTGCGCGCCCATAACTGCGATTCCTGACCCAGACCTTTCTCACGTTCCTGTTTCTCGTCTTGGTCGTTGGCAGCTGATTCAGAGGTTTGTCCGGGACATTTGGAAGGCGTGGTCTCGCGATTATTTGCAACAGCGTCACAAGTGGAGGTTTGCCAAAGATAATGTTTCCATTGGTGACTTAGCCTTGATCATTGAGGATAACTTGCCTCCATTAGCCTGGAAATTTGGCGTGATCATCGCCACATTTCCCGGCCCAGATAACTTGGTTCGCGTCGTGGACATTCGCACGCATACGGGTGTTTTGCGGAGACCAATACATAAATTATGTCTATTGCCAGCGCGAGACGAGATTTGACATTATGGTTATAGCGCAATGCGGCTTTATTCTGCCATTGGCTTATTATTTATTACGACCATTTGGTCAACATAATTGTGATAGATTGTCACAATATTTTTTTGTCAACTTTGCGTCATGGCACGCTTCTGATTATTACAGTTCTGGTGATATCTTAATATTTGTATTGTATGTTAATTTTTGTGGCATACTATGTCACACATTTTCATTGATGTTATGGGGTGTATTGCATGTCTTTGGGTGGTCTTATTTATGAAATGTTATTGCATAATATTCGCATGTTTTGCTGTTAAGTAACCATGCATTCATTTCTTTATATGGTTTCTGATAAATATGTACTATTTTGGGAATGTCTTAAATTGTTAAATTGTTTCTGTAATTTCGGTATTCTATTTTGTTTGACATTACAATTATTTATTTTTTAATTATTCAAGTTATTGTTGTTGTATTCACATAAATTGTGTCGATGTAAAAACTATTGTAAGCGCCTGCCGTCTGTAACTGTCTCGTCTAATTTATTCACATTGTACTTCATATTTTATTCATTTTTGTAGGTAAGCATGCACAATTCTTTATTTAAAATTATGACATACATGTCATATCTGGGCTACATTCAGCATCTAGCTTGCCCACACATTGTTACATATTGTAAATTCCTGAAACTTCAGGAATATCATGTCTAGGTCGATACATGTCACCCTCCTGAATATACAATAAAACATGCAACTGCAACATGTTCAACAACAATTTTGTTCATGTAATGAACTCTCTGTACAGGTCTACGGACCTTAGCTAGCATTAAGGTAACTCTATGACTTGCATATTATGTATTTTCCTTTCATGTTTTATAATGTTACATACTGTGCACACTTGTGTCAGTAATAGTGGTTAACCAGACTTATTGGTACACGAAACAGCTGTTTGCCAAACCTTGGCCTACAGCCGCTTATCTGCATGCTTATCTCTAAACTAGCGGCCGATTGCCGTTATCTAATCTCAACTCAAGGTTCAACTTAGCCTTGAAGCTGATTCTCGTTACTAAGAACTGCACTATTTTAAATTAAATTGTAAATGTATTCTAATTTATTAAAAATGTATTAAAAAATCTTTTTGATTTTTGACGGGCAGTTTATGGACGGTAGCGCGATGATTTTATTTTTCTAGGTTGGCTAATCTGATTTATATATCGCATCAACGTTCGCGTGATTGTACCTTGTACAGTGCATATCAAACGCTCGCGGCGGTCATACCGAGCCGAGCTCAGCTTTCGCTGTCATTGTCGACATTAAATGTAGGCTTTAGGCCTTATTATTTTCTATTATGGCCGACTAGGCCCTCTTCATGAGTAACTAAATTTATATTAATTCAATATGCAGCATTAGCCAGCCTACTTCAATTTTTACAGCTGTAATGTAATCAGTCAATATTAAAACTATTCGTATACAGTCCACTTCTTTTTATTTCTTAATGTAATTTCAATTCATTCTACACATCATCTTCAATCACCATGGAAGACCAGCCAACAGAATATTTAATTCAAGAAACATAATTTTCGCCCACTTGGGCCCAACTAATTAATTCTTCCTGTCCACACTTGTGGAACATTACTTTCATTCATCAGTTTCGGTCCACTCGGACCGGGACCATCCAGTGTCTGTTCATTTACGATGTCGTTTTTGTGTGTTTGTATATTTCTAGTTGTTCAAGAGTCTCTAATTTTCGGCCTTTTGTGTGTACGTGTAGAATATCCATGTTTCGGTTTATGTTTGTGTATGTGTGGTTTGCTTGAATGAGGTGGTTTGCAAAGGTGGTCACGGAGAACAAGACGGACAGCCCTCCTAGTGGCAGCCTCTGACAAAGCTTATAATAAGCGAAAGCTGGTTCAGGTTATAAGGTACAAATTTTACATTTTTACCAATAAAAAACTTAGTGTTCCGAGTCAGTAGTATTATATTTATAATTAGTTAATCAATGGCCATGTCATGGACAACAAAATCCAAGAGTATAATAACAGTATTCATTAATCACAGTTCCAATATACTAGGTTTCAAATTCCCAGCAGTCAACTGTCGTTGCAGCATTGCACAGTAACATCATTTTGCTTTCCTGACTCCTATATGGAGGTATTAAAAAATTTTACCTAAAGGCCTACACTTTTCACCTGATGGCGTTTCATAGCAACCAATCATGGCCTAACAGCCTGGCTTTTAGATGTAGTTTTTGAATATATTGACACTGGCTGGGCAAGCTTTAGACAAAAGTAAAAAAAATTATGTTCAGTGGTTTCCACATTTATGTATGCATATTCTTAAAAACTATATAAAGTGTCTACTAACATTTCTTTATATTGCATTTCCTCTTGCGTTGAGGTCGGAGATCCTTAGAACAGTGTTTTCTGTGTACTTTCCTTCCATCTTTATGATAACAGAGTAAACGTCGAATCTGCCGGCCTTTCTTGCCACAAGGATGTGAACACTATAAAACAAAAAGTGAACATGTTAATTAAACTTTTTAATATAACAGACTTGGCTATGAATTTGGTATCACGGTCTAATGGCTGTAGCACATGACAGTTAAAATATGCACTAATTGAAATAATTGGGGGTCACTGCAATCTTTAAAAGGTACACAATGAAGCCATAATAAAGGATTATTAAGCTATGAATCATCTGTTGTAAATTATTTAAATTATAAATTAGCTAATATGTTATCTCCCTAGAAATGTAATCACTTATCCCTAGAAATTCTCAATATTTTTCCACAACATTAACAAAAATTAAGGTAAAATGCACACAAATAAAATGTAAAATGAAAAAATAATTCAATATAAACATCAGTAAATCGTAAAAATATTTAAATTTATAATAAACATGAATTTTGTTATATTAAACTTTAAACGGTCATAAATACAGTAATTGTCTCAACTTGTTTTACACATAGAAGGTCATATATTGTTATGTAATGACCAGGATTAATTCGATTCATGTTACATACAAAACAATTAATTAATATTACCTTGTCACTTAATCCCATTTACTTTCTGATGACAACAGAAATGTGTTTACCATTAATAAGAGTGTTTTTGACACATAAGACAATTTAATTTAACAAATAAAATTTATCTGATTTATCCTTTTTTTCAGCTTTTGTAACTAAGTTTAGTTTTTTTGATTTGACTGTAATTGGCTTTCATTAACAACTCAGTGAAGTGTTATTTTTTATCAGATGGTCAAAATATCCACTTTATTGACTTTGTTACTAATGAAGTTTATATTAAAAACAAATGTTCTCTATACTGAACAGAAGCTAATGCAGTACACACTTATACAGCCTTGAGACGAAACCCCTTTACTGGAATTCACGTCTATACCAGCTCTCGAACTGAGTCTTACTTCATTACATCATTTTAGTGTTTTAAAATATAAAGACAATAACATTTTATTGAAACCAATTCATTAGATGTGTTTAGGAATTATACTAATGTATGAATCTAAGTAATGTGCATATAGTAGTAAATAAATAAAATTGTTGTCCTTACAGGCTGCCATGGTCCTGGCACCCAGCTGAAGTCAGCATGGCAGACAGATAAGTGACAACTTCGATTAGTCTCTGGTTTAATACGTTGATCACACAAGATGTCAGGAACTGGATCTGGATCAATCCAATTCAATTCATTCACTCGCTGACATGTTACGTCTCTGACTTGATATCCTCGTCCACAAGTTACTGAACACTACAAATATTTCAAGATGTATAGTAATTTGAAAAGATTGTTTACTTTTTGCTGTTTCATTTAATGTTAGACATTCACTGAAATACAATGATAGTACTTCAGATCTGTTACAAGACTTAATTCTATGAAGCTGGCATTACAACTTCAAAAACTGGAATTTTTATAAGGTTTTGAAGAATGATTGTGATTATTTTTGCCAAAACTCATAACATAATATGAAACACTGAAAAAAATACAACTGCAAAATATATTTGAAAAAGTTGCAGTTTCCTGGTAAATCTAGAGCGCATCTTCTCAAGCTCTTTCGCATTAACTTACCTCTTTGTATGGTAACTACCTTAGTTTAACCCCTTTTTATACACAAACCCTATGTTATACTGAAACTTTTATCCTTACAATCTTGGAGCGACTTGATGTTGTTTTACTTTTTTATTAATTTCTCTATTTTTTAACTATCATATGACATCAGCTGCTTTGAGAAAAGCCTTACAAGAACAAGGTTTACTGTTAAATAATAATTCTTAATACATTAATATTTGTGTTTGAACAATAATTCTTCACCACCTGCTAACAATTGCATCATGTGTATTGAAATTTCACGAAAAGTTGTATGTTCGTATCAAGAATACGTTACATAAATGTACAATAGTAATATAGACAATTTTATAAATTTTGTAGCAAAACATACCTGGGGCCATATTTGAACAAATATGTACCTAAAATTATGGTACCAAAAATTAATTATTCATTATTCTTCATTAATTAATATATTCTGAATCATTTAAGTCAGTATTGTATTGTATTTTACTTAGTGACTGAAATGTGTATGAACTTAATATATATATATATATATATATATATATATATATGTGTACATATATAGTTTTTTGTTTGCTTTGAACTTTGCAAGCACGTAAAGTTCAAAGTTGAAATTTGCAACTTTGCAAAGCTGAAATTTGTGTCCATGTAAAGCTATAACCTCTTCTCTTGAGTTATAACGTAGGGAACCAGTAATAATTGGATGTGCCAATTATACCGGCTGCCTTCGTTGTGAAGCACTGAAAATAATCACAACAAATAAACAATTTATATAGCAGGATATTTGGAAGGGAAGACTGTTGATATATGCACTCATTTTACTTGGTACTTAGATGACATCTCTTTATTACATTTGGTGATTAAGTTCTCTATTGAAAGTTCTCAAACAATATAGTTTACTATATGATTAAATATATAAATTACTACTTTACAAAGGGGCTTCAAAATATGATGTACATCTTATTGATTAATTCCATGGATCCGGGATTAAATATATTAAATGAATTATGGTCACCTTGCCATGTACAATATTGAAACTCTAACCATTTGAAGAATGGTTTTTACTAATCTTCTAAAACAACAAAACTTTTAGTTTAAACTTTACCTTTTTGCTATAACTAGCGTTATTAGATTTTATACTACATGTTACCTAAAATGTCAGGTTTCTAAAGTCTTTAATGTTATTACATTTAAACATTAGTTTTAAAGTCTTTAATATGATAATTTAAATTGTCTTTTTGGGTTTATAATTTCGTAACTCTTAACCATGGAAGACAAGCCTCCATGTCACCTGTGTGTTTCCTGAAGTTGCTGCAGAATTAGTTCTTCGGTCCTCCTGATGTTTCTTGAAGTTCAGTCGTTACCTTATCATACTGTGATGGTGAAGTTCTAGAAGTATGTGAAATCATTCCTGGTGTGGTACATTCATCTCCGGCGACTGTAGTTATTCATAGTAATTCTTGTAGTTAGAATACATAGATAGAAAGTTTGTTTCACTGTTATACACTTCACATGATGATAGATTAGTTGACTATCACCTTCTAGGTTGTAATACTGTATAAACTACATAGTCCGTTATTTTATAACATAGAGAGATGTCATCACCACACAAATTACTTATTTAAATAGTCATGGTATCAACCCTTTCACATTTTTATATATATACGTAGCGAAACAACGCTTTACGCTGCTTACGGCGTGAGCGCTCCATTACAAGTCAAAGAAAATAGTTAAGGGGAGCGTAGTAATCTCAAGACAATTACTAGGCAACATAAAAGTAGTTCCATTTTTCTAATTTTAATTAAAGGACTACGGTTGATTAAATAATTAAATCGTGATATTCTTAGTTGCAGAAGTTATCAAAGTACGTAACAATGGTCTTAAATAATTATTTAAATAATAACAAATTTACAATAATACTTAGTTTATTTAGGGGTCAGAAAACAAGTTACTTCTGGTCAGTTCTTGTTTATACAGGATAAATTAATAAGCTTTACCCTTTCTGTACAATTCCATTCCCTTTTAATTTTATTATTATTAGACTTATATTAAATATTATTATTATTAAATGATTGCCATAAGATTTAGTTTACAATGTGAGATTTTATTAAGAATTTAAAATTTCTCCGATTATATATTATCAACTTAATTAATTAACATATTTTTATTAATGAAATCGTCACATACTCCGCCGCTTAAGCCACAGACGCCGGTATAATTTTTTGAATATACCGAGAGTATGTTTAGGGATTTCCGTGTGTAATTTCTCTATTATTATTATTTATTATTAGTAGTACACGGTTTTTTTTTTTTAATTCTTTTTTTTAAATGATCTAGTTCTCATTTAAATGTTCGCCTTCGTGAAATTCCCTTTATCTCACTTCTTACAGTACTAACTTATAATACTAATTTCCCTAATTACAGTAACTCACAATATCGTGGCCCGACTGACATCAGCTTACTCTAACTCTACACGTTAGCTTTCAGCATTCATAAATGAACTCTTGGCACCTTTTTGCCTCATCATTATCCTTTTCAGCTGGCGCCGTTGTGACTAGTTACTTTACATTTATATAATTCTATCTTGATTATATACCATAGACTTACTTCTAAAATAATCTAAAGAAGATCCCATACTCCACTCTAGATTATAGTTACTTGAGAGAAGCGGAATCTCACGATGGTAATTCTTATTATCTCTTTAACCATAACTAGACAACTTTGCGGAAGGGGAGAGACTTTACACAATTCATTGTATTTCACGCGCGGTGGTATTCATTGTTTAGGGAGGCAACGGTTTATCACAATAGGGAGAGTGTGTGGCTGCTTACTACAATTTCTTAACACGCTTTATTGTTCTCTTACTGGCCACAACTGGTTGTTGACTATTCAACTATACTTTTATTATTATTTACCTTTCTCTTATTTACTGCTACACGTTACACAAATTTAGTTTAACTTAAGATTTATTCAGCCTTTATTATTCACTTACTATTACTTTGGGGGGTTTAAAAAACTTACCTAGAATTATTTCCTATCGACTTACCATAATTATTTAGCACACTTTATTTATTATTATTAATTTATTTGGCTCAGTTTACAAGTTTACTGTTTTTGGACCTGGGGTTTAATACTTTATCTAACAAGGGAGGGTTAACTAAGTCATTTATTCATTTGAACTTTAAGTCATAATATTATTTGCTCTACTATCCTATACACAATTATCGCCTACACACTTTAGTACATGGTAAACATTTATTAACAGTTATTATTAAACATTTGCATTAGTTACGATACAACGCTATCTCTTTTTTTTTACACACAAAAATATAAAACTATAAACCAATCGTGTTCTTACTCCTTTTCTTTTTTTTTTTACAAATAAACACATAAAATGTTATGACAACCTTTATCGTTTTACTTTGAGAGAGAGAGAAATTTCACACATGCATGAATATGCGTACGACAAAAGATTCCCCCTTCGGTTACTAACACATGAACAGACACGCTTCTTATAACAATAGACCACACAAGGAGGGTGACTTATTTTCAACTCAACTAAACAATGACAATTTTAAACAAACGGCAGCAGGAAACTACCCGTCCGAGATTGTCGAGAATGTGGCACGTTTATGAATGGGACTCTTAACAAGTACCGACATGGTTTGTTTACATGGGATTATATGCTAATATTACGTTACACATATTATATTTACTAATAAAGTTATTTATACTATATTACTATAATATTAATTATTATTTTTATCTTATTTCAAACTCTGACACATATTGAAATACATGAGTGTATAGATCAACAGCATTTGTGCGTGGGATATCGGGACGCAATTACTTCTTTCTTTTCTCTTACGCAAAATAGCAAATTCGCAAAATAGCAGCAGAATAGCAAAAACAGCAGCAGAGCAGAGTGCCGCAAATTATCCGTATTATTGGTAATCAAGCAGAGTGGCGCAAATTATATGTGACACTCTGTACACAGTTAATTATTAAACAACAGCACAATTAGCAAAATAAGCAGAGTTGCGCAAATTATAACCTCTTCTCTTGAGTTATAACGTAGGGAACCAGTAATAATTGGATGTGCCAATTATACCGGCTGCCTTCGTTGTGAAGCACTGAAAATAATCACAACAAATAAACAATTTATATAGCAGGATATTTGGAAGGGGAGACTGTTGATATATGCACTCATTTTACTTGGTACTTAGATGACATCTCTTTATTACATTTGGTGATTAAGTTCTCTATTGAAAGTTCTCAAACAATATAGTTTACTATATGATTAAATATATAAATTACTACTTTACAAAGGGGCTTCAAAATATGATGTACATCTTATTGATTAATTCCACGGATCCGGGATTAAATATATTAAATGAATTATGGTCACCTTGCCATGTACAATATTGAAACTCTAACCATTTGAAGAATGGTTTTTACTAATCTTCTAAAACAACAAAACTTTTAGTTTAAACTTTACCTTTTTGCTATAACTAGCGTTATTAGATTTTATACTACATGTTACCTAAAATGTCAGGTTTCTAAAGTCTTTAATGTTATTACATTTAAACATTAGTTTTAAAGTCTTTAATATGATAATTTAAATTGTCTTTTTGGGTTTATAATTTCGTAACTCTTAACCATGGAAGACAAGCCTCCATGTCACCTGTGTGTTTCCTGAAGTTGCTGCAGAATTAGTTCTTCGGTCCTCCTGATGTTTCTTGAAGTTCAGTCGTTACCTTATCATACTGTGATGGTGAAGTTCTAGAAGTATGTGAAATCATTCCTGGTGTGGTACATTCATCTCCGGCGACTGTAGTTATTCATAGTAATTCTTGTAGTTAGAATACATAGATAGAAAGTTTGTTTCACTGTTATACACTTCACATGATGATAGATTAGTTGACTATCACCTTCTAGGTTGTAATACTGTATAAACTACATAGTCCGTTATTTTATAACATAGAGAGATGTCATCACCACACAAATTACTTATTTAAATAGTCATGGTATCAACCCTTTCACATTTTTATATATATACGTAGCGAAACAACGCTTTACGCTGCTTACGGCGTGAGCGCTCCATTACAAGTCAAAGAAAATAGTTAAGGGGAGCGTAGTAATCTCAAGACAATTACTAGGCAACATAAAAGTAGTTCCGTTTTTCTAATTTTAATTAAAGGACTACGGTTGATTAAATAATTAAATCGTGATATTCTTAGTTACAGAAGTTATCAAAGTACGTAACAATGGTCTTAATTAATTATTTAAATAATAACAAATTTATAATAATACTTAGTTTATTTAGGGGTCAGAAAACAAGTTACTTCTGGTCAGTTCTTGTTTATACAGGATAAATTAATAAGCTTTACCCTTTCTGTACAATTCCATTCCCTTTTAATTTTATTATTATTAGACTTATATTAAATATTATTATTATTAAATGATTGCCATAAGATTTAGTTTACAATGTGAGATTTTATTAAGAATTTAAAATTTCTCCGATTATATATTATCAACTTAATTAATTAACATATTTTTATTAATGAAATCGTCACAAAGCATTTAATTAATCATTATTTGTACTTCATATATTCAGGTATGTTTCCACATTTTGACTGAAGTATTCTTGTGTAACACATTTGTCAGCATCTTGTAGCAATATTTTACTTAGACTCGACACTAACTAAAGATACTCAGCCATCTGGATTCATCAGTAGGATACTAATACAGCTGGACATATAAATAGTGTGCACAAAATGTGAGTGCCTTGTACATAAAATTTGTTTTAAAAACATAAAATTGCATGAATTAACATTGGGGATAAAATTTGAAGGGGGGGCAGATATCTTTAAAAATTGTTAGAAAAAGTTCATTCCAATGAGAAGATTTTGTATAGAAAACACTACATCTCCCTCTTGTTATTTTTTATCCACCTATGTCATATATACCAAAAGGCCATCCAAGGAAAATATGGGAAGATGCTGTCCCTATGGATGCAAGAGATATGTTAGGGGTGCAAGGATGGAAGTCCTTTGGTACTAATATAGAGAGGTGGAGGGTCAGGATAGAGGAGGCCAAGGCTCAACTTCGGGCTGTAGTGCCTTAGGAGGAGGAGGATGTTGTATACACAGTTATATATACTGTGCATTTTTTTGTATTCATCATATCTTGCAAAACTTTATGACATAATTTAATCTTTGTGTAGGTATATAACCCAAAATGAACCTGACTATATTCAATCAGTACAAAGTATGGTGCACACACACATGCAGTACACTGGTATGACATAGGTCACCAACATCTTACAGTATGCTGGCCACATGCATATTGCTTACACGTATGTCTGACCTTATATAAAGTCAAGTGTGCAATGTATTAATAGCTATGGCAGCTGGTGGTCCCAAATTTTGTTGGTTGCAGTAGTTGGTTGAGTGGCTGGATGAAGGGTTAAAAGACGTTAAACAACCATAGTCACAGTTATACAAAACTATTACTATAACTTTATAACCTCAAACAATTGATAACCTTTACCTTAAACCAACAAACCTGACACAACTTACAAATTGTAATGCAACATAGTTGAGGTTCCCCAACATTACATAAAAAGATTGAATGAAATATGGTCAAGGACCATACCCTGACTTAAGGTTGTTCAATAGGTCATGTGCTCGAGAAGTAACTCAAACCAGAAGGAGGCAATGACTAGTATTAAATGTATAAAAGCCAGACTAAGGAATGATTGAATGTTATGAATTGTTTGTTTTGTACTGTGACATGTTCAGGTCACAGAGTATTTTATATTGTATGTTGAATATACTAAAAATGAAATAATGTTATTTGATAATAATACGTCACCAATAATTATGTTTATGTTTATATTAGAGTTGTATTTATATAACCCAGTATAGTTACCAATGTTAGGTACTGTACTAAGTTATCAGTATTGTATAATGTTGAAAAATACTGTTGTTCTAATTAATGTTTATAAACTGGATCAGGAGTGTGACCAGTGTTTTAAATCTAACAAGTAGTTCTGACAATTATGTCATAAATTAATAAAGGGTTCCAGAACCAGTTAATTAATATAAAAACAAATAACCACCAGTAAATTAAAATTCATGTAATTAACTATGTAACCAATAATTAATTGTACAGTAGGTCAGGTAAAAAGAAAATTAAGTTAAAAACCAAATAATGTTATAATGGTTGTAAATGAATCTATAGGCCTAAATTCCATATTAGTGAAAGGAAATTAATACCTTTTTAGTAAACCCAGTCCAACGAAACTCTAGTAAAACATTTACTGTTTAGTAAGGAAGGTTAGGGGAAAGTTTTATGTGATTCAAGATTAATCCAAGCATGGAGTATTTTATTGGAAAAAAGTAGTAATATTCTATAATGCCGGCTCAAGGATATATAGAGAACGTGGTTGTTAAGGCAACTGATATATAATAAGTTGTTGATTTTTTGGGATGATGGTTCTGATTGTTACAAGCTATTAGATTGAAATGAACCGATATATTTAAATATATAAATAAATATAAAGGAAAGAGATATCCAAACTGATAAAGCCTTTTTGTAAAACAATTATATTTGAACGCTAATGAATCGTACAAATTAAATAACACTCTAAATTATCAATGAGTAAAATAAAAAAGAATTGAAAGCTTCTCACCTCAGTCACTAAATAATTCCGCTGAATTTGGTATCAAACCAATTCATGCTATAAATTGAAGACCAGTAAAGAGTTAAAGCCTGAATTAACGGAAATATTTGGAAATACAGAAGACTCGGTTGACGAAATAACCTTCATTGACAGCGTAAGCTGAGATCCTAATTCCAGTTCGTTGGGACCAAGAATTGTGAAGACGCAAAAGAAGAATCGAAGCACAAGAGTTCCTGTGGGATTACCATAATCAATTCATTGAAAACCAGAGCAGTTTTACTGGGTGAAGACGATATAAACTGGATTTTGACCGCTGTTGACAAACATTCACCGCCTAACAAAGCTTTTGTCGTTTGTGTAAAAAACAAATTATTTTCATATCATTGTATTTTAAGTAAATAATTTTATTCTTTTTGTAAATTGAACAACCTTAATTATGCGTTTTACCTGGCCTTACTAATGGTTCAAAGAACTACACGAACCCTGGTATAAGAATTAATTGTCATTATTTTCAAATATATATGTTTTTAGAGTTTGAATAATTAAGAATCGATATATGTTGGGATAGTCGATTGGATCGTCTTATTGTTTGTCGGAGACAACGTAACTTGTTAAATACCAGAGAAAAATAAATAAAGTACATTGGTTGTATTAGATAACGTTTTAATCATTGCAGAGAAAATACTATATATAGTTGGTGTAATAATTTATTAACAGATTGATACAAAAACTCCGAATAACTAACCTATAAGTATACTTATTTCTAATAACAGCGCTCCAAGTTTGCAGCTGGTGAGACGGGAGATTGCTGAACTAACTGGTTTTTTAATACTAAATTTGAACAAAATTTTGATCGTTGAGGGACTAGGGTTGAAACAAATACCACTTACATTCAGTAAATACTCCATATATATTGCTCATATTAAACAACCACTGAGAACTAAATTAAGTCTATAGAATAATACCATTATAAATTCAGGAACATAATTCTAATTTTGTGGACTTAATAATCTATGTTCTGAGGGTTTCACCGGTCACAACCGAAAGGTATATTAGTTAATAATATATTAATTAAACCAGGTGACAGCAGTTTAATAGTTACGGATCGCCACCTACAACGTATTACTTGGCGTTTGTTACACCGGAGTCTCTTATAACTAATTACACTAATAGACAAGATTTCTTTACAATTTGACGTCTCCAGCTGGTATCATACAATATAACATACGTCCTCACATAATTAACAAGCAGTTCGTTACTAAATTGATTACAACAGTGGGGTTTGAATAAGACGGACATTTTCGCTAGTACCGGCACATATTGGTTTTATTACAAATTGGCGCATAACAACGTGGAGCTTATTTAAACACGTACTCAACACATTCTATTTTATATTATTACAAATTGACGCTCGCAACGTGAGGCATCATCGTCGCATCTTAACACCTTAGATATTAGTTTCTATTACAAATTGGCGCTCAACGAGTGGGCTTTAGTTAAGTAAAAAATCATATTATTTGTTACTTAACTTGAGCAGGCAACCATTAGAGGCACAGGAATGCTTAATACCAGAGGCAGATCGAAGAAGAGGGCAGAAGAGAAGGAGAAGGAAGAAGGTGGACAGGAACAAGAAATAGAATTAATCACGGACAGTGAAATGGATCAACAGACAGGTGATACAGAAGAAACTGAAATAGTTATGGATACGGAAACGGAAATAGTGGAAGAAGATGCCCAAGGGGACCAACCAGATAAAAATGAAGCCAGAGGAGGCCTAGATTTACAAAAATTATGGGAATTAATCAAAGAAGATAATAGACAAACTAATGAAAAAATAGACAGTATCAAAGAAGATTCCAGGAAACAGAAGGAAGAATTAAATAAAAAATTTGAAGAAAACTCAGAAAAGCTAGAAAATAAAATAGACAGTATCAAAGAAGATAATAGACAAACTAATGAAAAAATAGACAGTATCAAAGAAGATAATAGACAAACTAATGAAAAAATAGACAGTATTAAGGAAAGTACTAGTGAACTTTTAAGGCAAACCATAAATGAAAATAATGAACGATTGAAGGCCGATTTTAGACAAATCAATGAAAAGATAGACAGTATAAATGAAAATTCAGAAAAGCTGGAAAATAAAATAGACAGTATTAATGAGAACTCAAGAAAACAAAACGAAATTTTGAGCGAAAATTTAATCAAACAAATGAATGAAAAGTTTGACAGGAATGACGAGAATTTGAGACAGATTCAAGACGATAACAAACTAATGAACGAAAAACTTGAGGAAAACAATAAACGAATGAAAGCAGATCTTGAGAAAATCAATGAGGATAATCTAATACGAATCGATGAGAGAATTGAGCATTCTAACAAGGAAATAAGGGAAAATGTTGATAAACAGAATGAAGTATTAAGACAAGTTATCAATAAGAAAATTGAGGACGCTAGTGAGGCAATCAGCCAGAAGGTAGTTAAGAATGACGGCGAAAGAAAACAGGAGATCGCGGAAACAAATAGAAAACTGAAAGCGACCGATGAAGTTATTACACGAAATAGAGCTGAACTAGAGGTCAAGCTAGGCCATATAGAAGAAGAAAACCGAATTCAAGTGGAATCAATACGAACTGATTGCGGAAACCAGCATCGAAATTTAGATACGATCATGAACGAAGTACAGGAGCAAGGACAACGTAACCAGGATAGAATCGAGAACCTACAACGGTCAGTTGACAACCGATCGATCACTGTCCCATATACACAACATATAGACGACCGGGAGACCATCAACTTTAAGGCATACAGGAGAAATCCAATGGAATTCTTGGAACGGGTCGGCGAACAAATCATGAGAACTGGTGAAAACAGGTGGCCAATAATTCGTCGTTATTTAGACGAACATTTTAAAGAAACTTATGATAACTGGTGGACAGCCACCAGGCACGAGATACGAAGCTACGAAGAATTTAAAATAGCTTTTAAAGCCAGGTACTGGTCAGACGCCACCCAGAACGTAGTAAGGGAGAGCATCAGTTATGGAAGATATGACGCCAGCAGGGGAACAACACTTACCGCCTACTTCCTGGGAAAAGTATGTTTGGCAAGACATCTTGAACCAAAGATCCCAGAGGAAATTCTCGTCACCAGGTTAGCATACCACTATGATAACGGTATATCAATAGCACGATCGGGTGGACAAATAAAAACTATACAGGCCATGTCAACGCTATTGGAAGAGCACGAGCGTGAGGTACATTATCGAAGGAGTCGTCAGAGAAACGACCGGTACGGGAACAGGGATTTCCCAGACTATAATAATAGAAACAATAACCATAACAGTCATGAGACGAATAACCGGACGAATTATAATGGCAGGCCGGGTAATTATGGTAATGAGGCGTACCAACGGCAAAATAACAACAACAGCCCAAGGAACAACGGAAATAATTACGGGAATAGACAGAGTATTCCGAACAACCAATATAACCGGTCGTATAACCCAAATTACCAGAATCGGAACACGAACAACCGAAATTATGATAACAGTAACCGTAACCCGAATAACCAAAACCAAAACTACAGAAGAGTTAATTATGTGGGGGCGTACGACAATTATAACGGGAGGACATACTACCAAGGACGTCGAAGTTTTAATAGGGACACAGATTGGAACCAGTACAATAATAACGATAGAAGGGAGACTAGAACTAATGGGGGCAGAAGTCGGAGTCAGGAGGACTACCGCCGGGTTAACTACGAAGAGGATCGTCCATTACGGGTTTCCAGACCAATGGTAAATTTTATAAGGGCCGAAGAGAATGGTCCAAGGAGTGATCAACACCAAGGGGAGAATGATAATGAGTGTTTACAACGGAGCAATAACATCGGAGAATCCAGATCCGGAAGCGAGAACCAAAGAAGGGACGATCCATCTAGGAATGTCCGAATAATTTATAATCAACAGAACCCACCAGAACGCTGGATTCCCCTAAGAGGAGATGGCCACCGACCCAGTACATCCCAGGATGTAAGACAAGAAATAAATGAAGAAGAAGCTACGGCCAACAGATGGAATACATAAAGTGAATAAAAACCCAAAATTCTAAAGAAACTGTAAGAACAACTTACTCAATAATTATTCAGAAACAGTATGATTTAAAATGAAAAAAGAATAAATACTCCAAAATTCAAAAAATGAAGTAAGCTCAACTTACAAACAAGTATCTAAGAAAACAATTTATGAGGTATACAAGAAAGAGAATTTTGAAAAAAAAAAAAAATAAATAAATAAATAACACTGATTCAACCCAATAAAAAATCATCAAAACCAAAACACAAGATGAGTTTATCTGATATAATATAATAGCGAGAAATATAATTTAGAATGTAAAAGAAATAATAATGATTGTGCCAGAAGAATATAGCTACATGATGTAATGTATAGTACTGACCAAAATCTTATAACCAGCTGTATTGATCACAAAGGAATATAAGCCAATGAAGATAAGAGAATGAAGAAGCCAAAATGGAACCCTCAAAAGGATCACAAGAAAAGAAAAAACAAATATTTAAGAATTATCCGAAAACAAAACCCAATTAATAAATGTCAATAAAATAGCCAAGTATTGGAGATGAGAAGTGTATAATAGAAGGAAGAATTAATATGAAGAAATAATATGATCTGAGTTAAAGTACAGTGAATAATCCCTAGAATATGATTATTATTTATTATTTTATTGAAGGTCACATGATGACTACCTTATGAGGTTTATTAATGAAGATTGACTGTAGAATATTCCAGCAATCATTTAACTGGGCAGAGATGATGTTCCTCTGATCCCAGAAAGTATGTAACGGACGACGGTAATTGGTTAGCCAATAGAGCACCACCGATTCGATTCCAGTTATAATGTTAGGGAGGTTTAGGAAAATTAAATATTAGAGAGAAAACTCACAAATAAATATAGAGAATTAAATAAAACCAGATCCAAAATGTATAATTAATAAAGAATGTCCCAAGAATGATTATAGAAATAAGATTTAAACTTGGGAAATAATTGATTTTAAGAAGGAACGAAGAAATGATAATAAAATAACGGATAATTATGAAATATAAAAGTACTATAAATAGGAAACCAATTGGCCAGATACAAATTAGAAGTTTATTTCTTGCTAAACTTTGTTTATACCAAAATAAACTTATTTCGAAGGGGGGTGTTATGTAACGCAACATAGTTGAGGTTCCCCAACGTTACATAAAAAGATTGAATGAAATATGGTCAAGGACCATACCCTGACTTAAGGTTGTTCAATAGGTCATGTGCTCGAGAAGTAACTCAAACCAGAAGGAGGCAATGACTAGTATTAAATGTATAAAAGCCAGACTAAGGAATGATTGAATGTTATGAATTGTTTGTTTTGTACTGTGACATGTTCAGGTCACAGAGTATTTTATATTGTATGTTGAATATACTAAAAATGAAATAATGTTATTTGATAATAATACGTCACCAATAATTATGTTTATGTTTATATTAGAGTTGTATTTATATAACCCAGTATAGTTACCAATGTTAGGTACTGTACTAAGTTATCAGTATTGTATAATGTTGAAAAATACTGTTGTTCTAATTAATGTTTATAAACTGGATCAGGAGTGTGACCAGTGTTTTAAATCTAACAAGTAGTTCTGACAATTATGTCATAAATTAATAAAGGGTTCCAGAACCAGTTAATTAATATAAAAACAAATAACCACCAGTAAATTAAAATTCATGTAATTAACTATGTAACCAATAATTAATTGTACAGTAGGTCAGGTAAAAAGAAAATTAAGTTAAAAACCAAATAATGTTATAATGGTTGTAAATGAATCTATAGGCCTAAATTCCATATTAGTGAAAGGAAATTAATACCTTTTTAGTAAACCCAGTCCAACGAAACTCTAGTAAAACATTTACTGTTTAGTAAGGAAGGTTAGGGGAAAGTTTTATGTGATTCAAGATTAATCCAAGCATGGAGTATTTTATTGGAAAAAAGTAGTAATATTCTATAATGCCGGCTCAAGGATATATAGAGAACGTGGTTGTTAAGGCAACTGATATATAATAAGTTGTTGATTTTTTGGGATGATGGTTCTGATTGTTACAAGCTATTAGATTGAAATGAACCGATATATTTAAATATATAAATAAATATAAAGGAAAGAGATATCCAAACTGATAAAGCCTTTTTGTAAAACAATTATATTTGAACGCTAATGAATCGTACAAATTAAATAACACTCTAAATTATCAATGAGTAAAATAAAAAAGAATTGAAAGCTTCTCACCTCAGTCACTAAATAATTCCGCTGAATTTGGTATCAAACCAATTCATGCTATAAATTGAAGACCAGTAAAGAGTTAAAGCCTGAATTAACGGAAATATTTGGAAATACAGAAGACTCGGTTGACGAAATAACCTTCATTGACAGCGTAAGCTGAGATCCTAATTCCAGTTCGTTGGGACCAAGAATTGTGAAGACGCAAAAGAAGAATCGAAGCACAAGAGTTCCTGTGGGATTACCATCATCAATTCATTGAAAACCAGAGCAGTTTTACTGGGTGAAGACGATATAAACTGGATTTTGACCGCTGTTGACAAACATTCACCGCCTAACGAAGCTTTCGTCGTTTGGGTAAAAAACAAATTATTTTCATATCATTGTATTTTAAGTAAATAATTTTATTCTTTTTGTAAATTGAACAACCTTAATTATGCGTTTTACCTGGCCTTACTAATGGTTCAAAGAACTACACGAACCCTGGTATAAGAATTAATTGTCATTATTTTCAAATATATATGTTTTTAGAGTTTGAATAATTAAGAATCGATATATGTTGGGATAGTCGATTGGATCGTCTTATTGTTTGTCGGAGACAACGTAACTTGTTAAATACCAGAGAAAAATAAATAAAGTACATTGGTTGTATTAGATAACGTTTTAATCATTGCAGAGAAAATACTATATATAGTTGGTGTAATAATTTATTAACAGATTGATACAAAAACTCCGAATAACTAACCTATAAGTATACTTATTTCTAATAACAGCGCTCCAAGTTTGCAGCTGGTGAGACGGGAGATTGCTGAACTAACTGGTTTTTTAATACTAAATTTGAACAAAATTTTGATCGTTGAGGGACTAGGGTTGAAACAAATACCACTTACATTCAGTAAATACTCCATATATATTGCTCATATTAAACAACCACTGAGAACTAAATTAAGTCTATAGAATAATACCATTATAAATTCAGGAACATAATTCTAATTTTGTGGACTTAATAATCTATGTTCTGAGGGTTTCACCGGTCACAACCGAAAGGTATATTAGTTAATAATATATTAATTAAACCAGGTGACAGCAGTTTAATAGTTACGGATCGCCACCTACAACGTATTACTTGGCGTTTGTTACACCGGAGTCTCTTATAACTAATTACACTAATAGACAAGATTTCTTTACAATTTGACGTCTCCAGCTGGTATCATACAATATAACATACGTCCTCACATAATTAACAAGCAGTTCGTTACTAAATTGATTACAACAGTGGGGTTTGAATAAGACGGACATTTTCGCTAGTACCGGCACATATTGGTTTTATTACAAATTGGCGCATAACAACGTGGAGCTTATTTAAACACGTACTCAACACATTCTATTTTATATTATTACAAATTGACGCTCGCAACGTGAGGCATCATCGTCGCATCTTAACACCTTAGATATTATTTTATTACAAAATCAAGAAGGCTGTGCTGATTTCATGACACAACTAAGGATGCGCTACAATGCTACTAGCAGAGCGTTGTGGAAGTTTTTCAACTGGCAAGCTTACATAGGGAACATAGGGCAATTGTGAATAGTAACACACATCCTCCCATATCTTTGTGTAGTAAGCTCTGTCATTTAATGCTGAAGTTGCAAGCAGCCTACAACCACCAGCCAGCGCGCCACATTTGAATTGTATGCAAACATAGCTGTATAGAATCTAATACGCTTTCCATTGAAACTGATGACACTTTTAACTGGTTTATGCTTTCATATATTATTTTATAGTTTAGGCATTCTATATTGGTGGTTGTGCAATGCTGCAACCATAACACGAACCCCTACTGATTAATAGTTTTAATTTAAAAATCCACTTAACAGTACAATGAACTAATAAAAATAAAAAACACGTTTTAGAAAAACTGACCTACAATATACTGTACCAATAAAAATCTACATGCAGTACAGTTATTTCACAATTTGTGTGAAACTAAACTTTTCAGTTTTTGGATTCTTGCTACCTCACACCAAACAGTTGGTCAACTTTAATAGATAAACATTAAGACTAACTAACATCATTAATAACACTAATATTAACTACAACAGTTTAACTATATACATAAAATTATTAAACCAAAAACCAGGAAAAAAAACAAAACAAAAAAGTTGTTAAGACTCATTATGCATGCTCCAGTATAGCAACAGTTATTAACCATTAAATCCTTTTAATTAACCATTAAATCCTTTTAATTAAACATTAAATCCTTTAATTAACAATTAAATCCGTTTTAGTAGTTCATTCTTTTCAAAACATTACATTTAGTTCTCTACCATGTGGTTAATGTAATTAAATGATATATCATTTAAATAGTAAGTAAACTTATACACAGTAAATAACTTATGGTAAAATTATGTCATTCTTATTACAAAATGTAATGATACTAACTGCTGTCCGTGTGTCTATTGTCAGAATTATGTTAACAATATTATGTTGCTAAAATAATACAAATAGCTTCTTAAGTGACATTCACACGTAACATGCAAAAAATTCAGTGTTTGTGAATGATACATTTTAAACGTTATGTTACATTGAATTCTTTTCCAGAAACGACGTCCGCTTGAAGTTAGCAAGGTAAACAACGTCTCACATACACCAGTTTATTTACAACAAATCCCAAGATATGAAACGTGGGTATGAATTGTACATTTTGCATCCAAAGTAACATGAGGTTCTGCTAATTCAATGTCTTCCAACATGTTATAATGAAATAAACACATCCACGGATTTTTTCCCTGTTTTTAGTTGAGATTATATTGTTAGTTGTTAAAATGTGACAAAGTTTCTATGCTCATAAAACTCACCAGCATTGAAAGTAAACATATATATTTGTGTTCGTGTTAGCATTTTAGATGTTCACATTGTATATTACTAAATACTAAATCCTAGTATATATAGAGTAATATATGAAGTATCTATTGATTTCATTTATATAAGCAGTTATTATTCTTAATTGTGTTACTAGGTATGAAACCTCTCTCTGGTCATAACATGCACTGAACACTTGAACTGGTTCAATATTATCCAGCCATATTATAATAGAAATCACCACATATAACAGCTACTAGAATTTCACATCATATAGACTTCACCTTGTACATATGTACTTACAGTACAGAATACTGATTAAATAATGTAATACCAAACAGAAATTTCCAGTACTTTCAAGTTTCATAATGCATTACATCACATAATATTAATTTATATTTACTGTAATACTTACAATAGAAATATAAAACTCCTGTTATATATATCTACAAATGATTGCCCCAAAAAATTACCATAACCATCATACTGAGAAATTAACATTTATCACACATGATCACTGTAAATCAAAATACTGTTTAGTAGTTTGTTAAGGAAAATGTTAAAAAATTTACTGTACTGAACTAGTGTTACCAGAATTATAAAGATTCGAGTATTGACATTAAAACCTCGAGATGACACATACACCGTTATAAGACACCAAGATGAAGCATTCACCATTATTAACCTGTTCCATGCGTGTCTACACCTTTTCTACACAACAACACCAACAACAACGATAACAACACTACCTGAGACCATTCGCCTTCAACCCACTCAAGGGGGCATGGCTGCTTCTTGCAACTTGCAACAACTTTGGGTTTGCGTATTCGGCTGCACAGAAGAGGATTAACCACGGTACCTTGTCCTGCTATTATGCATAATACTTTGCGTTGACGCACACCTTTACCACATGTTCGGGAACACTGTTTTGTAATTGGAATTATGAAAAGACTTTTGCATATAACAAATACGGAGCAGTCTTATAACTAACACATATTACTAAAACAAATTTAATAATGATTTTATATGACATTATTATAGCTACAAAGTTCTTTGCTGATCATTATTTACGTACAAGCACTGAAAGTGAATTCGCTGATGTTCTGTTTGATATTCACATAGTTTATAATTCTTATCCACTACAAAATATGTCCGCAAATTTGCCATGGTACTATTTAAATTTAAACACTTGGAAGCCGTGATACAGCAGTAAAATGAATCTTATTATTTAATGTTTGTCTTCCGAATATTTAACATGATAATGTTTTTAGGCTGGGGGTCATTCCACAAAAATGTAACGTCATCGAAAAATGTAACGCTTCCACACTTTCGATTCCCCACAGTCTAGAAATCTTCGGTCTCTGTTGTTTTAACATGATAATGTTTGTTATATAGTAAATATATTTGTTATATAGTAAATATTTGTATTATATAGTAAATATTAAAAACATTATCATGCTTCGATGTTTCGGTTTCTTCAAAATTATTTCTTTTTTATAATGTTCTTACTAGTTTCCATGAAAGTATGTGCTCTGAAACAAATTTCTATGCCTACATGTGCTCTGTTTATTCACCGCGTTTTTATAAATGACATTATAAAGTTATACTTCTTATTTGATACAGAAATACTATAATACAGAAATTATAATTTTAGTTTATAAAAATGTTTAATTAAATTTTGTAATATTTATGCCTGTTGTAGAGGGACCCTGCATATCCATAGTTATGATGTCTAAAATTGGTCTATTCCTTTTCAAAGCCCAGTTTCATAAAATCTATTAGAAGCTAATTTTTTAATCTTTGCCACTAATTAATGTTTAAACTTTATGGAACCTCAAAATGTTTTGTAATTATGTACTTTTATTGTATTTATTTTATTTTATAATAAAAAGTACACTTATTTAAATACATATTTTTACATTCTATGTCTCTATAGCTAAATTCATTTGTTATCTACAAGAGTTTGCAGGAATTCATTACGCATATGCAAAAATATTTTGTAGTGTTTTTTAAGCACTAAACACTTTACTCTAAAATTCAGTATATGTTTACAGTCAACCCTCAATTTAAGGTGTGGTATATGTTAATGCTGAATTATTATTGTACAGTAGTACTCATTTCTATACAATTTCTATGTAATTGTTATTAGTGGATCAATTAATTCTACTAAATATAATTAATTCACTACCGACTCGGAACACAAAGTTTTTTATGGGTAAAAACGTAAAAGTTTTACCTTATAGCCTGAACCAGTTTTTGCTTTTAAAAAGCTTCTTCAAAGCTTCTGAAGACTGGTTCAGGCTATAAGGTAAAATTTTTACGTTTTTACCCATAAAAAACTTTGTGTTCCGAGTCGGTAGTGAATTAATTATATTTAGTTAAGTAACGGACACGTCATGGACAACGAAATCCAAGAATTAATTCTAATTAAAAATGTTTTAATATATTTCGAAAATGAAGCTTTAGAGTGCACATACAAAACATGTACACTGCAATTACGTGTAATATAGAAATAACAATGCAATAATTAATATATTATTATTATGTAACAATGGTGTATTTCAATAATTTAAAAGTGTAACAACAAATAATTATTATTATTATGAACTGATTGCATGCACAGGTACTTAAAGTCCAAAAGTATGCCACTCAAAATGATTATAATATTGGACTAAATAAACTGAAAATGCATGCTATGAAAACCCATTCCACAATTTACACTGATATTACAAAAAATAGTTGTAGGGAAAGCTAGCAAAACTTATCAAATCTACTGTTTTGAGAAACATGTGCACACACACACACACACACACACACACACACACACACAAGTAAAACAACACTGGTTAACAATATTTCACTGTCAAGAAGCTATTGTGACAGATAAATATTTCAGACTATTGTTGTTTTTCGTATATACGTTGCATGTATTCTGTAAACAGTAAGCTATAAAGTTTGCTGGCTCTCCTTATATAAGTTCTGAATACAATTGAGCCCAGTGTTCTGCAACCTATCGATGTAATTTAAATTAAGTTATGCAAACAGATTATCTATTTTAATTTATATACATCAAAAACAAAAAGATTTAGATTTTCAGTTGAGGAAAAATACTGGTGTACAGTAGTGGTAGAAAGAGATAAAATTAAAGGAAAGAGCAGTAAGGGGTTGTATTAGTTATGCTTTTGAAAAAAAATTGGTGACTGCATGTCAGCAGGTCCGGCTCAAGGCAGGGGCGAACCGTGCCATCGCCCAGGGTGGCAAATTTTAAAGGGCGGCAGATTCTGGGATGTTAAGTTTTGAAATTGAGGGAAAAATAAACTTATTCATTTAATTTCATCACAATATGTAAGACCAGTAAGAATTACTTTATGTATAAAGTCAGCGGAGTTTAACGAAAAGTCGTGAATGAGAGAACGTAAATCTAACAATGAGTGCTGCCTTGCATGAGTCATCAGCAGATAATGTCACGTGAGTAAAATCGAAGACATGTCACCTGAAGTCTTGTCGGATAAGTGTACTAAACTGTGCAATGGCTTAGCTCATGGTGAATCAAAAGACATCAGTGCTATTGATTTACAGGATGAACTTAAAGTGCTTTCAACAATTATAAAAACCTAAAAGTACGCCTGTCGAGACTTTAAAATTTATTCAAGAGTATGGGTTTGCGCCAAATGTTGGTGGCACTTTAAGAATTTTGGTAACATTACCTGTGACAGTGGCAAGCGGAGGAAAGACTTTTTTGAAGCCCAAACTTATAAAATCGAGTATGTCCGAGACCCGCCTGAGTGGTCTGGTGACTATCTATAGGTCAGTTAGCTGAATCACTTGATTACAACGAAGTCATAAAGGAGTTTGCCAGTGCAAAAGCTACACGAGTATTTTGTAACTAAGGTATATGATACATTACTTTTGTTATATTTCAATCATAATGAATTTTAGTTCGTATTTTAATTTTAAGTCATCACATAGGCATACATTTTTATTGTCTCATGATTCCTTGTATAGTCTTTACAATTTTTATTGTAGCCATTCGCCGCATCGTAAATGCGAAAAAGTTCTAGTTATTTGATGAACACAACAATTCAAACATTGCTAGTCGTCATTTGAATGCAATCGCCGTATCTTTAGAGTAGGACTAGTGTGTGTGAATGTGTTCAGAGTTAAAATAGGGAGGGGGCGGGACTCATAAATACTGCACATGGCGGCAGAAGCGCTGGGTCGGCCCTGCATGTCAGCAAGAAAATATTCTAATGTCATATTTTTACCTATTACAGTACATGGTTAGCATACAAGATACAGTATCATGATATAAGTTTGTTATTCCTATGTTATGTTATGTTATTTGTTATGATGATTATTATGCTGAATCATTTTCCAGTATATGCATGAGATATAGTTTTACATGTGATAAAATTAATATGTGTGTACGTCATCTGTAATAAGATATTTAAATTGTGGTAAATATGAACTTCGTCTGTGACCCCACTCCTTATGTGCTGTTTACTAGCAGGGATAGTTTGCCTTAAATTCAGAATTCATTAAACAGAGACATATTACCAAAATGATTGTAAACCAGGCTGTTAGGCTGTGGTTGGTTGCTATTTAACAGCAATGTTTTGAATCCCGCCCTTTGGGATCTTCTTTAGACTTAAAAAACAACAGAGTGTTGGAAAACAGTTATGGCGGATTTTGGCCAAACAACACCCGGTAACTTTTTCGGATAAGCCTGCTTTTGTGGTGGTCTGAAGAAGTTCCCCAAGGGTGGAATTTGGAAAGCTGCAGACAATGTCGCTGTTAAATAACAACTGACCACGGCTTAACACCTGGTTTATAATCATTTTGGTAATATTGACACTGGCTGTGTGAGTTTACGAGAAAAATTAAACAGGGACAGTTACATTGAGGGTCTACTGTATACATCACATTTTATATTTAAATGACTGGCTAATTTGAATCAAGATACTTACTGGGCTCCACTGAAGTGGATTCCATTGGTATGTGTGTGTGTGCTCACAAGGAGCGGTGTGACACTCTTGCATATGTGGAGGACGCTGTGCTTGAGGACAGGCAGTGTCAGGTAATGTGACTCCCACAGAACTCTGGCAACGAACCTGACGATGTTGATAACCACCTCCACATGTCTGATTGCACTGTGTACCCAAACAATATCATTTTCACCACATACACAAAATTTAGCTATATGTACAGAGAGTAGGAAAGCTGAGAGAAAGAGAGAGAGAAGAGAGAGAGAGAGAGAGAGAGAGAGAGAGAGAGAGAGAGAGAGAGAGAGAGAGAGAGAGAGAGAGAGAGAGAGAGAGAGAGAGAGAGAGAGAGAACAGTAGAATAAAAACAGTAAAAACAAATACAAGTGTAGGACTAGATTTTGAGCATAAACTACATACAATTACTGATAAAACAACATGGGTACTGTTAAACACTTATGTACAAGGAATTTTTAAAAATGTTTTAGTGCTTCATTATGTTTTTTAAAAGTAACTTTACAGTCTTCCATATATTATAATGAAGAAATATCAATCAAAATACAAAGCTAAGGATCTATAAAACAGTTATTTGACCATTCAAACAACTTGGTAGTAAGTTGTGATAGTGAAGCGTGGGTCCTATACAAAAATTAACAAACAAACAAAAATTGAGAAGATGCTTTGAAAAATACTTGGACCAGTTCAAGATAATGATATCTGGGTAACTATAAGCAGCAATGACATATATCATAAAGACCTAGTATAAGACTTATTTAAGACTAGATGACCCGACAGATGTTGTCCTGTCCAAATTTCAATAAATTTGTTTGTGATCGTTTTGTAAATTTGTGAAAAGCTATTGGAAATGTGTAAACAAAGTAAAAATGAGAATAAAATGTATTTCTGAGTGTTCATTGTATCTATTAACGATTGTGGCCATGGATATTCAATTTGAGGAGGAGTACATTCAGAAGTACGCCAATGGGAAATTTTACATGCGAGATGAATTCTATCAGCAGTACACCGCTGAAATGCTGGAAATGTGTGATGTGCCTGGAATATGATCGACTTGGAACCATGCGGTTTTGTTCCAAAATTTAAGACACAATTGAATTAAGTCAGAATTTCATGTCAACCAAATGATTTATTTTCTTCCATTAAATTTGAAATCACAATGAATCTCAAGGTGTTTTATTTACATTTCGATTTCGATTGCAAGATCGATGTTCAAGTAAACAATCAAAACAAAGAAATGCTTTGTTTCGATTGGTTTGCTGTGACATCACCATTTTGTTCATTTCAATGCTTTATGATACACCACATTTTTTGTTTTGTTGTCTGGCACGTAAACAAACAAAGCTGATGGTTTTCCGACACGGGAACAGGCGACATACAATTGACCATGCGAGAAGCATGGATTTTCAAGGTTAATGCCGCAAACACTCAATGACTGCCCTTGTGATTTGTTTATTGTCATTGCGAATGCAAGCTGCACCAGAAACTGTAAGCGTTTAAAGTCGAATGGCATGTCGGTCGGAATCATTGGGATGCGTGGTATCAAAACGTCTTCTCCTTTGTACTTTCCTTTAAGAATTGTTGCTTCGATGACGTTGTTTATCAGTTTCTTCACCGCAAGCCGGGTGCCATTACAAAGAATTGGTTGGTTGATATTTCGCAACATTATGATTACTGATCCGACTTTCAATTTGAGATTGTGAGGCGGCAATCCGGGCAATTCCAGCGAGTTTAAAAATTCGGTTGGATAGTTGACGACATCATCTTGGCTAGTAACGGAATCCACCGATTTGTACGTCATCAATTCGCCAGCAATTTCACTTTGAATGTTGAAATTCAATTCGTCGACATCAATGTTTTTCGCAGCCAATATAGCACGTTCTCTCAACCAAACATGATTTTTGTAATTTTGAGCAATGTTTGGGAACACCTTTCGGATGAGTTCGGTCTTTGATTCGGTGAACTGGCAAAAATCGACAGGGAATGTAATGCAGCCAGTCAAAATGTCAACAGGGATTTTGCCATTGCCAATGTCCAGCAATTGTTTTGAAAATACTTCTCCAGATTGGTCGTTCTGCAACTCGACACGCATGTTCATACTTAATTTGAGTGTTTTGATGTGTTTCCACAAAACAGACGACTTCAAACATGCATTAAGTTCATCGGCTGGCGTTGACCGTGGAATCACTGGCAATGTTTGGTGAAAATCACCTGCCAACAGAATCATCGCACCACCAAACCGGTTTTGATTGTTTTGTAGATCTTGCATCGTTCGGTCTAATGCCTCCAAAGACTTTTTATGTGCCATCGTACATTCATCCCAAACAATCAATTTGCATTGCTGCAAAACTTCGGCCATTGCACAGTTCTTCGAAAGGTTTCATTGATTTGCATATTCAACGGCAACTTGAGTGCTGAATGAGCTGTTCGACCGCCTTCCAGCAACGTAGCTGCAATTCCTGATGAAGCAAGTGCAAGTGAAATTTCATTCTGCGAGTGAATCGTTGCCAAAATCAATGCGATCAGAAAAGTTTTCCCAGTTCCACCGGGAGCGTCCAAGAAGAAAATCCCTCCAGTTCCATCGTTCACAACTTTCATGAGAGTGTCGTACGCATATTTTTGTTGCCGATTCAACAGCGGAACGTTCATTCGAACTGATTCTCTCAATGCATCGCAATCATATTGTTTTTCGCGTTTCAACTCTTGATTAAATGCGTTGTGCATCGGACAATTGGGTGCTGTCATGCCTAATTGAGGTAATACCTTGTTCGATATCATCAAGCACATGTCCTCAATTAATATCAATGCCTCTTTGTGAATTTCCTCGCTCAGTTGCAAATCTGGATTTGATGTTCTAGTACACATCTGATGCAAAATATCATCAGACATGTCATCTTTGTATTTGGTCCACAAATCAATCGATTTCGATGGGAAGCATGTTGAGATAATTATCGAAAACAATGTTCATATTTGATGAGCATTTGACGAAATCACAGCATCTCCGAGGGTGTAATCCCAATGAGTGTCATTCTCTAGCAATCGCAAACATAGACAGGCTTCTCTATATGTGCCACACAATTCACCATTAACCGTTCGTAGATGTTGGAATGATGTTGGGCCACGAACGTTGACTAATAGCAAACGCAAATAGAATCACTCGTCGTTGCTTGGATGGACTGTGTAAATGCGACCTAATACATCGGTGGAAAATACATGTGGGTAACCTGGAACTGGATTTCCTTGTTCCTGTCGTTGAAATTTCTTTGACGATTGATTCCAAGTATAATATCTTGGCATTTCGGAGTATAGCAGCGTTCGGGCGAAGTCATCATTCTGGCACATTTCAAAAAAACTGGTCAATGTTGTAGATGGCGGTCGATCAGCTCATTGTAATGCGTTCTCCGCAGTGAAGTATACTCTTTGACCATTTTCCAGATGTACGGCCAAGTGAACAACAGCGGGATGTCTTTCATGAATGGCGAATGAAAAAATGCGCCAAATTGCTTCGTTACTGCTAACATAGCGGCCCATTTGATATTGAGTGACTTCATCATTGGAATTCTCCGCACCAACTCCAATCACAGCCATGTCACTTCCTTTGGTCACATACTTGCAGATGTATTTGATGGATTTCATGGAATGGCAAGATTCGACGTTGATGTGTGCTTTGAATGTCTTCGAGAGTAATGGCGAATACGGAACAATCGAACGATTATCAACTTCAATGTCCTGTAGATTCACTTTGACAATTGTTGATCTTCCATTGTCCGCAGTCGATCGGCGATGATACAGTGGATAACCGTCATTTCCAGTAATTGTTTCTGCTACTAATGACTGTGGATAACGCTTCGAACATTTTCCGTTGACCATACATGGAGAATTGTTATTTAATGTTCCACAGGGGCCATGAGTAACAACCTCATGCAAGCCTGGATCTTCTTCTTCATCGGGAATTTCTGCTGATATCACATCATCGATTTCATTCGGTCTTATCTTCTCAATCAACCAAATGAGAATATGTGTGTGTGGCAATCCGCGTTTCTGCCACTCCACTGAATACGTCCAGCAGCGCGTCTCACCGAACACGCAATGCTTCACAATGAAATCCATCAGTGATTTCAATTTCTGTTTGAAGACTCTCGCGGTGATGTCATGGCGATCGATGGGCGATTGGCCAGGGAATAACTCTTGCCGAATTTCTATCCACTGCGGATTGCACGTGAACGTGATGAACAAATCTGGTGTGCCGTAATGGCGAACATACGACATGGCATCTTGAGCGTATTCATATTCATATGTTGCGGACTTCCGATGTACGTTGCTGGGAGAATCGTCATTCGTCCGACATTCTGTGCGTTTCCATCAGCATTGTCTCGAAGGAAAGCATTTGCATGGTATCTCGAAGGTGAATATACTCTTTTTGTCTGGTTCAATCTGATGAATGTCAATCGCTCAGTTTCAACTTTGACGTACATATCGACAGCATATAGGTGAAATAGACGCCGACATTTCAAGATGTGATTGTCCTCATTTTCATGAACCATCAGTTGATATGAATAATAGTCCATTGAACTGACTTTTTTGTTCGTTTCAGCGCCTGTAAATGAATTTTTGTGTCAATGAAATGAATTAATCTTATTAGAAAAAATATAGATTTGCTATTCACCTGTAAGCGGATTTATCATCTTGATCGAGAAATGATAACCGTCTTCACCTTGCCAAAATATGATGGGATATTGCAACGCATCATATGATCGGTGCGTTTCGTACACACGCTGCAGCTGATCATTCCGCCGATGTAGAACGATATCACGGGATTTCAAATTTTTACCAACGACGACAATGGCGACTTCATCAATTGTTGGCGCATTGAAATGTCTTGCGTGTTCTCCCGCAGGTGTCTTATCGGCTCTGATTACAAGTTTGTGATTATCAGATGGCATGCGGTCCAGTGCGGTTTTGAACAATGCAATCAATTCATTGTATTGATGAAAAAAAATTTGCAGTTGTTCCACAATTGGTCTTTTCACCGAACTGTTGTGTGCACAACACTTCTCTACTTCTTGTGGTGAATTGCCCATGAAATAAATCTGCAGAAATTTATAGTCTGCATCCGGTGGTGGCAATAGCGAACCTACTCGATGATATATTTGACCTTGAATCTGTAAAGGTTAAAGAAGCGATATATAGGCTGCTATATATTATATACAGCACGAATTTAATTTTTATTTATATAGATAATATAATAATGATAATAATGTTGTTGTCGAATAATCATGTTGTGTGGAAGTGTCGAATGGTGTGAAAGATGATTGTGTTGCAATTACCTTGAAAGTGGGCATGAAATTGTCTCAAACCACATTTGCTGCGCCAAATGAAGTCATTTGGAAGCAACTGTTGTATTTCTGGATTTGTGTCAGGAAATGTGTGGAATCTGTTCCTGTTCCAGAAACCAATGAGCACCAATGGCTCTGGTGGCGGGACCAATGGCGCCAATTTGACTTTGCCACTTGCACAACACAATCCATGGGTTTCATTTCTGTATTTCAATGCCTTACAATGTGGGCACACAACGCTCATCGATCCAATAGCAACGGATTGGTCTGCACTGTAATCAATTGTCACGTTGTAACGGAATGCAGCTCGATGAGTATTCAACGCAACATTTGTTTGTCTTCTTGCACGATTATTCAAATTCATTATCGCGCGATTGGTTTCTACTGACCGATGATGTCTCATTCGATGCATATCATCTTCATTTGCATTTTCTCTTTCTTCTTGTGTACGTGCTGAACGTGTTTGTGATAATCGATTCCGTTCAATTTCATTTCGCTCTTCGCATTGCTCTGCAGTTCGATTAGATCGAAAATTCGTTTGGTTTGTAGCATTGCGAGTTCTGCGACCTAAATTGCTCCGTCTTATTGGCGGCATTGCAATGCGATTAAATTGTGTCAATTCAATTCAATTGTGTCGATTGCGACATAATGTGCGATGCGAAGAATCACAATTCAACTGAAAATGGACAATTGATTCACTTTGTTGTTACTGTATAACCGTTTGTCACTTCAAAACTCACCGTATTTCGTAGGTAAATCTGTAAATTTGTTTGAGATAAAATGATGAAACTTAATTCATTTCATGAAACAATTGCGATGAACTTACAACAGAATCACAATTCAACTGAAAATAAACAACTGAATCAATTTTTTGTCACTATGTAACCGATTGGCTTGATTCACATTGTGACAATCAGCTGTCAAACGACATTTGCGCACGTATAGCGAAACATGTCGGAAATGTCGGAAAACCATCAGCTTTGTTTGTTTACGCGCCAGACAACAAAACAAAAAATGTCGTGTATCATAAAGCATTTCAATCAACGAAATGGTGATGTCACAGCAAACCAATGGAAACAAAGCATTTCTTTGTTTTGATTGTTTACTCGAACATCGATCTTGCAATCGAAATCGAAATGTAAATAAAACGATCACAAACAAATTTATTGAAATTTGGACAGGACAACGTCTGTCGGGTCAGCTAGTAGCGAAATAAATTGGAATAGAAATAAAATAACTACATTTTTCTCCAGATCTTCCAGATTTTTTTTCAATTGGAAACATTCAATTGAGTTATTTCCATCCCGGGAGCATAACGAACAAAACAAAAAAAGAATCAACCAAATATATCGTTCCTATCATCAGTTATGATCGAGAGTGCATACAAAAATTATGATTTTTGCAGTTTGTCCAAATTTTCCGACTTTCCTTTGTAATTGTCCCGAATTTTTTTTTTCCTGAAAACTTTTCCAGGACCATAACGAACAAAACAAAAAAGAATTACGCATATCCATCGTTCGAATCGTGAGTTATGGTCTTGAGGTCATACAAAAATCCCATAGAAAAAAGCACTTTCATTTTAGCCGAATTTTCCGGGCAACTTTTCCAATTTTTCTTTCCCTAAAAACCTTATTCGGACTATTACGAACATTTAAAAAAAAAATTAGCCAAATCGGTCCAGCCATTCTCAAGTGATGCGCTTACCAACGAACAGCATTTAATTTTTATTTAAATAGAAGATATAGCGTCTGCTGTGGCATTGGACACGTGAGTAAGATAGGAAAGTGTAGGTTACCCTAAAAGAGCACTTGACATTTGTGTGCAAGGTAAAAGACGCATAGGAAAACCACGAAAATGCTGGGAATACATGGTAATCCAATGGCACATGAAATCTTCAGGGACACTGAAGTAGAAGATGAGTGGTCACGGAGAAACAAGAATGAGGGAAAAACTATAAGAGAGGCCACATCTCAATTTGGGCTGTAATGCTGTAGAAAAATTATGATATACATTTTAAAGCACCAATACTGAAATTATAATACATGTCACTATACCATCTGTTTAGCATTGCTAAGGGTGCATATGAATTACATCAAAGCTGTTATGTAAAATTAGTTGATTAGTGTAATCACCAATGCATAATATTTTAGCATGAGATGTTCATGTTACAATACCCATGAGGAATTTATAAATTCCTATGTACCTTATTAAATATAATTAAAAAAAATTATAGTATGTAGAAATAAAACAATTTGCATTACCCAACAAGATTAGGTTATCTCCTAGAAATAAATGTATCTATATTATCTATATCTATATGTATATCTATTACTATATTATCTATTATCTATATGTATCAAAATTGTCAGATACTTAGAAAATACTGAGGAAACAAAACACAAATAAACATTGCAAAGAAGAAAATATATAAAATACATAGTATGTAATGTGTTATAGTAATCCCTCCCTTTTATTCAATACAAAATCTAAAGAGTATGAGAATTCATTAAAGCGTTTTTAAAAGTGTTAGACTTGTAATATTGTAATGTTAATATTTAGCATCATGTTACACTGTGATATTTAATTGTGTTAAAAAAGCACCTTTTATTATTGTTATTACTTTAATGCCATCCCAAGGAAGACTGAGGATGAGCATAAAAACTGAATACAGCATTTTGCAGAAAATAAAGTATATTTTCAAAATGTAACAGTACGTGAAATTTGTACAGTGAATTAAATTTTGTACAGTACAGTGTCTATGTTTTATACAATTAAAAGTTTATACTGAATACATACTACATCAACATTAACAACCAATAACCATTTCTTGTAAATGAATATGTACTTCCCCAATATGAATATATAAAGTATTGAATGCATAAATAATTTATGCATGCATAATTATTATGCTACTGACAAGCTCTTTGGTTTACATAAATATTTTCTCCTATGAGGACGTTTCTGTATAAGTAATAACACAAAAAGCAGAATAAAAAGACAGACAGAAATAAGAGAAACATTGCTGTGAAGGCACAGATACCACTATTACTGCAATAATGGAGCACCTGTGACCACGCGCCAAAATTCCAGGCTGCATCATGATTACATGGGTGCGTATTACATGGCACTGATGATACGGGTCGTACGTCTTTGCAGTTAGTAGGTGGTGCGTTCATCTCAGTGCTTCCCTCTTTCTGACAGATTACAAGCCTACTCATTCTTCCACCACCGCATTCTTCAGAACACTGTATTAGGACATGGGAAATATTTATATTTTTGTTAATTAATTAGTTCTCACACATTTAATTCACTTAGAATTATCATTATGAACATATTTTTTTGTCCTCTCTCAAAACTTAATGTTTTATAGTTTCCTTAAAAATCACTTTATTGTAGTTAACAGACTAATCCTAGTAATGCATAACACTAAAACTATCAGAACTACCCGACTGCACAAAATAAAAGTGTCAGTTTACCAAATGGAACCAATACATTGAGCACAACATGTAAACATGAACACTATGCCTACATCCAAACTGACCTTCACCTATGGAAATGATTCTTTTGTTACATGAGTTGTTCTAATTTACAAGGAAACAAATTTACTATATTTGTTTGTGATTAATTTTACTTTGGCAATCCGCATAGATATACGTTTTGTTTTATGTAGTGTAACAAAGATTAGCGTGGCAATTTTACTGTGTTTATAAAGTTAATATAAACCAATAAAATTTTATTCTTGGATTTTGTTGTCCATGACGTGTCCGTTAATTAAATATAATTATTTCACTACGACTCAGAACATAGGAACGATAAGAACCTCTGAAGAAGCTTTTTAAAAGTGAAAACCAGTTCAGGTTATAAGATAAAACTTTTATGTTTTTACCCACAAAAAGTTTTGTGTTCCGAGTCGTAGTGAAATAATTATATTTAATAAAATTTTAATTTTAATAAATAATAATCAAGTGCAATAACTGTTTATAACTAGAATTTTTTTAAAACTATAATAGTTTCATCGGAAATCATTTCAGATTACTAGACTACATGGACTAGATTTCAGATTACTAGACTACATGGACTAGATTTCAGATTCAGACTACATGGACTATAGACTGTACTTGAAAGTATCAAATACTGGAACTGGTTCTTGTCTCTGCTTAGTGGTTATAAGGTAGAAAAACTAACAGCTTACAAAATATTGTAGTGATTTATTATATTATTAATTTATATCAAAGTTATCATATTACTATTTTTAAAAACTCTGGGTATTGCTTGATTTTTGGTACACATACTTATTAATATGAGGGCGATTTGAAAAGTTCACGGCCCACCATAGAAACGAATGTGTGATGTTTCTGTTTTTTACTGCATTGTGGCGCCACGTTCGTCCCACGAACAGCAGTGAAGTGTCATGTCATTACCCCGACACTTACCCAGTTCAGGAAGTCCTATTCTTCTAGATCCTCAAAATAACCGTTTACTGCCGCTTTCAGCTCGTCATCTGAGGAAAATCACTTCCCCCCCAAAAATTTTTTTGAGGTTTGGGATAAAAGTCAGATGGCACTAAATCAGGCGAATAAGACAGATGGTGCAACAGATTGTACTTCAACTCGGCGATTTTTGCCATAGACACTACGCATATGTGAAGGCGTGCATTATCCTGATGGAAAATGATCTTCTTCTTTGCTAAACCTTGTCTTTTTTCTCGAATTTTTACATTCAATTGGGCCAAAAGGTTAGCATAATACTCTCCATTTATCGTCTGACCCTTTTCAAGGCAATCTAGTAACAATATTCCCTTAGCATCCCAGAAAAATGGATCCATACACTTTCCAGCCAACAAAATTGATTTTACCGTTTTTGGAGGTGGCGAATCACTATGCATCCATTGTTTCAACTGTTGTTGTTTTGTTTCTAGAGTGAAGTAATGGACCCAAGTTTCATCAGTTGTTACAAATCTACAAATAAAATCTTTCGGATTTTTCTTAAAACGGTCCAAACATTCCTGAGAAGCTTGCATTCACATATGTTTTTGGTCACTTGTCAACAAACATCTTGCAGACAGCTTTTTCATACCTAATTCCGCAGTAAGAATGTGATGTACCCTTTCATCTGAGATGCTCACAGTCTTAGCAATTTCAGACACCTTCAAACGGCGTGCAATTTATTGATGATTTCTGGTATAGTGGCACTTTTTGGATGCCCAGGCCTTCCAAACTTGCACGACCATGTATAAATTCAGTAGCCCATTTTTTCACTGTAGTAAATGAAGGTCCAGCATCACCCAACACATTCTTCATCTCACTAAAAATGTCTGTTGGTGTTAAACCTTTCTTAACAAAAAATTTGATGTTGAGTTTTATCCATTTTCAGCGTTGCTGTGAGACTGTGAGATAACCTTATTTATACAGCTGTTTCCCTGCAACAATGACTTGACCCAAATTGATGCTTCACAGCTGTTCGTGGCACGAACATGATGCCACAATGCGGTAAAAAACAGGAAACCACACATTCGTTTATATGGTAGGCCGGGAACTTTTTAAATTGCCCTCATATATGAACATTTATATCAATATAATGTGCATAAATACATATTAATTTTTAATAACAATGATATGATTATAATACACTATGATTGTTTGTTACATTAATTATATAGAAGTACATACATGAAATGTTTTAATGTTTAATAAAATTATCTGTAATTTGATTGTGATTGACTTCTTTAGAGACGTTCTTTCTCATTTACTAAACAAACTGTGCAATCCGTTATATTACTGAGTAAATATTAATTGATTACATATAAACTGATAACACGTGGTCTACCCTCATTAAAATAAGAGTTGGCCATTTATAACTTTCTATAAGCCACACCCCACTATGTTATGTATTCTGTAGATATTTAAAAGGACATTTATGGACAATATTGACAGTGCTGGTGCAAATAACATAAAAGTGATATCAAATATCATGTTCTTCAACAACTGAGCGATTTACCCACCACCTCAGTGCTATTCACTTTTCAAAGGCAATGGCTCATTATATTCAAATTTTTCCTTTACTTTTAGCACAATAATCCTAATTAACTTTGAGCAATAGAAAACTTGAACTTCATCTCAATCTATTAGATACACACAGTAGGCTTATTTGTTGTAGGAATTTAGTAAATGAATAACTTATATATATATATTAGGGTTGCTATAGCTAGTGCCGTCTCCCTTCCTTCAACCTGGCTTTCCAATTCTTCCGATGTTCCCATTGTCCTTCCTTAAGTCCCATACATTGCATAGATTCATCCACTTCGTCCCTCCAAGATCTTCTTGGTCTTCCCCTTTTTCTCCTTCCTAATGGACTCCATTCCGTCACTTTGTTGATCCACCTATTTTGGGCTCTCCGGACATGACCGTACCACACCAATCTTTTTTCTTCGATGTAGTCAAGTACACTTCTTTCCGTTTCCATTCTTCTTTTGATCTCCTCGTTTGTTATTCGGTCTGCTCTCGTTATTCCACAGAACCTCCTCCAATATTCCATCTCCGTTGCAAGAATCTTTCTTTCATTCTTTTTGTTAATAACCCATACTTCCGCTGCATATGTCATAATACTTTGGACTATGGTCTAATATATCATTTTTTTGGTGCTTTATCTAATATTTTTGTCCCATATAACACTGTTTAATTGTCTAATCCCTGTTCTAGTCTGCCCTAATCTACTTTTTATTTCCTGTTCCATTGCGCCTTGTTTACTCAGTGTTAATCCTAGGTACTTGAATTTGTCTATTCCTCCAATTTTAACATTTCCGTCTACTTCTAAATCTGTTGTTTCTTCATCTCTAATTGCCAAGTATTCAGTATTTTTTATGTTTATTTCCAATCCCATCTTTGTGTGTTCTTCATTCAGCTTTCTGACCATGTAGCTGAGATTTTCTTCATCATGGGCTATAACTACCTGGTCATCGGCGAAGCATAGTGTGTACACGTGTTCATTTCGTATCAGTATTCCCATTCCATGGCATTTCTGTTTCCACATGGTTAATGCATATTCTAAAAATATCTTAAACAGCGTGGGCAATGTTGGGCAGCCTTGCAATAACCCTTTGGATGTTTTAAACCTACAGACAATTTTGTTACCTACTTTAATTTGTACGTTGTTGTTTTTATATAGATTTTTTACTGCTTGCATCAGGACTTTCGGTATTTCCAATTGTGATAGAGCTTTAAACATTTCTTGTCTGGGTACTGTATCATAAGCTTTTCTAAGGTCGATAAATGCTAGATGTACTTCCCTGTTCTTCGCTTTTTTCTTTTCTATGATCTGTTGGATTGTATATATCTGGTCTACGCATGATCTCCTGGCTGTAAAACCTGCTTGTTCTTCTCCAATCTTTCCCTCTATAATCTTTCCCTCTCTAAATGAATAACTTAATCATAGTATTATAACCTACTAATTGTTAACGTAATGTAATTTTATAATAGAACATAGTCAATAATATAGTACATTCAAATTCAGTAATACTGATTAGATTAAGCTTTTATATAGAGTTGGTTAGCATGGATTGAATATTGCAATGTAACAAAATAGGAAGACTAAATAAATATAAAAACTCAAAAATAAAAGAGACCTAAAAAAAATAATTGAAACTAAAACAATAATAAATGACAATGAAGTACAATGCATTTAAGTAAATGGAGTAATGTACCATAATATATATATATAAAAAAAATGTATATAAGATTAAATAATAAGAGTGCAGTGATAACGAGCATAAACCAGTGAATAATAATGAGTCATAATCAATCAGACAGGACTGAGAAAAGTAGAGTCAGTGTTTAGGTGAGTTGATAAAATCATCACCATAAAATCACCACAAATATGTGTTGAAAGCTCATAGCAAACTAAGTGTTTTACAAACAATGATCACAAATCAAGTGATAATATTATGTGTATGAATAACAAAGTTAATAATAATTGTTTATGTTCCCAATTCCTTACTACTATAGAAACCTGACTCTATTTAAGTGAAAGGGCAACCGTTAATTATCATACAAAAAGAATGATCAATAAAAATAAAACACAGCAAAATGGGCTGAAAGGAGGCATGGTTACTATGTGTTGAACCATTATATAGTTTAATTGGAAAAAAAATAGTTTAGTTATGCAAATGTTCATTAGGATCATAGCCGCATGGGCATGACAGTAAGTTAATATAATAATATAAATTTTGTTTGTTAACATAAGGTTATAGGAAAGTAATGAAGAGTATAGCTTAAATAATTCACCAGTAGGTAACAAAATAATAAAAAACAATACAGTTGGTAAAGTTAAAGCAGTATACCAAGCAATAGGCCAATACTAGTATTTTAGAATTGGTCATATAATTATGTTATCTCTTAAATAAATAATAATAAGTCCCTTGTTCGGCGACATTTGAAGGGTACAGGGGAAGAACAATCACGGTCCAAAAAAATGAAAATTGAGATATTGCCAACAATGGCTTCAGTTTTTCGAGCAGTATAGCCACGTGGTGGTTATACAGCTCAAAAACGGTTAGGATCCACGCTACAGCGTCGGAATGTTTGGGTATACAGGGGAAGAACGATCACAGTCCAGTCGTTACCAGGTAAAAACGATCAGTGTCCATTGAAGTTACAACACGCTCGCCGCTATCGGCCGGCCAGGCGGCTGTTGCTTGTTAGTCAGTGCTCTGCGTCGGTACTGTGCACAGCTCCTGTGTTTTTGTTCGAGTTTTGTGTTTCCAATATTTGTGATTAAATATCAGTGTTGTGTAAAATGAGTGACAGTGGTTCTAGTAATGAAGAAAGTAGTGCCTGTAAAGCCCCTTATACTAAGAAACGACGTAAGACGGGCAGAGAGCGGGATGCAACGAAGCGTTTGAGGAACACGACGTATGAAACCGGAGAACAATGCAAATGCACCATACCAGGCTACAGTGCTTTCGAAATGTCAGTCCTCAGGAACGTTTCGAATTAATTACGACTTTTAATGGTTTAACCGATAGAAATAGTCAAAATTCTTATTTATCGGGCTTGATATCTGTACAATCTGTAGAGCGTCGAAGACCTAGAAAAAGCTTAGAAGAAGCTAAACTGTACGACTTTACCTATAAATACAAGGTTCGTGTACCGCGAGAAGGGAAAGTTGAAGAATTACAAGTCTGTTATAAAGCATTTATTTCTTTTTTTGGCCTCACAAATCGTCGAGTACAAACTATAAAACAATCACTGGCTTTAACTGGTAAACCCCCTACTGATTGATAAGAGAGGCATGCACAAAAATAGACCCTGTAAAACTTCCGATGAAACTGAAAAGGCATTAATAGACTTTTTTGGTTCTTTAAAGGGAAGAAAAGCTCATTATTGCTTACACGATTCAAAAAGAGTTTATTTGTCTGAAAACCTGAATGTTAAAAAGTTGCTCGCCCTCTTTCTAGAAAAAAATCCACAAGTTGAAATATCGTACGAAAAGTTTAGGCAGACGTTAGTTGAAAAATTTAATACAGCTTTCGGTTATCCTAGAATGGACACTTGTGCAACGTGTGACGAGCAAAAAGCTAAAGAAACAATGCTACAGGAGTCACTAGAAAATTCCTCAGGGGATTCTCGTATTCAACTGGAAAAAGATTTAAGTGACCTCCAAAACCAAATGAAGCTTCATAAACTAAAGGCGGAATGGTTTTACAGACGAAAAGAGATGCAAAAAATGAAAGTAGGAAAAGTGTGAAAACGGAGGCCATTGCTGTGGATTTTGGACGCAATATTTCACTCCCCGATATTTCAACCAGTGAAGTGTATTTCAGATGCCAGCTTTCTTTTTATTTATTTAATGTTCATGTCTTGGCTAGCGGCGAATCCATTTTTTTTTCATACGATCAAACTGTGGGGAAAAAGGGAGCGGACGATGTTGTCTCCATGATTGACAACTTTATTCATAGTTATCTTGATGAATCTGTTGAAAATCTTAAAGTATTCTGCGACGGATGCGCCGGCCAGAATAAGAACTTTACAGTATTGAGATACTTCCATTATATGACTGTGGAGAGAAAAAGATTTAAGGAAGTTACAATTGTGTTTCCAGTAAGAGGTCACTCCTACATGGAACCGGACAAAAATATGGGGCTTTTACCAAGACATTCAGAGGCTGAAACACCAGAGGATTATCGTGAAATAATGAGATCTGCAAGAACAAAACCATGCCCTTTTGAAGTGGTATCTTTTCAAAGGGAAAATTTCAAACAGTGGGGAAGTTTCCTTGCCCCAAAGTACACGAAAAGATTCACAGCACCAACAAGACCAATTAAAGAGGTTAGAATTTCCCAAAACAAGGTATGGACAATTGATCATCGGGATACATACACAGGACCACTCATATCTACAGTAATAACTCATCCAGTTAAGAAAAGCAAGAAGTCAGTCAACTGTGAAGGTTCTCAGCCTTCAAATACACATACCGAGCCTGAGTGGTCATATAAGGAGCCAATCCCTCTCCCAATTGTAAAATACAATTATCTACAAGTTCTCAAGCGTTTTTGCAGAGGAGAAGCCCAGGAATTCTACTCCAATCTTCGTCATTCACAGCAAGGAGAAGGCAACGAAGAAGACGAGGATTATTTTGACTAAGGTAGGCCTGATTCAATTTTTTAGATAAAACTAAACTTATAAAATGTACTTTAAGATAAAATAATCAAATATTTTTTGTTTTGCGAAAAACCAGTATTAAAACATAGACGTTTTTTGTTTTCAGATTCTAAAAACAAAAGGATCTGATGAAAAGATGCAACGAAGCTTACAAACTTAAATGGAATATTCTTGTAAAATTCACGTAATTCATATTACAATTTTGTAATTTTATATACATTAAAATGAGATCATTTGAAAAATAAATAATTTGCATTATTGCCGTGTATTCATGAAAAAAATACTATTATCATATCAAATTTGTAGAGTAAAAACTCTATTCAAAATATTAATAAATTCATAAAACAACATTTGGAAACTTTAAGTAGCAATTTTTAAAAATACAATATAAAAATATAAATATTAAATATATTAAAATATTAAATATACCAAAAAATAAATTTTATTTTTTGTTATAACGAGCTCTGTAAAAAAAATTATACAGGAGTACAGGGGAAAATGATCAGAGTCCAGGTAATGATTTTTTCAAAAATTTAAAATAAATAGAAAGCAAAAATATTTTGAGATCATCTTTGTGGATCTGAATAAGAATAAGATAAATTTATGAATAAACTTCATTTCATGTAAATAGAATATTTATAACCAAGTTAAATGAGTCTTCAAACTTTAAAAACGCTCTCCTGTAAAATTTACATTTTGTGACCCTGATCTTTCTTCCCCTGTACCCTTCATTTGTTATCTCTCGGTTAATTAGGTGTTGTAATTGTGTGTTTTGGTGCTTACCTTTCGTTACCATAATTATTGTGTATATCATACTAATTCGGCGGCCATCTTGTAGTGCCAACTTCGTGATGCAAAATTTTATATAAGGGTCCCAGGATTCGATTAAGCGATTATCAGAGACGGGACGATTGTGCGGAATAATGAAATCAGACAGTGTATTATATATATATATATATAGTTGCTTTTTAATAACATGGAAAATCAAGATCGACATCAAAGTCAATAAAACAAAATGGAATCCCTATACTCAATTAACAAAATGGCGGCCACATATTCCGCTATATTACAATTCTATTATTTCCCTTATTCATGTATTAATTTTATTGTGAAATTTATAATGAATTTAAATTTGACTGAAACTGCCAATATCATCTTGGAATTGATCAATTCTTACGTTTAACATGACACAAGCCAACGTCTCATAAAAACATTATTTATATGTACCGGTACGGTCTATACACACACACACCCACTCATTTCGCCAACAGCGATTTTACACATACATTTAAATTTTGGTAAATTTGAGCTCAATTTTGATGGGAAAGACTGGAATAGATAAATAGTTGGACTTTCCTGTATATGCGTTGTAAAGTCTCCGCTGTCCTTATATGGCAATCATGGTCAGGCAGGTGTTCGTTCGGCCGAATGTCCCAGGTGTCTTCTTGGTTGCACTGATTTTAGTTTACATTTTGAATAGTTACTTGTGACTTCTGTCTAAGAGTTATTATTACATGTTAACACATTGATAATTTGAGAAGAAACACTTTCGCTGGCAAAAACTGCCGGCGATTTTCACAGTGTGTTGACGCCTTGATGGTCTGATGCTGACTGGGGGGATGCAAACATATATTTTGCGTATGTTTTAGCGCATCCACGTCATTGTCTTTTGTCTCAATCTGGCTCACACCCTGTTGTCATGTCACTGTTGTTAGGTCATCTTTATATTTTAATGACATCCCGCTTTATGGACCAATGAGAATGGATACTGAAAGTCTGTGTCTACTTATACCGCCATTGTGTATGCTCGGCTTCACATGTCCGCTCCTGACCTTGGAATCGTTTTGCTCTGCTGAAATCTGCGTCATTGTCTCTTTTACAAAGGGAAATCGTCCTATCCATGTATGCGTGTGTAAAACAATAAAATACAATAATTTGCTACCACTCATACCATAATTCTGACATCAAGGTTTTCGTACTGTCACAAAACCCCCTCAACGAAAGGTTTTATGTCGAAACATAAAAACTTTCATTGACTCATTCACACTTTTCTAAAAGGACCAGTTCAGATATGTTGCCACAACCCCCTGTAGTTTTAACATAAAAAATATATAATCACTTACCCTTGGTCCAATGATGATGATCGTACCGTCTGACCTTACTGGACTTCTCAGGAGAGATCCCAACACCATAAGGCCATGAGGCACTTAACGCTCCTGTTCTGACGCACTGGCCAGCTCAGGACCGCTGTCACAGCACCACCAAACTCTGAAACATGCAATACCAATTTTAATACAGTGCCCTTATCTATTCCCATATCCACAACTGATATGTCTCCCCTTAGATGCATTGGTTTGTGTTTTGAGGCATTGGTTTACTCCATTAATAAATTTTCAAATAACAAAGACAAGATTTAAGACAGAAAAACCCTCTCCATTTTTCAACATTCCTGCATTTATAGAAACTCTCTGACTCCAGTCAACCATAATTACTCTCTTTACGACATGAAAATATATTCTTATCCTAAGCAGAAAACAAATTTTAACTTTTCTAAGCAATAACCACTAACTCTATTATTTCACTTCATATAACATTGAAACATATACCTATCATGGCAAACAACTTCAAAACTCTTTATTTTCTTTACGCATTTTCTTTATTCTTATTTTCTTTGCAACAGAACTAATTCATTTTTCTTTGTTCAAAATCACTGTTATCTTTATATTTTTTTAACACATTAGTAAATTTACCGTCGCTACCCCTGTAACGACCTCCTAACCACACTCTCTATTATACCATCAACATAATAAAAACATAATAAAACATTGTACATTACACATTAACATTGTTACATTTACATAACTTGTATAAAACTTTATAACACATTACTATTATCAACTCTTTTCAACTTTTAATTAGCTAACATTCATTTATATCAGATTCTATACAAAAAAAATTCAAATTTATCATTTACCTTTCAGTTACATCACCTTCCTACTATGAATTTTCCTTTTCTAACCTTCTCATCAATCCTTGTCTAGTTTGAGTGACTCTCTATTATTCATTATTCTCTATATCTTATTTTGGCGTTTGTCCATCTAACCTTACTACCCTCTTTTTTACTACTAACAACCGCTACTAACACCCATTAACTTATTATGACACCAATATCTCTATAATAACCCCCTTCACAAATCCCATTTAAATCCTCTGTCACCGCTCGTCTTTTGTACAAGAATGTGTGTTCCCTACCTGGCCATACCCATTCCTAACCATTTTCCCTCCACCAAATATCGGCAAACACTCTAACCCTAAATTACTCTGCCTGCCACAACGCTGCACGCTGGTCTCTTGCCACGTCGCACGCTGATCACTCCTTACACCGGATCCTTACTACAAAATATCATCATCAACAAATATAATTACCATTCACATTACTCACCTCTCTACATGTAATCACTAACTACTGTGTCCCTAAAATATCTAACACCTCTTTATATATTATCTGTATCTCAACATTCTTATTTTCACTAACTCCCATTAACTCTATTTAACTAACTCCCATGCCCTTATTTATCACTATCCCCAAACCTCTTTACAACATTTCACCTTACTATACCACTAGAAAATTCATCACTTACCTACTTACAACAATACCTCTCAATATCCAAATATATTACCTGCTTCATCATTTCTTATTCATTATAATCTAAATCTCATAATATCATTTAAAATCATTATCACACTTTCTTCAATTATCTAAAATTCTACAGCACATAGTTTACATAAAAAATACATAAAATACACAACAGCAAAAATACACAAATACATTGACATTAATATACACAAAAATATACAACCCGAAATTATCATTTAACCATTTATCAAAATCAGTTCATAAGCAGTCCATCTTGAAAAACACTGTCCACATAATTAAATGTTCATAAACACAATAAAATATTTACCCTCCATCGTCAAACAATAGTCGAATCTTATATCTACATACATTGCTTAATATTAACTCTCTTATACTAACATCATAAATACATATACAATTCAACTTTTTATCATTATCCTCAAACTCATATAATTCATGATCGGGTATGGTTCTGTCACCTTCAGTATAATCAGTCATAATTAGGTAATTTGTAAAGTCATTATTCTCATTATCTCCTACTCCTTCAGTTTTATTACAAGGCAAGTATTTACTATATTTATCAATCATCTCTACTCCTAACCTTTCCATAAATTCTTCATAATCTCCACTTATCTTAAAAATTTCTATTTCTCTTTTTCTCTCACAATACCTCTCACTTTCACACCATCTCTCTCTCTTAAAACATCTCTCTCTTTCTACATTTGCAGGGGACACTAATTCACAACTATTGCACCACCTGTGAAGTGCACTAAAAAAACCAAGGACAACTTTATTTGTAGACCATATGTCTCCCAAATATACATTGAAGGCACTCTCGTCCTTCCTCAACACATGTACATCACCCCTTACTCCATCATTAAGGGAAAAATCTACCCCCTGCAACTCTTTTACAATTATACTCTCTTTACACACTCTCTTTAACCCTTCAAAACACACTATCATTCCCTTATTATCATATTCTATTCCCCATAAAATTTCATTATCACTACCCCTGTTTACATAATCATTTTCTAATATCATACTTTTATTTATTTTGTCATAATTTTCTCCCCCACTTACCTTGTCTTTGTTTATATCTAACTTGTCTACTCCCCTCTTATTTTCTAATTCTATCTCGTCTAACCGTGTCTCTATTTCACTTAATCTTTTATCAATATTACCATTCTGTCTGTATATTTCTTTTTTGATATCATTAAATTGTTCATCAAATTGGTTTAATTTATCATTTAATTCATTATTCTGTACTTTCATTAGCTGAAAAAGGTCTTCTAATGACACTTTATTATTTATAATGGGTGTTGAGTTCGCTTGTGGTTCATTCAATAATAGTGATTCTGTTGCTGTATTATCTATACTAACATTTTCGTTATCTGCCATTTTGCTCATACTAATAATGAATTTTATTTTTTAGTAAATGTTCTATATTTTACTTAAACAATAATATAACCTATAATCATGGTATAACCTATTATCTACGTACCAGGTATATCTTATGTATTTCTTCCTTTCTTCCGACAATCCTCCGTCTCTGATTCCGGCTTATTGTATAAAACTTTTATTTATATCACGTCACCAGTTCGGGCGGCATTTGTTATCTCTTAAATAAATAATAATAAGTCCCTTGTTCGGCGACATTTGTTATCTCTCAGTTAATTAGGTGTTGTAATTGTGTGTTTTGGTGCTTACCTTTCGTTACCATAATTATCGTGTATATCATACTAATTCGGCGGCCATCTTGTAGTGCCAACTTCGTGATGCAAAATTTTATATAAGGGTCCCAGGATTCGATTAAGCGATTATCAGAGACGGGACGATTGTGCGGAATAATGAAATCAGACAGTGTATTATATATATATATATATATATATATATATATATACATATAGTTGCTTTTTAATAACATTGTAATCTATTACATTTTATCGTTTAATTACTTATAGTGAAAAATATATTTTCGTCTGTATTAGTAAATAATCTCAGTCGCCATGTTGTGCAAGGTACTATGATCGACATTTACTTTTAGGGCCAGACTTCGTGTAACATGAACCAGTTAGTGAAACAAATTACCTGAAATAAAGACATACACCAAATAACATATAGAAAGTATTTTATTAGTAGTCAAATTGATAGTTATTACATAGATATATATATATATGACCTACATATTGCGCCATGGGCGTTATCCAAATCAAATTACCCTCCAAAATCCTTACATCTACTAAAAAATGTGTTGTATCATAATATATGGTATCTAATAAATAAAGATATACATTTTTATATATATAATTCCGCACAACCCAGCACTTAAATTATAATACACACACGCAACCTCTCTCTCTTTCACGCTCATGGTACAATGATTTGATTATTAATGTTGGAGCTCCTTTTTTGAAATAATTTGAAATAATTGATTTCTACAATAAAATTTTATATTGGGAAATAATGAAAGGATTTAAAGTGTACAAGGAATGTTCTCACCCATTTCGTGTCGGCCTCCTGGTTGTATCGGTGAGGTAAAACTTCGCGACCAGTACCGCGAGTTTTACGGGTACTCGTAACGGTCACATTTTGTAGTCGACGCACTTATACTGTTTATTAACCACCTTCAGTGGTCTAAAAAGTTAAAATTCACCCGTAAGTGAACGGGTTGCCGGCCGGCGTTGATCACTGCTGCAGACGAAATGACGACAAATCTTTGTTAGATTTTGCGGAAGTGGGGTGAACCTACGTCACAATCCCATTGTTTAAATTGTTGACCACGTCGTGTTATTGATGTAAACACATTCTCCGCCTCTGACGTAATTAAGGTTCGGCTCTGTTATCGCAATAACTGCACACTGTTTTTTGTGATGTTTCACAGATTTTGCTATGAATTGGTTCAAATCCTGACAAATATTGTTATACACTCCACTCACTGTATATTCGTATCGGGTGTTTAAGGTTGGGTTTAGTATGACAAAAATAGAAAAATACAATATTTATGTTCTAGTTACCATATTTAAGGTAATTCCAAAAATGTACCATGATTGTACCATCACAAAACCCCCTCAATGAAAGATGGTGTGACGAAGCACACAAACTTTCATTGACCCTTTCATACTTCCTAAAGGGATCAGCCAGGATAAGTCGCCACAACCCCCTTACAATTTTATATAAAAGAAAATTACAACTCACCCTTGGTCTGGTGATGATGACCGTACCTAGATGACCTTACTGGACTTCTCCTACGAGATCCCAACACCATAAGGCCACTTAGGCTCTTAACACCCCTGCTCTGACGCGTTGGCCAGCTCAGGACCGCTGTCATATCACCAAACACTGAAACAATACCTAATAAACATTAAAATAGTGGCTTAGTAAATCACTCCATCCTCAACTGATCTGGTTCCCCTTAGCTAAGTGCTGGTTTGTGCCAATAAGCACTGGGTTGGCTTAATATATTTATTCAAATTATACTCCTCAAGAATTAAAAAGAATTTCCCTTCTTCACATTACAAACCCTGAATTGATAAATGGTTTCGATTCCTATCGATAATATTAATCTTTTTTCTTTTACAATTACTGTAATTGTAACATAAACACATTGATATAATAAAAAATTGAATAAAATATAATTGAAAATAGGAAAATTACACATTATAGATATCCCAAATCTGGAGAAAAACAAATTAAGAAAAATCAATAAATCGATATATTTATTTACTTATAACTCTTATTGAATGATAAAAATAAAATTTTATTATTATTATTATTATTATTATTATTACTACTAACAAGTAATTATCTGGCTATTAACAGCGCCAATTATATATATATATATTTTTTTTTTTCGTACACATTATTTCCTTATTATAGAATCATGTTGAAATTTCTATAACATAAATACATTTTACATAATAATAATACATTAATAATTAACACTGATACATTAATACATTAAATATTCTTGATTCGTTTTTAATCTTGATTTGCATATTCTAAGTTGCATTTTAAGTTAAAATTTACAATTGCAGTTAAGTCATTAATTAGACATCAATTTTATTATAATTAATTATTAATATTATTTCAAATTTATTATTAGTATTCATACTACATTATTATTATTATTTCATTATTCACTTCTTACTTCCTCTATACTCTGAACTTTCTACCTACCTAACTACCTAACCTCTCACCTTCTATCACTGTTTAGTCTGGATAACTCCTATATTCACTATACTTTTTTATTTTTTATAATCTTACTCACCTTCTTCTGACTGACCACCAAATTTACCTATCATGACACCAATATCTCAATTATAAACTCCATTACTAATTCCATTTAAATCCTATGGCACCGCTCGTCTTTGCAATGGGTTGGGTGTTCCCTAATTGGCTATATACATCCATATTATTTTGCCCTTCCAAATAATTCGGCAAACACTCCCTTAAACTACGCTAATACCTGCCACAACACTATTGGTTGGCTACTCTTTATCACCTCACCCCCACTACAGAATTCATCAACAATAAATATATGTTTATACCTTTACTTAAACACCTTCTCTACAAATAATCACTAACTACTGTGTCCCTAAATATCTAATAATTCTCTTTGTATTATTTTCTTTAAAAATTCATACCTTTCTAACTCCATTTACATTAATTGAATAACTCACCTGCATTTTATCTATACCCAGGCTCTATTCCTGTTTAAATATTTACTTTACTGTAATCATTGACAATTCTCTTATAAAATTTCTCTCTCACCTACTCATAACAATACCTCTCTTCAAATATATATTCTTACTTAATTAATCATTTATTATTATTCATCAGTAATTACCTTCATTACCAATTAAAAATTAAAATTATTATTATTAAACATGTTATATATGTACAATATATAATAATACATACTGGTGTAAATATACCTGTAATACATAATACATATCAAAAATACATGGATAGATAAATACATATAAAACAATGAAAAATATACACTCCAACTCATTATCTTGTTATATACCAAACTCAGTTCATAGCAGTCCAATTCAATACCACTTTTCATATTATTATTTAATGTTCATTTCACAATACAACAGTCTATCCACCATCATTAAACAACAAACGAATCTTAGGTCTATATAAATTCCTATTTAATAAATAGATTTTATTACTAGATACATTATATTCGTACTCCTTTATGAAACGGTTATTAAACAAATATTTCCAGTCACGATCAAGTAGGGTTCCGTTTATCTCAGTATCATATGTCATTAATCGGTTTATACTATAATTATCCCCATAATATTCCACCACAGGTAAGTACCTAATGTCTTTATTCTCATTTCTTGTTATTTCCAATTTATTGTTATTATCAGGTAAGTATTCATCATTTTCATCCCTAACCTTTCTAACAATTGTCTGTAATTTCTGTTTACTGTAAATATTTCTATTACTCTCTTACTCTCACAATATCTCTCTATACTTTCTTTCTTATAACACCAAAATACACTTTCTCTCTCCAAATATGCAGGGGTCCCTAACATAAAATTATCCCTAACATAAGTGCACCACTTCTTTGGTACACAAAAATACAAAGAAACTTTATTTGTAGACCTTTCGTCTACTAAATATAAATTTAAGGAACTCTTATCCTTATAAAAATTACATGAAGACTTGTCTTCACCCCCTAATACAACATTAAAAGAAAATTCTACCCCCTGCACTCCTTGTACTACAATACTTTCTCTCAACTTTCTTTCTGACTTAAAAAATTCAAACATTTCATTTTCACTCATTATACTTTCATTATTATTTTCTAACACCACATTCTTACTACTTGTAATACTCGATTTATCGGTACATTCATTATCTGAATTATTATTTTTAAATAGGTTTATATTCAGTACAGCATTTTGCTGGGTACTACTCTTTAGTACTTTCTGGCTTTCTAATTGACTTTTAATCGTGTTATTTACTGTGTTAATTCGCTCTTCTAAGTGAAAGTTTTGACCTCTTATTTCATCTAATTTTTTATCAAAACTGTCAAATTTGTTCAATAAAATTTTCATCATTTCCGCAATACCATCGGGTTTGTTATCTGCCCTAGTGGAAATGGATGTGTCAGCTTTCGTTATTTCTGTAGACACAGGCATATTGGCCTCGTCAGTCTGACTAATTGGGTTTAATTGAATATCCATTTCACTAGTTAAATTTATCTCAGAGGTACTGGTTTCTAACGTCATATTGTCATTAGTACTCATTTTGTTTTATTGTAGGTTACTAAAACATATTCAGTTATAACCTAAAATTTTAACCTTACCTTGCGCACGCTTTGCGAACTATTACGCTATTACTTCAAGTAACTGTTTCACATACCAGTAGGTGTACTCTACATAAAATTTTATTTTATGTCGAGTCCATGTTCGGCACGCGCCAAATGTAATCTTTTAGTCCCTGTTCGGGCGCCAAATGTAATCTATTACATTTTATCGTTTAATTACTTATAGTGAAAAATATATTTTCGTCTGTATTAGTAAATAATCTCAGTCGCCATGTTGTGCAAGGTACTATGATCGACATTTACTTTTAGGGCCAGACTTCGTGTAACACGAACCAGTTAGTGAAACAAATTACCTGAAATAAAGACATACACCAAATAACATATAGAAAGTATTTTATTAGTAGTCAAATTGATAGTTATTACATAGATATATATATATGACCTACATATTGCGCCATGGGCGTTATCCAAATCAAATTACCCTCCAAAATCCTTACATCTACTAAAAAATGTGTTGTATCATAATATATGGTATCTAATAAATAAAGATATACATTTTTATATATATAATTCCGCACAACCCAGCACTTAAATTATAATACACACACGCAACCTCTCTCTCTTTCACGCTCATGGTACAATGATTTGATTATTAATGTTGGAGCTCCTTTTTTGAAATAATTTGAAATAATTGATTTCTACAATAAAATTTTATATTGGGAAATAATGAAAGGATTTAAAGTGTACAAGGAATGTTCTCACCCATTTCGTGTCGGCCTCCTGGTTGTATCGGTGAGGTAAAACTTCGCGACCAGTACCGCGAGTTTTACGGGTACTCGTAACGGTCACATTTTGTAGTCGACGCACTTATACTGTTTATTAACCACCTTCAGTGGTCTAAAAAGTTAAAATTCACCCGTAAGTGAACGGGTTGCCGGCCGGCGTTGATCACTGCTGCAGACGAAATGACGACAAATCTTTGTTAGATTTTGCGGAAGTGGGGTGAACCTACGTCACAATCCCATTGTTTAAATTGTTGACCACGTCGTGTTATTGATGTAAACACATTCTCCGCCTCTGACGTAATTAAGGTTCGGCTCTGTTATCGCAATAACTGCACACTGTTTTTTGTGATGTTTCACAGATTTTGCTATGAATTGGTTCAAATCCTGACAAATATTGTTATACACTCCACTCACTGTATATTCGTATCGGGTGTTTAAGGTTGGGTTTAGTATGACAAAAATAGAAAAATACAATATTTATGTTCTAGTTACCATATTTAAGGTAATTCCAAAAATGTACCATGATTGTACCATCACAACATGGAAAATCAAGATCGACATCAAAGTCAATAAAACAAAATGGAATCCCTATACTCAATTAACAAAATGGCGGCCACATATTCCGCTATATTACAATTCTATTATTTCCCTTATTCATGTATTAATTTTATTGTGAAATTTATAATGAATTTAAATTTGACTGAAACTGCCAATATCATCTTGGAATTGATCAATTCTTACGTTTAACATGACACAAACCAACGTCTCATAAAAACATTATTTATATGTACCGGTACGATCTATACACACACACACACACACCCACTCATTTCGCCAACAGCGATTTTACACATACATTTAAATTTTGGTAAATTTGAGCTCAATTTTGATAAGAAAGACTGGAATAGATAAATAGTTGGACTTTCCTGTATATGCGTTGTAAAGTCTCCGCTGTCCTTATATGGCAATCATGGTCAGGCAGATGTTCGGCCGAACGTCCCAGGTGTCTTCTTGGTTGCACTGATTTTAGTTTACATTTTGAATAGTTACTTGTGACTTCTGTCTAAGAGTTATTATTACATGTTAACACATTGATAATTTGAGAAGAAACACTTTCGCTGGCAAAAACTGCCGGCGATTTTCACAGCGTGTTGACGCCTTGATGGTCTGATGCTGACTGGGGGGATGCAAACATATATTTTGCGTATGTTTTAGCGCATCCACGTCATTGTCTTTTGTCTCAATCTGGCTCACGCCCTGTTGTCATGTCACTGTTGTTAGGTCATCTTTATATTTTAATGACGTCCCGCTTTATGGACCAATGAGAATGGATACTGAAAGTCTGTGTCTACTTATACCACCATTGTGTATGCTCGGCTTCACACGTCCGCTCCTGACCTTGGAATCGTTTTGCTCTGCTGAAATCTGCGTCGTTGTCTCTTTTACAAAGGGAAATCGTCCTATCCATGTATGCGTGTGTAAAACAATAAAATACAATAATTTGCTACCACTCATACCATAATTCTGACATCAAGATTTTCGTACTGTCACAACTAATTATGGTAAACTGCAGAAATAAGAAAATGTTATGGTATGTTAAACAGTATTTATAGTTGTTGAAAGTTAATTTAAATTTGTTAGAATACCAGTCATGGAAACATGGCATGAATTTAAATGTTTATGAAGTTTGTTAATGAAGAAATAGAATAAGGGTATAATAAATTTTAATACAATGTAGTAGAATTACACAGAAAATTTGTAATTAATCATAAGACTTTAAATTAACAGGACAAATAATGATTGTAAAAGAACAAAACAAGGAATTAAAGAAACAACAGGGCCTAGGCAGATGTTAAACATTAAAAGTAGTATCAAAATTAGTCAACAAAAAGTCAAACCACTGTGAATTAGTGAAAGTAAGCCAGAATTGTTAAAGAGATTTTCTTTTTTATAGTAATCATAATGTAGTAATTAGTTTAAGGAATTATAACATGATTTTGTGAAAGTCAAATGACTAAGTGGCCTATAAAACATGATTTTGTAAATCACAAAAAATACTTATTAGGTCACACACACAGGTCATATCAAGTATCAAATTGTTTATAATAAAATAAGGAAAACCATTATGTAAATTAAAATAAGTAAAATCAGGTAATAGTTAGGGAGTATTTTATACTGGAAGGTGAAAAAAAAACATTTATTTGAAATAATACTAGTCACGTGACCCAGAGTTCGGCTGAACTGACCAATGAGGAATTAGCAAAATTTGGTCAAGACTGTTTGAAAGAGTAAGAAAACGAATTAATTGATTGTTAGAATTAAATGCGAGCAGGTCAACTCAGTGGAGCGAAGAACAAAAAGTTCAACCAAGTATCAATTCTGAGTGTGTCAAAAAAGAAGAAATAATTATATAAACCAAGACGTTATTAAAAAATGAAAATAATATAAATCAACAAGCATAAAATAAGAAAAGAACAAGTACTAAGTATAAAATAAAAATAAAGTGAAATTGTTTCAACTAAATATGGTAAGATAACCTTATTCTAAAGACACTATTAACGACCACATAACACCAAGAATAACTTCACAGACACTTTTAAACAACATCATAGTGAAAGAAAAAGAATAAATAACTATTATTACAGTGAACACTTAAAACAAATTCATTTATTTATATGAAAAAATAACGGAAAAACATTCATATTAATCGAGGTAGAATGCAGTCGGCCATCTTTAAAACAGTTCGTCACCGTTTCCAACGAGGCCAAATGATGCCATGCTTATGAACTCTGGTTAAACGAATTAAATAACTAGTAATTTATATTTTCAAACAAAATCAACTATTTATATATTAGTAAGTAAGATTCATAATTATTTGTATGTATTGTACTTCTAAAATGCATTTCTGACTTTTGGTAGCAGTTAAAAAAGAACCTGAAAATTAATATAATAGAATGAATAAAAATTAAACTTTGTGAAAATCGACCCGAGGTAAAGAGTCGATCCGGGAATGACACTTTCGACTCAAGAGTCTTATAATAAAATAAAAAGAATTAATTACTACTGAATTGAGTTTTATTTGGTAAATAAATTTAGTTAAAAGGATTTTAGGTATCAAAGGAAAGAAGAACGCACGTTGATGATTGGAATGTCTTCGAGAAAGAGTGAACAAAAAGATAACCTATATTCTATGAGTCGATTCCACAATCGAACCAAACTTCCTCAAAACATTCTTTAAAATAAAATTTTACCAAACTGATGGAAACCAAATAAGCTTTGAATAATAATTTTTAACAGTTGAATCCCGAATTAATTAATTCGGACAACGAAGATAAAACAAAATTAAAGTAAAATACGAATAATTAATAAATAAATAATTAAAATACTTAGAAAAAAAATTTTTAAATAAAATATTTTTTTTCAATAAATACTATAATATTCATGTTTAATATGGTAACCAAATCACTTGTACGAATTAATAAATTAATTACCTTAATTATCCGCCGTGTGATTTCCTATGCTTCGTCTATGACGCGTTTCGGAGCATATACTCCATCATCAGATATTAAAAGTTAAAACAGTCACTCATACGAGATCGTTAAAAAGTTAAAATGTCAAGATATGCATATGAACCGTACGCGGATTTGGGTGCGCACCCGTTCAAGTTCATTCTGCTACTCTACTACTTTTAGCAGAATGAACTTGAACGGGTGCGCACCCAAATCCGCGTACGGTTCATATGCATATCTTGACATTTTAACTTTTTAACGATCTCGTATGAGTGACTGTTTTAACTTTTAATATCTGATGATAGAGTATATGCTCTGAAACGCGTCATAGACGAAGCATAGAAAATCACACGGCGGATAATTAAGGTAATTAATTTATTAAATACTATAACACTATCTTTTGATAACAAAAGAAGAAGGAAGGTAGTCTTCACGTTACAGTATATACACTTAGTTTGGTTTTTAATTTTTTAGCTTAATAACTTCTATTGTTATACTTTTTTTTACAGAATTATTAATATCAGTATCATTATGTACACTATGTTCACTCAATAGAATATATATATATATATATATATATATATATATATATATATAATTTACAGAAACCAGAGTACTGACAATCTTTTAGACTGAGACAATTATTATTTCAATGAATACAGCTGAAAGAAAACACTTACCTCACTCCATGGACCAGTACGCCACTTGTAGTTACCAACAGGCATTGCTGTTGTTGTACAAAGTACATGGCAAGCGCGTTCTGATTCAGGCCTTTCTCCATTACATTCTCTTGGATCAACATTTCTACCTTCTGCCACACAAGCCACTGCCCTTATCTCAGTACCCTGATTGAAAATCATAGAACAGTCATTAATATTTTAAGTAATCAATTATTAATGGTTATCAAGCCATAAAATTACATTATTCAATTTTGCAAAGATAATATTAATTTAGTCCTAAAGCAACTAAAACGTAAATTATATGAATAATACATACTCATATAAAGTTTGAGTGGAATCTTTTAAGTTATAACTTTAAAGTGATTAAGTTTTAGCGAGTACTATCTGCATATATATAATCAAAGTTTTCTGTTATTAAATTATTTTTTGAGAACAATGCATTGTAATGGTTGCATGTAAGTGATTCAGTGTATAATATTACTGAAAAAATTAAGAAGTCTATGTTAATCTGAAGTAATTATAAATTCTTTTAAATAAGAAGAGTTGTTACGTTATGTAGGCAAATTCATTAGACAATACTAAACGACTTTTTTCTCGTCATTCTGTATAATATTTAGTAAAAACTTAATGTTTCTTTCTATAGTATAAATAAGGTTGCACTAGATGATAATAAAATAATAACATATAGGTATGACCATAAATTATTCATAAATATAATAAGACAAGTTAAATATTTTGAAGTGTTATAGCATATAATAATTAACAAAAGTTGAAAGACATAGTGTGTGCCACAGACAAAGGCCTGGTCTGCAATAAAATGGACAATAATAACAACTAAAATGACACTACATTTTAGATTTTGAATATGTTCCTTAAAATGATCGAACAAAACACGGTCAGCTCTTGATGGAGAACCAGAGTTTACCAAGAATGTAACACTTGCACACGATAACAGTTGAACCTGAATAACCTAAACCTGTTCTGTGTAAAACAATAAAAACATAGATCTATAGAACTAGATCTTACCGGTCCACAGACAGCTGAACAAGGTCCCCATTCTCCCGGTATCCAACTTGCACAAGCACTTTCATGACAACGATTCACTGTTGGAGGCTTCAACAAATGTGAACAGCTTTGATTGTCAGCAGGCTTATTGCTTACTTTGTCGTAGCATACTACCGGGCGCTTTCTTATTCCATCACCGCATGTCACAGAACACTAGATAAAATAAAACAGAATGTACAAACTGATTTTTAATCCGATATATTTAAGTACTGTATTTGGAATTTGTTTAATGTCTATGGCTTGTCTCAACTGTTCTGAAGACATTTATTCAAAACATTTACTCACTATGTATTAAATGTGGCTCAAATACAATCAGAAAGAATTTCAAAATACAAATACAGAAAAAGTACACTACACTCTCGTTTATCCGGCCTTCATTTATCCAGAATTCCGGCTTATCCAGAATAAGTTTTCAAAATAATTTTGTATTTAACGACTTTACCGGTGAATTTTCAGATATGATTTGTACTAAAAACAACCTGTTTTGGTATAAATTCAATGTTATACCCGGTCAGAGCTCATCAACATAAACGTAATTAATTTAGACTGCAAGGGTAAAAATAATACAGTGCGGACGACGTAGCAATGGCAATCAACCATTCAGAGGCTACTTCAATAATGCTGGACAAATTATTAAATTATTATGAGCGCCAAAGCGAGACAAACCCAGCAGAACTTTTACTTCTAAAAAGACTCCATGACCGTGCAGCTAAGAAGAGAGAAACATAGCTAAAGCAGAAAAAATAATGGACTTTTAAAAAAATTAAAGACTTTGATCATTCATGTATGTGTGTTTATTATTGTTTTTTCTCGCTAAATTAAACATGTTAATTTTTACAAATGCCACTACTGTAGTGTACTGAATTTAATATAATGTATGTATTATGTCTAATGCTAAATACATTTTTTTCTTGTTTATACAGTATAATATGCTGAAATAAATTTTGTTTTTCCTCAAGATTTACTCGTAAAATACAGTACAGTAGGCTATTACAGTTTAATAAAGTCTTCAAAATACAAAAACGCAACTTTTCTGTATAGCGGTACGTAAACATCGCTAATACCAGCATTTTCGCCATTAGTTTAGTGTAGTGTATTATTTTGTTTACTGTTTAGGCATGTTTTAAGACAAAAAATAATTACACTCAGTCCTTAATAGAATGTTAACACATTATGCCTGAACTGTATAGTTTTCAAAGTTTATATTTTTGTCTATTTTATCTATTTGTTTTGAAAACTCACTGGGCTCCAATCTTCAGTTCGCCATACAAAAGAATGGTTCTTACTATGGATGTCGACACCAGGAATAGAATTTTCATATGGTAAGCTACAAGATGGTTGTCTGCATGACTGTGATACTGGAGGTTTTGTGTTTAACGAGCAAGCTCCTTCAACACTGCATATAACATTTCTGGTCTCAGCACCATCACCACAGCTTACAGAACACTGAAAACACGTGATATACAAACAATATTATTTTTCAGTGGCATACACAGTAAAACTACTTATCTATATTACCACTGCTATGTGATAACATAATGTTATGATCATTCTGGATACATATTATGTACTATGTAATGTACGAGGGTTATTCAGAAAGTAAGTTCAGTTTTTAAATATTGCTGCGGTATCGATGCTGTCACGCTGTTGCACATACGCGGCCAGTTTGTTGATTCATTGGTAAGCCAACAAAGCAGTTTGTAAAGAACTGTGCACTGAATAACCTTCGCTGGAAGTGTTTATAATGTTGAAGAAATTCGAGACGCCCGCCGTGTGTGAAAGCAGGTATGTGATTTGGTTCTTGAATGCGAAAGGTGTTAAAACAATTGAAAAATCACCATCAGATTTTTGATATTTATGGAGAATAAGCAGTGAGCGATTCAATGGCACCAAGATGTAATCCAATGGATCCAGAGTAAGAGACGTAGGAGATTCACACACTGCTGCTGCAACACAACATCTCCTCACAAACTTTGGCTGACAACAGTTTGATCATCCTCTTACCACCTAGACTTCACACCAAGCATCACGTGATATCATCTTTTAAAGCATGAGAAATCCTTCCTTGGCAGCCAACAATGTCAAACAAGCTGTTAATACATGGTTAAAATCACAGGCGGGAAGTTTCTACGACAAAGGTATACAACGCCTGGTACCTCGCTCTGAAAAGTGTTTCAAAAATGACGAAAACTACGTAGGAAAGTAGTTTAAGGTGTGTACTTCAAAAAGCAATAAAAAATGTTTTATAAATATATTCTCAGTTTCATTTAATACCCTATCGGAACTTACTTTCTGAATAGCCCTCGTATATAAATTATTCCTTAGGCTTTCACGGCCGGTGTCATTTGAATTATGCAAGATATCCGGGCTGTTTGGCCGTGGTCCCTGGTTTAAAACAAAAACCAAACGTTTCGGCAGCTCCACTAGCTGCCATCATCAGTGGTATAAAATTTCTGCACTTTGGGTGTCTACGTGCAGGCCCACAGTACTGTGGTATAGACTAAGGCTGTCCTGCCATGCTACCTGTACATATAAATTCAGCAAAGTCCCACGTACAGGTAAAAATGACACCATCAACCAATCACAATAGAGATGGTGTATGATTGGCTCGCACCAAGCTATGCCATTATGTACTCACTTGTTTTCCAAGAAATACTGTGGGGAAGGCTGCTGATTTCCCGCGATGCTACCTGTGCTAATTGTTTACTAATTGCAACCCCCGCACAGGTAAGTACAGCATCACCGGCCAATCAGAAACAAGAAGGTGTATGAGAGGCTCGCATCGCGCCATGCCATAAAGTACTTAATGCGATGCTTTCTCCCCGCCGATTCATAGCGATCGCAGCATGCTTCTGAATCAAGACGGACTCCATATGAAGACGAGGGAAGTAATCACTCACTGCCGACAAGAGTTTCGTCTCATCGAAACGGATCCGATGGTCGGCATTGGCGAGCACGTGTTCGGCCACGGCAGACTTCTCCGGCTGTCCCAGTCTACAGTAACGGCTATGTTCACCCACGCATGTGCGGACACTGTGCTTCGTGGTACCAATGTACACCTGGCCGCATGAGCAGGGAACTCCGTACACACCGCACGATGACAGCGGGTCTCGGACGTCCTTCGTCGGCCGCAAGAACTGGTGTATCTTCCTTGTCGGCTTGAATATTGGCCTCACACCGTGCCGACTGAGCAGCCTACCAATGCGGTCCGTCACCCCATGAATGTAGGGCAACGCTGCGAAACCGACGGTCTCCCGTGAATCCACTTCCGGCCAGGCTGTTCTTCTCGGCCGGACCGCACGTCTCACCTCCCCGACGGAATATCCATTGGCCTGCAGCGCTAGTTCGAGGTGGCGCAGCTCATCATCGAGGTACCGGGGCTCGCATATCCTCCTAGCCCGGTCCACCAAGGTCTTCAACACCGCCCTCTTCTGGCTGGGATGGTGGTTCGACTGTTTATGGAGATAGCGGTTAGTGTGCGTCGGTTTTCTATAAACTTTATGTCCGAGGCTGCCATCGGTCCTTCTAAGGACCAACACGTCCAGAAAAGCCAGCTGATTGTCAGTCTCCCTCTCAACGGTAAACTGTACCCGTGGGTGAACCTGATTGAGATGTGCCAGGAACCTGCCGAGTTCATCCTCCCCATGGCTCCAGATAACAAATGTGTCATCAACATACCGGAACCAGCACCTCGGCTTCAACGGAAAAGATGTAATTGCCCGCTGTTCGAACCTTTCCATATAAAAGTTCGCCACCACAGGACTGAGTGGACTCCCCATGGCCACACCATCAATCATTTCGAAGAACTCACCGCCGTACTGAAAATATGTAGTTTTTAGAATATGCCGGAAAAGCGCTGTAATGTCTGCCGGAAAAAGGTTAGCTAAGTGGCCAAGGACATCATCTATGGGCACCATGGTGAACAACGAAACCACGTCAAAGCTGACCATTATGTCTCCAGGCTGCAACAACAACCCACCGAGCCTTTCAAGAAAGTGGGTTGAAGTCCTCACATATGACTCCGTACCACTTATATGTGGCCGGAGAAGCTCGGTCAAGTGTTTAGCCAGATGGTAGGTTGGAGATCCTATGGCGCTGACGATGGGTCTGAGCGGGACATCCGGCTTGTGGATTTTGGGGAGCCCATAAAGCCTAGGTGGAAGGGCTTCCGAACACCGGACGGCTGCCTTCACATCAGGCTCCAAGGAAGACCGCTTAACCAGAAAATCGGTCCTTTTTAGGACCACTGCGGTCGGATCTCTTCGCAGTTTGTTGTAGGTTTCTGGGTCCAGCAGTTCCCCGATCTTCCTTTGGTAGTCATCGGTGTTCATTACAACCGTAGCGCTCCCCTTATCCGCCGGTAATATGATGACAGACTCATCCCGCCTTAATGTTCTTAGTGCCCGCAGCTCACCCACTGGTGTGTTGCATCGCGGCGGTTTCGCTCTAGCCAGGATCCTAGATGCTTCGATCCTAACTTCATCTGCCTGTTCATGCGGCAGCCACCGCACTCCAGCTTCAACGTTGGCAATGATGTCCTCCACTGGAATCTTCTTAGGGGCCACTGCAAACTTCTCCCTCTCGCCAAGACAGCAGTTTTGGTGGTGGTAAGCTGGCGGTCCAACAAGTTCACTACTGTCCGGTCCGTCTCTAGAGACGGCAGCTTAGAGACGGACCGGACAGTAGTGAACTTGTCCGACCGCCAGCTTACCACCACCGAAACTGCTGTCTTGGCGAGGGGGGAGAAGTTTGCAGTGGCCCCTAAGAAGATTCCAGTGGAGGACATCATTGCCAACGTTGAAGCTGGAGTGCGGCGGCTGCCACGTGAACAGGCAGATGAAGTTAGGATCGAAGCATCTAGGATCCTGGCTAGAGCGAAACCGCCGCGATGCAACATACCAGTGGGTGAGCTGCGGGCACTAAGAACATTAAGGCGGGATGAGTCTGTCATCATATTACCGGCGGATAAGGGGAGCGCTACGGTTGTAATGAACACCGATGACTACCAAAGGAAGATCGGGGAACTGCTGGACCCAGAAACCTACAATAAACTGCGAAGAGATCCGACCGCAGTGGTCCTAAAAAGGACCGATTTTCTGGTTAAGCGGTCTTCCTTGGAGCCTGATGTGAAGGCAGCCGTCTGGTGTTCGGAAGCCCTTCCACCTAGGCTTTATGGGCTCCCCAAAATCCACAAGCCGGACGTCCCGCTCAGACCCATCGTCAGCGCCATAGGATCTCCAACCTACCATCTGGCTAAACACTTGACCGAGCTTCTCCGGCCACATATAGGTGGTACGGAATCATATGTGAGGGATTCAACCCACTTTCTTGAAAGGCTCGGTGGGTTGTCGTTGCAGCCTGGAGACATAATGGTCAGCTTTGACGTGGTTTTGTTGTTCACCATGGTGCCCGTAGATGATGTCCTTGGCCACTTAGCTAACCTTTTTCCGGCAGACATTACAGCGCTTTTCCGGCATGTTCTAAAAACTACATATTTTCAGTACGGCGGTGAGTTCTTCGAAATGATTGATGGTGTGGCCATGGGGAGTCCACTCAGTCCTGTGGTGGCGAACTTTTATATGGAAAGGTTCGAACAGCGGGCAATTACATCTTTTCCGTTGAAGCCGAGGTGCTGGTTCCGGTATGTTGATGACACATTTGTTATCTGGAGCCATGGGGAAGATGAACTCGGCAGGTTACTGGCACATCTCAATCAGGTTCACCCACGGATACAGTTTACCGTTGAGAGGGAGACTGACAATCAGCTGGCTTTTCTGGACGTGTTGGTTCTTAGAAGGACCGATGGCAGCCTCGGACATAAAGTTTATAGAAAACCGACGCACACTAACCGCTATCTCCATAAACAGTCGAACCACCATCCCAGCCAGAAGAGGGCGGTGTTGAAGACCTTGGTGGACCGGGCTAGGAGGATATGCGAGCCCCAGTACCTCGATGACGAGCTGCGCCACCTCGAACTAGCGCTGCAGGCCAATGGATATTCCGTCGGGGAGGTGAGACGTGCGGTCCGGCCGAGAAGAACAGCCAGGCTGGAAGTGGATTCACGAGAGACCGTCGGTTTCGCGACAAGGAAGATACACCAGTTCTTGCGGCCGACGAAGGACGTCCGAGACCCGCTGTCATCGTGCGGTGTGTACGGAGTTCCCTGCTCATGCGGCCAGGTGTACATTGGTACCACGAAGCGCAGTGTCCGCACACGCGTGGGTGTACATAGCCGTTACTGTAGACTGGGACAGCCGGAGAAGTCTGCCGTGGCCGAACACGCGCTCGCCAATGCCGACCATCGGATCCGTTTCGATGAGACGAAACTCTTGTCGGCGGTGAGTGATTACTTCCCTCGTATTCATATGGAGTCCGTCTTGATTCAGAAGCATGCTGCGATCGCTATGAATCGGCGGGGAGAAAGCATCGCATTAAGTACTTTATGGCATGGCGCGATGCGAGCCTCTCACACACCTTCTTGTTTCTGATTGGCCGGTGATGCTGTACTTACCTGTGCGGGGGTTGCAATTAGTAAACAATTAGCACAGGTAGCATCGCGGGAAATCAGCAGCCTTCCCCACAGTATTTCTTGGAAAACAATTGAGTACATAATGGCATAGCTTGGTGCGAGCCAATCATACACCATCTCTATTGTGATTGGTTGATGGTGTCATTTTTACCTGTACGTGGGACTTTGCTGAATTTATATGTACAGGTAGCATGGCAGGACAGCTTTAGTCTATACCACAGTACTGTGGGCCTGCACGTAGACACCCAAAGTGCAGAAATTTTATACCACTGATGATGGCAGCCAGTGGAGCTGCGGAAATGTTTGGTTTTGTTTTAAACCAGGGACCACGGCCAAACAGCCTGGATATCTTGCATAGCCCTCGTATATGTTCACTATTTACACTCACTTTTGATATACATAGTAAACAGGGTATAGTGAAGTGCTACTTTTGGCTCAGGATGATCTCTGTCCTCTAATCTCTGACAGGGAGCCACTATCTACCTACTGACACTACCTATGGACCTATTTTTGCCCAAACAAATTCCTAGTCTGCCCATTTGTAAATACAGGCATACAACTCTTTATTCACTATGCATTAATTGTATCTGTAAAAACCTTATACCAAATGGAATGAATCTTAAAAAAAAAATTGTAGCTACTAGATTCCTTTTTGTATACTAGTACTAAACAATAAAAAGTCACCTTAGACCACTCTCCAGTTATCCAAGTAGCACACTTATCTAAATGGCAAACTTCCTTGTGCACAGGTAGGTCTTGTGGTGAACAGTAATCAGCTAGCACGACATGGTTGTCGAGCTCACACCAGTATGGGCGATGTCTTTCACCAGTACCACATGTCACAGAACACTGAACATAACAACAATTGATTTTATCATTATGAATTTTATGTTCAGTTGTTCTATGTTACTTGAATTAGTATTTTATTTTGTATTATATTACACAAACTACAGTTTAACAACATTTATTTTTAATAATAATGAGTTTATAACACACACACACACACACACACACACACACACACACACACACACACACACACACACACACACACACACACACACACACACACACACACACCATTCATGACAACAGGAAAACCTTGTTTATAAACAAACAAAGAATGGTAATTGTTATAAATAGTAATCGTAATGGTAATATAAGTGGTAATAGGACACCATGGATTTTGGGAAGTTACCTAGTTTTTCCAATTCTTAAAGTGGTCTTGAACACGAGTTACAATGCAATTTTTTCTGGAAACGCTCTGTTTTTGCTTAATTTCGATTTTTAATTTCAGTTATTATGCCCGCCGGCAGTATGCACGTATGCGACATATTGGAATCTTACTCTGTGATTAGTCAAATTTAAACGAAGAAGTACCATTAGATATTCATTAACCCACGTGGTAACCGTTGCAAATGTTTTGGCGTCGTTTAGTAGTGTATCGTCTGACCAGAACGAAACACTGAAAAGCGTGCAAAAATGGCAAGTAGTGCAACGGGTGCGGGAAGTGCATAAAGTGCGGTGGTAGCTTCCAAGTGCAGCGACTGAGTCATATACGTCACTTGTGAGTGTATATGTAGTTTTTAGTAAAAATCACTAGTAATCTGTAGAATACTATTCCATAATGTGTCCAGGTTAGGTTAGTTAGATTTAGTTTAGTTAAATTACAAAAGATGAGTGCCTCGGTTAGGTTAGGTTTGTTTTGTTTTGGTTCTGTTTAGTTAATTTACAATTTAGTTCACTAAACTTTTTTCCAAGGTGCGATTCCAAACATACTACTGAAAAGAACTTTGCCCATAACTAGCGTCAGGCTACCCCCTCACACGCAAACAACATTTAATAACTCTACTCCTACTGTTTTACAGAAATTTGTTTAGTCTACAGTACTGCAGACGAGTATTTAGGGTAATTTTGACACAGATTTTGACAGAATCCATGGTGTCCTTCAATGGAACATTTACCAAAATAATAAATTGCAATCAAAAACTAAGCAAATACAACTTACTGGAGTCCATTCGCCAACAGACCACTGAGGACATTTCTGAGTGCTACATATGCGTTCAACAATTTTTTCACTTTCTCTGCAGTTAGATTCATCCATGATGTGCCCCATTTCATCCACACATTCTGCAGCTCGTGTCTGAATGCCAGTTCCACATGTCTTTGAACACTAAATATAAATAAGAAGTTATTATTTTCCATTCATTGCACATACATTAACAATGAAAAAAGTGGAAAGAAACTTGAGGCAGTGTCTATCTGATCACTATTTTTCTAAAGCATATCCATGAATAAATTTACAATACAGCTGTCTCACTTCACTTGTTGGTAATACATTCTTAATCACCTCTATGTTTAATAAAATAGTATCATCAACAATATCAGCTTTAACTTCACAATGAAAGAAGACAGTTATTGTGATAAAATTTAGTACACCATTTGTTTTAGCTTTTGTATTAATGTCAATAGCATAGCCAGGATTTTTCCATGGGGAGGTTATTGACCAACACTTTTCTGTGGTGGAGAATTTTTATAATAAGCAGGAGGATAGATGTTGGTGATATTAGCAAATCCACCAGTTATGGCCTATTGAGTATGTTTTATTGTGGCTGCTAGCGAGCTGTGCTGCTTACCTACAGACCTAAACCTTATTGGTGACCTAAAGCTTAGATTTTACCTAATATCTTATTGGTGACCTATCTGTTGGGGGGGGGGGGTTGTAGCCACCCAGTAAACCCTCTTGACTACACCACTGATCATGTTTTTGTGCACCACATTATGATATTTGGGACAATAAAAAATATGAAATCATACTACAGTATAATGCAATATAACCTTTACTACAATACAAAACTGATTTTTTATACTTTTATCACATTTGAAATTTACAGCTAATTTAAAATGTTAAGTTTCAATTAAAATCAACCACAATTAAAATAATCTTGATGACAGTCAATAATAATGTGTGCCCTGACTTAGTTACTTTTATTTTCAGCTCACAATAATCAACCACCAGTTAGGAAACCTTAAAAAGCGTACAGCCTCTCAATGTTGCACATAGTGCTACTGTCTCAAGTATATGCACTTAACTGTATCAGTAAGATTAGAAATGTTGAACATCTCAATTATAAACAGATAAATAAAAATGCACAACTGACTGATTTATTATTGTCATTTTTGTTTCTGTAACAAGTTTGCAAGACCTAATGAAGCAGATAATGACAACATGAATATAACCATAACATAAAATGTGCCTTTGCTAAAAAGACATTGGTTAACTAAAATGAACATTCATATTCTAACAAATTACAGTTTTCAAGACTAAAATACTACATTCAGTCTTTCAAATTAATTCAGGATACACACTGATCTGACAGCTGCTATACAAAATCTACACTTAATAATCTTAATTAAAACGTGTGAAGTGTACTGTACTTACAGATCCCCATTCTGTAAAACGCCAGCGTGCAACATCACATGGACCAATACAAGGCTCATCGCTAGGTGGCCTTGGTAAATGGTTACAAGAAGAGTTGTGAAGAGGTGATGATGATTTGGATGACAAAAACTGTTGTACACACTGAACCGTTAGACTTCTTGTACCTTCTCCGCAATGTGTAGAGCATTCAGACTGGCTGATTACTTGCCATCTGGGAAACAGACATATTTTGCTAAGTGGTGATAACAAGCACTCTGTGATTTGGTTTTGTAAAATAGTGTTTGAGGACACCATTAATAACCAACTGTTACTACTGAAAGCTTGTATTCTATGGTGCTAGTAAGACTGTGAAATATGTTTTCATTAATGCAAATAACATATAATTGCTAGCCTTTGTAATATTTCCAAAATTCATCATACAATATCAATATCTAAAATATCACACACACACACACACACACACAAAACTTAATTTACAACAAGAAATTTTGTAAATAACAAGCTAATGATACTGAACATTAATTTATACATAAATCTGCCGAATTTTTAAAAACGTTACAAAAAATTAATACTTGGATTTTGTTGTCCATGATGTGTCCGTTACTTAACTAAATATAATTAGTTCACTACCAACTTGGAACACAAAGTTTTCGTAATCGGACAATTTTGTGTTCCGAGTTGGTAATGAATTAATTATATTTAAAAAATTAATATTTACAAACACAAGTTCCTTGTTTCCATCCAGATTTAATCACAATAATTTCATACTGAAGGGATTATGAGATTATTTTTCAGTAAAACTTAATCACAATTAGTTTTTATTTAAAAAGTTTAAAACATACAATACTTTCTCTTTACACCTTTCCTGCTGCTCTATATGTGACACAATACAAACTCTCAGCTTGTTGCATACTTTTCTTGTGTATCTAAAAATGTAGGTATTTTGTTTTATAAATTTTAATTACCAATACTGTTTCTATTAATATACTATTCTTGTCATTCACAATAGCTGGTGTAACCAAACTATACAAACACTAAAAGATACAAAAAAAAAGAAGAAATGCCTATAATTAAAGATTCATAAATTTTAATTTACTTTGTCAATTAAAGAGGTTCGAAAAAATGAACTGTGGGAATAGCCCCAATATTTATCAAGATTCTACTGTTCTTGTTTTGTTACAAAATTTTTATAAAGCTTTGCATAAGAGCAAGGAACAGGCAAGTATGTGTCAATTGTTCACAGAGTTTTGCCTTGTATACCATTATTACCAATGGTGTATCTTACTATATACATCAGTTTGAAAAACTCCTAATAACACACAGATTTTTACAGAACTCACTTAAGAACACAGTGGTTGTTGCATGATTGTGTGGGAGACTGGGGCTGTTCCAGACCATTACAGAATTCAGACGATACCTCCTGTCTACTGTCTACTCGAACACATCGAACAAGCCGTTGACTTTCACCTGAAATAATTTTCTGTTTGAATAGAACGTCTGGTGCAATGCATACTGTTTTGACTATTTTACTTAATAAAACTATAATTAATACTTAATTTACTTGATTACACATTGTTAATTAATAATTATACTTAATTATTTCAATAACTATTTTGTTATAATTGAACATTTATTACTCTGTGCACCATTAACTTATATATTGTAAAATACATATCATCACCACACTTTTGAACCTAATTTTAGAAACAATAACATAACAATTAAATGAGACAAGACCTACCAAGGATTCAGAATGGTGTACCAAGTATTAAAATCATTTAAAGAAATAATAATTAAAGAATGAACCTACAAATAAATAATAAAGGTAGTAATGAAAACTAAAACAAGAAAGAAAATATATTATAATGTGATTAACCCAAAGACCCAATAGATTAGGTCAGTGAGCAAACAAGAAACATAGACAATGAAAATGAAAATAAGTGAAGGAATCAACAATAAAATTCAATAAACAGAGAAACAAATGAAGAGACTTGTCTACTAGTGATGTAAGTGATATAGAAAAAGTGATATCAGAAGGAAACTGATAGTCACCAATAATATTATAAAAATAATATTAAAGTAACGAGAAAACAATTACCAAACTATAAATAGTAATTATGAGCATTAGTACAGTTAAATAATGGTGTGAAATGTGTAGAAACTAAACTCAAAGTCATGGTCGTCGGTGGAGTAATGCCAATAGATCTGATGGCTGAGGAGAGGAGGAGGGTCTACAAGACCAAGGAAGATTTGGGGTTTGTAGAAGCAAGAACAGTGGCCAGGGCACACTCCATGCTGAGCTGGCAACTACGATGGGAGCAGGAGAGTCGAGCTAGGTGGACGGCGAGGTTGATTGGGAACCTCCCTGAATGGGTGGACAGAACGCACGGTGAGGTAGATTATTACCTTACTCAATTCGTGACAGAGCATGGTTATTTCTGTGCATACCTGCGAAGGATGGGTAAGATGGAGGATCCATCGTGTGTGTATGGCGACTCAGACTCTGATGACGCTCATCACACTTTCTTCGAGTGTCAACAGTGGGTGCTGGAGAGGTGAGGACTGGAATCTGAGATTGGCCCCATGATGCCTGATAAAATCATAGGCGTCATGCTCAACAGCAAAGAGAACTGGGACATGGTTGTGACCTTCGTGAGGATGGTCCTACGGCAGAAGGAGCCTGAACTGGACCCTCTCATAGGTCGATGATATAGATAAAGCTGTAGGAGCCTAGTAGGCACAATACGAGGTGCCACCCTGAAGCCATATGAATAGTTGTTCCAGGGGGGGTTCCCTGCCTGTAAAGTGGAGGTTTTTTAGTGGGTGCGAGTTCCACACACCGGGAGACCAGTCGGGTGTCTCCTGATAGTGCATAATGCATTTTTCCTCCCCCGCAAAAAAAAAAAAAAAAGAGTCAACCCATTGTTGTATGTAAGAGTGGGGACACATAACATAACTCCAAGTACTTTTCACATATAATAACAAGAATTAATTAATAAAAACGAAAACGTTCTTAAACCATAATCTCTGGTAATGTACTTCAAATAGATGTTATAAGAGTCATACCAGTAACAAGATTAATTACTCAAAGGAAGATTTGTGTTATAATTAGAGTAAATAAACTGACTAAAGTAGACAGAATGGAGCGTACCAACTAACTATTCTAAAAAACATGTAGAAAAACTAATAAGGGAGAAAGAGGTTGATATCAGTATCATCAAAGAGATGTAATATGACTAACATGATGTAAAATGATAATTATTATCATAAAGTTAAACCATAATAATGTAATTTAAATACACTTGTCATGTGCCACCAGATGTAAGATATATTAAGGAATTGACAGCAAAGGGGAATATCCCAATACAAACCAAAGAATTGTAAAACTTAACAATAACTATAATAAGTATGTTTGTCAGAGATGAGGAGTTAAAAACAACTATATAAGTTATAACAAAGATGACTCATGTTACAACCAATAGTGAAGAAACTATGGTTGATTGTAAAGAGTAAAAAACAACAAAAAACAAGGTGTACCAAGAAAAACTGAGGCAACCAGAAGTTGTAATGGTTCCCTCAGAGTAATTGTGACATAATAGCAATTGTTAAAAAAACAACTATTAAATTGTAAAGAGTAAATATTGTTGAGAATGTTATAGACCTGTCAATGCCTAGACAGAGATTATATGTTTTATAAATAATTATGAGTGGAAACAATGTAAAAAGCACTAAACAGGACTTGGAAAGCATCATCTCGATGAGATGAGAGAGCCATGTATTAATTTTAAGTAAAAATAATGTATAAGTTTATTGAAAAATCATAAGTTACAGAAACCATATTTGTTAATACTGAACTAAAGTATTTCATGTGGGGATCCAAATCTTGCGTCTCAGAGAATCCTGAACAATGGTGATAATGAATTGTTAATTGGAGAAAAAAATAAGGGAAATATGTTAATTATAAAGATTTTATATTTTGCCAGCCCTTGGGCGTAAGCCAAATTCTTGTACACTCAAAACCAGGGAAAAGACACGCTGAAGGCATCTGTTTTGCCGAGGTATTCCGAAGGGTCACGAAAATTAATAAAATTGACCAATCAGGAGTCATCATTAAACATTAGATGCCAGTTCAGAAACCGAAGCAGACACATTTGATTACAGTACTTTGACGAGGAAACCATGCTACTCTGGCGAGCAAATTAAAGAAGAACCGGCCAGCTGATTAGGAACGTTATAATACACCTTATGTGTCCTCCGTTAAAGCCCCACTTTGCGGTGCCAATTTATAATATCTCTTGTAAGCCCCAAGTTGCTGGTGCCAATTAATAATAAACCGAAGTCGTACGGTTTACCCGCCACACGTTGGTTGCGTCAATTTATAACGACCTCTCAAGTCGTACTCTATTAATTGGACTCAACCTGCATTATTTTCTAATGTCCAAAATTTCGTATATTTTCCCGCTAACCTTCGCTCTCGTGAACTTACCAATACCCGCCTCAACACCACTTCTTCCTTCTTACCTGATATAAATTAAGCTTTGTTTTCTCAATTTTGGCGCCAAATTGTTTATACTAAAAACAATTAAAAATTTCTCTTCACAATTTCTTTCTTCTTTAAGGAAACAGTATAACTTACCGCGATATCTTAGTTGAATTCGAAATTCGCTCTTGAGCAGCAGTGTTACCAACCTTTATTTTTGGTAAAAAATTTCCACCTGTGCTATATTAAAGAGATCAATACATCAATATTATCAAATGAAACAATAAACAGGTATTAATTCTCAGTACTCGTTTATTGGATAGCGGTTCTGCCTTTTTATCTTTTAATTCAAGAAATTATTATAAAATATAAATTTGTGCTCCAGCTCTGATTGATTTCTAACTCAGCGGTTGGCTATGTTGGGTCGGCTGACCAAACAACATTCATCGTTTGTCGAAATTAATTTTACAATGGTTATTCAGTCAAAGTTCTTTTGATTACAGCAAAAGTTAACAAAATGATTCGAGAAAGTACAAACCTTCACATAAAACTCAATTAAATGTTAGATATTTTCTTTATAATATTATACTCTTAGTATCTAAAGTAAATGTTAGTTCAACTCGTGAATAGAGGTTAAGTTTTTATCTTTCAAAATAAAAATTTTCTATTTCCAAATAGTGTTATTATCCTAATTGAACAGTTTAAAAAAATATAAATTAATTATTAAATGTTATTCAGTGAATGAGTGTCTGAACCAAGTTTAATATTTAGTGCAACAGCGTCACAGTGTAGTGAAATAAGTTTTTTCGATTTTTTGTTAATTAACTCAGTTATACTTTGTACCTGCTCATCTGATATTTTATTTTCATGTAGGGTTTATGGTTGTGGCTTCCTTCTTTTCTTTCTTTCTTCTTTAATTTATTAGTTTATTTTTTTTCTTCTGTATTTCATAAATTTTGTTTAATTTGATCTGGTTAATATGTTCGGCCAATCTTGGTGTTCATTTTAATCCTTTATAATGTTGTTAGTCCATTTAAGTTATACTTTTATTGAATTAATTGGAGCTGCAATTATTTTTCATCTGCTCTCTTCTGAAGCTAATAATGTACTGTTAAAATATTTGTAACGGTTTTTTGGTTCTAGGCTTCAAGCCTACCCTTCTCATTGGTTGAGAAATTTTGTGCCCATTGTTAGACATAGCTTATAATTTTTTCCACAAAATGATCAAATGTTTTCTGATTCAGATAATTTGCTTAATACTATTAATTCAGATAGTATTATTAATACTCATGTTTTTAGCACTATTGAACACCATATCTGTTATAGATTATTTTGAAATCAAACATGACTTGGTTCTATTCAGTATTTGCTGATTTAGTATTTGGACAATTTTGTTTCTTTTTCTTTTTATACTTATTTAGTTTACAATTGTGTTTTTGAACGTTCTTTGTGTTTTTAAAGTTCCCTATTTAAATATATTATGTTTACCTAACCTTTCCCCTCACTTAATGTTGTTATTTTATTACAATTTACAATTATTTCATATTTATTTTAGGCCTACACTGGCCTACAATGGTTGATAGCTATTATAATTTAGTTTTGTCCCTTTTCCTATGTTCTTATTGACTTTGTTTAGTTTATTATACAATTAGAATGAATTTGTGCATATTGTTTTATGACTAGTGGTCCTTTTCAGACAGATATTACCTTTTAAACCTAGGTCTGATAAATTAACATTAAACATTTTAGGATTTTACATATTACTTCCAATACATATTACTATTGCCTTGAGTATTATTTTTATAATTCAACATAACATATCTTATAGCTAAAACATATTCTTGTAAAACATATAACGTTTTCAGTGTTTTATGACACTCCTACTACATTCTACTATTCTTTTATAACATAACTTTAATAACTTGGCATACATCTTTTGATGTCTAATATTCTTTTAGAACATATAACTGTTTAGGTTTTGATTATACCTTTAATCCTATCCGTTATCCTTTCAGGACTATAACTTTTATAACTTAACATCTTATAACTAACATTTCTTTATAACATATAATTAAATATCACTATTGTAATTACGACTCGGAACACTAAGTTTTTTATAAGTAAAATCGTAAAGATTTACCTTACAGCCTAAACCGGCTTTCACCTTTAAAAGGCTTCTTCAGAGGCTGCCGTAGGTAGCGCTGTCCGTCTTGTTGTTGGCGACGGGATAGATTTTTGAAAGATCGTCGCCAACAACAAGACGGACAGCACTACCTACGGCAGCCTCTGAAGAAGCCTTTTAAAGGTGAAAGCCGGTTTAGGCTGTAAGGTTAATCTTTACGATTTTACTTATAAAAAACTTAGTGTTCCGAGTCGTTATTACAATAGTGATATTTAGTTAAGTAACGGACATGTCATGGACAACGAAATCCAAGAATTTAACATATAATTATTATTTTATATTTAAACATGACATCTTATTTTGGTTCAGCAAGATGCATTAATTATTATTCACTATATTGGTTACTATGACCAGGGCCGTATTTAGGCATGTGCAACATGTGCAGGTGCACAGGGCGGCAAAATTTTGAGGGCGGCAAAATGTAGCTGGTTAAAAAAAAATATCGCTTCATATCATTATAAAGCCCGAAGTAGATTAGCGTTCTGGCTCTGGCATTAAAGTAGTATGGTACTATTAGTGCACCACTTCTCTTCGAGATGGCAGCACCTATATTGAAATTACTCTGGCTAGACGCTCGTGGCTCGTACACCTACGCGGATGCAGTAGTGTGCATATTCTTTGGTGTGTATGTTGTTATTAGTTCAGAGTTAAGTTGGCGTTTCATCGTTCCACGTGGTTCCAACTTGTTATTAACTTTCAAAATCAAGGCATTTTATTCGATACGCCGAGTATTTTAACTGTTGACAATGAATTATTCAGTTTTAAATGTTCTACAAAACAGTATTTCTATAGGTTTTTCCGTTAAGATATAATAGCTTAGGGACGGTATGGATGGGCGATCTAGGTTAAGTGGTGCTGCATATCGCAAGAAAGCTGAGGAAAAAAGACAGATGGAGAGTAAAATTTTGCAGAAAATACCTCGACTGGACTCATATTTCAGTGGTGAAAACAAAAGTGAACAGTGTAGGCCTGAAAATTCGGGTGAAATTATAGTGGAAAACAGTAAAGACAATGTGGAAGTAGAAAATCTCGAAGTACAGGAACAAGCTACACTCTCTACAGAAGTGGATTTTGCAGTGTCTATTCCTAGTAATGATCCATTCTATTGGGAAAACACTGACCACACTCGGGATTACTTGATAAAAAATGGTATTAATCAAAACAAAGATGCTGACTTTTCACAGTCCTCGCGGCGATATGCTGATGGAACACAACGGTTTTGCAGCAAGAACTATTCCATAGGATTTTAGTAAATGGGGAAATTATGAACCGTGAATATCTTGTTTATTCTCCCAGCCAAGGATCACTGTTCTGTGCCCCATGCAAATTATTCGGTGGTACATCTCAGTTTGCAACATCTGGTTTCAATGATTGGAGCCATGCTGGCATAAGAATAGCCGAACATGAAAATTCTGCTTCTCACAGAGACTGTTTGTTAAAATTGAAAAGTAGAGGAAATGAGATGAACAGAATTGACAAAGATTGCTCAGCCAGCATGAACATGAAGTTACATATTGGAGAAATGTACTAAAAAGAGTTGTTTCTGTAGTTAAAAAACTAGCTTCTAGGGGTTTAGCATTTCGTGGAGACGAAGAGAAGCTTGGCTCTGTGAAAAATGGAAATTTCATGATGTGTTTGGAATTAATTGCAGAGTACGATTCTTTTCTGGCTGACCATATTGCACGGTTCAGTAATCCTGGAAAAGGATCTACATCATACTTGTCACCAGCAACTTATGGGAAAGTCAGTGAGTGAAAAAATAGGCAATGAAGTTATTTCTTCTAAATATTTTTCAGTCATAGTAGATTCTATGCCAGATTTATCTCATAATGACCAGTTAAGTGTAGTTGTTAGATATGTAACTGATTGTGGGCTCTCAGTTGAAAGATTTCTGTGTTTTATGAAAATACAGGCCATACTGGAGAAAAGCTTTTTGAAGCACTAATGAATTCTTTAGAACAACATGGTCTGAAAGTTGATAACTGTAGAGGTCAATCATATGACAATGTGGCCAACATGTCTGGAATATATTCTGGCTTGCAAGCAAGACTCAAGGAAAGAAATCCTCTTGTTTTCTTCATTCCATGTGCAGCTCACTCATTGAATCTAGTTGGTTCACAAGCAGTGAAATGCTGTATTGCTGCAGTACGGTTTTTTGAGTTATTGCAAAGTTTATATAATTACTTCGCAGATTCTACAGGGAGATGGAATATTCTGGAAAGATTTTTTGATTCTGTAACCATGACATTGAAATCACTGTCAACAACTCGATGGTGTGCACGTGAGGATGCTTGCAAGAGCTTGGATGCAGATTGGAAAGCAGTGGTTTCTGCATTAAGAACTATTTCAGAAAATGAAACGGGTAAAGGTAGATGTCAAGCTGAGGGTCTTCTTAGGAAATTAAATAGCATTGAGGTAGCATTCATGACATCAGTGTGGGGTTCTATTCTTCAACAATTTGGCAAAGTCATGAAAAAATTGCAGGCTCAGGAAATGGACATTTCCACTGTTATTGAAATGTACGACTCTCTTACAGTGTATTTAACTGAGCTTCAGACCTGTTTCCCCAATCACAGAGATTCAGCTGAAAAGGAACTTAATCACATCAGGAGTCTGGAATCAGTTCCTTCTTCTTCAGCTGTTGAGATTTCAGACCAAAACGTCAAATTAAACGTAGGCAATTTTTTGATGAATCATCTGAATCAGAAGCGGAACCAGAAAGTCCTGAAGAAGAACTAGGATCAGGTGAATCAGATGACTTGGAACATGACAAGATCTGGAGACGAATGGAAATTTCATATTCCAAGATCATACAAACTCTCCAGACTGAGTTACAGAAGAGAGTTAATGTCTACAAAGAATATAATTTAATATTTTCATTTCTCTCAAATATCACCAAACTAGAAGCTCCTCAAATTTATGATGCTGCAGAGAAACTTCGAGCCATTTATGATTCCGACATAGAAAGCAGCTTTGGTGAAGAATGCATCCATTTGAAAAGCTATCTGTTATCTATGAAGACAGAAGATGGTAACAAATTATCGTCTCTTCCATTTCTCTGCAGAATGTTGGCTTCGAAGAAAATTAGTGATGTCTACCCAAATGTGTACACTGCACTCAAGATCTACAACTGTACTCCAGCAACAAACTGTTCTGCTGAAAGGACATTTTCAGTTTTAAAACGAATCAAGAACTATCTACGGACAGCACAGAATCAAGAACGAGTGGTCAGTCTTGGAGTGCTCGCCATAGAATCAGACATCACTGTCAGTCTGGATTTTGAGGAAGTGATAAATGCATTTGCAAATGCAAAAGTCAGAAGAAAGTCATTTCTCTAAGTTCGGTAAGTTTCACAAAATGGTTAGTATCAAATTGCAGTGTTTCTACCATATACGTTTGACTGACCAAACTGGATGTTTCAGTGATATTTTTAATTGAGGTTATTAAACTGTAGTGATTATTTTCTATGTGTTTACCATATATCGTCTTCAGAATAATGTATAAATGTTTAACTTGCACCTTCGTTTCATATATTGTGTATTCAGTTAAGTTTAAATACTGTCTATAATACAGTTCAAAATTGAAGTAAGTAATTAAACAATTTATTGTCCATAGTCTGTAAACGAATAGCGACACTGAAGTTTAGCTCAGGGAATAGGGGGCGTAAAATTAATGACTGCACAGGGGCGTTATACATCCAAAATACGGGCCTGACTATGACCATCACTAATTGACATTTAATGTTGCTCACTTATTGTTTTTCACTCACTCCCTACCTACTTCATGCACTCTTGGTTCTGTTTTGTTTTATGTTGTGATTATTATACTATCACTATCACTGTTTACTCTTTATACACTTGTGTATTAATGTTTGTGTTTACTGTTCATTTTATTCACCATATGACTCATTAATATTCACTCTACCTTTACATCTTACTTATTCTTATATTAAATTACATCATATCTTAATTGTGGTTTTGTACCTTCAAGTTTAATCATTTATTTCTTAGTTACTATTAATTGTATGACATGTTTATCACAACGTTATCTATATTTATTTGGTCACTCGGCCAATCACTTGGGTGGGGTCATTGTCATCGTCTTGTCTAAGTTAATGGTCATTACAGTGCTATATACTAAAAATTGTCATTATGCTCATTTTATCCCTTCTTAGCTGTATTCTTCCATTTGTTTAATAAGGTACTCACTTCTTTTTAATGGGGCTGCTTTTTGTAATGTAATAACGTTAACCTAAAAAAGTGAAAGTGGGGTTATACCGTTTGTATACAAAGTCGATTTGATTTTTTTCAACTGAACTTAACAGAGTATGTGCGCATAGGCAGTGTATTTATTATTAATAAAAGTTAATAGTGCCAATAAAGGAAAAAAGGCACTGAACGCAAGTATAGTGACAATTATTAAAATACTTAGAATAATTATGACCTTTTTTCGATAAAAAATATTATCAGTTACCATTACTGACTTTATGTCACTTGAACATAACAAGGCTTGGGACCTTATTTAAAATGAATAATCTTAATAATCATTTTAGAAAAAAAGAGATAAATGACTTTACTTATATCAAGTGTTAACTGTTTTAATAAATAACAGTATTTATAATGAATGAGACATTGGTATATGGACAATAAGAATCCAGTGAATATAACCATAGCAATTAAACGATTTTAAATGAAAAGAGTTAACAATAGTCGAGCATAATTTTAATAATTGACATGAGGAACATGACTAGATATGATGTATCAGTTAATTAATGACAAACTTTAAAAAACTCTGAACATTAGTACTCTAATTAATTTGTTTAGTTTCACTTTGTATTTGTTAAAAATATTGAATACTGTATAACCATACTAAGTGGAAATGTCCATTTACCTGATTTCATGTTATCCAATCTGATGAATCGGAGAATTGTTTTATGAACGGTTTTATGAATTTATAAACCGTACATTACGAGTTATTAGTAATTTAAAGTAAAATGATTATTATTCAGAACCGCCAGGCCTAACCTCCAATATTGGTGTCAAATGTCCGTTGACAATTTTATGTTAGTAATTAAGATTTGTTCTTCGTATTGTTTAAATTAGCAGCCATCCTTACTATTTCTTAAACAACATTGTTTAAGACCTGAAGATGTCAGTAATGACGAAAAGCTTAGTCGAACAATAAAAAATATAGCAGTTAGCAAATTCATAAAAGAAATAATTAAGATTTGTTTTGTTATGTAATCACTCTCCTGCTACTTAATTATGATAGTAGAGTTCATCTTCCCATTATGTATTTTGTAGACTAGAAGAACTTACACATTTTTAAATGAAATAAGTTAACCAAACAACCACATTGAAGGGTGATTATGAATATCAGATTAGCAACCCTGAGAATACAAAAGAGAGTTTCATAAAATCAACCAATATTGTAAAAGTGAAATGTTATCAATTACACATTATTCAAAGTAATTTCATAAATTTTATTGAAGAATAAACCATAATATTAACAGATAAAAGGAGTTGACAAAATTTATTTTACTAGACTAGACAATTTCAGGTTAGAGACAGCTCGCAATAGTTGGCAACACTCTTGGCAGTAATTGAGACGATTTGAACAGTTTCAAAATGTAAATTGTTATCTCAAATCAGTCTTGCCCACAGAAATTCACTTCAAGTAAGTACGTCGATAATCATACACAATTTAATTTTCAGTGAGACGTCAACCTAACCGATTCGTCTCGCCAACTGAAGAACGTCGAAAGATACAAACCACAAGGGAACATTTTTTAATAATTAAAAATAATAATAATTAATCGAACTTTTGAAAATTTTAAATAAATCTTGTGTGGCAGTATAACCCACACATACTACTTCTACTACAAAGTGGCACCAACAACTTGGGGCTTTAAAATAGACAAAAATTACATAAAACAAATAGAGGAATGAGAGTTACATACCTATTCGTCATACTACAATATAAAGAACAAATTTGAATTTTTTTTTTTAGAATTGTATGTTAGTTCCCTTCTTGGGAACTGTCATGAAGACTGAACATAAAATTCAGATCATGTGAAACTGCGTATAGAATTCTAAGCAAGGGTTTATGCAGTTTTTAATTGATTTTACTTGACAAAAGTGTTAAGTGGTAACAGTTTAATTGAAAACTAATTGTAATTTAAAACTATTTTTTTATTGGGTACTTTGAATCAATCTTAACATGTATGATAAGATTGTTTATATTGGTATTATCACAGGCTTTCCATACACCCTGGTTTTGGTGATACGATCACAACGTCTGAGTTTCTTTCTAATGGCTCATTTCTCTACTGACCACATTGGTTGTTTTTCTATCACTGTTTAATGCTCTGTTAGTATCATATTAGCTCTCTGTAACAGTGTTATGAATTTAAAGTAGTCATAGTGAGAAAAACAAGGATAAGCTTAAACTAGGTGAATTTAAAATAGGCACGAGTGAAAGCCTTATAACGAAAGCGCTTAAAACTCACTCCAAAAATTTTGTGTGTGTTTCCTGTACAGGTATAGTTTAACGACATTAAAAGAAAAACATTCTGGAGCAAAAGTATGATAAGTATTTTTAAAAATGACCCTTTATAATGTCACTACATTATTAATGTTCTGCTCAAGATCACACTACAATCTAAGCACTTTTGGCATGCCTGCATATTTAAGTTTTGTTTGTATGCTAGTCTTGTGCGTGAATCTGCTCCCTCTCTCTCTCTCTCTCTCTCTCTCTCTCTCTCTCTCTCTCTCTCTCTCTCTCTCTCTCTCTCTCTCTCTCTCTCTCTCTCTCTCTCTCTCTCTCTCTCTCACACACACACACACACACACACACACACACACACACACACACACACACACACACACACAGATCTTTGTTAATGTGTCCTTCACTCTCACAAGGTCATTGCATGGAAAACTGATATAAAATAAATCGTAATTCTGGACCTGCCCCAAAAAAGCCCCATTATACTTTTTAGTAAAAACACAGTTTATAAATATAGTCTTAATAATATTTTTGTACCTCAAAAGATATAATTCTGTGAAACATATATCAGTTTTTTGTGCTGAATATGTAATGTTCCATTACAATATATGAAAAACAGGGAGAACACCATAATTTTCTAGTTTACTAGCTCACTTGCAAGTTGTGTACTTCAGTTGTTCATCTGTTACCTCTAAGCTGCAATATTCGTAACTTCTCAAATAATGAATATCATATATACAAGAATTAAAATAAAAAGACATTACAGCGTAGTAATATAATCTCCCATAATATAATAATCTCCCACACACACAAAACAAGATTATTGTATAATTACCGTTGCAAACTTTGTTGCATGTACTCCAGGAGTCTGTGAGTTCCCATACATAATGTGCCAAAGAGCTCTTCTGCACTGTGTACTGATACACTACATCAGGAGGATACAAGTTACCTACTGATAGTATCTGGAAATTATACAGAAATTATGTTAACAAACATTTGACAATTTTATTGGCTATTGTGTATCCACAGTTTGTATACAGGAGTGAATGAATTATTTGGATTAATCAATAGCTGGATTTTTCTGGATATATGGAGTTTTTGACATAATTGAAGGGCAACATTATGAGGCGTTATTTCTGAGAAATTTTCATACATATACTATACATGTACACAGAAATAGAAACATTATAGTTATTATATAATAATACTTATGTAAAATTACATATATCAATTACAGAAAAATAGATAAAACAAACATTGTAGGCCTACTTTATGACAAAATGGACTAATTTCTGTCATTTTTTTATGCTGCCCATGGTTAAAAACATGTTTACAGTGTTGTGATAGTTTATCACTTACATATCGATACTGGAAAACTCAAACATGGAAAGAGACTGTCTCCCTTTGGACTGAACATAAGGCTGAATTCTTAGTAGAAGCTCTGAGAGAAAAGAAAGATAATCTAATCTATAAATTATCTAGAAAATGAAGAACTCAAACAAAAAGAATTAAAGAAAATACAACAAATAGCAAAAAATAATAATTACAACCCTAAAATAATTAATAGAATAGTTAAGAAAATAGAGGAAAATAAAGAAATAGAAAATAACAAAAAAGAAAAAACAAATGAAGAAAAGAAATATAAAGGAGCAATAACATACATAGGATATCAAACAAAAATGTTACAAAAATGTTTCGAAAAATATGAAATACAGATAGGAATAAAGAAAACGAAAAATGTATTCGAATATATAAAAAATGATAAAACAGAAGAAATTCCATTAACAGAAAAAAGCGGCGTATACAAATTAAAATGTGGGGAATGTAATAAGATATATCTGGGAGAAACTGGAAGAAAATTTAAAATTAGAATGAATGAACACGCAAAAGGAGAAGGGGTTAGAGTAACGAACTCACTATATGCAAGACATTTCAACGAATCAGGCCATAAATTCAGAAATCCCAATGAAAATATGGAAATAATCAAAATAGAAAACAATCCGCAAAAAAGAAAATTAATAGAAGAACTAGAAATACTTAAAGTTAAAAAAGAAGATAAAAATAAATTAATGAATATAAAAGTAGATTTTACAAATGAAGAAATATTTTATTATATATTAAACAATAAACAAAAATAAATTAAAATAATAAGAATAACACACTAAAAAATTACGAAATGTAAAAGGTTACAAAAAAATTATAAGTCAAGAATGAAGAAATTAACGGGAGATTCTTAAAACAATTTGATGGACGTTAGAAAAATGCCTAACGGAAAAAGGTAGACAAAGTTCCCGTGAAGAGCGGTAGCAGCTGAACCAATAGGAGGGGCGATGACATAAGGGGAGGGGCCTAAAGTATAAAAGCTCACAACATACAGTTGATAGACGTTGTTTAAGACCTGAAGATGTCAGTAATGACGAAAAGCTTAGTCGAACAATAAAAAATTATAGCAGTTAGCAAATTCATAAAAGAAATAGTAAGGATGGCTGCTAATTTAAAGAATACGAAGAATAAAACATGCGAATTGCAAGCAGATAAATATAAAAATGTAAGGGAATTTTTTAAGTATTTAAAAATTAAAGCAAAATTGAAAAAAACGCTAGGGAAAATTTGGTTTAATAAACAGTGTTTAATTAATAAAATAACTCCAAAATACGCAAAAATTAAAATTAATAACAAAAGCAAAGTAGCAAACCAAGTGAAAAACATGGCGGAAAAAATATGGATAAAACTTGAAATTAAGAACTTATACAGTAAAATAAATAAATATAACAAAGAAATGTATCAATTACATCAAAAATTATATACAAGTTACAATTATATAGAAATAGAAGAAATGAGAAAAGAGTTTGGTGAAAAATACATAGAAAAGAAAATAAGAAAAATGGAAGAGAGATTAAATAAGAAACTCAAGGAATTAATAGAAGGAACAAGAAATAAAAATAAAGAAAAAGATAAAGAAATAAAATTTGCTGAAAAAGTATTAAATTTAACAGAAACAAAGTTTACAGAAAATGAACATAAATTATTAGGGAAAAGTTTAAAATATGCAACAAAAACAAACATAGATAAAGAAAATACAATAATAGAATGTGAAGAAATAATCGATAAAATAAAAAATGAAGAAACTAAAAAACAATTAAGAAGTGAAGTAAAAGAAATAGTAGAAAAAATATGTAAGAAAAACAAAAATGTAAGAAATAAAAACGAAACACAAATAAAAAGAAATATAAGAGAATTAAAAAAGAAAATCACGGAGAACAATTTGATAGTTATAAAAGCCGATAAAGGTAACACAGCAGTGGTAATGAACAAAAGAGATTATATCGAAAAAGCAGAACAATTTATACAAAAAGGACCATATAAAGAAATAAAATATGATTACACAAGTAAATTTCAAGCACAAACAAAGAAATTGATAAAAAAGACAACATATCTAACAGAATGGCAAAAGAAACAAAAAATAGAACATAATCCTGAAGCTCCAAAATTTAGATGTCAAATTAAGTTACATAAAAAAAAAATGCCATTAAGACCTATAGTATCATTTATAAATTCGCCAACATACAAAATATCAAAAGAAATAAGTAAAAGAATCAAAATGGCATATGAAAAAGAAGAAATCCACAGCATAGAAAATAGTAAAAAGGTAATAGAAAGATTAAAAGAAATTACCATAACAAATAAGACAAAATTAATGTCATTAGATATAAAAGATATGTACACCAACATACCAATAGCAAAAACAGTAGAAATAATAAAGAAAAACAAATTAAGTAATGTAGAATGGAAAAACGAAATAATAGAAGGATTAGAATTATGCCTAAGCCAGAACTACTTCAGATTTAATAACAAATTTTACATACAAGAAAATGGATTACCAATGGGATCACCGCTTTCACCATTAATGGCAGAGATATTCATGAATAGCTTTGAAATCAAAATTTTAAAAGATATAGATAAAGAAAGAAGAATTAAAAAATGGATCAGGTATGTAGATGACATACTAATAGTTTGGGAAGGTGAAGTAAATGAATTTAAAAAATTTACGGAACAACTAAATAACATAGAAAAAACAATAAAATTTCAAGAAGAAATTGGAGGATTAGAAATTAATTTCCTGGATATCAATATAAAAATTGAAGATAACAAACTTAAATTCGATATATATAGGAAAGAAACATACTCAGATTTAATAATTCCACAAGAATCATATCATCCAGTCAATTATAAAATGGCAGCATTAAATTCATTTTGCTATAGAGCTATAAATTATCTAGAAAATGAAGAACTCAAACAAAAAGAATTAAAGAAAATACAACAAATAGCAAAAAATAATAATTACAACCCTAAAATAATTAATAGAATAGTTAAGAAAATAGAGGAAAATAAAGAAATAGAAAATAACAAAAAAGAAAAAACAAATGAAGAAAAGAAATATAAAGGAGCAATAACATACATAGGATATCAAACAAAAATGTTTCGAAAAATATGAAATACAGATAGGAATAAAGAAAACGAAAAATGTATTCGAATATATAAAAAATGATAAAACAGAAGAAATTCCATTAACAGAAAAAAGCGGCGTATACAAATTAAAATGAGGGGAATGTAATAAGATATATCTGGGAGAAACTGGAAGAAAATTTAAAATTAGAATGAATGAACACGCAAAAGGAGAAGGGGTTAGAGTAACGAACTCACTATATGCAAGACATTTCAACGAATCAGGCCATAAATTCATAAATCCCAATGAAAATATGGAAATAATCAAAATAGAAAACAATCCGCAAAAAAGAAAATTAATAGAAGAACTAGAAATACTTAAAGTTAAAAAAGAAGATAAAAATAAATTAATGAATATAAAAGTAGATTTTACAAATGAAGAAATATTTTATTATATATTAAACAATAAACAAAAATAAATTAAAATAATATGAATAACACACTAAAAAATTACGAAATGTAAAAGGTTACAAAAAAATTATAAGTCAAGAATGAAGAAATTAACGGGAGATTCTTAAAACAATTTGACGGACGTTAGAAAAATGCCTAACGGAAAAAGGTAGACAAAGTTCCCGTGAAGAGCGGTAGCAGCTGAACCAATAGGAGGGGCGATGACATAAGGGGAGGGGCCTAAAGTATAAAAGCTTACAACGTACAGTTGATAGACGTTGTTTAAGACCTGAAGATGTCAGTAATGACGAAAAGCTTAGTCGAACAATAAAAAATTATAGCAGTTAGCAAATTCATAAAAGAAATAGAAAAGAAAGAAGTACACTGAAGAAACATAATTTGATTTTTGTAGAGCACTGCAAAAACACTTTTAAATTTGTTAGAAGATTATAATATGCTATCACTTAGGCTTGGACATTGACAAAATGTCTTATACTTCAGTTGCAAATATTAATAGCTCAAATAGAATTAACTTTAATGAAATTGTAAAAAAAAACTGTCAGAAAAATATTTTTACGTGTTATAGTACGAAGTATTTCTTATTAGTTTTGTAGGGCATACTTTGCATAATAAATATGAGTAAAACAGTTGTAACTGTATTTGTCTGGTGTTTCGAATTAACCTTACTAGCTAAAACTAAAGTAACCTAATACAAGAAGATTATTATAACCCATGATGATGCTGAAAGAAAAAATAAGTACTTGAATTCATATTATAATGCATATTACTTTTGATTATATGTTTGTATACCATGTTGAAAAACATGATTCTTTAAAAAGAATTTTGTCATTCTTCTCTGTATCAGATTAACAGACATGGTTAAAATTCCTTAAATTTATATTAGTTTATTTTAATTTATCCTGAGGCAGTTTCAGCTAAAAAAAAGGCCCACTGGTAAAACTATTTTTCAGAAGGGCTGGCCAACTATAGAAATTACCAAAAGCCCTGGTGTTTAAAATATTAAATTTAACTTTCTCTTTCTAGCTTCCCTCGTATAATATAAAATTTTAAAAATAAAGTAGTACCTCAACTATGAGATCCTTAGTGAGTGGTCTAGAACAGTTAATTCTCTCCACAACAGCATCAGACCCGCTGTATTCCAGTGTAGTGCCTCCATATAATAACTGTTTATTAAACATGCTGACTATGAAGTTGCCATTAAGGATATACTTCTCTGTTTCACTGTCTACCAGAGCTAAACAAGAATGTTCATCTTAGAAGACGCACGTGTAACATCTAATTATGAATGGGATTTTTGAATATTGATACTTTCAAGTAGCAATAATTATTAAATAATTTTTAATAAATATAATTATTTCACTACAACTCAGAACACAAAACTTTTTATGGGTAAAAACGTAAAAGCTTTTCCTTACAACCTGAACCAGTTTTCACTTTTAAAAAGCTTCTTTAGAGGCTGTCGCTGGTAGCACTGTCTGACTTGTTGTTGGCGACGAAATCGATTTTTGAAAGATTGATGTTGTGTGTGTGAGGTGTGATATGTTCGAATAATGTGTGTGATTTGATTTGCGTCTGTTCGTTTAGGATGTCGTTTTTATTTGTTTTTGTGTGTTTGTATATTTCCAATTGTTCTAGAGTGTCTAGTTTTCGGCCTTTTGTGTGTACGTGTAGAATGTTCATGTTATTGTCGATGTTTTTGTATGTGTGGTTTGCTTCAATGAGGTGGTTTGCAAAGGTGGACTCTGTAGTGGAGTGGAGTGCCTTTGTGTGTTCAATGTATCTTTGTTTGAAGCTACGTCCTGTCTAGCGTATATAGAATTTGTTGCAATCTGAGCAATTTAGTTTGTAAACACCAGGAAGATCGAATTTGTTTTGTACTTTGTGTGTGTGTTTTGATAGTTTGTGTTCTGTTTTTTTAGTAGTTTTATAAGCGATTTTGTATCCTGCTTTTTTGAATTTGTGGGCTATTTTTTCAGTTTGTTTGTTGATGTATGTTAGTGTTATGAATTTGTTGTTTTCTGTCTTTGTCTGTTGTTTGTTTTGTGTTTTGTGTAGGAGTTTATTGACTATTGTTCTGTCGTATCCATTGGATTCTTCTAGATATTTTATCGTGTTTAGTTCGTCTTTGTAGTCTTTTTCATTTAGGGGGATGTTGTTAAGTCTATGTATCATGGTTCTGAAGGCCGCTAGTTTGTGTTGTATTGGGTGATTGGAGGAGTTGTGTATTAGTGTGTCAGTTGTAGTCGGTTTTCTGTATATACTGAATTTGTGCCTGTGTTCAAGTTTTGTGATGGAGAGGTCTAAGAAGTTTATGCTATTGTTGTGTTCGTATTCGGCAGTAAAGGTTATGTTTTTATGTATTTTGGTTATGTGCGTTAGTAATTGTTCACATTGTCTTTTGTTACCCCTGTATAGTATTAGAATGTCATCAACGTATGCCAATATAGTATTTTATGTGAGTGTCTGTCATTGTTTGTGAGGATTTTTGTTTTTTCTAAGTGTTGGAGGAAGACTTCTGCTAGGATGCTGGATATGGGTGAGCCCATGGGTAGACCATCATTCTGTGTGTAGAATTTATTGTTATATGTAAAGTAGTTTTGTTTTGTGATAGTGTAGGATGTTGATTGTTTCAGAGATGGGGATGTTTGTGTACAGGTTTTTAATGTCAAAGGAGGCTAATGTGGCATTATGGGGATGTGTATGTCTTTTATTTTTGTTACTAGGTCTGTGTTGTTTTTTACTGCAATATTGTTGTCTAGTTGTGTGTGTTGTGTGATAATTTTGTCTAGATGTTTTGCGAGTTTGTATGCAGGGGTATTGCGGTAATTGATGATGGGGTGGATCGGAATTTCTTCTTTATGGATTTTGGGAAGCGCTTGGAGGGTAGGGGCTGATGGTCAGATTTGTCTCATGTAGGCCTTTTGTTTGTTAAGAAACGGACACGTCATGGAAAACGAAATCCAAGAATTTTTAATAATTATTTAATAATATTAAATAATAATTATTTGACTAGCCATTTTAATTCATTACTATGAAAAGTTTTAATCACCAATAAACAGACGGTTATAAAACCAATCCACACTTACTAGCCAGAATTAGGTTGCAGCTTTGCTGCAGATCATCTGGAAAGACTATTAATATAATTTTTCATGATAACAGATGTGTTAATATTTCAACAAAACCAGAGTGAACAAAGAAGCAATTTTGGAAACAAACTGGCTATGGCAAATTTATGTAGTATATTCAAACATCATGTAGTCTTTCTTTCTTCTTTCTTATTTACCATGTAAATACAAAATTTTGTATAAAGAGAAAAAAAGTTTATAATCACTTTTCATTAGAATTAGATAAAATTTATTTTATGTATACTGTTTTTAACCATATTATTTTTAACAATCACTAAGACTTTTGTGACCATTATATGTCATCAAAATTTCTTTGATATTAATCTCCAATCATCAATTTACTTTACACCTAATTTTTCTTTTTGTCACAAATCATGTACATTTCCTTTGTAGTCTATAACCATCTGCAAATGGTTATTTGTATTTTCTCAATTCATTACATAACTGAAAATGATTTGTGTAGTATCTTTTGCATCCTGATAAGTTTGAGGGTAAGCCAATGTTGTTGGAGTTTGTTTTCTGGACTACTGTTGTCATGCACATTACTACTTTGAAGAGTTGCTACACCAGATCCATAACTCTGCGATGAAAGTAACCATGTGCTTCCATTAGCATCAATGAAGAACAGCGTTTAATGATTTTTGTGGTCTGTCAAGAGTTGAATCGAGAGACAGTGTTTTATAATAACATAGTATCTATAAGTAAGCTGGTTTAAATTTAAATCCAGGGAACAATAACAAAACAACATAAGTGAATATATGATGTGACTGTTAAACAGACAAGACACTATTCACAAAATGACAAACTGTTTGAAAAATTAGCCATGGTTATGACTATGAAGTTATCCTCATTAGACTTGTCATTCAGTAAAGTTTATTCAAGACAGATCCCAAAACAACTCAATGTGTAACATAAGCAAAGGTGATTCATCATCATCCCTCAATATTTGAGTTACTAAGGTGATGACAGAATCATTACTGATGAGGAAACATGGATCCACCATTACAAACCAGACAAAACACAACAGCACATAGAATGGAAATATCCACAATCATTTCACAAAAAAAAAATTCAGAAGGCAATCGTCAGCAGAATAATTGATAGTAAATTGTTTTGAGGAATCATAAAACATACTATTCTTTGGGAGTGAGGTTTTACATTAGAGTAAGATGCTTATTGGCAGTCAAAAAACTGCAATTCAAAACAAACATTGATGGCTATTACGAAAGAAATTGTATTGTTATATCACAAAGCTCATCCATATGAGAAAACTGACACCACTGAAACTTTCAAAAAAAAGATGGCAAACATACTTTGTGAAACTGATGATAAAGAATACTTTATTTATTAGTATATAAATAAATATATATATAATATATATATAAATGTTCATTTATATATTAAATGAACATTTAATAATACTAAATAAATTAAATACATACAATGATAATGTGAAGTTTACATTTGAAGAAGAAGTTAATAGAAAAATCAATTTATTGGACATTGATATTCAAATTGGAAATGATAACGAAATAATTACTAATGTATATAGAAAGGAAACAAATAATAATACAACAATACACAAGAATTCATCACATCCTTGGATACACAAGATAAATACATATAATAATATGATTAATAGAGCATACAAATACATAAATAACGAAGAGAAATTATATCAAGAACTGAACATCATAAAAGAAATAGCAATAGAAAATGGATATGACAGTAAATTTATAAACAAATTAAATAAAAAGTACAAGGAAAAACAATATTAAACAATAGAACAACATTAAGCAGTATAAATACAGGCAGAAAAGTAGAAAATATAACATACCTAACTTACAAATACACATATTGAGATCTCCAATACATTATAAAGAATACAAAATTGGATAAACATAAATATAAATATGCATACAAACCAAATAAAAGTATGTACAACATAATAATAAGTAGAAAAGACTATGATATATACAAATTAAGTGGAATATACAAAATAAAGTGTAATGATTGTGACTACATATACATCGGTAGAACATATAGAAATTTCAAACAGAGATTTATGGAACATATCAGAGCCTTTAATAATAATAAAATGGGAATCTCTAATATAGCAGACCACCTTATTGATATGAATCATAGTATAATAGATATAAACAACAATATGGAAATAATAGAAGTAAATAATAATAAAAATGACATTATACAGTTAGAAAAATTATATATATACCTACATAAAAAATATAACAAATTGATGAATCAGCAGACTATATTCGAAAATGATCAAATATTTCATTATATGACTTGCTTGGTTTCACCAAATAATGATGGCAGTGGAAGATTCAATATGAACTGAAGTGAAATATAATGAACACAAATAACAACATTTTATAGTGTAAACTGATGATGAAATTATAATAATTTCGAAAAGGCCTTATTTATAAAAATAAAAAAATTTACTGATTTTGGTGGTTATATATTATAACTTTATTTATAGTTATAAATGAACTGTACAGTTGACTCAAATAATAGGAATATCATTGTTCACAATGCTAACAACACATCATTCTTAAATAAGAATAAATTGTTGTTTTAACATAATTACATGTATAAAAATATAAACATTATCTGTTTGGAAAAGTGCTTACAATGGACTACAAAACAGAAAACACATACCTAGGTAATTGTCATCTCTGTTTGAACCTCCATAACCAAACTGTCTCACATCAAGGTTTGATGATCCAGCGGGAACGCGAAGCAGTCTTGTGTAGCCATACTGAGAAGTATTGTACTGTCCTGATACCTGCTGACAGCTAGAATTGTTCCCACCGCATTGGCCACAATAATCTAAAATTCAGTAACTATTGTTACAGCACAGTTAAGTGAAACTTTTAACGTCATATACTGTGAAACAGTAAGGAATAGTGAAGAAGTTACATGCTATGTTAAAATAGTTTACTGTAGATTAACAATTCTTTCACAAAAAAAAAGTCTGTAATTACAATAATTTTATATATGTGCGAAAATGTGAAGAAGCCATGAGCTGTGTGTACCTCATTATAAATAATTTCATAAAATCATAGAACACAATAATGCTATAATTCCATATTTCTCATGATTCCCATTGGTTCACAGTATATTTTTATTTAATTTTATAATAGTTGAATGAATTATTTTTCAGTCAACTTTAAAAATAAAAACAAATTCAAGCAAAACAAAAGAAAGAAAACAGGAAAGGAAGAGAAACAAAGGGAGGAAGGGAGGAGGAAGATAAAAACATAAGAAAATAAAAGACAAAAGCTCGCAGAAAAATGGAAAACTCAAGTAAACAAATTGTCAATATATGTTGGTATATTTATATAAGAAGAAGAAGAAGAGAAAATAAAGGACAAAAACTAGCAGAGAAAATAGAAACTAGAGTAAACAAATTATAAATATGTTGGTATTTTATGTAATTTATGTATAAACAAAATTATGTAATTATATACAAACATTGTGATATGTTTACATACAAACAGCAGACTCATCCAAAGTACTTACACAAGAGTACTTATCTGAGAACCTTACATCAAATAGGACGAAGGTATAGGATTGAATAGAAAAAAACTTATGTAAGACCTCAAAAGTAGGGATATATTTTTGTATTTTTTGGATAAAGATATGATTTTAACAAATTACAAGGGCACACTAATCACTTTTCACGGAACACCTTAACTCAGATGTTTCTTTTTGGTCTAGACTGATCCAAATTTCCAAGCTTCACTACAGATTAATGTCAATATTTTCTGTGATATTACATAATGCACTGAGCCTGAGCCAACTTTCATGTGCTTATAAACTTCTTCCTAGCTCAAGTAAATGCTGGCTGGCTCCAGTTCAGGCAATATTTATTAACACTTTTACACAAAAATAGTGTTCTAAAGTCAGAAAAGTGCATTATATAGAAAATGATACACAGAGACATGATGAACAATAAACCAAGCATTTCTATGTGCTTGAAAAATATTGTGTACAAAATAAATCACAGATTTGTAAATAAACTATTTAAAAAGCAAAGAGTGTGCCCAAAATAATTTGCAGAAAGCCAGTTCTGCTCAGACACAGTTTAATAGCAAGGAACTTTTTAATTAGGGTTAGAGTCTGTTAAAGTAAACCACCAAATATTAGGTAAATCAAAGTAGTACACCAACTGTTAATAAATAATCCTGAATCTGATCTTGGTTTAATTTTACCAAGCCAAAACAGAACCAAAATAACTAATTTTATGTTAAAAGACGTATATAACTTTGAAACTATTCTGTATTTTGCCAATTTTAACTGCAATATTTTGGACCCAAAGCTGTCTTCCTATACCTTATTTTAATTAAATTTTTGGGGAAAAATTTCTCCCCCACTCCCAGTAAAGCTTTTCCGTACCAGGCATCCCCAAACTAGGAGCCTGGTTTGGGGATGCCAATGCAATTCATTATAATATCTCATATTTCAATTCACATACATATTTGAAAGACACAGGAGTAGTCTGATCAAACTTACAATTTTTTTTTTTAATGAGAACGTTTTAAAAGTTTATTAATCATAATATTTATTTATAAACTCATGTAGAAGCAGCTACTTTGATTATTAACTTTGTCAGTCTGCATGGAGAATGATTATTTTCCCCTTTAATATTAAGTATAGTCAGAGACAAAACATGACGTCCTCCCCTCACTCCACCGCCTGAAGGCAGCTCGCTCGATCGCTTCCAGGAACTGAGGATGTCATGTTTTGTCTGCAACTGTAAAACTGGTTTTAAATAAATTTAATGATTTCTAAAATACACACATTTTTTGAAGTATATTGAAATTATCAGTGGTATATCAGCAATTTTACTTTACATGAAAATACATTTTTTTCTTTAGTTTACGGGAAATTAGATTTTAATAAAAATATTCAAGAATAAATTTTCTGCACAACCCATATGTTGTGCAGATCATAGTTCTCAGACACGGGAAATATATGGCAGTGATATGTAATTTTTTGCATTGTTTTGAGTTTCATCATCTTTCCCTGTGTCCTTCATTGTTTGTTTGTCAAGCAAAACCACAAGTTCTTTAACCATGTCACAACTTCATGATGACCACCAAACTCAGAAATATATGAAATAACTTTCTTGGATAAAGCTATTAGGATTAATTTGATAATTAGGTAAACATTTGGTAACTGCTTTGCAATAATTTTATTTATAAAAATCAACTGTTTCATGAGTATAAGCTGGCTCTGAAAATGTATAAGATTGTACCCAGAAGATGGTTTGAAAATAGACACATATGACAGAGTATTATAAAGTAAGATTATTGTTATACCGTTACATGGTTACATGTTTATTATTGTTATTATTATTAAATTCAGCAATTAGAACAAAAGAAAATTGTATAGTACTACATACTTACAATTTATATATAATGGGCACACAAGTGTAGACATGTATATATGGTATGTATGTGAGATAGGTAGACACTTTTTTTGTTTTTTATGGTTTTGCAATTAATAAAGCTATATTACAAAACAAAACACATTTGATTGAAGAAAGTTTTAAATGAGGTCAGTAATATCACAACAACATCAAAACATTAAAATTTCAACAGAATGTAAACAAACGTGAATCATATCACGTCATTACCAAGCTGAGTTGTAGAGCCAAGGTAGTGGTTGCATCCAGCCTGTCGACAGATTCCATTGACACAAATATCAAATGTGTCGGGTCCACATTGAGTTCCATCAATAACCTTTTCTTTAAGGAGGTAGTATTCACCAGTATCTGCTACTCTACAGTAGAGTTTGCACCGGTCATCCGGTCCAACTGAAATATTTGGATAAAAAGTAAAATGTTGGAGCCAACTTTTGACATAATGAAATGCTAAGCGAGTTTTAGTTACGTTTTCATCATTATATGCACATGCGTAGACCTAGCCAACACCTAACCAACACCAATCAATATAGAAAGACTATACAGCAGCAAAGGAAATCAAAATATTAATTATACTTATTTTGTATTAAAACCAGTGGTGGCTCGTTCATAAGGTTCAATGGTTCAGTGAACCCCCTAAATAATTTAAATATGTTTGAGGATTTGTTAAGATAATGGTTTCATATTTAAATAACAAGATTTGCGGGATTAATCTTGTTGACTGAATAATAATGGATTCGGCTGATAGGCGAAATTGCTCGCTACTATTGCTTGGAGGTGCAAAACAGCTCTCAGCACCTCCTGGACTGTGTAGACAGCTTTGGAGGGGAAAATCAGTATACGCAAAATTACATTGAACTGTCGCTAAAGCTCGTGTAGTTCGGATGAGGTCTGAATCGCACTGACCGGGAATTTTAACATTTTCATAATATCTCCATTCACCACATGATTTGTCCATTTACCTTCAGTTTTGTGTCAGATTTTGTCTATTTAATTTAGAATGCAATGAAAATGTGTGCAGTAAAGTCTTACAATCAAATAAAATAGCTAAGTAATTGTATTCCGAAAATAAAGTGTGTTTAATGTAGTCATTAAATAATTGTATTAACGTTAAACTGATCGAAGCGTGTATAACCTTCAAAGTGTTTGCTGGTATTTTTGTGTGTTAAGTGTTCAGGTATTTCTTATTTTTGTGTTCACTTCATTGATTTGATAAAATGAATAGTGGTCAATCTATTAAACATTTCTCTCTCTCTCTCTCTCTCTCTCTCTCTCTCTCTCTCTCTCTCTCTCTCTCTCTCTCTCTCTCTCTCCCTTTCTATTAAAGATAACTGCAAAATTAAGGAACTCGGTAGGCCGCTTCCCATTTTAAATATTAAACAGAAATATTTAAGTATCCTTTTATTTTAACTATATGTTTTTAGAAAATTTGCAAACAGGATAAACATTAGGCCTACTAAAAGTTGTCAACAGTTATGTCTTCATGTTGAGACCCACCCCGCATGTTATTTGGAATGGGATAATTGCTCTTATCTTAGTAGAAACATTCAGACATTGAACCACCCACTGTCAGAACCATGAGCCGCCACTGATTAAAACACATCTACATTGTTAGAGTCACAATTGCAGGAGAGTTTATATCGAGTGAAACATATGGATCAAAAGTAAAACGTTGGTGCCAATTTCAGACGTAACGAAATGCTAAGCAAGTTTTAGTTATATATACTGTTTTGACTGTCCATCTCTTCTTTGTTTACACAATTAATAATTATTAGTATTGGTGGAACTTTCACTTGTAAACTTACTTGTTGTTTTTACTCATACGTCGTTTCGGAGTGGTGTGCTCCTTCGTCAGTGAGTTTTTCGGATACGGAATGTACAAACTGTCGGTAATTCTATGTATAATGGTATTGGTTAACAGGTTGTGTGTGGGTGGAGGTGGAGGAGACTGGCGCAGGAGTTTGAATTGTTGTAGGTGTTGTTTATTACTGTGTTGAATAGTGTGTTTGATTTAAATTGTAATTGGTCATTGAGTATGTTGTTCGGTTGTGTTTTGTTGTTTTTGTATATTTCAAATTGTTCCGTGGTGTTAAGTTTATGACTTTTGGGTAGGAAGTGTAAAATTTTAAGGTTGTTTTTTTATATTGGTGTAGCTGTGGTTTTCTGTCTGGATATGTGTGGCATATGCGAATTGTATGTAATTATTGGTTAGTGCTTTGGTGTGTTCATAAAATCTCGATGAAAAAGATCTTCCTGTCTGGCCTATGTAGAATTTGTTGCAGTCATTGCATGTTAATTTATAAACTCCTGTTTTGTTGTATATGTCTGTGTTTTTGTTTGTGCCGTTGAGGTACCTTTTGATGGTGTTGTTGGTTCTTATGCTATTTAGTAGTTGTATTTTCTGAATGTGTTGGCAATTCTGTGTGTGGTAGAGTTGTGGTATGTGAGTGTGATGTGTTTGTATTGTTATGTGTTGTTTTTGTTTTGGATCTGTCTATGTCATTTGTTTATTAAATCCTGGCTGTAGCCATTTTTTAGGGCTATGTATTTTATGGTGTTAAGTTCATCTTTATAGTCTTGTTTATTCATTGGTATTTTAGTGAGTCTTTATAGCACAAAAACAACAAACCACAAAAAAACAACACACAACAATACAAACACTCACATACCACAACTCTACCACACACAGAATTGCCAACACATTCAGAAAATACAACTACAAAATAGCATACAGAACCAACAACACCATCAAAAGGTACCTAATTTGTTCAACCGTGACCCAATTGTCAGGCCAAGATGAAATGTAAGAAAATCAAGGAACTTATAAGTGGCTAGTGGGCTAAGGCCAATCTCGACAGGTATGTCTCGGAACAATGTTTCTGGTGTGCTGTGTAAGTGAACTTTTGCAAAAAAAAAATTAACTTAATTCCTAGGGGTGCATTTGGCACCACTTGATTCTCTCGTCAAGAGAGGTCCTAGCTAGTTATCTTAACACAACAACAAAAAAGAGACTTTTGCTTTAATTCTTGATGCTTCTTTACTTTACTTAATATCCGGCATACCCAGGTTATTTTAATGATAGCAAATTCATTTCTGAACTATAGTTTTTTTCTTTCAAAATTCAGTTGAACTGGACTGGCATCTGATATTTCTTTTAATTGTGAGGACAGCTTCTTATGCTGTTAGTAAGTGATAGTAATACCTTATATGCAAAAGCTTTTTAAAATAAAAAAAAAAGAGAAAAAAAAACATGAAAACGAAATGTGTTAAGATACTACTGGTGAATTGGTATCTACTTAAACTTTGCTGTGTGAAGGTACTTCACAGCATTACTAGAGTGAAGCATGCCTAGTTCCTTTATTTTCTCTGAGAAGGTCTCTCAGTATTTATCAGTGTTATCCATGTAACTGTCTTGTGTGAAAATTGTGAAGTGCATGTAAGTTAAAAGAAAATTATGAAGTCATATGTATTGAGTGCAACTGCTTGTCAGGACAGGTTGTGAACTGTCCATCACATTGGTTCAAACTATGTTATATCCCTACACGTTTTGGGATTTAGGATTTATTTTAATTCTCTATGAATCTAAAATCAATGTTAAATTTTGTGTGTGTGTGTGTGTGTGTGTGTGTGTGTGTGTGTGTGTGTGTGTGTGTGTGTGTGTGTGTGTGTGTGTGTGTGTGTGTGTGTGTGTGTGTGTGTGTGTGTGTGTGTGTGTGTGTGTGTGTGTGTGTGTGTGTGTGTGTGTGTGTGTGTGTGTGTGTGTGTGTGTGTAAATCTAATGGAACTTAATAATGTTTGCTCAGTTTAAAATATGTTGAATGACTATATTAATTAATTGTTGAGTGATGAGAATATAAATAGTGTTATGGATCTAGTCATTGGTAACACAAATATGTATGTATAAAACATTCTACATTTTGAGAGACCTGGTTGTCTGATATTTTCTTTAATAATGGTATACATTATGAAATCAGAAAACCATTGAGCTATACAAAGTTTAGTAAAAATTGAGCACACACATTGTGAATTTCATACTAAAGAACATAAATACCAAATTATATTTAATATTATGTCTTTACTAATTATATTGTGATCACTCTTAGTTTTTGATTGAGATTTCAGATGGCGCATGTTGTTTGTGTAAATTAATTAAAATAGTACAACCAGAGGTGTCCTGTAATAAAAAAAAACTTATTGTTATTAGAGGTATTAAATTTTGAAAACCTCTAAATTTATTTTTTTTATTTATTAATGTTAATAATAATTTATTGCCAAAATATCGAAATTATATTTTTGTAAAGGTTTTAAAATTTACCATCGAGGTTTTGTTGCATGATCATTTTTATTTTAAATAAAATACTTCTATATTCTGGGTACTATGAAGTACACGCATTGTACATAAAATTGTAAGGCTTTTAAAAAAAAATTTAGAGAACCAATAAATTTGTTGTTTGTTGAGTTTGGAAATTGAGGTCACCTCATTAATTCAATTGCCTAATGGTTCCCCAGCATGAGGCCTTTTTTCCACTAGGAGGCCTCCTCCTCGTTTTGAACAAGTGAGCCGGTCATCCAGGTAAGCTGTAGAATTTAGTTACACATTTTAAGAAAGTTAAAATTCTGAATTCTGTATGGTGAATGTGTTGTGATGTCATTGATGAGTGGCTCAATTCTATGTATAACGGTATTGGTTAACAGGTTGCATGTGGGTTGAGGTGGAGGGGACTGGTGCAGGAGTTTGAATTGTTGTAGGTGTTGTTTATCACTGTGTTGAATAGTGTGTTTGATTTAAATTGTAATTGGTCATTGAGTATGTTGTTGGGTTGTGTTTTGTTGTGTCTGTATATTTCAAATTGTTCTGTGGTGTTAAGTTTATGACTTTTGGGTAGGAAGTGTAAAATTTTAAAGTGTAGACACCCCAGGGCACACCTCGGTACTCAGCCTGCCATAATAAAAATCATACGCCCGGTATTAAAGAAAACAATTAAAACTTTCTTCAGAAGCCGGACAAGAAACGTATCGCTGCATTGAAGGCACAAGCTCGAGAGACAGATCGCCACGAGTCTAAAGCCGAACAACCAACAACGCCCCCACACAGCGGAACAGTGAAACTCAAGTCGCGCCGCGTCCCTCTTAGATAGCGTCACGAGTATCCATATAGCACGCAACTAGGACCAACACGGCAAAATAGCATAAATAATTCTTATTGCCATAATTTGGCTTAATTAAAAATTTGTATGTTGCCGTAACGAAATTCCTTATTTACGGCACAGAATTACCGACAGTTTGTACATTCCGTATCCGAAAAACTCACTGACAAAGGAGCACACCACGCCGAAACGACGTATGAGTAAAAACAACAAGTAAGTTTACAAGTGAAAGTTCCACCAATACTAATAATTATTTAGTTATATAACCTACATAGATACATGTGTAGAACTAACCAACACCAATTAACAGAAAGTCTGCGGCAGCAAAGGGAATCAAAATTATTAATACACTATTTTGCACTAAAACACATCTAAATTGTTAGACAGGTGACAGACTCATTAAAGATGACACTAAATAGACATCAAATGTTAACAAAGGAAGAAGCAAACTCTTCTGTGCTCCAGAAGAAGAAAACAATTGAACTCTGTTCTACACACAGTCAAAGATGATCATCATTACAGATATACATTATATGGACTAAATATACAAGTAATTAATATGTGAATAATGATCAATTTAAATGCTATATGATGTATATTTGTATGACATAAATGTATATTTTTAAATATACATACAAACATTTTCTATACGACTGTAATACGTAACAACAAATATCATATGATTTTATAAACTTGTTAATAGTTTATCTAATATAACATTCATTCACAAACATGTTTATAACAGATTACACATAGTGTTAACTAATCATCTAAGTAGCTGTGTTGTTACTTAAAACATAAATACATAAAATAATTCACGTAGCAGTAAAAACCATTTACACAACAATATTATAATTAACACTACACTCTAAGTTAGGAAGCCACAAGCCTGCTCTTGGCAAAATCTAATAGTACATACAAAATAAAACATCTGGAGAATCAGGAGACAGAAAACTGAAAATATCAAGTAAAGAAATTATTTTTATATATGAATGTTATGCTTGAGAGCTTAAAAGTTTGGGTCTATTTATTGACCGATCCTTGTAAAACATTTCACCATTGAAATGACTTACGGTCATTTTAATTTAAAGAATAACAACAATTTTTAATGTAGCTAAAGATGTATATAAATTCAGTTTTTTCTAAAATGTTCTCTCTGTGTTGGATGTGATAACTGTACTACCAGTCTCATTTCTAAACACTCAGGTATAGTAACCTCGCTGAATGTGTTTCCAGGCGGCATCAAAGACCAGTTAAATAGCCCAATTAGAGAAGGCACCCCCTGCTGCTGACAGCTGTGAACAAAGCTAGCCGCTTCTGAAACATCTCCAATGATGCCAAACGTATTTTGAACTTGATGCAATGTGGAACAGTCTTTGCACGACATCGGAAGTGCCTGCTTGTCTGAATTTCGAGTCCGTTGCCAAAGAAACCACTGCTTTAGGAATTATTAATTTGTTACCTTCTTACAGCACATAGTATTTTACATAGTATATTTATATTTAAATATCACAGTAATACTGCTTTACTTTATTTAGAGTTGTAATTTTCGGTTCCGTGTTTGTGTTCCGTGTTGTTCCGTGTTCACATGTTTAAAATGTGGAGACCTTGGGAGAGAGAACAACCATATCCTCAGCACGCTGATAATGAAGAAGGGAGTCATCGTCATAGTGATAGTGAAGAAATCGTTGTTGATGTAGTTAGCAACAGTGATAGCGGTGATGTAAGTGACAATAATGGGGAGTTTTCGAACGACGGGGAAATCTCGGCCACTCCAGGCACTAGTAGGCCAATCAAAAATTCGATTAGAACAATTTCGAAACAGAGCCAAACTATAGTGTGTAACGTGCATGAATATGTTGTAAATAACAAAGTAGGTAAGGGTTCAATTACTGAAACAGCCAAAATTGTGAAATTAAGCTGCCCGACTGTTCGTAAAATTGTTTCTAGAGGTCCCGTGACTCCCAAGAAGCCAGGTAACAAAAGAGCGCGTTTTAATAAAATTGATAATTTTGTTTGCGACATTATCCGCCAAGAAATTTACAAATTTTACAAGAAAGGACAGCCACCCACAATTTCTGAACTACTCCAGCATCTTCAGAACATTTCAAGTTTTCCTTATAAAGAAACAATGCTAAGATCCCTTGTGAAGAAGCTTGGCTTTCGATTTCGGACACTTAATAAGAGGCATGTTATAATGGAGTCAGCAAGAATTGTGTCTTGGAGATACAAATACCTCCATAGACTACACCAACTGCGTTCACAGGGTTATGATGTTGTGTATCTAGACGAAACTTGGTTCGGCACACATGACACCGTGAAGAAGGGATGGTATGATGGAACATGTGGCTGCGCTATTAACGTCCCTGTATCTAGAAGGAAGCGCATCATGGTGCTACATGCTGGTGGAGCTGAGGGGTGGGCTCCTAATTGTCTTTATTTGTCTGCCAAAAACATTTCAGATACTAAAGCTGACAGCCACGATGAGATGAATGCTACAGTTTTTGAGAATTGGTTTAAAAATTCGTTACTGCAAAATCTTTCAAAAAACAGGAAGTATGTCATAGTTTTAGACAATGCGAGTTACCATTCTAGACAGTTTATCAAAATCCCAACTAAATCGTCAAACAAGTCCGAAATTATTGAATTTGTGAATAAATTTGATTTACCAGTACCGGACCCAGTCCCCATTAAATTAATCTTGCTCAAAAGAATAAAAGCAGCGAATATAAACAAAATGTACACAGTTGATGAGATGGCTCAAAAGGCAGGTCATAAAGTGTTACGACTTCCCCCTTATTACTGCATATTAAATCCAATCGAATTAGTCTGGGCACGGTTAAAGTCTAATGTCAGGAAGAGCAACATAACTCCTCAGTTAAGTGCAAGTCTCTGTGAAGCCCTAAGGAACTGTACTGAGAACATAGATGCCGAATACTGGAGGAAATGTGTGGAAAAAACTATGAAGGTAGAACGGGGATATTATGCACACCTGTGGGAAGAAGAAGACCGCCTCATCATTCATGTTCCAGACGACAGTGATGATGACTCAGACCGCGACTCCAACTAAACGGTGAGTAGTTTACTCCCAGGCTATGTATTAATTATTTGCGATTTTGTCTTGTTTTACTCAGGTTTATTAATTTCTGATATTATTATTATTATTATAGCCTTCTGATATTGCAGGGATTTGCTTATCCCAAAGCTTTGTGATATTTTAATAATGAAAATCATTTTGAAAGTTATGTCGAAAAGGTATAGACCTATATTTTGTCGGTTTTGTTGTATTTTTATTCTTTATAGATAATGTAAACGTCAGGTTTACTTACTTAAAACTGAAACTTCTGAGAAGTCCTGAGTTGTAGCCTATTATTATTATTATTACTATGAATTAATCATACGTATAATAATAATAACAATGAAGAGGAGAATCATTTCACGCTAAGTTTCACTATAGGTGGGAGAAGAACTTGGCAACATTGTCAGCTTGTTTTGAGTGACACTAGAGACAAGACCATCAGTTTCCTTTGAGTGAGAATCAAAGCGTTTCACCTGGAAATGCTTTGAGCGCGGCTACTATACCTTGTTGTCTAGTACTGTAATTGCTTTGATTGACAATCAGAAAAATTAATTAACCACTTATGGATTAGTTCCTGCTTCATCCATTGGAACAAATAAAATACCTGGGGAACAGTTATGCTTAATTCATTAACCTACACATAAATACTGAATGGTTTTCACAACATGGCAATTTCAAATTCAGCTTTTGTAAATGGCTATGTTTAGAGGATTTTTTAAGGTGGAGAAGTTAGAGTCATATAAAAATAATAAAATACTAATTATGGACATTGTTTTTAAAATACAAGATTTTAAAGCATAATTATGAATAAGTGATAACTTATTAATTATAGTGATAACTAAGTAGGAAAGAAAACTAAAAATGGAAATTACACATTTATGGCAACTGTCTATGGCAACTTGTGAGTTTTTAAAGCATTATCATTAAATAAGCTTTGAATCCACCGCTGTATTAATTGTTGTCCAGTATTAGTTATATTAGTTAATAAACACACACACACACACACACACACATACACACACACACACACACACACACACACACACACACACACACACATGCGTTAAATTACTACTGTACAATGACACGGTTATATGCGATTTAGAATGGCACATACCCCATTGGTTCACAAAACACAACTGTTATTTACTCGGGCCCATAAAAATTAACCTTAAGGCCAATTAAAACCAATGAGTATAACTATGTACCGAGAATATCATAGCAGGGGATTCACATTTAGGAAACTTTTGGGTCTCTTTTCATATATTATGTCTTTGAAGGCCATTAAGATAATAATATATTAGGCTCAATCTTATGTAAACAGAATAAATGCAGGATTCACTTTATATTTAAAAATTGAAATTGTTGAATGAACCAGAGAGCATGCATGCACGAGCGCTTGCTCACACGGACACACACACACACACACACACTTTGAAAGACACAAAAGAAACAAATGTACATGAAGTAATTCAGGTCGCACTCGAATTGCGCTCAGATTAATGTCAGGTAGGTTTGCTAGGAAAAAGGTTACTTCATCCCCTACTGAACTGTGCTCACTGGCCCCAGGTACTAAAAGTAGGAATACCTGGAAACTGCGTTTATTGCTGCTATTCGGCCAACTCTTCACTATACATGCGTATGCAATGAATTTTTATGTACCCGTCGTATTTTGCTTATTAAAAGACAAGAAGAAGTCTACGTATAGCAGAGTTTTCCAATTATTAATAGAAAAGTGCACGCTGCTGGGTTATGTTTTAAATCCCAGCACTGTAATAATAGATTTTGAAGTTGCAATTCACGCGAGACTGCAAGAAATTTTTCCAGAAGAACTCAAAATTATTGGTTGCCGTTTTCATCTTGCTCAGTCTTGGTACGTTTAAAATGTTATATTTTAATATAACCATTATTAAATTTAATGTTAATTTTATTAAATTATTAAATAACTAATGTTATATTTTAATGTTATCATTACGAACGTATGATAAGCTCGAAAAGCTACGTAACCTCAAAAATTAGAGTGTCAAAAACTAGTTATAGTATTTCATCATCAGAAATACAAATGAAATATTATACGTATATATTTCATTTATAATATATAAATATTAAATATTAAACATAATATTTCATTTGTATTTCTGATGATGACGTCTCATGACGTCGATTATGTTTACATACCTATATATAATACAAAGAAAACAGTGAGTCTTATTTCAACAATATATATATATATATTCAATCACTTTCTGCTACAGTCCGTTTCTTGATGTATATAATACATTTAATATTTATAATTAAATTTACCTCAAGATGTTATTTTTCTATTTGGAACATGTTTCGAGAGTTCCTGTTCTCTCATCTTCAGCCTTCGCGATCTTGTTTCTGGTGAAGTATTTGTGTGTTGGCTGCTGGTTGCTATTAAGATTGTTTGTTGGTCTTTGGTATTTTAAAGTTGTATTATTGTGTGTGATTGTGGTATATGTATTTGTATTTTGTGTATTTTCGATGTTGAGTGCTTTGAATATTGTGTCATGTTTTGTACTGATTTGTATTTGTTCTGGTATTAGTTTGTTTTGTGTTTTATGTTTGTATATTTGTAAATTTTCCCAAATGTTCATTATATATTTATAATGATTTATATATTTCTGGTTGAAATAATACAAAAAAAACAGCTGAAAAAACTTTATTCTGAACACCTAAACGCATACAAAAAACCAGAAATATATAAATCCAATTTAGCCACACATGCAATAAACACAGGACACGAATTCCCAGACATAACCAATGTATCACTAATAAAACACCACACAAAGGCACCATAATGAACATTTGGGAAAATTTACAAATATACAAACATAAAACACAAAACAAACTAATGCCAGAACAAATACAAATCAATACAAAACATGCCATAATATTCAAAGCACTCAACATCGAAAATACACAAAATACAAAAACATATACCACAATCACACACAATAATACAACTTTAAAATACCAAAGACCAACAAACAATCTTAATAGCAACCAGCAGCCAACACACAAATACTTCACCAGAAACAAGATTGCGAAGGCTGAAGATGAGAGAACAGGAACTCTCGAAACATGTTCCAAATAAGGAAAAGAACATCTTGAGGTAAATTTAATTATACATATTAAATTTTATATATATATATATATATATTTATTAATTGATTGTTCTTTTTTGTACATGCAAGATGTATTGTCACTTACTTTATGAGACACGTGTTTCGAAAACAGGCATTGTTTTTATTATCAATCCGACGTGCTACGGATTATATATACAGGGTCCGCCAGTGAAGCGGGAAATTAAAAGTACCCAATTTTTTTATGAAACATTTATTATCAGAATTTTTTTTACAGATTTGAGTTGAGTAAAGTATGCCATTATTTTACTTTTTAAAAATAACGCCGCTCAAGTGAGAGCCATTTCTGTGTAAACATTCTTCTAATCTTGACCGAAAAATTTTCCATCAATCGACGAAGCAGGTCAGGTTGAATCCGTGCAATTTATTGTCTGATATTCGTTTTTAATTCCGGTATGGTGTGCGGTCTATCAATGTACACCCTGCTCTTCAGAAATCCCCAAAGAAGAAAGTCGCACGCAGACAAATCTGGGGATCTTGCAGGCCACGAGATGTCGCCATATCTGGATATGTGTCCGTCCGGGAAGAGTTCTCTTAAAGCAGCCATGGACACACGAGCAGTATGACTTGTGGCACCATCCTGCTGGAAAAAATTAATTTCCGGAAACCTAGGGAGCTGTTGCATCAAAAATGTTCTGACCACGTGTGTGTAGCGGTCTGCATTGACAGTTGTGGTGTTTCCTCTATTGTCTTGGAAAAATATGGCCCAATAATGCCATATGATGAAACTGCACACCACACCGTAACTTTCGGACTATGTAATGGCTTTTCATGCAACTCACCTGGGTTTTCATCATTCCAATATAGACTATTTTGTTTGTTTACATATCCATTCAAATGAAAATGTGCTTCATCTGCCATAAACATGCGGTGAATAAAGTTTTCATCATCATTTACACGTCGCAATATTTCTTCGCTGAAAATCCTGCGAGCCAGCATATCGCCATCTTTCAACTCCTGGATTACTTGAATTTTGTAAGGATTAAAAGATAAGTCTTTTAGTGCGGATGCATGTTTCATTGCAGAACGCTGTGGACTACGCGTCAATGCTACTCGAACTCTTTCAATGCTTTCCTCTGTTCTTACAGACCTTGTTGCTCCTCTATGCTTTAAGTTTAATGTGGAACCAGTTTCTTCAAACTTTTTCACCCATGACATAATTGCATGAGCGGACGGCACTCTTCCATGTCGTGGAATATTGAAATGATTACGAAACAATCGTTGTACAGAAGTCACACAGTCACAATTCTTATAAAACGATTGTACGCAGAAAGCACGCTGTGCACCGGACCACTGCTCCATGTTTAACAAATGGCATTAAATGTAAAACAACAATCGAAAACCTCCACGCCCTCTCGTGAGCAGAAAATGAACTATTGGACTTTCAAAATTTCCCGCTTCACTGGCAGACCCTGTGTATATATATATATATATATATATATATATATATAATTACATGCAATGAAAATAATTTTACAGATACTTGCAATTAATAGAGAGGTTAGAATTAAATAAAAGAAATTTCGACGACGTATTTCACTATTAACGAAATGTTCTTCTAGTCTTTAAAATAATCACTCTCACTAACAGTGAGTCTTATTTCAACAATATATATTCACTTCTTGCGCGTGTACACAAGTTAGTGATTTTTTGAAAAACATTACAGGTGGCGCAAAATACAGCAAGTGGGACTAACCCAGGAATATAAAAATGAAGAAAGTTCAATAGGAATATGGCTGAGACATATATTTGGACTACCATTTCTTCCGGCATCCGAGGTAGGAGAGTGCTTCGTTGAAGATTTTATAAGCGAAAAACCACAAGACAGTCGAGTGGATCAGTTTTTAGATTATTTAGTGGAAAATTATATCAAAAGTGACTCTATATTTCCCCCGACAATATGGGCTGCAAAAACAGCAAGTATTTTAAGGACCACAAATGCATGTGAATCATTTCTTTCATTCAAAGTTTAAAAGTGAAAATTTATCGTCTCATCCAAATATTCATTCATTTTTAAAAGTTTTATTAGATATGCAGACAGATACCTACATTAAGTTAAATTCTATAAAGAGGAATGACAGAAGATATGTAAGACGCGAAGTTTTATTACGGCAACAACATATACAACAAAAAATTGCTCAGTTAGACAGAGATCAAATATCTAGATATAATTTTGTAAAATGTGTTTCATATAAATTTGGAAAAATTGTGTTATCTTAACTAAAAATAAAAATTTAAGTGTCTTGAAAATGTGTTTTTTTTAGTTTGATTACACAATCTTCCCCAGGTATAACACTGAGCGCAGCTCGAGTGTCTCTTCAAGGACCTTCGCAGGTATTAGAAATGGTGAGCGCAGTTCGGGTGTTGGATTAGAGGTCTATTAGGCATGTGAGCGCAATTCAGTTGCACCGGTAATTCATATTCAGTTCTGATGCATTAGACTTCATATAAAAAAACAGTGAATTATGTCCAATAAACAGAGAAAACATCTGTAAACCTCGCTCCAAAAAGTACCCTAGAAATTGATCTATTCATTGTGTTATAAAAATAATGTGACAATAATTTTAGTAGCAAAGAAGCAAAAGTCAAAACATTAGTTTGGGAACCCCAGAGAGTTAGGGAAGTGGTACTGAATATTAGAGTGTACAAGATGTACACTGTAGATGCTAATGCTACAGAAATATAAGTTAGACTGTCACCTGTCACCAGATATTTTATACAGACATGAGAATGAGAACTAAGTTAAATTAAGCTAAATCCTGACAATAGAGAACAAGCCAGAAGCACACAAAATAGAAATGAGTAATAAATGTGTACATGTTTAAACTTACTTCCTCCGTATTTGGGGACCCACTTGACGTCTTTTGAAAGCCCATAAATGTTGAAGTTGTTATTATTGAACACTGCACACTGCTCTTCTCTGTAATCAAGTTATGTTTATTTAGGTAGTAATTTTAATTCTTCATAAAGAAAGTAATTTTGTATTCGAAACTTGATGTTAAAAAAATGTCAGGCGAACAACATTATACTGTTATGTGAGAAAAACAAAGCCAATAACACTAACCTGAAATCAGGAGTACCACTAGGGCAGTCTCTAGTACCACAAGAACGATATTTGACTCTTCGACCAATACAGTACCTACCACCGTTAGCTGGTGGTGGATTGTTACAGTCTCTGAATGCACGTTTGATACCTCCTCCACATGTCCGTGAACAGTCACCAAAACTAAAACAGTAAAGTACATTAGCATTTAAACAGTTTTGATTCTCTGTAAGACTGAGTTTCTATTATTAGTAGCGTGTGAGTATACAAACATTCACATGCACCCATTTAAAACACATTATATTTGAAAAAAAAAAATTCTTAAGGTTCATTCAAACAAATTCAATTTATACTGTTCAAGAAAAAATTTCTGTAATGTAAGTTTTTCAGTCATCTGAAGATTTATAATATACAAGGTCTGTCCAGAAAGTATCCGACCATCTATGTAATATTTTGATAAAAATAGCTTAAGTGGCACAATGGGTACTTAAGTAGCTTAATGGGTAATAGGGCTAGCTTACGTAAGTCCCTTTTGAAGTACTCTATTTGGAACTTTACACACTTATCCCTGTGACTCTTCCACTTCTTGAAACAGTATGCAAATTCCCCTTCTGGAATTGTCATCAGCTGTCTTGTCACATTCTCCTGAATCTTGTTTACTATCTGAAATCTCCTCCCTTTCAGTGACCATTTTAGCATTAGGAAGAGCTAGAAGTAAAATGGAGACAAATCAGGTCTGTATGCTGGCTAAGCAACCTGTGTGAAGTGATGTTCCACCAAGAAATCCTGTACCAGGTGCAAAGAATGTCCAAGTGCATGGCCACGGCAAAAGAGCTAAGTACCATTTGTCTCTTCACAGCATCCTTCAGCCTGTGAAGAAGTTCCGTGAAGTATTCCTTAGTTACTTGTGACTTGGAGGAGTGTAATCATGATGGACCAGTCCTTCATTGTCAAATAAAACATTCAATATGGGCTCAATATATCCACATTGTGTGTGTTTTCTATGGATTCCCAGTCATCTTGAAAGTGCCAATACATTTTAATTTGAGCAACTTTCATGGAATCCTCCGGTGTCAATCATTCAAAGTATTCGGGTGCATGCCTGTGTCCATTAGATTCAAATCAATATCCAAGTTTGAAGCAAAACGTTCACTCAGTTGTGAATGTCAAGGGTGACTTAATAGCATCACACTGTCAACTGAGAGATCCAACATAAGTGTGACTGTTCATGCATACATGGTAAAAGTCTCCCGTGATTGGATACACAGCTTCACAAAGGATATGGCTCATTATGAATATATTAAAAATGATTGGATCTTTCTGGACAGACCTTGTACATATTATAATTCAATCTGAAGAGTAAACATTCTGAGATTCAGATTAAATTCATTCATACATATTGTTATAAACCATATATTCAGTATTGTTTAGATATAATGCGACAGTACAAATAAGTGATGTACTGAGCATTGAATATAAAAATTTAAATATACCTAATAAACTGTAAATAATTAATAATATATTAGAAATAAGCATGTCAGGGATTGCAAGCTTGGCTCAGACAAAAATATGAACAGGTGTTTCGACCTGAATCGACGTGCACACACACAAATGTAACTGAAAGTATGTACACCAGTATTTTGCTAGTGTGTGTGAACGCAGGTCTATGCAGGCGAGTTACCACCCCAAGATGAATACTTGCATAATTACTGTTTTTCCGTAATTATTC